>CM071935.1:57675481-58275481 GCA_016081115.2 Rehmannia glutinosa | reverse complement strand
AAATCAATGGATCAAACTAGATATAGAGCACTCATTGGATCATTGCTCTATTTGACAGCTAGCAGACCATACATCACCTTTGCAATAGGTGTATGTGGAAGATTTCGATCTGCACCAAAGGGCACCAAAAGCTGTCCTATCATTTATTGGAGTGCTATTGGTTTTGGGGTTGCTACGAAGACGCATGCGCCCTAGTCTTCTTTCTTTGAAGACATTTTTGAATTCGCACCTTTGGGCTATGATGGTTCTTAGCTTCCCGGGAAGTCATATGACTGTAGTAAAGATGATTTTGAGATATCTAAAAGTGAGCGAAGAAGTTGGATTGTGGTATCCTAAAGAAGAAGGTTTCAAACTGATTTGATATTCAGATTCAAACTATGTTAGATGTAGAGTTGGCAGAAAAAGTACATTTGGTACAAGTCAATTGCTTGGAAATAGATTAGTTTCTTGGTTTAGTAAGAAACAAGATTCAATAGCTACATCAACAACTGAGGTTGAGTACGTAGTTGTCGGCAGCTGTTGTGCACAAGTTCTATGGATGAGATAACAGTTTAGAGACTATGATATTTAGAAAAATGAAATTCCAATTATGTGTTATAACACAAGTGAATTTTCAATAACTCAAAATCCAATGAAGATATTCAACTAGCTAACTACAATTCGAAAGCTCTCAATGCTATTTTTGGTGCAGATGATTTCAACATGTTTAAAATCATCTGCAACTATACTGCAGCCAAAGACGAATGGGAGGCTTTGCAAGAACATTGTGAAGGATCTGCAAGTGTTCATTTCTCCAAGTTACGACACCTGACCGTCAGGTTTGAAAATCTGAAGATGGAGGAAGATGAAGACATCACATCTTACCATGGACGACTTTGTGACATCGCCAATGAATCTCAATCTCTGGGTGAGCCTATTTCAAATTCAAGGTTAGTAAGCAAGATGATGTGTTCCCTACCTGAAAGGTTTGATATAAAGATTGCTGCGGTTGAAGAATTATCAAACATTGCTACACTACGACTTGATGAGTTAGCTGGAATCCGCAAAACCTGGGAACTCAATTTTGTCGACAAAAGGAGGTCAAAAGGGAAAAGCATAGCTCTACACGTATTACCCGATGAAACTAATGAATTAGCTCAATTAACTAAAGAGGTTGAGGAATCTGAATTAGGTGAGGAATATATGGCTATGTTTGCTAAACAAATCAGTAGGATTATGAAAAACAAAAGCAAAACTCAATTTCCTTCCAAAAACAACAAACCTTTTAAACCTAATGCTCCTAAATACCCTCAAAGAAATATGCCAGATAGGAACCAAGATAAAACTGGGAATCAGTTTGATATTGGTAAGGTCATATGTAGAGCATGCACTGGGTTTGGGCACTATGCCAATGAATGTGCAAATACTTTGCGTAAAAAGGGTATGAATTTGAGTGTTACTTTGAGCGATGATGAGTCAGAGGAAGAAAACTCAGGACAGAATGATGAAAATACTGCTCTCATGACAATCATCAATGAGAAAAAGGAGCTGCAAATCAATCCACTAGGTGTCTCTCGAGGTGTCGCTCGAGATGTTCCAACACCTAACAGGTACACTTTCTCTAACCCTTCTAATACATTTTGCTCAACTGGGAAAAACGTGTTGAACATATCGGATGTCTCACAAAGGTGAATGAAAAACTTACAAAGGAGAACGAGGAGCATAATAATTCTCTTACACGACTAGAAATCATGTTAACCAGGAAAAATGAGGAGTTATAAAAGGTAAAATCTGAACTTGAAAATCTCTTGAAACTTTGAAAAGGTTTAATTCTGGCAAAGCTAAACTTGATGAAATCCTAGCCTTAGGAAATACAGAGAAAACTAGGTTGGGATACCAAACTCCTATTTTTGTAAAAGGATCTGAAAACTCTGAGGCTTCAAATTCTTCTACTGAAAAACCCTCTTGTTCTAATAAAAAGCCACAGAAAAGAAAAAGACATTATGTCTGTCATTACTGCTAAAAACTGGTCTAATTAAACCATATTGTTATAAGCTAAAGTCTGATCTAAAACGTCAAAAGGTTTCTGGCCAAGTGTCCTCTCGAGTGTCCGTACACACTTCTAGCAATACCTCGACTAAACAAAAAACTAGTTGGGTCCGTAAAACTGAGTTGACTTGTAATGTTATATATACATCCTTGAGATCTAACATTGCAGGGTCTTGGTACTTTGATAATGGATGTTCTCGCCATATGACAGGTACGAAAGAATATCTAACGAACTATGAGTTATTTGACGGAGTAAAGGTCACATATGGTGGTGGTGCACAAGGACAGATGGTAAAGGTACTCTAAATGTAAAAGGTCTTCCTAAGCTCAGAAACATTGTTCACGTTGAAGGGCTTTCTGCAAACCTACTTAGTATTAGCCAACTTTGTGATGATGACTTATATGTTAAATTTGATAGGAATTCTTGTGAAGTCTTTGATAAAGCTAACGTTTGCATCTTAGCAGGTTTAAGATACATTGATAATTGCTACCAATTTGGTGGTATTACTGCTTATCATAGTGTTAAACTAAACGAAACAGATTTGTGGCATCAAAAGTTAGGACACGTGAACTTTAAAATGATTGAAAAACTTGTTAGGTTTGAAGATGTAAGAGGCTTACCAAAACTGAACACAAAAACTACCTCTGTGTGTGGATCATGTCAAAAAGGTAAACAAACTCGAGTGTCACACCAAGTGTCACAACACTTTCACACAACACTTTCACACTACTCGTTGTTTTGAACTTCTTCATAAGTTCACACGGGGACTGAAACTAGAACTTCAAAAGCAGCTTCTGACTGTTGAAATGACAACCTGCTCCACCGCGGTAAAGGCATCTCTCCACATCGAGTCGGGACTGAACCGTATTGGACAGATTCAGCAGAGTAGGTCATCAAACAGTCTCAAGAGGACAACTGTGGGACAACCATCTAAGCAGCCTGCTAAGTTTCAGAAGGGATCAATTAATGAGACGGATAAAGGAAAAGGACCAGTACAGAAAAAGTTGGGTCAAGTGTGTACACATTGCCAGAAATCGGGGCATACTGCCAATGACTGTTGGCGTAAACAGGGAAGGTGTTTACGTTGTGGTAGTGATAAGCACCAGCTGAAGAATTGCCCAAAATACGAAGACCGGACCAAACAGGTGCAACCACAGAAGCCGGGTAACGGCCAGGGTAACCGGGCAAGGATGCCCGCTCGAGCATTTGCACTAGCCGGACATGAGGCTCCAGAGGCAACAGACGTGGTGGAAGGTACGCTTCTAGTATCTAGCCACTACGCTAAAGTACTATTTGACCTTGGATCAACGCATTCATTTGTCGCACCATATTTTGTACACAAGCTGCATGCATGCATGGAATATATGACTATAGGTCTAGAAGTATCAACTCCTATGGGCGCAAGCCAGATAACAAATATTATCTATAATGCATGCGAAGTTAAGATTGATGAGATAAACTTTCCTGCCAATTTGATTTTATTACCTATATCCGAATACGACATAATTTTGGGAATGAACTGGTTGTCTGCACACCATGCACAAATGGACTGCCATCGCAAGTCCATTAAACTATGTGAACCCGGTAAACCCGAAGTAGAAATTTCGAGAAGAGCACGAGTTAAGATTGCCCCAATCATTTCAGTAATGAAAGCGAGGAAGGTGATCACTAGAGGGGCACAAGGGTACTTGGCGTTTGTAATTAACAAACCCAAGGTTGAGACACAAACTAATCAAGTATCTATAGTATCGGAATATACGGATGTATTTCCATAAGAACTCACCACTGTCCCTCCAGATAGGAAGTCGAGTTCACCATTGAGGTATTACCAGGAACCACCTCGATCGCTAGAACGCCGTATAGAATGGCTCCTGTTGAGTTACAAGAGTTGAAGACTCAATTACAGAAACTGATGGATGTAGGATTTATCCAACCAAGTACGTCTCCCTGGGGAGCACCGGTACTATTCATCAAGAAGAAGGATGGCACATTAAGACTGTGTATAGATTATCGCGGTCTTAATAGCGTGACCATCAAGAACAAATACCCCCTCCCGAGGATAGACGAACTGTTTGATCAACTTCAAGGAGTGACGGTGTACTCGAAGTTTGATTTACAGTAGGGATATTATCAACTGAAGATTCGTGAAGAAGACGTTTCCAAAACGGCATTTCAAACCAGATATGGACACTACGAGTTTGTAGTGATGCCTTTTGGTCTGACGAACGCTCCAGCAGTGTTTATAGATCTGATGCATCGAGTCTTTCAACCTTATTTGGATCAATTCGTAGTGATATTCATTGATGACATACTCGTATACTCTAAGTCTAGAGAAGAACATGAACGTCATCTGAAAATCGTTTTGGAGATACTACGAGAGCACAAGTTGTATGCCAAATTCAGCTAGTGCGAATTTTGGCTTAGCGAAGTCGCATTTTTGGGACACATAGTATCCGGCACTGGGATCGTCGTAGATCCTTCGAAGGTACAGACATTGGTTGAATGGAAACAACCCGAGTCTGTAACGGAGATCAGAAGTTTCTTAGGACTAGCTGGATATTATCGAAGATTTATCCAGGATTTCTCCAAGATAGCCGGACCACTCACTCGACTAACCCAGAAGATAGTCAAGTTTGAGTGGAATGACAAGTGTGAGGCTAGTTTCAAGAGTCAAGAAACGACTTATTACTCTCGAGTCTTAGCCCTTCCAAAGGGAAGAAAACTTTGTCGTCTACAGTGATGCATCAAAGGAAGGACTAGGAGCAGTACTCATGCAGGAAGGAAAGGTCATTGCTTACGCATCATCGAAACTCAAGCCGTATGAAGCCAATTACCCAACGCATGACTTGGAATTGGCAGCAATAGTGTTCGCGTTTAAGAAATAGAGGCACTATCTCTACGGAGCAACATTCACGGTTTACACAGATCATAAGAGCCTAAAGTATCTATTCTCTCAGAAGGATCTCAATTTGAGGCAACGGAGATGGATGGAGTTAATAGAAGACTATCACTTTGATATTCAATACCATCCCGGGAAGGCTAACGTAGTAGCTGACGCCTTGAGCAGAAAGGCGAGTTTAGCCAGACTAATGATTCGAGAGTGGAAATCATTAGAAGAGTTGAGCACTTGGAATCCGACAAGAACCAATACTCAAATTTTGTGTGCTAACATTTCGGTTAAACCCGACCTACTGAACGAGATCAAAGTAGCACAAGAGATAGATGTGCAACTTCAAAGACTGAAAGATAAGATACTTAAAGGAGAGGGATCAGAATTCTCAGTACATGAAGATGGGATCATCAGATTTCGGAATCGAGTTTGTGTACCGAGTGACGAGCAGATTAGGAGCAGAATTCTAGCAGAAGCACACCGTTCGAAATACACTATACACCCTGGAGGAAACAAGATGTATAAGGACTTGAAACGACATTTTTGGTGGGTGAACATGAAGAACCAAGTAGCAGAGTTCGTTGCGAGATGTTTGACTTGTCAACGAATAAAAGCAGAAAACCAACGACCATCTGGTTTATTACAACCGTTGAGAATTCCCGAGTGGAAATGGGAACACATAACGATGGACTTCGTGACGAATCTACCGAGGACCAGGCGAGAGGCGATGATCTTATATGGGTAGTCGTGAGACCGACTCACGAAATCGCACACTTCTTACCCATGAAGAAAACGAAAGCGGCTTGCAGTAAACTTGTGCGATTTACATCCGAGAGATCATTCAACCGCATGGAGTGCCGGTCGACATAGTGTCGACAGAGACCCGAGGTTTGTCTCAGTTGGAAATGCTTACATGAGGAATTGGGTACCTCGCTAAGTTTCAAAGACAAAGAAGACATCCGCAAACCGATGGCGTCCGAGCGAACAATTCAAACCCTGGAAGACATGCTGCGAGCCTGCACATTGGATTTCCAAGGAAGTTGGGATTTGCACTTACCATTGGCCGAGTTCGCTTATAATAACAGTTACCAGGCCACGATTGGGATGGCACCCTACGAAGCCTTGTATGGACGAAAGTGTAGATCCCATCTACACTGGGAGATTGATGACCAATGGACTCCGAAGGAGAAACGGAAGTCACCCTCGATTCCAAAGGTCAACTTAGTTCAGGAGGCCATGGAGAAGGTCAAGTTGATCAAGGAACGGATCCATACAGCTCAGAGCCGCCAAAAGAGTTACGCGGACAAGAGGAGAAAGGACTTAGAATTTGAAGCTGGAGATGAAGTATTTCTTAGACTCTTTCCACGAAAAGGATTGATCAATCCAAAGAAAGGAGATAAATTAAGTCCGAGATATATTGGACCTTACAAGATTTTGCAAAAGATCGGAAAGTTGGCCTACCGACTAGAGTTACCGGCACAGTATGCGGGAATGCACGATGTATTCCATGTATCGAGATTGAAAAAGTATCAACCAGATCCTGAGCACATCATCACTCGTGATGCTCCTCCTCTAATGGAAAATTTATCTTACATCGAGGAACCAATCAGAATCATTGACCAGCAGATACGTGAGTTGTGTAACAGAGAGATTCCAATGGTTAAAGTTGTATGGTGGAACCACAACCGAGACGAAGATGCAACATGGGAGATGGAAGAAGACATGAGGAATCAATACCCAGAACTATTCTGAAGAGAATTTGGGGACCAAATTCTTTTAAGGAGGGGAGAATGTGAAGCCCTCGATTTTTATTCGAACATGTACTTATCTCACGTATCGTCTTTGTACTATTTGACAATTCTCTCGCTTTCGCTTTTGAGGTAAACATTAATGATAAATATAATTGTATTTAAATTCTTTTAATTATTACTTGTGTTCGTAATCATTTATTAATTTTATTTCACATTTATGATCACTTGGTTGATCATCATTATTATTACTTGTGTATTTATTAGTCATCTTAGAAATTTAAGAGACTATTTATTTTAGAGATTTATACCTTATAGAATTAAGAACTCGACTTAGATTGAGTGATCATGAGACTTATAAGTGATTAAGGAAAATCACTAATTATTTTGGAGATTGATATTATTCATCTATTATCATCAATTTTGAGACAAAAAAATATATGGAAATGCCACAAATACCCCTTAGGGACAGCCATGGTGGGTATTTTAAGTATAGAAATATCTCCCAACTCTTGTACATGTACACCTTGTGTATTCATCTTGTGTATTTTTACACCATTAATTCAAACCTACATCTTAGAATAATTCCACAATTTCAACCATCCAATTGGTCAAACAAGACCAATTTAAAATCCCCCCCTAAGCTTAGCATTTTGGCTAATTATCCCTAGTAAAGTTGCCTATTACTAATTTATGCCTTAATTCCCCAATTATTCACCTCACAAATCATTAATCAAAACAAAACAAAATTTTTATCTCCCCCCAACATGGACGGCCAACATGGCCTAGATAGGTAAGAAATTTGTTCAAGTTTTATTCTTCACATTTCATTTCACCAACACAAAAATTTTCTAAGTCTTGTATTTCCTCTTCTCTCTCTCTAAAAAAATCCTCCTACATCTCTCTACACATTTCTTCTTCTTCCTCACAAACACTTAACCAAAACTTCAAGAATTCATCTCCCTACTCCTTCAATATATTCGAACCACCACGATACCAAGGTAAGAAAAATTTCTTTTTCAATCCATTTTTGATTTCACCTAACTCATCTCCTTCACCTTCTAAATTAATTTTGATTTTTGATTTTGAGGTATACCTAGAAGACCTTTGAAGATATTAAGAGACTTGTCATCTTGAAGAAAAATTGTGAAGAAATTGGACTATAAGGTAAGAAATGGAATTTTTAGTGCCTTTTCTTCTTCTCTTTCTATTTTCCAAAATTTTGACATTCCATTTTCATTTTTGGATTTTAGGGGCTGACCTTGGTGGTTGACATTAAGGGTGACCAAAACCTTACACTTGGAAGCCATTACTAGTCACATTTTACTCACTACACAAGGTAAGTAATTTTCTCACCATCTTCTTATTTTCCCTAAAATTTTAACCACATTTTTCTAACTCCTATATTTTTTTATATTCCTGGACTTAGGAGCTGACCTAAGTCACTCCTTCATCGAGAGAGATTTATCCCATTTTCACCAACAAATCGATTTTTAAGGTGGGTGGACAAATCCTTTCAACTTCTAGGTGTTTTAAATTGAAAATATGCATGTAGTATTTTGTTATTGAGCACTTGAGATATATATTATGTATTTCATGCTATTTTCCTGTATCAAGTTGAAAAAATTCTCAAGTGTTGCTCAAAAATGCGATTTATCGAAAAATAAGGCATACATGTGCACTTTATTGTTATACTTGATGAAATTTTGTATGAGAAGGATATGTATGTGTATGACTCTTGAAATCTATGTTTTGAATGATTTATAACCTGGACAAGTCGAGCATAATTGATTAAATTTCAACTTTTGGACTTAAAATGCAAAAATGGAAAGTTGGTGGACTTAATTGCAATAAAATAAAACTTAAGGGACCCCTCTGTAATTTTTGATTTTTGGGACTGAACTCAGGTTCAAAAATTATATTTTGAAATTTTAATAAAGTTTTAAGAGTTTTTAGATAAATAAAATCAACCCTTAAAAGCCCAAGGACTAGATTATAAAATTTTAGAAGTTTAAGGGCTATTTTGCAATTTTCGAACCTGTACCAGACCCTAATTTTAAAATTTGAAATTTTAATTCTTAAGGGACTGGAAATAACATATTTTAAGTGTATTCCAAAAATCCAAGAGTTTAGAGCTTGGAAAGTAATTTTACTAAAATTGAGGGACTAAAGTGTAAAAGATTAAACTTGAGGACCCAAATGAAATTTCCAGGACTTATGCAGCCCATGCACCTGGAAATACTAATTTAACTATAACTTAATTATATTTTGGACCCAAGGTTTAAATTTCATAACAATTGGACCCCTAAAAGCCTTAAAGGCAATTATTTCAAAATGGGACAAAAATGAGATTTTCAAAAGTTAAGGGGCCTATACTTATTTATTTTTAAAACTGTTTTTGTCCCAATATCCCACCGACCTTAGTGACATTTTTCAACTGGAATCACATTAAAAGCCCTTCCGGTTTGTGAGTTCCAATTATTTTAAACTTAGAGCCTGAAATGGCAATTTTAACAAATTTGGGGCCAATATGAGGATTTTATAAAAAAATAGACCTCAAAACTTCAAAATCCTGAATCTCTGAACAATTTGGAGAATTTAGGAACTGACCTCATAATTTTTCAAGGTCGGGATATTTATTTATTCAATTTTTAACCCCAAAAGTATTGGTTTTTACAAAACGGGGCTAAATTGTAAAATTTCTTTTATCAAGGACCTAACACAAATTATTTTTCTTTTACTAAAACAGCCCTGGACCCTCTGACTTCATATCTTAATTAAAATATTTTATTTTCTCAAAAACCCCTTGACTTATCGGACCGCCTTGACCGATTAATACCTGATCGCGGGGCGACTTCCTCGTCTTGCGATTTGAATATAACGGGACTTATGTTCCACCTAATCTTTCAAGATATCGAAGATTGCTTATCCTCCCGATAATCATCTTCATCCAAATAACTCCACCAATGCCATAATTGCCTTGCGCAAATTTTCGAAAACTTTCCTAAAATGCTTCCCTGAATCAATAATACTCGACTACCTGGTTGACTACCTGAACTTATATTTACTTTCCTGTCTGAGTCAACTTGGTGTGTCGAGCTCACAGTCGGAATGGATACGTCAGGGATGGAATCGGGCAGCTCGGCTGCTATTCCACTCTTCCCCGCCCCATCGCCCTAATCCCCAACCGAGGGACGGAGTTTGTCGAGGAAGCGGGTCGTAGACTTGAGGTATAATCATTATTATGACAAACCGAGCCTTGCTAGCTCCGGTGTGGATTTTGTCTTTGCTATGGAGCGATAAGGTGACAGGTCTTGGACTATCTTGCTCGGGAGTTACAAGGAAGAACGAAGGAATCATTGCCCGATCCACACAATTCTTGAGTTAATCGGACCCGTTTGGTTGGTGCTACAAACCGCACGCAATCGCTACTTGTATTGCATAGGTGGCGCGCTACAAATCCGTGACGCAACCGCTACTTGTCTTGCATAGGATTGGCGTTACAAACCGCACGCAATCCTCCCGTTCGCTTGAACCATAGTGTCTGCGTGACCACGATCTATTTTCTTAAACTGTATAAGTATATTACTTAAATATATTTATCACGACGCTTGTGGACTGTGTGTGAAATCATGCATCATCTCTCACGTTTCATACAACTAAATTTCTCGCATTAACTATATATATCGCCACACTTGCACACGATCACCCCATCCACTGAGATTTCTGTCTCACCCCCTTGTTTTCTAACCTTAGAAGGAGACTTTGTCGAAGAAGCTGAACCTGTCTTGGATTGAATTCTCGTGCTTCGTCCGTTGGACTTACTTCCTATCGTTATCTATGTTGCTGGACTGTTTTCTTTTGTTTTTCTACTGTTGGACTCTTTTATTTTCTTTTGCCATTCCGGACTGTAATTTAAGGGCGTAGGACCCTTTGACACTTAAGCTGGTGATATGATGTGTACTTTATTTCCTAGTTCTGGACTGTAAGCTATTGGTTGTTGGGGTGTATTTGTAATCGTGATGTACTTATTTTATTTTCACTGCTTTAGACCTTGTTTCACTTGGGATTGTTGCATCGTTTTCTAGAATGTTGGGTTTATTTCTGTTTAAGTGATTGATCGCCGTCGCGTCGCGTTTGGGGCGTAACAAAATATTTGGGATTTTATTGGCTACACTTCAACTTGTGCTATTGACTGAAAGATAGCACAGTGGGATAAACATCAAAATTACATCATTACATGGAAAGGTATCAAAGACATTTTACATTATTATCACACTAAATCAGTTTTGCCAAGCAAAATTTATGATTCCATATTCAAAAAAAATTATAATTCAGTCACACATCCGGAACACAATACTAAATGGCATGCATTAAATAATCCATGAACAGTATAATTTTATCCAATTCCGATTTTTTATCCAGTCCCATCAAAAATGTCAAACGAGTCCTAATAGTAATAAGAACGAGGAGGAAATTGGACTAATCCACATACCTAAGATAAACTAAGTATATTCTCAAAAAAAAAAAAAAAAAAAAAAAAAAAAAAAACTAAGTATATATAGACACATATACATACATATGTACGTGTGTATCTAGGGCGAGCGGTGAGGCAGAGTTTTACAGATTCCAAAATGAAAAATAGAACGTGAAGTGTAGCTTTTGTACAGCTTTGATATGTTGTTTTTATCCATACATCAAAATAGGTTTGGACCCCACACACCCCTACAGTTCAGACATTGTCTCAATATTTGACACCACCCATCGACTCTTTTTTACCTAATAAAATATAGTAATAATAAAGAAATTTATAATTTACTTTTCGCAGTAATACACAGACCTTTTTGAAAGTCATATATTCTATTCATTTACTGCTATATAATCAGTTTTCATTTATTGAAAATGGTCGACTATATTTAACACTTTTAAGCAGCTGGTACTTTATAAATTGAAAATGGTAGAGTATATATATTGTTATATATATCAGGATGTTAATATATAATTAACAAATATAATAAAATTATAAAAAATGTTAAATCAAATGAAAAAAATGTAAAATAATTAGACTGATATTTGATGTGTTATCAATACACTTGTTGAATTATTAATTAAAGTATATGCAAAGCATTGAGCAAGGTTTACCGTTGACAACGTCCATTATAAAAAAAAACTTCAAGTTTAGCTACACAATTTACCGGCAAAAGTAATTTTGTCACTAAATTTTATAGTTATCTATAGAATACCGAGATAATAAAAAAGATTTTTCCCCAAACTATACCGACCAATTACCGACAAATCACCAATAATTTTTAAATTTACTGACAGATATTATATATAAGTATTTACCAATAATTTTAAATTTTGTTAGTAAATATTTACCTAGAATAAATTTACCTAAATTTATAGTATACTTACCTACAAATTATTATGTGCCTAAATTGATTTTATCTTCAAGTTATGAGCTTTCAGTAAGAATATTTTGACGTTCAAGTCAAATTTAGAGAGAAAAGATAATTATAGGGCACTAGAATATAAAATTGACATTTGGTATCTTTGTAAGAAGCTGAGAGATATATATTTATAGGTTTGAGAGTGTGTTGTTCTTAAGTGTTGTACGGTATATAAATCTACTAGACTATTAAGCTCAACAAAAAAAGTTATCCTATATATTGAACCTTCTTTATATTAATTGATATTATTTTCACAAATTGGGACGTACCTCATCAATAGTATAATAGTATGTGTACTAGAATAAGTTAATTTAAACATATAATACAGAAAAAGGAGGTTTGGTGCAGGCATGCATGGAAATAGAAAAAATCCATGTTTAGCCATTTGTATAAATTATTAGCACCAAAGCTTGGAGGAAATAGTAATTCCCAAAAAATGCTATCTTTGGATTCGTGTATTCCTGGAAATTGAACACCGGAAAACAAATTTACATGTGGGCATCTGCTCTCACCCGTGTGAGCATGACATAGGCTATAAACAACTAGGATTAAAAATGAAAACCCAAAAAATTAAAGTGATAAACACTAGGTTTTAAAATGAAACCCCCAAAAAAAAAAAAAGGACAACCAATAGTTTGTTCTATATAATTTTATCGTATATAATATATTATTTTGAAATAAAATTACTTATTTAATCCGCTTCAATATACTACTTGCAATGTATAACATAAGTGTTGATGCTCAAGTTTGCACAACAAGAAATAAAATGCCTAAGTACTGACTGGAAAATAAAAGAAATGGAATAAAATGTTTTTTTATTATATAGCCGAGCAGGGCCTTTGGTCGGTCGTTGTTCTGGCAGAGTTTCGAGTACAGTGTATTTATATAAGGATTTTGCCGTTATCTTTTTTCTCATAAATGTGTTCTATTTATACAATTACAATGAGTAAACTAGCAATTATTATAGCTACAATTTAAGTGGAGCACTTGTCATTCTCTTGTTGTGCATTATTTGCAGGGATAGATCCAAAAATATAATTTTCTAGAAAAAGGATACAAAATAAATACATTTATAAATTGCATCAAAACGAATTAGTGGGATAACTTTTTTTCTTTAAATAACCTGATTACTGTATATAGTTAAAAATAACTGATAAATAGTTAGGGGAAAAAGAATGAAAAAACTATGTAAAATTCAAAAATTGCACACATTGTTTTTGAAAATGCACAATTTTTTTTCACCGAATTAAATATAAATTTCAAATATATAGATAAAGAGTGAAAAAAAAGGAGAAAAAGTTGTCGGGGCACGTGCCCCTAGATTGGGAAACATGCATCTGTCTTTGATTTTTTGCATGGTTGACATGTGTTAAATAATATATTCTGAATTGTCTTATTATTATCTCGCCAGGTGGCAGGATTGTCTACCTCTGGGATTCTGCTCGGTCATTGTTGACTTTCTATGTTGGAGTTTCTTAGTATTGACATGACTTCCTGGCTGGGTTCTGGTCGGCCTAAAATACTTCTTTGTACTGACTTTCTGGCCGATCCACGTCAGTAGGTCTTGAATTGCCACGTGTACATGTCTGTCCAGCTCTGCTCGGGTATCATCAATAAGTACGAGTCTAACTATAAATGGAGTTTACACAGTAATTCATATAGTCAAATAAATTAATGGAATTACATATACACACTATACTCTATATATTCTAAATTGTACTCCTTACGTTTCACAACTTCTTGAAATTAATAAAACTTTATTTTCTCTTTATATCTAAAAGTACATATCACTAATTTCGAGCCATCTTTTTTCTTAGCATAATTACATAAAAATATCAAACTCTCACTTCGCGATTTTCACAAAAAATTCTGTGGAGGTATAACATATATACTTTAGAGGGTAGGTCTTCTGTTAGACGGTTTAATAGATCTAAGTTCGTTAGATCGATCCCCAACACCTGACCCGAGTCTTTAAAAAAAAAAGAAAATTTGTTCCAAGTGTTCTTCCTCCCTTCTCTTTTTCTGCGTGTTTATCTACATGTCTTTCTCTTAAAAGTCTTCCCCATTTCATTCATTTTTTCCTCCATCAAAATTGAGAATCTTCATTATCAATCAGCCCCTGATATCTTCCAATTCATCAATTTGTCAAAACCATTTTTTCTCTTGCGTGGCGTATTGAAGAGACGCAATATATTACTGTGTATTTGTCAACAATGAGTACATAAAGAAGCTCATTTAAATGCATTTGCATACAAGAATTCTTATAGATGGGGGCTAAGGAATTTCATTTAAGTTGCTTTTTTCTCACCACTTTATTTCTTTTTGTAGCAGACCAAGTTCGACTAATACTTTTTAGGTGAACTGCTAATACTTTTTAGGGAGAGTACTAATACTTTTCAAGAGAAAAACTAATACTTTATAAGAGGACGGCTAAATAATTTTGAGGGAGACTACTAATAATTTTCATATATAGGAAAAACTAATACTTTTCAAAGGAACTACTAATACTTTTAGTGGAACTATTAGTACTTTTTAGGTAAAATATTAATACTTTACAAGTAATTACTAAATACCTTTTAGGGGGAATACTAATACTTATGAGGTGGAAAGCTATACTTTTTTTGGAGGACTATTAAAATAAACTACTAGTACTTCTCAGAGAAACTACTAATACTTTTCAGAGGAAAAAAAATACTTTTTTGAGCGCAGTGACACTATGACACTGTCCCAAAAATATTACAAAAATGCTACCGGATCTTGGTTTAGGATCCGTCTGACGAATTTTGACCTGTCAGATAGTCTAACACAAGTTTTTGTCATACTTAAATATGGGGCGAAGGAAATATCATTTGTTAAAATTGGGAACAGATTTCCTTTTCTACTTATTGTGTTCCACTGTATATTGGATGATGGACACATGTCAATAGATAAACATGTGGTGTTGATTTTTTAGATGTATATATATGTTCATCATCCAATGGAGTGGAACAGGAAGTAGAACATTAAATTTGATTTTATTAAAAATATACCACTGGCTATGGTAAAATTCCCTTTTATTAAGGTAAAAGCTCATTAAATTGAGTACTCAATATATATGGATGTAATCAATAGATAATTTATTTCTAAGATAAAGAAAGATGATAAACCCATCATTCATTATAATAAAAAAAAAAAGACTAGAAAAATAAATAAAAGGGTTAGAATATAATGAAGGATATATATATCATGCACGTGAGACTACACTATAGATGTTTTGCCTTTCTGCATCAAAAAGTTGGTGAAAAAGGAAAGAACCTTTCCTCTCTCTCTCTCTCTCTAAAGTTGAAGAGAGACAATAAAATGATTGAAGCCTTTATAACCCAGCAAGTCAATAGTATTATTGGGGTACTCAAATCTCTGGTATAAAGATGAAACCAACATTAGAAAATTAATATTGGTGCAAAAGAGAAATATGGCTCTTGAAACACTCTCTTCAAGTGAACTCTTGAACTTTATCATGTACGACTCTAATAATATTTCTTCAGCACCAACCCCATTTAGCTCTTCTGAAACCTGCAGCCCACATAATCATCAAGAGATTAATGGCAGTTGCTCTTCCATGGCGGCGCCACGGCTGAGCCACCCACCGCCACCGCCGGAAACCACCCAACAGGGCCGCAAGAAGAGGAGAAGAAGGCCAAAGGTGTGCAAGAACAAAGAAGAAGCTGAGACACAGAGAATGACACACATTGCTGTTGAAAGAAACCGCCGCAAGCAAATGAATGAGCATTTAGCTGTTTTGCGCTCTCTCATGCCTGAATCTTATGTCCAAAGAGTAAGAAATTTTCAATTGTTTTCTTGATTTTACATGTTTTTTGAATAATAATTATAGATTAAGAATCTGGAAAATAATTGAAATAATTGCAATTCTATTGAGCATTGTCACTTGGTATGTCTGTATAATACCCTTTTTCCCCTCATTTTTTTTAGAAACTGTTCTAATAAGTAAATTAAAAGTTGGTCGACTTTCAAAAAAACCTTGTACAATTACTACTTTTTTGTAGGTTGCTTTTTGACATTTAATTTCCCTTTGAAACTAATTTTTCTTTATGAATTACTACTTTGGGAAAAAATTATATAAATGTAATTCCATTGAGCATTTTTTCTTGGTATTGATATAATACCAAAAACTTTTGCGGTGAATAAATTAAAAGTTGGTCTATTATATATTACTTTTAAAAAGGTAAATCTCAAACTATGACAATTATATATATAAAATTTGGTGCTAATCTTGTACAAGAACTTCACTTTTACAGGTTACTTTTTGACATTTTGAACTATTTCCATTGAATTTAATCATTGATGCCAAGAACCCAAATTCCCTTTTACTTCATAGTAATAATAATATAATTTTTTTGAGGGGATATAATAATGTAATTTTGAGCATGATATTTTCCCACTGTTTTTTCTACCAAAGAGAAAAGACACAAGATTTGAAAATTTGATTGGGGGTTCAATTTGATTCCAAAATAGTTGTGTTGATACTCATGTTCCTCATTCATCTGTCTGTCTTTTTGGACATATATTCTTTCCTAGTATAAGCCAAGCATGTATTGACAAATTGTTGTCCAAGCTTTATATATAAGAAAATTTAACTAGCTAAACC
This sequence comes from Rehmannia glutinosa, assembly GCA_016081115.2. Lineage (NCBI taxonomy): Eukaryota > Viridiplantae > Streptophyta > Magnoliopsida > Lamiales > Orobanchaceae > Rehmannia > Rehmannia glutinosa. The sequence continues at coordinate 58,258,719 of CM071935.1, read as the reverse complement.
AACCATGTGTGGATGACACAGTTTATAATCTGTCTTAATTAATAATTATGATATACTGTTTCAAGATAGTTTATTTGCCTATTTCATGATGTACTGATTGAAACAGAATATAATGACGTAATACTCTTTAACTTTCCCGTGTCTTGTTATTGTCTCTGTCTTCGCAAAAATTTCATTCTCATCAGCTCATCACTAGCAAAAATATCTTCTACTATACCTTTACACTTGATTACTGGTTAAAACTGTTGTAATAAATACAAAAAAAAAAAAAAAACCGATTACCAATTATTGTGTCCATTTCTCATCCTTGCAACTGTTAATACTCCAAAAATGATTTTTCAAAAAAAAAAAAACACTATTTATTAATTAAGAGGAAAATAATGTATAGTAGATGTTGTTTCTGGAGGAATACACCAGATGTATAATTATTGTAGTTTTGCACACAATACACGCCTAATATGTGCGATTGTGGGTGAATTTGTGTATATCCACAATAAATCTGCGTTAGTTATTCACGTTGAGTATTACTTCCAGGTGTAGTATAGATAAAACCAGTTACTATAATGAATTTTAGAGTGTAATTATGATCAATTCTTGATTATTGTTATTATTAAAAAGAAATAAGAAAACCCTGAAACGAATATTTTAATTTGATCTTTTGTAGGGTGACCAGGCCTCCATTGTTGGTGGTGCCATAGAATTTGTGAAGGAGCTTGAACACATTTTGCAGTCATTAGAAGCCAAGAAATTTGCACTATTGGAGCAATCAAATGGCACAAACAATATTCATCATCAAAACATTGATCATGATAGCAAGCAAGCATTAGGGAGCCCATTTGCTCAATTCTTTGCATACCCTCAATTTAGCTGCTCTCATAACCAATTGGGCAATAAATACACATCTCAGAGCAAAGCAGCCATTGCAGACATTGAAGTAACCTTAATCGAAACGCACGCCAACATACGAATCTTATCGCGTCGAAGGTTTCGACAACTCTCGAAGATTGTGGCTTCGTTTCACTCTGTGTTTCTCACCATACTCCATCTCAATGTGACCACTTTGGACGCGCTCGTGCTCTACTCGATTAGTGCCAAGGTATGTACGATTTTTAATTTCTTGGATAATACTTGCGACACATTTAATTTGGTTCATTCATTTGAAAAATTTGTCTCTATTTCTATCACAAACACAATACAGTTGTTGTCCCAATTTATTGGGCCCAATATTTGTCTAGTGAACATGAATATTACACAACTCAATTATTTAACCGTGGTTGTGGTTTGATTCTTTCTAACAATTCTTTTCTTTATAAGTAAAAAAATTTCAAAAGCTCCCCTAACTTTTATAAAAATGTTACAGTTTTGTTCTTAAATTAAATTTAAGACAGAATCAAATATCTCTAAGGGTTTGTTTTGTTATTTTTAAAAACTTATGTTTTTTTTGTAATTAGACCAAATCTTAGAGGTGTTACTGTAATTTTTCCTATACTTTTTGTTTATCTCACACATGCTACCAATTCAGCATTTTTGTTCTTTCTTTCCTCAATGGTACAACATACAGTATATCTGATGGTAACAAAACTGGGACTGTAGAAAATGACCTTACCATGCAAAAGAATCTACTTTTTTCACGTACTTCCAAAAATCAACTAAGTACTGTATAAAGATTCTACTAGTAATTAGTACTGTTTTCACAAGGGTGTTTTGGGTACTGAAATGGAAATGATTTTGAATTGAATTTCCATGTGCATTGGCAGAAAAGGGAATTTTCTTTCTTAATACTTTATTTGGTATTTTTCGATATATGAATACTTATTATTGTCTTTACTCCTAATCTTGGGTCAATTATATTCCAAAGTATTTTTGGGGATGTATGAATATTTACTAGTATTTTTTTTTGTTGTTGCAGCTGGAAGAAGGTTGCCAACTCAATTCAGCAGACGACATAGCAGGGGCAGTTCACCACATGCTTAGAATAATTGAGGAGGAAGCTATCCTAGGTTGTCAATCCTAGTCCTATAGTTTATCAGCTATATATTAGTATAAATTATCAAACTATTTTATGTCCATTATGTTTAATTTATGTTTTTATAGTCCTTTTCTATTTCTTTGTATCCATGCACCTGTAGCTAGTTTCTTGGATATTGCTATGGATGGATTTAGGGTATGATTAGTTAGGGATATGAGATCTCAATTTTGTTGAAGAAGAAATAAAGATTAGAATGCACAACATTTTGAAAAGAAGGCGAAAAAAAAAAAAAGAAGAATAAGTATCTTCTTAATTAGGATCTCAAAAAGTACCAAATTATGTATGTATATAGCCTAGCTTCGCCTGGATTGAAGTTTTATCTATTTGGTTGATTTTGAAGTTAATGTGAGTAACATCATCCCATGCACATTAAAAAGAAAAATTATCCTTTTCTTTAATTAAAAATATATATATGTACCCCCAACTATATTGGGCTTTGTCAAATTGGCTCTTACTGTTTAGTGTGAATAAAACGGGAAAATTGCAATTTTGGTCCCTTAACTATAGAGAGGTAGCAAATTGGTTCCCTTCAGATTTTATTTGGCAAAAACATCCTGTAACTCCTTTACCTTCTCAATTTGAGGACCATTTTTGCTGGAAAATTGAATTTTTGCCGAAAATTAAATTAATTGGAGATTTTGAGTTTTCTCCGACCAATTTGTACATGTTGACTATATTTAATTTACATTGCACCGACGTGACCATGTCCAAATCAAGTGGCACTTGCCAAAATGGAAAAATAAATTATTTTTAATTATTAATATCTTATTTAATTCCAAATACTTAACTTTAAATTAAAAATATATATTTCATAGATTAAATAAAAAATAAAAAACAAAAAAAATCTTTTTATGTTTCTTTTTTCTTTTACTTTTCTCCATTTCTTCTTTGTTGTTCTTTCTTTACACGGTTTCTCCGTAATTCTGGTGAAACAATTGAATCTCCAATTGCGCGTGACCACTTAGGCGTCATGTCATTTAGATCCATCTAGTGTGTTCAAATTTGGCCGGAGAAAACCCAAAATCCTCAATTAATTTGATTTTCCAGCAAAAATTCAATTTTCCGGCAAAAACAGTCCTGACATTGAGAATGACAAGAAGTTACAGGGTGTTTTTGCCAAAAAAACATTGAACAAGACCAAATTGCTACTGATCTATAGTTACGGGACCAAAATTGCAATTTTCCCTGAATAAAACGGTAAAACATAAAGCAATTGGGGAACAAGTAAAATTCAGGTGTAAGCTATCCAGTTTACTGATTAATTGACCTGTGAAATAGAGCATACTCATAAAGCACCGATTAAGATATCAAATTGGCTAACTTGATAGTTGTTGAGTTATTTCACTTGTGAGTTGTCCCACATTGATTAATTAAAGGGAGGAAAATCTACTTTATAAGCATAGTAAGTTTACTCTTCATATCACTAATTGGTTTTAGGAGAAACCTCACTTGTTGGGCATGAAATTTCTCTCATATTAGGTATGCTTCATGTGTGGAACCGTAACAAGTCCCCAAAATTTAACCATAGTAGATTTCCTGTACCTCAAAATGAAAAGAGTCCGGTAGAACTTCCGTGAAAAAAAATGCCATAAATATATATAACAAATATCAAGCTTAAAACTTTACGTTTCTAAGCAAAACAAAGAAGAAAAAGGAAAACAATTGGACTGCTAGAACCGTGAAAAAAATGTTTTTTTTTTTTTTTTTTTTGGAGTAACCGGACCGATTCCCTGCGAATTCACGTTCAAACCCGTCCAGCAGGCCGGTCCCACCGCATCTTTTAAACAATGCGGCCAGTTACTCAAGTAATTACGGGTTATGATATAGTATGATCTGGGGCATGTAGTGGTAGGGTCTCAAACTCTTGGATTTAGGCCCATCAAATGGATTTTTTTTTTGAGGGATTGATATAACCAAATTATGATATCATGACACCGACATACTACATCTTGATCACCGAATTCAATTAAAAAAAAATGAATTTTCACCTTGAATTTGTTCAAGGTAGTGCTGTTTTACATTGAATCCTCAAAATCTCTATTTCTTTAGCTGTTTATATATGGCCGCGTTTACTCGTAACCGAATAGAGCGGGTAATGGGTTGGGTCGGTTCAACCTAGCGAGCAAAGTCGTAATATTGGATCGGGCCGGGTCGAAATTGTTGATAGTATCGTGCACTGTGAGTAAATTATTTTGTAAGATGACATTTTAAATAAAATATTATTTTATATATTGAGCTTGCATATGTCCATAGATTGTTTGGTATCATAAACTGAGTGTTTAAGTTATTAAACACAGAAAAATTCAATTAGCATTCAATTCAAAGATTTAAGTCCACAATCGGTAAATACATATGGATAATTTATTTTGATTGATGTCTCAATTTTATGAAGTTTATCTTGACTTTGGGAATAAAATTAATAATACATTTCCTAAATGTATTGGACTGGACCACATGAAATTTAATAATCAGTTGACAATAGATATTTAATAACATTTTATTACAGTACGTGACACCTTAATCCTGAGTGGGTAATGAACTTTCATTACTAACTTGAAGTTCTTTGAGGCATCAATGAGTGAGATCAAAATGATGATAAATATCTGAATGATTTGAGAATTAAAATGAAATAACATGGAACTTATATTCACAATATGGAATCCATCACATATTTAATAGTCATGATCATGATCTAATGAGTTCTTCTAATAGACAGTAGAATCCGAGCTCAACAATTCGACATTGGATGTTTAATTCATAATGTGATGACAATTTAGGTTTGGATTGAATACCTTGCTGAACTTTTACGGTTCGAGCTCAACAATCCCTGAAACGACACGATAATCCGACACGAAACTGACTCGAAGTTATTGAGAGAAACCCAAACATGAACACGAGAAACCCGAACCCAAACACGACTAACACGAACCTGACACGATGTTACCAATTTATCAAAAACGTAGTAATTTTATATTTTCATTAACTTTCAATATATTTTAAGCATAATCCGAAAACCAACCCGAAACTAAACATGAACCCGATCTGATGACCCGAATTGCCACCCCTACATAACACATTTTATAACTTGATAATATATAAATTGGTTACCCAGTACTGATCAGACACATTACTCGACATCGATGACTTGGAGCTGGTAATTAATTCCAACCGTACATTTGCTACCATTCTCAGATTTTGCATTCTACTAAAATAATTTCGATACTGAAAATCTAAATGAGGAGCTGGAGATATTTTTATATAAAATGTACTTACATTTTTTTGAGATTCACGTCGAACTGCCGTTAATGTTAGCCATATAATTTCAAATGTTTGAAAAGAGAGAGTAAAAGGATGTACATTAAGAGACGTGAAAGAGAAAGAGAGATGGGTTCAATATTAAACAAACATGTACAAGGGATGAATGTTATTTGTTTTTGGAAATGGGCCAAAATGGTCACTTCTTTAATGACAAAATGAAAACTAGTAATCTTTTGAAAACAAATAAAATTTAGCCATTTTCATAAAGCAAATGACATTCATACCTTTCTAACATATTACTTTGAGTTGTTGAGATGGACTCCCTCTCTTTCTCTACTTCACTTATCTCTCTCTCAGATAATCTTTATTTAAAAAATCCGAACCTGTATTTTTTGTTTTGGTAAATACAATATTAGTGTTGGATTATAGATCTCAGAAAAAATATTAATTGATGTATTATACATGCAAAACGTATATTTAAAATGAAAAAGTTATGTGAATTCAAAGTTTTTTGGAGAAAAATAAAAGTTGAATCCGAATTAACTAGATATCCAGTTATGTAACTAGATATCGAGTTATATAACTGGATATTCAATTATATTTAACTCGATATATAACTCAAAACAAGATCTTAAGCACAATTCGATAAAAACAAATATTACTCGATATCGAATTACGCGATGAAAATTCTTGTCATCTTCCTCATTCACCCCAAGCACCTTTAACGGTGCATCAAGGTTTTCAATCCAAACCTAAATTGTCTAAACCATAAAAATTCTTCAAATATAACAACAAACCCTAACCCAAACAACTATAATCTAACTAAATCAACAAAAACAATGAAATTAATGGAATAAGATTTTTTGTCCGTCGATACAGCGCCGTAGGTTCCATTTTTGCAAGTCGTCGGAATAAGATTTTTTGTCCAAGTTTTGAATGTCAAGTTATAAAGTTGGTGAATATGCGTGTGTGACTCGAAAAAGGGGTTACTGGGTTAAGGGACAATTTCAGAATTTTACATGTCAAAATGGCTAAAAAAATATGCATGTATTTGAAAAAAATTTCTAAACAACATTTTGGTTTGATGGGAATACCCAAAAAATCGGCCCACTCTATTTGCTTTGTCAAAATATTTGTTTCAAAAAGACGTCTACTTTTTATTTTTCCATTATATAGAAGTGGCCAATTTGACCATTATAGAAGTGGCTAGTTTGACCTATTTTCACAAATTTTAATTTTTGTTTCATTTTGTCCATCCAACCTTCACGAAACCCAACATCGGGTTCCTGAAATTGAGTTTTCCTTCAGTTTCGGTATTGACATGAAAATTACCATCCTGACCTCGCCTCACTGGAAATTATAAAAATGCCCCCAGGATCCGCGGCATTTTATATGTGTCCCAATCCAACCTGAGGGTCTGGGTTGGGTCACCCACAAGCTCTCTACCGTCGATGGAGCGCCACGTATACGATGATCCGCATTTCATGGTGAATAGTGCTATAAATACGACACGAAAATCAAGGTAAAATATAACTTGTCATTATTCTAAATTACCTTACTTTTAAGATTTCTAAGTACCTCAACTACCTGATTCTGACTTATGCTTCAGAGAGCCCTAGCTGGAGACCGCCCCGGTTTGCCTAATATGTGCTCTGTTTCAGGTACCCTCGAACAAAGTATCTCATCTCGCTTTCTGGATTTCTAGGTCAGGTCACCTCGTTTTTTTTTACGTAAAATGGAAATATACAAAAAGAAAGAAAAAGTCCTAGTCACAAGCCAATCAGGTAGCAAAGTGAAAACAATGTTAGATTTCAGAAAAAGAAACAACAAAAAAACCTAAAAACGCAATTTAAATGAAGGGCGTCTATTTCTTGAGGATTTTCGAAGGATATTATCATTAGTTTTGTCAGCACGTGCTCGAGTATCATCTACATGGTCTGATGTATCATATTGAATGTCGGCATAGGATCCACGAACCACCATTTCCATAACCTTCATAGTTTCTGAGGAATCACAAGAGTGAAAGACAATTGGAGTAGTTGATGAGTCGCCTATCTTGGCCTTTAAGTCTTCCAATTTGACTTGTTTTTCTTCTTCATCTGCTATATCTGACCAAAGTTGTCGGGAACCTTCAGACGGATTGTTCGTACTGATAACATAACAATTAATAGGGAGGCTTTTTGAAATATCGTTCATGGCTCGCTGTAGAGCAACCTGCTTATGTTCATCCAAGTTAGAAGAAATCATTGCACCCGCGGGGATATATGCGACTATACGTCTGTCTGTGTTAGCCTGCGCCCTGTCCCTCTCAACAATTATATTAGTACCATTCGTTGGTGACGCATTGATATTAGTCTGTTCCGAGTTTGGTGCTATATTGGTATCATCTTGTAAGATATCAAATGAGTTATTGGTTGGTATGCCTGTTGAAGTCGAACCCCTCTCCATGTTTCTCCCTGTCCGGCGTTTATCTTGCACCCAGTCCGTTTCCACAGTCTTCCCTTTGGGCCTGTTAATTTGGTCACGGACACCTGAACACCCGCGAACCAAACTAGCTTCCTATTTACCCTTGTCCATGCGCACAATTTCTTCATGTGTCTTTACTTGTCGATATTGGTTAATATTGTGTCCGACAATCTGGCAGTGAACACAAAAGTTCGGCAGATTTTCATAGCTAATAGAAACGAAGAAACAATGTCCCACTCGTTCCACCATAATATGCTCTTGTAATGGATTGTTCAAATCCATCTCCCCCAAAAACCGGACAATATGACCCACTTGACCGATCAACGAACGAGTATCTATCTGAATAGGTGTTCTGACGGAACTAGCTATGTTATTAATAAGAGATTTGTGCCAATGTTCATAGCTTAATTCATAAATTCGAACCCACACCTGAGCCAGTGACGTGTTTATCTTGTATGGATTGAAATTCGGAATCCAGTTCATCAGGCGGATTGTCCCGGGTTGCAAAAGCCACGAACCGTTCGAGAAAATTTTGTTCCTTTCTTCCAAATAATCGAATTGAATGTTAAAATATCCCCTTCCCAGTGTAATCAACCTCCAAGGATCATTAAGTTTTCAAACCGAAGACAGTTTCAGTTTGAGGTCTAGAAAGCTCTATGGTTTTGTATCTTTTGGTAGAATAATATGCCTAATAAGCGAATTTCGTAACTCGGCAGCCCGTTGTTGGTAAATTTCCTCATCCATCGTCACCAAGAAGTACTGGACCTTTTTGATTGGTCGAAGATGTTCCCCGGAATGCAGCGAATTTGCAGTCGGCAAGCCATCCTCATGAACATCCAAATTGCGGTGGTTCTTCAATTTTCCCCCAGGTATGTTGTACTCCACAACAGGCTGAGATGAGCCCGTAGAACCTTGAGAACCTTGGATGGTTGGCTGCTACTTGTGTGTTGTGCTGCGTGTATCTCGTACGTCTCTGAACCAGATGCAACAACGTGGATATTGGCCTTAGGGTTAGGGTTTGCTGCTTTCAATCCTTCCAAAACCTCAATCTGTGAAGTCGCACGCATCGTTCCGTCCATCTGACAAGTCTGAAAGCCATCGGAAGGATGCGTCTGACCGGTGGTCGTTGTACTCATCGGCTGTAAAATTGCAGGGTTATCTTGAAGGATCGAATCCCCTTCGCGTAAGGAAACCCTGGGTTTTGCATGAAACGTAGAAGCATAAACGAAATTCTTGTGTGTGATATCAATTTCAGGAAAAAGGAACTGATCGAATTCCATGGTGATAATCTGAAAATCCTAGACGATCGATCGAAAGAGAAGGCACGTCGCCTTCATCGAAACCCTAGCCGCCTCTTTTCCCTTAATGAAACCTAGGTTAGGTAACCTCGTACAAAGTACCTCACTTCGCTTTTTGAAACCTAGGTTAGGTACAACTGATTTTCCTTCCTAAATCAGGTATCGTCAGTTTGTTTTCTCGACTTTGCGCTAACTCTCATTCGGCCTTCAGTTCTTCGCCGATAACTCTCTTTAATTAATTTTCTTCAGAAACTCAGTCTTTAAGTTACTATGCATTCAGTTCTAATGCTCGGAAAATTTGAAAATAATTATAAGGGTCTAAATTCCTATAACATGTTCGTTATCAAAACCTATAAAAATATCTTAACATATCTCCGCAAATAGAGAGCTGAAAATATTGGTATACATGATATACCTCCACGTCTTAGCCTAACAGAAAATCCTTGAATATGTGTGCTCTGATCAGCATTGTTGGAAGAGGTTTGGCATATAATCATTAAGAGTTGAGAGTATGTAATATGATAATTATTAATCTTTGACATTATGACATCATCATATCATATTCATAAACTCATTAAAATATTAATATGAATAGAGGACATGGAATTTATTATTGATTATGATCTAATATATTACTTTATGTTTCTAAGAGTTCCAAAGTTACTCACATGCATCTCTCTCTAGACAGGTTTATAAAAGAAACCCAACAGCCTAAAAATGTGTACATAGGCTCCCTGATTAAAGCAAGCAATCAGACACGTAGCTGCACATATATATGTGGTCCATATTATATTATTTTGCATTCAAATTACACCAATTTGTGTGTGTGTGTGGATATATATATGTGCGTCCATATGCAGGAATATACATACTATTTTTCTTGGTAAAGAAAGAAGGTAAAAATTGGGGGGAGCATAGGGGGTTGACAGATCGCTGTCGTGAACGATATGCAAGGGAAATTGAGTCTGCATGCATACAAATATTATATGATTTTTCTATTTTGTTTGTTTACGTGCAGGATGCTGGTGAGGGCTTTTTGGGGAATCGATGCAAATTTGCCATTTTGCGTTGATTTCTGGCCTTCATTTTTGTTTCTTTGTGTGATATTAATCTGTATCTTCATTAAGATTGGTGTCATTTTGTGTAACTTTGATAGAGACTTATAACGAAGGGACCCCGATTAAAAAAGGAAAAAAATACAGCGGTGAGGTTTTGGCTGTTTTGCGGCTAATCTTTAATATTTTTCACACTTGATCATGGGAACATGTGGCTACACATGAAGGTGCGTTATCACCTTTTTATTTGTTTTTGGTAACAAACATATGGTCACGAAGTTGGCTGACCCGAATTTTGGATCAATGAGTTATCATGATTATGGCTTGAGGAATTTCGCACTATCATATGGTATTATTAATTAGCTATGTCACTCGGGTTTTTGTCTGTAAACTCAGAGTCGGTCCAAAGTTTCGAGGGACCTGGAGCAAAGAAAAAAAGAGGCCCTAGTGTTTACATAAAAAATATTAAAAATAACAAAATCAATTTTTTTTTCCAAGGCTAAGTCTTCATGCAATTCATTACCATCAATTTTTCTTCATCGTCTAAATCTTCAAGTGACGGGTTTGAAGGTTCTTTTACAATAAATCTATCTAGTGCTCTTCTTTGAGACTCGATAAATTCTTCAACTTGTTTTCTTTTCTTACGATTTTCATTGAAAGAATTGAAGGGTCCAATTATAATGAATATGCAGTGTGCAGTCAAAAGTGATGCCAACACTTTGCAAAACACAGCGAAAGACTTTTAATAAAAAACACAAGTTCACAATGTATGAAATAAAGACAGATTTAAAGACAAGACACAAGAGGTTAAATTTTTTGTACAAGTATAAAATACTTGTACGGTGTTCATTAGAACATAAATTATTCAAAGGATGATGTTGTTTACAAAATACAAAAATACAAAGTAAACAATGAAACTAAAAGAACAACTTCCCTTGTGTCTTCAAAAGCAACAATACTCCTTTACAAAGCATGAGAATACATTTAGTGCACTCAAAATTCAAGTTCTACACTGAATCTATCTCACACAAACACTCAACACTCGAGTTCTGAAAATGATGCTAACAATGTTGCCAACATTCCTGGTATCACTGAGCTTCTGCAGAATTTTCTTGTATGAAAAAGCTGGAAGATGAACTCTCAAATCTTCTAAAATCTATCCACGACTTGTGTTGGTTATGATCCTTAAATAGTTGTCTCGTGGAGAAAATTTCCTACAAAGTTTAAGGAAAAAACTGCCCACTACAATAAACTTCTCCTAACAGATTCTCTTAAAATGTCATTCTCTTTGACAAGATCTTCACATTTAAGTTGCAAATCATCATGACATTTATCTTCTAGATCAACAGACTTTAACCCTGAAGTCAGACATAAAAATGATGCAAAATGATTAACAAAATCATATTCAGAATCAGCAAACCTGTCTTGTGATGCCTCAGTGTTGGCATCATTTCTTGCATCATTTCTAAATCCATCAGATTTGTGTTTCTCTTCCTCAAGAATCGTTACAAGTCCCTTGCAGTTTTCTTCACCATCTTCAGATTCTTCATCACTAAAAGATACAGTAAAATCCATACCTCTTTCCCTAAGAGTGTTTGCACATTGTTTTGCATAATGACCAAATCCTTTGCAAGCACGACATTGAATCAAATCAAGATTTTTTTATTTTAAAAAATTGTTCTCTTGATTTGGTTCAAACTTTTTAGGGAAATTTGAAGAATTTCCAGAAAACTGTTTCTTAGAATTGAAATATTTGTCATTCAAAGAAGATTTTTTGAGTAAACTATTAAACCGTAAGGTCAATAATGCAATAGATTTTTCATTTAAATCACATTCATGAATGTTTTTCATAAAATGTTCCATTGCATTACTTTGAACATCACAAAAATCAAAACCAGTTTGGGTTTTAAAAGCAATACTTTTGTCTTCAACATGATGTTCTTTTTGTTGTCCCAAGTTTAACTAAAAAGTTTGTAAAATACCAATATGTTCATCAAGTCTAAGAGTATCAGTATCTTTGGTTTCTTCAATGGTATAAATCTTAATATTGTATCTTTTAGGAAGAGATCTCATTACCTTGCTTACCAATCTTGCATTGCTAATAGGTTCTCCAAGTGATTGTGCCTCACTAGCAATATCGCAGATTTTTGTATTATATGAAGCAATGGTCTCTTCTTCTTCCATTCTCAGATTCTCGAATCTGCTTGTTAGGAGTCTTAGCTTTGTTCTTCTAACACTTTGTGTTCCCTCACAATGCAATTGCAATGCATCCCAAACATCTTTTGCTGAAACACAATTAGAAATTATTTTGAACAAAAACATATCAACAGCAGTAAATATGGCATTTAAAGCTTTAGAATTAAAGCTTGCAATTTGGATTTCATCATTTTGTCACTCAATCTCTGGTTTGTCTGTTGTAACTCCCTCCATGTCAACGATTCTTGGTGGTGTCCATCTCGTAAGAACAGATCTCCATGCTCTTTCATCAATGGACTTGATATAAGCCCTCATTTTCACCTTCCAATAGGAATAATTAGTTCCATCCAACACAGGAGGTCGAAAAATGGAACTACTCTGAATTTCCATCATAAAAATACTGCAAAAAATAGGATCACACTAAGTATCATCTAGTGAATGCTCTTGATGCCAATTGAAAGAATTGAAGGGTCCAATTCTAATGAATATGCAGTGTGCAGTCAAAAGTGATGCCAACACTTTGCAAAACACAGCGAAAAACTTTTAATCAAAAACACAATTTCACAATGTATGAAATAAAGACAGATTTAAAGACAATACACAAGAGATTAAAAATTTTGTACAAGTATAAAATACTTGTACGGTGTTCATTAGAACAAAAAATATTCAAAGGATGATGTTGTTTACAAAATACAAAAATACAAAGTAAACAAGGAAACTAGAAGAACAACTCCCCTTGTGTCTCCAAAAGCAACAACACTCCTTTACAAAGCATGAGAATACATTTAGTGCACTCAAAATTCAAGTTCTACACTGAATCTAGCTCACACAAACACTCAACACTCGAGTTCAGAAAATGATGCTAACAATGTTGCCAACATTCCTGGTATCACTGAGCTTCTGCAAAAATTTTTTGTATGAAAAAGCTGGAAGATGAACTCTCAAATCTTCTAAAATCTATCCACGACTTGTGTTGGTTCTGATCCTTAAATAGCTGTCTCTTGGAGAAAACTTCCTACAAAGTTTAAGGAAAAAACCACCCACTACAATAAACTTCTAAGGAGTTAGAAAACTGAATTTATAACTTTTAAACTGAAAATATTAACTGTCAAAAAGTAACCATAAATTTGGAAGAAAAAATCGAAGGAAAAAAATAGTGTTTGACAAAATCAAACATTAACACATATCACTACAAGAAAATAATTAAATTCCAACGAAATAATTCAAATGGAATAAAAAACTGTTGGAATTTTCAAAATTCCAATGGAAATTCCAATGCTACAGCATACCATTGGAAAATTCCAACAATAACCAAAACCATTTGGTACTGTTGGAATATTTTTTTCCATTGGAATTTTCATTGGAATTTTGCCATTCCAATGGCCATTATACCAATGGTGATTTTCCATTGGAATTTTTGTTGGAATCGATAATTCCAATAGAAATTGGCCAAATACCAACGGATTTTTTTCGTTGGAATTCCCTTGTTTTCTTGTAGTGTATCCACATTGATATTTCTGAGTAGGAAGCATTCTTAATTTCTATTCAAAACAATATACAAATAAACTTAATTAGTACCATATAAAATCCTTCAATATAATTATATATTGCCACTCAACTTGAAAGCAAACAAATACAAACATTCTACACATCAGTTAAGTATAGATAAAGAAATAATTTTTGCTAAAAATGAAAACAAAAAATAAAATTTAAACAATTCTCAATTTTAAGAGATCATCTTACCAATATCAATGGTGACCAAGTATTGTAAAAATCGGCCTAGGGGCGCCTAGGCGGCTAAACAAATGGGCAAAAAATGGGCAAAAATCGGCCTAGGCGGTCTAGTCGGAATAATTCGGCCAAAAGACAAAAAAATGAAAAAAAAAGAAGAAAAACTTGGTGTTTCTAGGCGCCCATCTAGGAGGCCTAGACGCTAGGCGCCCGCCTGCCGCCCGACTAGTGCCTAGCAATTTCTGCAACCTTGATGGTGGCAAAATATTTTAATGGAGGTGGGCCTAAATTGGGGATGAAAATGGTGTCGATGGCATCTTTAAACTTGCTTGCAATTTGATTCTTCTACTTAGTGTTTTGATTTTGAAAAAAAAATTAAAAGAAAGAGCAAAAAACGCTGAAAACGGGGAGCAAAAAACTGTAGGATTATCAATAAAGTGGGATAAGTTAAGTGGCTTTTGGATAGATCAAATTGGGCTTTGTTTTATGTGTTTTCGAAAAAGAGGGAAAAAAAAATAAAAGACTGCACACGCCCAGATTTGATATTGAGACCTCCTAGCATGAGGATAATACCCGCCACCACTCTGCCAAATGACTTCCTTGGCAATTTGTTGACAACAGTTGTCATTTATATGAACTAAAGTTATATTAAATATATATATATATTAAAGAAAAATTCTCCGGGGGCCCTTGCCGGCGGGAGGCCCTGTGCGGCGGCTCCACTTGCACCGCCTCAGGGTCGCCCCTGTCTAAACTAATGACAACCGGGCTGACCTGGACACTTGATTTCGATCAGACCTGGAAAGTCTAGCTACTTGATCCGTCCATGACATAATACAACTCGGATTTTCAGCTACAGGTCTGGATATAACCGACGTGGTAGCTGGAATATGCAGAATCAATATGTTGAGCTTTATAATAATAATAAGGAAGCTACATGTTGGGCAATAAGTCCTTGAAGATATGAGAAGATAATTATTATATATATCTTTTTCCTATATTATTGCGTTACGTTTTATATAAATAAAGTATATTATCGATATATATTTTATCTAAATTAAATAAGGTATTAGAATCCTACCACATAGTATACACCTCAGTATAAATAAAGGTAAAGGATATGGCCTTGTATGGTTATGTTTCCATGGACCATTTCTAGTTTCTAGTGTTGGAAATTGAATTTTGAGAAATTATTGGTTTTCGTGTGAAAATTGAAAATATGTTTGGATGAGTGAATGAAAATGAGTTTTATGTAGGTTTGGAAATGAGATTGTGTTTGGTTGAGTAGTTTTGAAGTATTATTTTATGTATATAATAATTTGAAAAGTTGATAGTAGTTGAATATTTTAATTGAATATATAATATTATATTTGTGAGATGGTAGGCTAGTGGGTCCCATTAGGTATAAATAATTTAAAAATAATAATATTTTAAGTTGATAGAATAGGTAATAGTGGGTCCCATATGTATAATAGGATGAAAAGATGAATATAGTGATTGATGAGTGATGTGGGATAGTGTATAAGGTTGAGAATTGAAATTATAGGTTTGAGATATAGTTTTATGTGAAAAATGGAATGTGAAAATGATGATTTCCATTGGAAAATTTATAAACAAACATGATTTCAGTTTTATGAATAGTTGGAAATTGGAAATTAGTTGTTGGAAACATAAACAAACTAGGCCTATACTTTTCAGCATCTCTTAACACTAATTGCTTTACAACAAATTATCATAATATCTCAATATATACTTAATTTTTCGGACTTTTTGATTTGAGGGATCGAGTCCCTATGCTGGGATCTCCCAGCACTTTGCAAGTATGGTTCGACGCCTTAAGACCGAACAGTTCGATAGCTTTCTGAGGTCTATCGATAATTAACTCATCCATTTGAGCATATCACACTCCAAATTTGATTTGCATGGCCTGGCCGAAATCAAGATATTTAAAGCAAAGACATATATAATGATACTTGTCATTGATTTGACTTGGTGAATTAAACTCTCACAACTTTTATAGCCCGACTCTGTTATCACCACCAAAGACGAGCTAGGGGCTGACGGGCTGCCTCCTCAACTCCATAGTTATTTTTAAAAAAAATTAATATAATATATTTGTGTCTAATTATTAAATTTGAATTTTTGTCCTCCTGAAAAATTGAAGATATCTATTTATCTAGTATTTTAAAATAAAATACATGTCGCCCCCGTTCTTTATTTTCTAGTCCGGTCCTTGGTCACCACCGAGAATGTCATGTATTGTGTTTGTAATGTACATGAGAGCATCTCCAACCCATAACACCAAATTTGGTGTGAAAATCACACCAAATTTGGTGTTTTGGTGTAATTTTGCAAAACTCATCTCCAACCCACTACACTAAATCTTACACCAAATGAGTATTTTAATATTTTCTTTTCATTTTGGAATAGCAAATTTATTTATTTATGCAATATTTCTTTTGCTTATATTTTATTATTATTAATGTAACTAAATAAAAATTTATATTTAACTAATATTACATTAATTAATTATATTGCAAAATTAATATTACAACTAATATCACAATAAATAAAAATACTAAATTGCACACTAGACAATAAAAACGACAAACCTAAAAAGATATTTAAATGTTAGTGTTTTGTATTTTATGATAGACTTTGATGCTTTTTAATTAAATTATAATTTTGTTTATTAATTATTTTAGTTTATCAAAATTTTAAGTTTAGTTTATAATAATTTATTGGTAAATATTAACTATTGTTCATCCAAAATAATAATTATATACAAAATTTAAATAACTAAAACCATGTTACAAATGAATTATATATCAAATATAGGATACAATAGGAATTAAAAGTTTGAAGTAGAAGAAATTGGAGGGCAAAAATGGAATATTTGTATTACACCAAATTTGGTGTAAAGGAATAGTGTTACACCAAATTTGGTGTAACACTATTCATTACACCAAATTTGGTGTGATGTTTAGAGTTGGGTTGGAGGGTGTTTTTTAGGTATTTGGTGTTTTGGTGTGGGTTTTAGAGTTTGGTTGGAGTTGGTCTGAGTAGATGTTATCACAATACACTGGCTAGCATCTATTTTGTGTAACAAATATACCATTTGGTGTACCAAATACCATACATGCATATATAACAACATTCACTACATGAAAATTCCAGTTTACCGATAGAATTTATCTACATAAATGATTTTATCACTAAATTTTACAGTTACTTACATAATACCTTAAGAATTAAAAAAAAATATTAATTTTCCCAAATTATGCAGACAAATTATCGACAGATCACTGACAGTTTTTAAATTTAATTACCAACAGAAATACTACTATATGAATTTGCCAATAGTATTTGTTGATAGATATTTACCTATAATGATTTTTTACCTACTACGATTTTACCTACACTTTAAAGTTATCTTAATACTTATAGATAAATTTATTTTATCTTTTAGAGGCTATAAATCCCATGCGAAATTTTTGTGCTTTATATTGTTGGGTAAATTGGGTGGTGTATATCGAATAAATCGAAACAAAAACGAAATTTTTGTGCTTTATAATTGTTGGGTAAAGATGAAAGTCAAGGCAAGAGTTGAATGTTTTAAGAACATTTAAAGTTGGACTCTTTGTCTTTAAGACGAAATTGCCCCGCTCACGGTATTAACGAAAACTGGCAATCGTCTCCCAAGATACAACGACTTACGTCTTGTGATAGCAACACTACAAATCATAAGACACTTCGAACTTTATAGTGTTTTTGAACTCTCAAGACACTACAGATCACATCCAGCTGAAGGTACACGCCTCTTGGTACGCACCTCTGCACATTGGATAGTCGTGTCCAGTCACGGTACCCCGTCAGCGAACAAACGCATTGTAGGTCCCAAGGGGTGTGAGTGTAAGGTTTAGAAGGGGGGGTTGAATAAACCTTACCAACTTTTCGATTTAGTCCTTTTAAATATTCAGAGTTAATACTTCATAGCTGAGTCCTTGATGGACGACTAAGTTAGTTAATCAACAGAGTTAGTTACTCAAGACTGATCGAAATTGTTGATAGAATAACTCATTGTTTTGACTAAAGACTTAACTCGACTGTGATTTGTTTTCAGCGGAAGACTTTACACCCTTAACTTTGGTTTAGTACTTAGAGATTATCAAGTGGATAACAAATTTATCAGCAGAGTTAAATAAATAAGATGCAGGAATTAAAGTGCTTAAATGTAATTGACACGATAAGTTTTTATAGAGTTTCGAAGATGGGGTAATTATTCTACTCCTCTCTTCTCCAACTCCTGGAGGAATCCACTAGGTATTGATCAAGATACAAAGTGGTAATCCAGGATACAAGTCTTGATCACACAAACGGTGACTTGATCCTTTGGGACTCGATCCGGAGATGCCTTGATTACTCGGTGGCTTCTCGTGACGACTCTCGCCTTCTTCACAGGGGTAGCCGCCTTGCTACTACAACCCACTTGCTCAAGCTCTTTGGATTTGATCACGAAGCCCTCCAAAACCGAGACGGTTCGACTTGAACCTTCCTACAATCCTCCGTGGAATGTAGACCCCTTGATTCTTCAATAATTTCCTCTTCAAGTGATTGAAGTTATCTTTCCTTCACGGTGAGTGTTGGATTGATTTGCTTCGTAATGTAGGCTTGAGGATTAATCTTGAATGATTTGAGAATATTTTTGGTTACTGATTCAAATGTTTTCTTGAATGTTCGTGGTTGAGTAACCTTCTCTCGCAGTCATTCCTCGCCTTTTATAGTGATCTTTCAAAAATCGCCCGTTGAAGAGATAGCTTATTTTTTAAAGTCACTTGTGGTCGTTGGCTTGTCTTGTTGCGAGTTCTTGGAATTGCCACTTCCTCGTATGAATTGTTCTTGACTTTTCGGGGTTCGACATGGTGCGGTGCTTCCCATTGGTTTATTCCTTTTGCACGCTTCTTGGACCGAGTACTTCGAGAAAGGTAGTATGGAGATATTACTTGTTTAAGTAATTCCCTTAATTTCGCGGCAACGGATCTCTTCCGATTATCTCGACTTGACCGCATTTCCTTGCTTTCCCAGGTGACTTAGAGTCACTTCCAATCATTTGATGACTCTTTCACTTCAACTTGAGACTTGGCTATCTTGAGTTGACTTGATCGATACTCTACTCAGTGCATCTCATTTGCTCCTTCAATCGAGTTCCGTCTTCTCTTCTTTGCCATACTCAATTTGTCTTGCAATGAGTCTTTCTTCTAGTCTCCAGTTGTCTTTTTGCATGTTTAGGCATAGCTGACTTAACTCAGCTTGACCAGTCCTATTTATTACAATGCAGTTTACAACGGAAATGGGGTGCCAACTTCCTATTCTAAGTTTTACATGGCATTCATCAAAATCTAAACAATAAATTTCCCAACAATTTCCCCCTTTTTGATGATGCCAAAACTTAAAACATTCAAAATGTAAATAGCAAAGATACATACAGATAGTGCATTCACAGAGAATGTATGCGTAGAATCAATTCTTTTATTGATCATAACATTCTTGTCCTTTACACAACTGTTTACAAAGTGTATCAGAGCAAACATCTATGTCTACGCAAAAATAGAGAATTTACTAATTTATTACATAGTAAAATACATGAAGGGGTGGATAGCAACACTTCATCTCCTTTGCTTCCTCATTCTTTCTTCTTCTTCAGCTCTGTCATCTTCTGGTCTTCTTTTCTTTTTCTCATCTTCAGCTGCTTTCTTCTTCTTTTCATACGCCTTCCGGACAGCTTCATCTCTTCTTATTCTTTCTTGTCTCTCCTCCCATAGCTGAGTTTGTCTTTTATTTTCTTCTTCAATTCTTTTTACATACTCAACATTGTTCTTAGCCACTTGCAGATTGGCTACTTCGTCAAAGCTTGCCATTCAAAGAGATCCCACCTTTCTTGCCTGGATCTATATACTCAATATTTTTGGGCAGAGGTCAGGTCCAAACCTCTTCCTCCACCATCGCTTCTTCCTTTACCTCTCTTCCTCGGGCGTGTATTGTCTTGGGGTCTTCTTCTTCCCGGTGAGTGACCGGCGGAGTGACAAAGCAGAGTTGACCCATGGTCTCCGTTTGCTGTCGGCCTTCTTCACATAGTGTGAGACCATTTTCCCAAAGACAAGTCCCGTGCTTGAGCCATGGACATGTTTGCGAAGTATCCTTGGATGCGAGCGTTTTAAATTCATCACCCGATCTTGGCTCGGTTTCGGCATCCGAGATGGCATAAGTGTCTCTCGCTTCTCTTTGGAATGCCTCCATGTTGTTTCAAAATATCCATAACTCGGGCATTCATCCTTCCTTCCACTTCCTCCATCCCCTCGCTTCAATTGTCTTTCTCTTGTCACCATAGGTACAAGTGCAGAGTGTTAGAGTGGCGAGTCATCGGGAGTTTCTTTGATAATATCATTTGTGACAAGACCTTGTTGGGGGTTTGTGCAATCATCAAGGTCACATCTCTCGATCCTTCCCCTCAATAGACTTCCCTTTCTTTTCTCTTGAAACTCCTCATTTGTCTTTCCTTTTCCGCTTGCTCCTCCTTCTCAACTTCGATCTCTTCGCTTTTAGGTATTCCTCTTCCCCTTTTTGGCATCATCAAAGGAGAGAGGAACCCGGGAAACAAACTAGCAAGGGAAGTCGAGTTTCTTTGATAGTCAAGTTCTCGCTTCGAGTGCGCTCACGGAGTATGCGGCGCAAAACTCGAGAGCGAGTAGTGTTGGATTGATTCAAATTAATTAATTCATCTCATCTCACCATGAGATGAGAAGGTGAATTTTCGATCCATGTTTTCTTCCATACGCAGGAGCTCATTCTTATTTTGCTCACGCAGCAGCCTTTATCTCGGAGTGTGAGATTCATGCATGTGCTCAATGTGTTCTCTCAATTTTGTCTTTGCATTAGCATTCTCACCTGCGCCGGACCAAAAGCTTGTTGAACAATGTGTTCAAATATCTAGCTTGTTCCACACACATTGTTTGGCCGATGTTGCCACCACTCTCGGATTCGACTATTATGCCTCTCAAGTCGTCAGAAGGTTGGCATCTCTGTTATCGATCTCATGTCCATCGAGGCATGGTGCCTCTCCATCCGTTCAATTTCAGCAAATAATGCTTTGAACACCTCCCGAACTTCGAGTTGTTCCCTCATTGCGGTGACGGCCCAGCGGCGTCAAAATCATAGTCACCGAACGATGGTATCGATGGAATGACAGGATCTGGTCGGGAAGCGCGAGATCTCTCTTCGACTCTTCGGGAGGTCGGGTACCTCCGAGAGAAGGGAAATGATTCTACAAAGGGATCATCATGAGCAATCGGAATTTGTTCAATGATGAGTGGTGCTCGTGAAGTTCCTTGTGGAGTCGAACCCTCTGCGGACTTGGGAGCTGCGCATGGACTGTTTCACCGGGGTATGTTGTGAAGTTGACCCACCTTGCCGAGCCTCACTGCCTCAAATGACTTTGTTGGTCTCATTTGGTTTTTACACGTGAGTTGGTGGTCCTCTGCCTTATCGAGCGTCATCGGACGATGATGAGATTTCCATGGGTGGCTCATCATCAAAGTTGTAAGTTTGACGAGTACACTTGAGGTCAGACTTACTCGTGGTTGGAACATCCTCTGGTGAGTCTTTTGGATCGATCACGGGGGATGACTCACTTCATCGTCTCCTTCCGATCCCAAAAAGGTTATATCAGGATTATCCCGGGAATCGTGAAGCGCACTTATCTCCTTTTCTCGATGGATCAATGATAGCGGGAGGGATGTTCGACTTGACTTTTTTACCCCGGGAAGTCTCAACCTCCCGTTGGCCTTCATTACCTCCTGCGATCTCAATCGCAGCGAGGCCTTGGACATCCCTTTCGACAAGATGTTGTCTTAGGGTCTTTCGGTGGCATCCATTGGAGTCTCAACTCCATGGATTGCACTTTCGCCGCCCAGTGTTAACTCCCGGGGTTGTTCCTTCATGTGCCTCGACCGCATCAGCAGCGTCATTAGCCTTCGAGAGGTTGGCACCTCAGGAGAGACGAGTCTCAATTGTTCGAGCCTCGTCGATGACAACTTGCTTTGTGTACTTTGTTTTTGTTCCTTCTCCACTTTGCCTCCTAGATTCATTGTGGAGTCACCGCAAAGATCCTCCGACCTTGCTTTGCAGCCGGTGGAGGGAGTTTCCTCTCACCGGCACACCACCTAAGTGACTTGGATTGGGGTCACTCGTCTCGGACTCCGGCTATTCCCATTGAGTATTTAGCCGTTGGGGCAAAGGTGGTAAGACACCTTCATTAGGGGTTGGCTCTCGGGGTCCCCACTTTCCCGGATTTCATCGCCATTTCCCTTAGTTCCTTCTTCCGAGTCTTGGGAAGTGGTGTTTTGGAGGACCACTCCCATTGGGTCTATCTCCCGTGTTTTGGAGGACTCCGGTCCCTCCATCATTCTTTGCTCATGAAGGATTCGGATTCTTCCATTGCTTGCCTTTGCATTTGCAATTCTTCAGTAGCAGAGCGAGGTCCAGATCCTCATCACTTTCTCGATAGGACGTCAAAGTGAGGATGTGTATGTTACGGGTGCGGTGATAGGGCGGATGTTGGCCTTCTCACGTGCCTCTCGCCTCTCACCGCTTTAGCCCGTTCATTTTCTTTTCAAATTTTCAAGTATATTTATGCAATTATCCTCGTCAAGGGCTTGCAAAGATCTTTGTGTCCACCTCAAGAAATCAAGAGTTCTTCTTCCTCCGCAATGAACTCGGATGTTGAAACCGCACTGGATAGGCTCAACTTCCATTTTCTCCACTCGCAGACGATTTTGGATGTCCGGATACAATGGAGAGTGCATGATTAAATCGTCTTCATCATCTTCTTTGGCCCTCGTTTCCGGTATTGAAGGTAGCAGACTTTCGCCGCCGACATCTTGATAGCCTCATTGCAGGTGGAGAAACAACCCCGTCAACGGGTGATTTGGTTGTCTCGGCCGTGCCTTGTTCCTCGCCTATTTGATCTATAGTCTGGGTCATCGAGTTGCCTCGGTGATCGGCCTCGCAGACTTGGTCGTTTCATCAATCACGCCTGGAGACTCTACTTCTCCAGCAGTCTCGGGTATCTTCTCCAATCGAGTGGGTGGCCGACGGCCGGCTTCTCAAGCTCGGAGCGCTTGAAAATTCTTCTCCTTCTTCTTGTTTGAACCAGAGGGAGGATTTACGGTTCGACAAAGTTTCTTTCCGAGTCTTGGGCGGCAGGGTCTGGTGTTGTTGTTTTCTTCGAGGAGTGGCCATCTTGGCTTATCGTTCTCCTCTTCTTAATGACCGGAGAAGGTATTTGAGATTCCTTCGATCGCGAGGGGCCGCAGGGGGGAGACACACGATTGCGCAGGGGCAAGTGACTCGTCTGCAGAGCGGGAGCGATTTGTTTTTCTTTCTTTGCGGGAGAGTGCAGGGGCAACCTTCTTCTTTGGTGGAGAGAGAGAGTCAGTATCTTGTGGTCGGTGATTCCCCCTCACTCGTGACGCCTCTCTTAGCGTAGGCTCTCTTTTGTGCGCCAGAGAGGTTTGATCTGAACATCCTCTTGTTTACATGGAATGCCTTTCCATGTCGAAGAGGGACTCCTTTTACCTCCATCAGCCGGCCAATCACCAGACCGTATCCCAGGGAACCTCCAAACATTCCGCCATCCTTGAAGGATTTATTCCCTACATTCTGGCAGTCAGTGCTGTAGACAAACTCAGGCCAGATTCACTTTCTTTTCTTCAATGATCGCGGCCAATACGATCAATTTCGCTTTGACAGGTGGATTGGTCAAAGTCGCCAAATTTGATGTCTATGCATTTGGCAACGATGTCCAACAATTTGTGGTAGTCCTCCTTCAGCAGCCTCTTGTTAGCTGTGTAGACTATCTTTTCAGCATAGTCGGTCTTGGCTATTTCCTTCCAAGCATCAGCCAAGTTAACATCAGCTTCGTTGATTTCTGGTGCTCCTTCCGCTGGTAATGAGCAGTGTTCTGCCAAATCCTTGGCAGTGATGATGAACTCCTTCCCGTGAGAGGATTTGATCCCCTCATCGTGAATCTCGGCATTCACGTAGAACTGTGCGACCTCTTCCACATAGGTCATCGGAAAGTCCATCGTCAGAAATGGTTTTAGCCCAGTCATTTCGAGTTTTTCAGCAATCTTCTTTATGAGGGCGTCATCGGATCCCTATTTGACCATACCCTCGAAATCCACAGTAGACCCGGTGTGGATTTGCTTTCCTAGCTTGACAAAATCATGAGTGGATGCCATTTTTCAGTATTTCACCGCTCTGATACCACTTGTAGGTCCCAAGGGGTGTGAGTGTAAGGTTTAGAAGGGGGGGTTGAATAAACCTTACCAACTTTTCGATTTAGTCCTTTTAAATATTGAGTTAATACTTCACAAATTTGAGTCCTTGATGGACATGGCTAAGTTAGTTAATCAAACAGAGTTAGTTACTCAACGGACTCGATGAGTTGTTGATAGAATAACTCAAATTTGTTTTGACTAAAGACTTAACTCGATTGTGATTTGTTTTTTGGAAGACTTTACACCCTTAACTTTGGTTTAGTACTTAGAGATTATCAAGTGGATAGCAAATTTATCAGCAGAGTTAAATAAATAAGATGCAGGAATTAAAGTGCTGAAATGTAAATGACACGATAAGTTTTTATAGAGGTTCGAAGATGGGATAATTCTTCTACTCCTCTCTTCTCCAACTCCTGGAGGAATCCACTAGGTATTGATCAAGTATACAAAGTGGTAACAGTCCGGATACAAGTCTTGATCACACAAACGGTGACTTGATCCTTTGGGACTCGATGCGGAGATGCCTTGATCACTCGGTGGCTTCTCGTGACGACTCGCCTTCTTCTTCACAGGCGCTTTGCGCTTGCTACTACACCCACTTGCTCAAGCTCTTTGGATTTGATCACGAAGCCCTCCAAAACCCGAGACGGTTCGACTTGAACCTTCCTACAATCCTCCGTGGAATGTAGACCCCTTGATTCTTCAATAATTTCCTCTTCAACTGATTGAAGTTATCTTTCCTTCACGGTGAGTGTTGGATTGATTTGCTTCGTAATGTGGGCTTGAGGATTAATCTTGAATGATTTGAGAATATTTTTGGTTACTGATTCAAATGTTTTCTTGAATGTTCGTGGTTGAGTAACCTTCTCTCGTAGTCATTCCTCGGCCTTTTATAGTGATCTTTCAAAAATCGCACGTTGAAGAGATAGGCTTATTTTTGAAAGTCACTTGTGGTCGTTGGCTTGTCTTGTTGCGATCCTTGGAATTGCCACTTCCTCGTATGAATTGTTCTTGACTTTTCAGGGTTACGACATGGTGCGAGTGCTTCCCATTGGTTTATTCCTTTTGCACGCTTAAGGGACTCGAGTACTTGAGAAAGGTAGTATGGAGGTATTACTTGTTTAAGTAATTCCCTTGATTTACGTGCTACGGATCTCTTCCATTATCTCGACTTGATTGTATTTCCTTGCTTTCCCAGGTGACTTAGAGTCGCCTTCCAATCATTGGATGACTCTTCGTCACTTCAACTTGAGACTTGGCTATCTTGAGTTGACTTGACCGATACTCTACTGTTTGCATCGGTGAGCTCCTCCTTGATCGAGTTCCGTCTTCTCTTCTTTGCCATACTCATTTGTCTTGCAATGAGTCTTCCTTCTAGTCTCCAGTTGTCTTCTTGCATGTTTAGGCATAGCTGACTTAACTCAGCTTGACCAGTCCTATTTATTACAATGCAGTTTACAACGAAAATGGGGTGACAACTTCCTATTCTAAGTTTTACATGGCATTCATCAAAATCTAAACAATAAATTTCCCAACACGCATCCAATCAGCGTCACGTATCGTCACTCGGACGATTCTGCCAAGTCACCGCCACCTGAGCTACCCTGCCACGTCACCGAGCCACTGGACCGAACCCTGGTTCGATTAGTCAAAACTTTAAGGCTCCGCAAAGCTCCTCGCGACGATACGTACGTGCGCCTCTAAAGCGCTCAATGCGACTATGTGCGACGTGCATGGGGCTGGCTGGGACGGTGCTCCGCACCGTCCTTGGTGCTTTTTGAGCTAGCGAAAGGTTAGTCAAAATTGACTTGGTCCACTAGGGTGTACCACAAGGAGTTCCACATGATTACTTCTTATTAGTGGTGAAGCTCTTTATTAACTAGTCAAACATTTAATATGTTTCCTATGTGAGATATGGCTTTCCATATTCTCACCCTTTTATATTCCATATACAAAAGTATTTTAAGTGGCCAACTTCATGCATTTATTCCTCATATCACCGACATTAGTTTTGAGAAATTCAAAATGCTAAACTCATCTACCCGCGGCGTAGATAATGTTTATCTCATTTATTGCATACATCAAATAAATGAACCCACTTAAATAATTGGTCAAAATCGGGTCAAAGCCCAATTTCTTAAAGGGGGAAATTTTAAACTACTCATTTTGGATAAGGGAACCTCTTTTCTACCCACTTTTTCAAACACACTACTTGTTTACCCACAATGACCGAAATGCCCATAATTTAAAAAGTACTCAGATTTTAAAAATATTCAAATATGCCTTTTTAGATTTAACTTTCACAATTCCCAATATATAACGTGATAAGGGTTATATAACATGCAAATCCTTATCAAGATATATATATATATATATATATAAATATATAACGTGATAAGGGTTTTATAACATGTTAACCCTTATCAAGATATATAACGTGATAAAGGGTTATATAACGTGATAAGAGTTTTATAACGTGATAAGGGCTATATAACGTGTTAACCTTTATCAAGATATATATATAACGTGATAAGGGTTATATAACGTGATAAGGGTTTTATAACGTGTTAACCCTTATCAAGATATATAATCCTTATAACATGATAAAGGTTATATAACGTGATAAAGGTTTTATAACGTGATAAGGATTTTATAACGTGATAAGGATTATATAACGTGATTATAACATGATAAGGGTTATATAACGTGATAAGGGTTTTATAACGTGTTAACCTTTATCAAGATATATAACCCTTATAACGTGATAAGGGTTATATAACGTGTTAACCCTTATCACGATATATATATAACATGATACGTCTTATCACGTTATATATATATATATATGTATATATATATATAGGGATGAGATCTCATGTGGCAGCCTCTTACCATGTGGCAGTGTGGACATATCTCATTCATCCATCCTAATCAATCAATGGTTCAGATTAGGCATAAAAAACACCATTTTACATTTATTTTATATGTCAAAAGGGCATATCGGTAACTAAAAAAATTGGCTTAAAAAATACCATAATTATTTACCTATAATCAAGGGATTTATTGATTGTCAGCTTTCCATATCAGAAAACGCTGAATTAGGAGCAAAAAAAACGGATTTTGTAATCTTCTTCACTCTACATTCACGATAAGCATCAGTAAAAAGATAAACTGAACCAAAATCACAGAAAGATAAAACGGGTGATGCTGAGCCTTTTATGCGTAATGTCGTATACAAATATTTGCAATATTGTGGCTTGGAATCAACTTTTCGTGTATAAATATGTATATTTTTGTGTTAATTTAACATAGAATGTGGCGTGTTTGAATGTTTATTTGAGACTCAACATTGATACTTAGAGTGGTATACAAATATCGATAATATTGTATATTAGAAGTATATTTTGGTGTTTATATGTGCATACTTTGGTGTTTTATAACAAAAAAACTTATGGTGTACAAATAATTCCATGACAGTATCATAAAATCTTATTTTGGTATACATGTGACCAATATTTGGTGATAATATACACATTCCGTAGTGCATAGTTACATGTTTAATTTAGAAATATTGTATGCTAATATTGAAACTATTGTATATTTTGAAAGTTATTTTGTGTATACCTTTCACTTATTTGGTATACCAACTCAACCTTAATTGTACGTTTTAATATAAATTAAGTTTTAAATTTTCAATGGATTACATTGACTTCCAAAACTAAGAATAATTGTAGTACTACAACACAAAATGCTTATAAATTATACATACATATGATTCGTTAAAACCTTCAACGTAATAACAAAAACTACATTATAAAAATGCTTATACCAAAAAATTAGTAAACATGTACCACAATGCTGCTAATTGTGTACTGTTTATCCCTAACCATATGGCATAAAAAGCTCACCGATCAAAAAATAGAGAACATATTTGCTTAAGATTATTCTGAAATAAGTAACCAAAATGTTGATAGTTTTGCACTGAAAAAACATATTCCAGTCTAATATAATAATAAAAATATATCCGTCTAACAAAACGAACCCCCTATCGATAACCAACTACTTGCCACTAACAATTTTTTTAGCTAAGCCAAGCACCCTGCCTTTCTCTTAGTTCAAGTCATGCATCAGAATTACATGGCAATATAACGTCCTCAGTCGTGCAAACTCCGCAGCGTCGGCCTTGTCAAAACCACAATCTTCAGTCTTTGACCTCTGATTAACATCACTCGCACCCTCGCTAGGCCCTGGAGATGCAGGTCTCTTCCTGTTTCCTCGTGCCATTAAACCTGGAATTAAGAAATATCTGTGAAATCTTGCATTGTGTGCATGAACTATACTAATTCTGCAATATAGCAAAGAGAATACAATATTTAAACTAATTGTGCACTGAATGTACTCTAATTGTATGCAAAACTAATACTATTTAAACATCATTTGTGTGTGCATTATATACAAATTACCACACTTAAAAACAATGCATCAAAACACATATTTATGACGTTATAACAATACTAAATGTACACCAATACATATATACATCGCCTTTATTTTTTGTGCAGTGATCATACATTAACACCAAACCCTATTTATTTATATACGAAATGTAGAAAACTATATACCATTTCATTGGTAAATTTACACCAAAATAACAGGGTGGTTCACCAAATAAAAACACAAAAATAAAGATCTAATTTAGTGGAAGGGTTATACCAAAAGTACTAAAAGATATATCATACTTACGTAAATATACACCAAATAAAAAAGGAATGATTTCCCCAGAAAGGACGAAAACCCAATTTCAATTACATAAAAAATTGCACAATTCATTATCTAAATGTACATTGTTTTTTCATAATTTTATATCAAAAAATATTATACAAAATC
Source organism: Rehmannia glutinosa (assembly GCA_016081115.2). Lineage (NCBI taxonomy): Eukaryota > Viridiplantae > Streptophyta > Magnoliopsida > Lamiales > Orobanchaceae > Rehmannia > Rehmannia glutinosa. The sequence continues at coordinate 58,229,462 of CM071935.1, read as the reverse complement.
TAACTCATTGCAAACAAGGATATAATTCCATAAAACCAACTAAAGGAGGGGGGGTTCTGTAAAAATCGAGTAGCAAAACCCTAGAAAATTCAAAATAATAAAAAAAAGGCCTTCACCTAGTGCAACTAACTCCAAAACAACCAGAAAAAATCATCTTGAATGGAAAATAAAACCGACGAATCAATTAGGGAAAAACCTTTTCCACAAGAATCTACAAACCAACAATTGAAATAATCGAACCAGGGACTTACCTTCAACAATGTTATCGATGCGTTCTTGGAGTTTTGATGTCGAAAGAATTCGGCCAAGCAAAATTGTCTCCTGGGCGCTCGAATGTTACAGAGAAGAAAAAAAAACCAGACGTGTGTGAGTGGGGTAGTGAAATAAGGATGATGCAAAGAAGAAGATGCTTTTTAATTTTGTGTTAAAACAAAATTGCAAAAATCAGGGGAAGATTAATTGAAATCCCAAAAAAAGGGGAGTTGTGGGGAGGTTACAAAAAACAGCCGTTTTCTAATATGTACAAAATGTCTGTTTTGCCCTTAAATGGGCTGTGCTCAATTAAAAAAAAATAAAAAATCCGAAAAAAATCTGGCCTTAGGATTAAACATGGTAACGGCATAGATCTGTCCACGCTGCCACATGGTAAGGCTCTTGCCTCATATGATCCTATACCTATATATATATATATATATATATATATATAATGTGGTACGACTTTACGTGTTATATATAATATAACACGATATATAATTATAACGCGTTATATGATAACACGATATATAACACGTTACATAAAATAATTTTTATAATGTGTTATACTATAACATGTTATATATTATAACGTGTTATAGTAATAAAACATGATAATTAGTTTAAAAAAAAAGAATCAAAGTTTTTTTTAAATCAAAAAATTTATAAAATATTAAATATGAAATTTAAAAAAAAAACTATACACCTTTTTTTTTTAAACATTTGCCATTTATTTAAAAATCTTAAAATTATAAAATAATAAAACTCAAAATTATTTTTAAAAAATTGTCTTTTATAATAAACGATTTTATAAAAATCTGAATTTATTTTAATAAAACTACAAATTGTGTTAAAAATCTGAAAATAAAGAAAAATGTATTTTATGTAAGATAGAAATATGACCCAACCTACTTTTTACTTTCCTACCTACTTCTTGCTTTTGTATTTAAGTGTGAAGTGTATTTGGGTAAAAAAATCATAAAAATTGGTAGAAAAGATGGTATTTTATCTTGGTGGCCAAAAAAGAGATTGACCTATCCAATATGGATATTTTCCACAATATCCTCTTTCTTAAAACCAATTCCAGCATATATAAGCCTGAAGCCTCAAGCTGCAAGAAATAATGTTAAATTTTTTATTCAATATCGTCGTCACTATGCACCAAGATATATAAAGTGACACAATTATCAAGATATAGATTAGTGACTTTCCGTTGCAATTATTGCAATATTTAAGTAATCCAGTTTCACTTCACACTATATATCAATGTTTACAGGGTTATTTTCAATTTTAATACCTCAATTATACCTACTTTTCGGTTTTGATTCCAAGGTTTCAGTTTAATCAGTTTCAGTACCCAACGTTTTGAGTTTTAATCAATTTGGATACCTATCGTTAAATAACTGTTAAAAGTGACGGTTGACTGGTTGTAGAAGGTTTTTCAAACTTTTGAATATATCAGTTTTGGCACCCTAAGTTTATTGATTTATCAAAATTGGTCCCTAGATATTTCAATTCTTATTCAAAGGATCTGATCTCTTCAATACTCCAACTCTTTTACTAAGGGCCACAAAATGGTATCAGAGCCCAGGTTTATTAAGAACTTTTGGTTATATTTATTATATTTATGTAATTAACAATTGGTGAGGAAAATTATTTCCGAGAATATGGATCCGGACAATTGTCCGAGATGTACACCCTACAGGACATATCGTCAAGTTTTGACGATGTATGCACAAGAACACCAGGATAAGATCACATACTGGAATCACCAATATGAGATACAAGAACGCGCAGGAGCCGATAGGCAAGCCTTGAGGCAAAACGAAATGCGAGCAACATATCATATGAGTTTCTGGACAGTAAACCAGTCCTTATATGTAGATCTGATGAATCGCCAAGAAGCAGTTCATGAGAATTCCCATCAGAACAATGATTCCTGATGGAGTACCAGAATGGAACGAGATACTTCCAGATACATCTAAGATCTCAGCAGATCTTAGAGAAATCCAGAAGACGGTGCAGAATTATGGCAACCGCCATATTCATCTACCAGTACAAGTTCATCAGATCCAGAACCAGATGGAGAAGATGGTGAAATATCAGAAAGAAACTCTTGAAATCCTTCATGATATTCAGAAACGAGTCAAGAACCTGGAGGACAGACCAAGCTCTTTCGGAGGAAAGAAACGTATCGATTTCGGAACAATACCCTATTTACACCAAAAAGGGATACCAACCGAAGTTATACGAAAAATGACGGACGATGAAAAGCTCATTGCTATCATCAAAGAAAAATCCATCATAAACTAAAAGTGATGGATATGGAGAAGATCAATCTTAAGGATCTACATCACCTGACAGAATCCTTCACAGGATTAGGTATTGTAGACTTAAAGATGAATGCAGGAGATGGATCAGCTTTGGTTACCTATGACCCTCATGGTAGACCGATTCCGCCAATTCCACCACCGCCACCAGTAAATCCCAACGCCGCAGAAAGTGCGGGTTCAAATCATAGAACACAGGACGAGAGAATGCACCACGTTGGAGATTTCACCACAGGGAATAAAACTCTTTCACGAACAGGAGCTTGACTACCTCTTGCAGGAACTCAAATACCTCCTAGAAGGCCAAACATTCACCAGACGCCTTATGAAAGATCACATCTAGATATGATACATCCATATGGGTTGATACTAAATCTAGATATCCCATATTTCAAAAATCGAGAAGTCCTTATTGATGAATGGGCATCAGCAATGAGGATTGCAGCAGGTACCCTTGATCTTACGAAAGATTCTTTCATTTTACTCCTTGAAATGAGTATTGAGGGATCTGTAAAGATCGCATGGGATATGACCGATGCAAGTACGAAGAGCGCGGTCACATCAGGAGAATCACTGAAAGGAATTGTCGATGATATGGCAAAACTATTCAAAATCCAGTTTATCGGCACAGGTTACTTTGAGGGATTAGGGGATGAAAAAAGAAAAAGATATAAACAAGCCCTCTATAGCCTTGAGTTAAATGATATTTGTCATATTGACAAATATATCACGTTGTTCACCGAATACTGGTGGAAATCCAAGATTGGAGAAAAGGAAGCTTCACAGCTATTCTTTGCAAAGATTCCAAGTCCCTAGAGAGAAATGCTTATCAGGGAATACAAGGATGGAGCAGAATTAGATACAGTGGCCAGAAGAATGTCTTTCTTAAAGCCCAAGTTATCTGAATGGTGTTACGAGGTAGCTCTATACATGAATTATAAGAGATTACGAGGAATCAACAAAGCGGTTCCTCTATGTTGCGTGGACAATGATATCCCAACAGTTGTGGGAGGTCAACCAAGGCGGCATAAAAAGAAGAAGGATAGAAGCCATCCATACCACCGAGGAAGCAGCAACAAAAGTTCTTCATGGAGACCTAGAAGGTTCTGGTCAAAACAAAAAGCCCGAAGTTACAAATCAGGGCAAAGACCAACACCAAGCAGGAGTAGAGCCTCTTCATTAGGTTCTAATCAAGCAAGTACCAGTAGAACGCCAGGAAGGAGAACATTCAGACGAGCTCACACTAGGGTTAATGAAAGTTTCAAAGACTGTAATTGCTGGACATACGGAGCAAAGGGGCATATCTCAACAGATTGCCCAGAAAATCAAAGACGAGGAGTCAGACAGTTTGAGGCTACACCCGAGATCGAAGAAGCTGTCTATTACCAGGATTTAATACATGTGTATCAATTTGAGGATATTCCCTCAGATGAAAGCATCTATGAAGAAGAGATCTATTCTGAAGATGGAAGTGAATCCAGTTCAGAATCAGAGTGAAGAAGAAATTCTTCAACAGACAATTAGGGAGGATATGTCAGGATTCCTCTCTCACACTACGGTTTCTCATAAGACTCTTATGAGAATTATGAAGGAAGATCCAAAGCTTCAGATATATGACGATTTTACTATTAGAGCTATGGAGAAGGCGTTGGATAAGATTGAGTTTCGTAACAAAAAATAAAAACAAAAAGTTGATTATCGAATACAGAAAAAAGTGTACTCAAAAAATGAAACAAAAAAAAAATAAAGGCAAAAAGAAACACAAAAAAGGTGGTTTGCAACTTTAATTCTCTGGGGCCAATTTAGTCACACTCGCGTGAGACAAAACGCGCGCTGTGGGCGCAGCGTGTGGTCACGCGAGCTCATTACGTTTTTATTAATTTTTTAATTTTTTCGAGAAAACAGTTTTGTATCTACACAACCGATTGTTTGTCAAAAAGCTCAAACCTGTATACCCAATGAGGTTTTTAGCTTAGGTTTTTTCTCCCAAAAACCTCACCAAAAGAGCTCCGTTGTGGATGCTCTAAGATTTTAATGGGACCTCCCTTCCCTTCGAGCGGGGGCAAGCACCAAAGAGATACCGAGGGAGAATTGGAGAAAGAAAAATGACAGAGAAAGAATTGGCTCCTTTTTTGACATCAATACACCTCTTATATGGAGTAGGTTTTCTGTAGGACCGTGGATCTTATTCCGTAAGACGGATCCTACAATCCGCCCGCGGATCCTACCGTCCTACAGCCCACTCACACACCCGCCCGCGGATCCTACTGCCCTACCCGCCCACCAACCAGCCAACCTGTTATTTAAAAAAATAAAAATTGCTAGCGTTGAATCGAACCCGCGACCTATACATGCTTAAGGTGGTGTTCTACAACTACACCACAAATGCTTATTGCACAATTTTAGTGTAACCATGTATATAAAATCATTCATAAATACGCCTGGTAAATTGAATAAAAATTAAAAACGCCTCTAAATGAAGAGGCTAAGAATCGAACCCAAGTCTATTAAAAAACATGATACATTATCTCAATAAATGGATACTTATAAAAGTGTTGCATTAACTACATCATATTTATTTTTTATTTTTCCTCTTTTTTTGTCCTAGTTTGTAACTGTATTAAGAAATCTGATATTTTATCTCAACAAACGGATACTTTTACTTATAAAAGTGTTACTTTAACTATATCATATTTATTTTTTATTTTTTCTTTTTTCCTTCATTTCTAATTTGTGACTATATTAAAAAAACATGATACTTTATCTCAAAAAATAGGTACTTTAACGTATAAAAGTGTTACTTTAACTCTGTTATATATATATTTATTTTAATATATTCATAATTTGTTACTATATTAAAAAACATGTTACTTCATCTCAAAAAACAAATACTTTTACTTATAAAAGTATTATTTTAACTCTATCATATTTATTATTCATCTTTGTTTGTGTTTATTATTAAAAAATATAATAATTTATTTAAAAAATAGATATTTTTACTCTTAAAACATGATATTTTATCTCAAAAAATATATATTTTTACTCATAAAGGTGTTACTTTGACTCAGATATATTTATTTGTCCTTCAATGTAATGTAATCATAATCTGTGGCTATATTATAAAATATGATATTTTATCTAAAATAACCGTTACTTTTCCCCATAAAATTGTTACTTTAACTGAGGAAGAAAAACAGAAAAATAAAAAAAAAAGGCAGGAGCTGCTATTGACCCGCGAACCTGGGCAATAGGATCCGCAGGTCAAATAGGATCCGTCTTACGGATTGAAACCCGTAAGACGATCCTATATGAGTTTTTGCCCTTATATGCTATAACCAAAATGAGAAAAGGAAAAAAGAGCTAAAAAAATTTAAAGACCAACACAACAATTAGACCTTCACTTGCAAAGTATACAAAATATATAATCTGAAATCGTTCTTTGCTCATTAATTAGTCCCATTTTAGCTTATATTCTTTTACAGATGAACTCGATAATTTAATACTTTTGGTCGGTCCCGACTTAGGACAACAAGCAAAATTAATAATTCGCTAATTTAATATCTCGATTAATAAATATTGGCAGTCCGAGGTTATTAATTTAAAGAGATTTAACTATAGATATTTTAGTTTGGGAAATTTGGAAAATTGCCCATCCATCTAGGGATATTTTTGAAAAATGCCCCCAAAGTATTAAAACTTGATTTATGTCCCTTCACCACAGTATCCACCCCACTACCCACCTAATTGCCCACATCACTGCCCACCAGATTATGTTCGGGGAAAACATCAAATTCGCAAATCTTTTGCACATTTCAAGAACAATTATAAGTATATACTAATTCTCTATACTATATATAATAATGTCAAATTATACCGGTTTTAAAATCCTAGTCAGGTTAATTTTGATGGCGTTCATTATATTTAAATAATGTGAGTTTATATTTTATTTGAAAATGGTAAATTGGCAAAAATTTTAGAATTTTTAGAATGAATATAAATTGACATTGTTAAATATAGTATAGAGAATGAACACGTAGTTGTAAGTGTTCTTGAAATATGCAAAAAAATTGTGAATTCCATTTTTCATTCGAACAGAATTAGGTGGGCAGTGAGGTTGGAAGTAGGAATTCAGGGGCATACTTTGGGGGAATTTTTCAAAAATACCCCCAGATAGAGGGGCGATTTTCCAAATTTCTGTTTTAATTAGTTTGGCATACGCCATCATTTGGCAGAGTTAGTTAGAATATTCCATAGGGTGTCCTTTACGTTTTTTGTGCATATGTGGGGATGGTAATTTTGTACCGACTCATGCCGACCCTCCTTGGCCCGACCCATTTGGGTCTCCACGCCTCGTAACCCGCGGCGGGATGGGGTGGGTCTGGGTATTGGTTCCTCGCCGCGGGTACCCGCACCACCCCCTACCTAGCAAAATTTTTTAATATATTTAATATATATTTTGCATATACAATATATATTATAATATAATATTTAAGTCTTTAATATTATATCTATCATTTAAAAATTAATAATGACAACTTTGGTAGATAATATATTATAAATATATATTTTTTTTTTTTTTTTTTTTGATTTTTTGCATTTAATTTTATTTAATCCGGGTAAGGACGGGTCGACCCGCCATGCCTTGCCCCGTTCTAGGCACGAGACACGTCTGGATGTTTAGATACCCGCTCCACCATATTGCCATCCCTATGCATATGAGACGTGCCTTATATATACTCAAAATGTATTGCACCTGAGATTTGATGAATATAAATGAACTAGAACAACACCCGTGTATTACACGGGATTTGTCTAAAATTAAATTTTACTGTCACAAATTTATTTGTAATAATTATAGGAGATCCAAATACTAATAAGAAATATGATAAAAGACATTCAATAATTAGAAGAGTATCATACAAATAGTTCGCTTCAAATTCTGAAAAACTTCTTTGTAAACTACACTATTTGTTCTATTTCCAATTGTGTCGTCTTTGTCACAACAAAGAATTTTCAAACCCCTTCTTCTAGTAACTCTCGATATGGTCACGTAAAGTTGATCGTGAGATTGTGATAAAATTCTTTATATTTGGGATTATAATTTATCTTTTAGAGTTGAGATTGTGAGAAATTCCTGTATTTTGATATTATTTATCTTTTAGAGTTGAGATTTGAATCCCGTAGTAGCAAAAAATCATAAACTAAAAAGTGCATATAAACCAAATATATTTTTGAAATCTAATATTTTTTAAATATATGTCAAACCCCAATTTTATTAGTTGTTAGCTTCCTTAATGTATTTCTCGAATTTGTTGAGAAAATTAAAGATAATTTGATAGGATCCTGTAGTATAATCACAATCCGGCCTCAGATCGCTAATTGAATAAATTAGTTTATTTTAATTTTAATTGTTGGGATATGTCCAGTGGTTGAGACGTGTGTTGTAAGGGCGAATGACCCGAGTTCGATCTCATACGAGTGCGTGTGTTACCTCCCCAATTTCCCCCACTGTACTAAAAAAATATATTTATATTTAAAAACAATTGTTGGGATATGCTCATTTATATCTATGATGAACTTATTTAATTTGTTTATAATTTGGATTGAATTGTTTATTTAATTGTGAATATAATTGGTTAATAGGTAAAACCTGGATTTAATAAGAGTAATTGGAAATTATACATTGGAGTTAGCATAGATCAAAAATTAAAAGGTGCGTATAAACCAAATATAGTTTTGAAAGATAATAATTTTAAAAGATAGCGCAGGTAAATCCTTGATATTTAGATTACTTCTTATCTTTTAAAGTTGTTATTATCTTTTAAATTTGTAATATTTTAAATTCAAAGTTTCAAAAATATATTATCAATTCACCTTTAATTTGTAGATAACAATGTCATATGGATAATTATAAAGTAGACGTGCGGAATTGGTAGAATGAGGAGTTGACACATGTCAAAATTAATGAGGTGATGACATGTGTCAACTTTTTTTTCTCTTTTAGTATATAGGGTTGATGAGAGTTTTTCTACTCTTAATGAGATTCTATATGATAACATACAGTTTCTACATGGTATCCAAAGCATAGATTCTAAAATTCCTCAAAAGCATTATGGGACAGCAAAAATATAGCTCTCATCAACTTCAGCACTATCTAACCCGCTTTCATCACCCGCAATGGAGCTGTAAGCTCCAGAATCAAAGAGGATGATCCACTTCATCTGCAGAGCTCAGATCATCCTGGAGGAACCTTCGTTAGTACTCCGCTTACAGGTAAAAATTACATGTCCTGGAGTTGCTATATGCTGATTGCTTTGGGTGCTAAAACAAAATTGTGTTTCAATAATGGCAAGATTGTCACACCTGAAATTGATTCCCCTATATATAAAAAATGAAAGAAAATAGATTGCATGGTTATATCCTAGATGGTTTGAATAACACCTAGAGCATGTTCGAAACCAGATTTTAGTTATGGATCCTCTACCTAATCTAAACAATGCATATTCAATGTTCTTAACTATTGAAGAGCAAAGAAATATTCAAATGATTGTGTCAGATCCTATCGAGAATTCTGCTATGATGAGGAAGGCCTCTGGATATAATCAAGAAAATTACAACAACCCAACCAGTAATACTCACATGGGGGACAAAAATAGAGGGACTTATGGAAGAACCAAGGCAGAAAAGGTTAAATTGAAATGTGATAATTGTCAAGGCACGAGACAATGACATAAATGAGTACTTCAAACTGCATAGATACCCTGATTGGCTCAGAGGATGAGAGAACAGAGGGGGAAACATTCATTTGCTAACTTGGTTGAATTTGAGGATAATTAAGAAGGTTGATACAAACATGGAATCCAAGAATAGAAATATGACAGAGATGAGTGATTTTATCCAGCACGAGATAAGAAGGTTTCTTTCAGGAAAGATGATAGGAAATACCTCAAACCATGACTTACATGTGAGCTTTGCATATTGTGCTTATTTTGCTAGTAAGAGTTCACCTATTCACCTTCATTATGCTATGTATATGCTTGAGAATTTAGACACAAGATCCTGGGTTTTGGACACCGGATCCAGTAGGCATATTCACTCCAATCCTTCCCTTCCAACCCAAGTCAACCAATATTTCTTCATGTTACAGTTTGCCTCCCAGATGGATCACATAACAATGTCAGTCACACAGGACACACAACGCTATCTCCAACTATACGACTACATGTTGTTCTTATTCTACCAAATTTTAAATATAACTTCTTGTCTATTGCTCAACTAACAGAACAAGCTAATTTCAAATGCATTTTTTTTTCCTAATTACTGCATTTTTCAGGACCTAACTAATGACAAGATTTTGGTTGTTGGGAAACTTCATGGAAGGTTATACATCTTGCTGATAGGCTTCTCTAGTACAATTTTCCTCCCCCAAATTCACCTACTGTCTGTAATGTTTCTCATCATCCTTCTTGTAATAGCAGATTTGATCTATGGCATCAAAGACTTGGCCATGCTTCACCCCACTTGTTACAACATGATTTCTTTAAACCTTTATGTAACTCTGATATTTTCAAACATTTGTAATCTCATAATGTTTGTCATAAATCAAAAAAACATAGGCTTGCATTTCCTCATACTGCCATTCATACTGCAGCTATTTTTGAGTTAATACTTGTTGATATATGGGGTCCTTACAGGACCTGTTGTGTCACAAACACACCTTTTTTGCTGAATGTGGTGGATGATTACAATAGAGAAACCTCGACATTTCTTAAGTCTCATAAGAGTCATACACCACATGTGTTAATAACTTTTTGTTACCATGATCCACATAAAGTTTGACATAAAAATGACATCCATTAGGAGTGATAAGGAGACTGACTTCCTAACAAAAAAATGTTGAAAGCTTTTTAAACCAATGGTATAATCCACCAAAGAGCTGCGTTTACACTCCACAACAAAATGGTGATGTGGAGAGAAAACATAGGCAATTGTTGAATATACCCAGAGCTCTGTTGTTCCAATCTGAAGCACCATCTAAACTTTGGCTCTTTTCTATCCTTACTGCAACTTAAATCACCAATCGTTTGCTTAGTTCTACTTTCAATTGGAAAACCCCCTTTGACTTAATGTATAATATTAGAGCACCAGAATATACCAACTTTAAACCCCTTAGATGTTTAGCTTATGCTACTAACCTCACACCCCAGAAATCCAAGTTTGAACAAAGAGCACATAAATGCATCTTTATAGGCTATGTACCTGGGCAAAAGGTTATAACCTGTATGACTTGGAGTCTCATACCATTCATGTTTCTAGAGATGGCATTTTTGTTAAATCTTTCTTTCCTTGTCATCATATTCCTCCAAACAACATAGATACACCTTTACCTTTTGCACCATTTCATGATGATCCCTTGTCCTTTCTTGAACCATCATCTATCAATCCAATTCCTGCTCCAATTGAGAATGTTTTACCTCCACTGAGAAGAAGTACTAGAGAAGTCACAAGTCCTGCTTGGTGGAATGATTTTGTTGTTAATGCCATCCATGAAGGCATGTCTACACCACTTGGTAATTGTATATCATCTGTACCCTCTTCTCTTCCAAATATTTTCCATATGTATCTTTTCCTATGTTCCATCCCACATATTTTTCCTTTTTGGCAAGAAGTGGATAATCTCTATGAACCACAGTCTTTATTCCCAAGCTAAGACAGATCAAAAAGGGTGGAAGCAAAGGACAAAGAGCTGCAAGCTCTTGACCAAAATAATACATGGGCGTTGACATATTTTCCTCTTAGAAAGAAAAAAATTGGATATAAATGGATGTATGAAATTAAAATGAATCCTGATGGGAGTATTGAGAGATACAAGGCTATACTTTAGCCAAGGGATATAATCAAGTTCAAGGATTGGATTATAGTAAAAAAATTCCTAGTGGTCAAGCTAGTCACAATGAGGCTGCTCATTGCCTTGGCAACTATCAAACATCGACATTTGCATCAATTAGACTTCAATAATGCGTTCCTTCATGGGAACTTAACTGATGAGGTGTATATGACAATTCCATAGGGATTTCATTGAGCCAAGGCAGGGCAAGTTTGCTTGTTAAAGAGAAGTCTTTATGGTCTCAAACAAGCGTTAAGGGAATGAAACACATAATTTTGCAATAAGTTGACTGAGTTTAGACTCATTCAATCCATCCATGACCGCTGCCTTTTCATTGAGAATAGCAATGATGCATTCTTAGCTCTCCTTGTCTATGTAGATGATGTTTTAATCACATGATTGAGGAGTTAAAATCTTACTTTGATAGTATTTTTACCATAAAGGAATTGGGATTTGCAAAATATTTTTTAGATGCGGCGATTGCTCGTGGTGCTCATGGGACATATCCACATCAATGGAAATATATTCTTGACATTCTCAAAGATGTTGTCCTTCAAGAGTGAAAGTTGTTAACACTCCTTTACCAGCATGCATTCGTTTGGAAAATGATGTTGGTACTTCTCTTAATAATCTAGAAAGGCATAGAAGACTCATTTCCAGACTATTATACCTCAATTCCACTCGTCCTGACCTCACTTTTGTTGTACAACAACTCAATCAGTTTGTTGGGAATCCACAATTCTTTCACTGGGATGCAACCCTCCATGTGCTACACTATTTGAAGGGATGTCCATTTTTAGGGCTATTTTATTCCTCCTGCATTACATACTTCCTTACATCTTATAGTGATGCCGATTGGGGAACATGTCCAGATACTAGAAAATCTCTCACAGGATATTGCAGCTTTCTTGGTAACTCGTTAATATCCTAGAAAACTAAGAAGCAAAATACGGTTTACCGCTCTTCTCCAGAAGAAGAGTATCGTTCCCTTGGAGCTACGTTTGTGAACTTCAATGGATTTCCTATGTTGTTCGTGATCTTTAGCTCGACTTGCCCAAACCAATTGATCTTTGGTGTGATAATCAAGCTGCAGTTCACATTGTGGCTAACCCGATTTTTCATGAAAGAACAAAACACCTTGATATTGACTATCACATTATCCAGAATCAATTCAAAGCTAGTTTTATCCTCCTTCGTTATGATCATTCCCATAACCAGCTTGTTGACATCTTTACTAAGGCATTGCCAGGTCCACAACTCCATATGTTGTGTCCAAGTTTAGCCTAAGGGATTTTCACCAAGGCCAAACTTGAGGGGGTGTACAAAATATACAATCTGGAATTGTTCTTTGCTCATTAATTAGTTCCATTGTAGCTTATATCATTTTAGATATTTTAATCTGGCATACGTCAACATTGGAGAGTTAGTTAGAATATTCCATAGGGTGTTCTTCATGTTTTCTATGAACATGTATGTGCCTTATATATACTTAAAACATATTACTCACGAGATTGATGAATATGACTGAATGAGAGTTTTTCTACTTTTGATGAGCTTCTATATGATAATATATAATTTCTACACAAACTTACAGTCGTCATCTTCTAAATACCCATGCTTTCTTGTTGCACTTTTGGGCTTAGTTTACTTTTTTTTACTTAGGTTTCTCTTGTGTATCATTTTCCTCTCGTTCAAAAACCACCTGGTCCTTAAGGTGAAAATGAGGATAAGCTTTGCCAAAAATCCTCGAATGGTGACTATTAATTCGAAAGAGCTAGAGCTTGAAAAGAAGATCTCCTTCTCATAATGAGAGTAGAAAGGGGATCAGATCCATCCTACAGAAGGCATGAACAATAGATATGGCATCTAAGGAATGGATTCGACTCTCAACGCCTACTATGATGAGATATGACTTTAGTGAAAACACAAATAGTTAGGAGAAGTTTCAGAGTGATCACAAGAGTAAGAATACAATAACATGAGACCAACTCACATCGATAAATTCATTCATAAGCCGAGTTCCTCCAGGTGGAATGCAAGGTTATATACAATTTTTCTAAGAATGTGGAACTAATATGGTATTTATTCGACTTGGATAGGGAATGAAATTAACAATCGAATAGTGAAGACTATTCTAGTCCAATGTTTCTCTCTTCCGTTGCACCAACACCTTCATTGTGTGAGCGCCAAGAAAGGTAGCACAAATGGGTGCTCCATAGGGTGATTGTCATAGCTCCCTTGAAGAAGATTCGAGGGTGGTGGAGTTAAGGAACCTCAAAATTGTTTGAGAACCAGGACCTAAAACATTAGGTGAATATGACTACCCTCAGTCAATCCAAATCGATAAGTAACCTTGCCCACATTCACAATGAGAAGGGGTCCATAGAAACGCTTGCGAAACTTGTGATGGCGCATTTGTGCCACATAAACTTTGTGATATGGTTGTAGACAAACAAATAACAAATCCTATATCCAAACATGACTTCCCAATGGTGTGCATTGGCTCTAAGCGACATCATATTTTAGGGCTGAACAAGTTAGTTTTAGCTATACGAAGCAACTCAACGCGACCGGCTAGGGCCTCGTTAAGGGCTTGGATGAAGAAGATCCCCGAGTATGCTAATGAATGGTAGGTGGTGCACAACCATAAAGTTCTTGGAAGAGAGACATCTTTAAGCTATTATGATAGTAGGTTTGTAATGAAATTCCACCTAGCTCAACATCGAAACCAAGAAGCTCGATTTGGCTTGAAGATTTATTTCTAACTATTTTTTTTTCATTTTTTGATTAATTATATCCATTAAGCAAGAGAAGCAAAAGAAAATGAATTGTTTTAGTGGAATAAGATATATATCCTCTTTCAGTGTCTAAAATTCGAATAAAACTAAGAGAAAAAATCAAAATCGCTTTGCATTATCAGCATTTTAGAAATTATCCTTCAAAAGCTTGAAAGTCAAGAACACTTTTAAGAACAAAAGTCGTTGTATCTTAGAGACGATTGCCAAACTGTTAAAAGTACTATACACGGGGCAATTTCATCTTAGAACCCAGTTCTAACCTCGACTTCACTTTGTCCTGGTTTTTTAGCCATTTTCTTGAAAACCAGAATAATTTTGAACAACAGGAACAAAAGTATAACACATTTCTTAAACTATCCAGGTTATATACTTGAGAATGTCAACTTGAAGAAATCAACGTTGATCGAACCAATATATGCATTTTATTCTTGAACTTGATTTGTGTGTGACTTTGGTTGAAACATACTATTTGTTTATTGCTAATGTTGGAAAATTTATTTGTATAGATTTTGATGATGCATAGAAAACTTAAATTAGAAAGTTGGCACCTCATTTTCTGTTGTATTTAAACTATGTAATAGATAGGATATATAAGCTGAGTTAAGAAGCAGCCATGTTGAATATCGCAGAAGTTGACTGAAGGATGCCGTGAAGAATCAACTGAGTATCGAAGAAAAAATTCAGTCAAGTAAAGAAGATGTGTCTGTCAGTAGACTAACAGCTGAGTCATCCCAGATTCGTGGAGAAGACTTAATAAAATGGTAAAGCAACTTAAGGACTCGAAGAAAGCTGAAGATGTCCGTTGCAAAGAAAAGTCAAATACTTACCCAAAATGGTAAGGGGATAGATCTGCAACCTTAAAGCTGTCTTGCTAAAAGAGTGCAAGTAGCTGAGAACCAATGGGATGTTCGTAGAAAACCTACAGTGTTTCAGGAAGCCTGCAGAGCATTGAATTAAGGAAGGGTCAACATCAAAAGCTGCACAACAAGACAAGCCAACGATCAAGAAGTGAAGTTTGAAAAATGTCTATCTCTTCAACGGATACTTTTCAAACTGTCACAAAATACACAAGTAATCTGAGCAAAACAAACAACTGCAATACACTCTCAAGCTATTCATTCTAGTCCTCAAGCCTACTTTCAAAGTGAATCTATCCAACACACTCAGTGAAGGAAGAAAGCTTCAACATGTTAAAGAGGAAAACATATTTTCAAGAACAAGGGGTCTGCACATCCAAGAAGTGAAGGAAGTGTAGTGAGGTTCAAGTTAGAACTTGCTTTGAATCTATTGGAGGGCTACGTGATCAAGTCCAAAGGGTTTGAAGGAGCTGAAGTAGTGAAGCAGTTGCCTTACGAAGAAGCGAAGTCCCAGGAGTAGAGCTAGTTGTGTGATCAAAGCCTACTTGGACTGTTGTATCCTTTTTGTAACAGTTGTTGCATTAGTGGATTGCCTCTAGGAATTGGAGAAGAGTGGAGTAGAGGAATTTCCCCATCCTCGAACCACTATAAAATTGCCTTGTGTCTTTTACATTCAGCATTTATTTCTTGCATATCTTTAATACTGCTGATATACATTTGCTCATACAAGTGATACTAACTTAAGCTAAAACAAGTGTTGTAAAACAATTTTACTAAAAGGATGTAAGACTTCCGCTGCAAAAACCAAGTGAACTATATTTTTAAAGAGCTCACTCCACTTAGCTGAGATACTGTATCAACAACTCAGTCTGTTGAGTGATTAACTCTCCTGTTAAGGTTGAACCTTGTCTTAAAAGGACCCAACTGTTTACTTGTGTAAAACTCTGATTTAAGTTTAAAATCGAAAAATTGGTTAAGTCTATTCAACCCCCCTTCTAAACTTAACTTAACACCCCATGGGACCTACAAGTGGTATCAGAGCGGTTGGTTCAAAGAACCTTCCGTACTGGTTACTGAACTAGATCTCAATCTTTCAAAGATCAACACTTGACTGTTTTTGAAAGTTTCTTTCAAAAGTTATAATCATGGAAGAAAATCTATGTCACATTCCCATGTTTACTGTGGAAGAGTTTGATGATTGGAAAATTCGCACGCAAGCACATCTCTCAGCACTGCATGATGAAATATGGTTTGTCATCGAAGATGGACCCATAAAGATCACTAAAGTGAACACAGCTATAAGAGCTGCTGAGGATGTTGCTGCTGAAAGGCCTGCTATAGTTGAAAAACCAAGGAGTGAATGGACCAACGAAGATCGAAAGAGATATAACTTGGACAATGTGGCCAACGATATTTTATATAAAAACTCCTGACAAAATGCAATTTTTAACAGAGTTAAATCTTGCAGGACTGCTAGAGAAATATGGGAAAATCCGACTCTAATCTGCGAAGGCTCAGAGCAGATATAGGAAAACAAATTAACAGTTGTTGTACAGAAGTTTGAGAACTTCAAGATGCTACCTAGTGAAACAATGGATCAATTGGATGCTAGATTCACATAGATCACAAATGATCTTTCAGCTCTGGGTAAAGAATATACACATAAGGAAATGTATATGAAAATTATAAGATCTCTCCCAGCTAAGTGGGAAAACAAAGTGATGTCCCTTAGGCATTCTATGGACTTAACAAGGATATCCAACCATGAGCTATTCTCAGGCTTAAAAGCTTATGAATTCGAGCTCAGAAGAAAAGAGCAAGATGAGATAGTTTTGCCCAAGATAGTTGTTCTGGTGGCTGGATAATCAAAATGCACAGAATCTAAGGACATTATAGACAAAGAGGAAATAGCCGTAATGGTTAAAAGATTCAACAAGTTCTTCAATGAGAACTATAAAAGAAACAAGGGTGAATCCTCCACAAGACACTCAGCACCTTCCAAAATCAAGGAAGAAAGAACCCCAAAGAGAGTTGAGACAATGAAAGTTGAAAACCTGTGCTGGAACTGCAGACAACCAGGACACGTTGCAGTTGAGCGCCCTTATCCACCAGTCAACAAATACATGAATGAAGAGGATAGAAAAGTCTTCAGGGAAAGAAGACAGGAAAGGAAGAAACCCATGGTGGCTGCTGAACCAGATACAACCAAGTACAATGAGACTGTTGAGTCAGACATCAATGAAGCAGGCTACTCCTCTGACACAGTTAAATTGGTTTTATACCAACAAAATCGAGTATCCTAGAGCGACATATTGTGTTGTCATTGAGTAATTTGAGTTGTTTTAAGTTATTTTCATGTTATTTGTGTCATCATCGGGTGGAATGAGCTTGGAGAGTAAAAATCACATTTGGAATAAACTAAAAAACGTGCCAGGGACTGAACAATGTGTGGCTCCTGCGAAGCGAATGAAGGGAAGGTCAAAGAGCTTACGGGTGAGGCCAAAATCAAGGTAGATAGAAAATGCTGAAGGGCGCTGCAGTGCCCTTTTCTTGGCTCTGCAACGCCCCTGGGCGCACAAAACAATATTTTTTTATTTTTAGATCTTGGAATTTTGTGGGGATATAAATACACATCTTGGGGCGTGAAATTAGGGATCTTGGCATCTTGGTCAGCCAACCAAATACCTTGAAGACACAAGAGAAGACTTGGGAATGGAGATTGAAGGCATCTATCATCTAGAAATCGAGAAGATTCTTCTTTATTCTTTAGATCTCATTCTTATTGCTTTTTATCTATCATTTGAGATGTTTTGTTGTTACTCTTTAATTTTAGAGGTTTATGGAACCAAAGTTTGAACTTATGCTTTGAGATTGTGGTTTATCAATCTCTATGGTTTAATTTATTTGTGCTATTTGGATTAATTGCTTCTAAATTACTTGATTAATAATTTAGATGGTTGAGTGTATTTGATTTTACACTTGAGAAATGTAATTAAATACATGACCTTGGAATAGAATAACCTAGGATTTCATAGAATTGAGAAATTTATGAAACCTCTGTAGTCATTTATTGAGATTTATGGTTTATGTTGAGATTTTAATTGGTGATCTTATAGAGACATTGATATCCTAATTGAAATCTACAAATCATTTGACACTTGAGAGAGGAAATGATTATTGGAGGAATCTTGGCTTATAAATTGATAATTTGTGATTTATAAACCATATTGATAACATAAGACAAAACTAGGTGCATCAAACCTCTAGAATTCATTTGATCATTTGTGTAGTATCATATTTGATTAATTATCATTTACTTAATTTTTATAATTCATTTTAGTGTAATCTACTTCATCGAAATTCGAATTTCTAGAAAAAGTTAGACTATTATATTTACAATACATTGCAATAATTCGATATTATTCCCTATGGAGATGATAATCTTATTTATATTCTATACTAAAACTTGACACCATACACTTGCGGTAAGAATTTCTCGAACAAATTTTTGGCGCCGTTGCCGTGGAATAATTTATCTTATTTGTGCTAATATTGTTACATAGTAGTCTTGAATTTAATTTGTATTGGTTCTTGTTAAAACTGGGTTGTTGCCATTATCGGGTTACTTATTGATGCGAAAAAATAAAAGCGCTAATTTAGTCCCTTTTGATTCAGAAATTGAAAGAACACTGCGAAGGATTAGAGCCGAATGACGAGCAGAAAATAAAATAATGGTAGAAAACGTTGATTACGATAACAACCGCATTCCCATTGTCGCACCACCGAAAAGGGCCATTCAGGGCTATTTTCGACCAACTACAAATAAAAATTATTTGGGAATTGTTCGCCAACCTATAAATGCGAATAATTTCAAATTTAAACCGACCCTCATAAGTATGGTGCAACAAAGTCAGTTTGGGAAAAGTGATGTAGATGACCCGAACGCTCATTTGGTTATATTTGCAGAGATTTGTGCTACTATCAAGATGAATGAGGTTTCCGATGAAGCTATCCGGTTGAGGCTATTTTCGTTCTCACTTCGGGATAAAGCTAGGTAATGAC
Organism: Rehmannia glutinosa; assembly: GCA_016081115.2. Lineage (NCBI taxonomy): Eukaryota > Viridiplantae > Streptophyta > Magnoliopsida > Lamiales > Orobanchaceae > Rehmannia > Rehmannia glutinosa. Next base: position 58,210,276 of record CM071935.1, on the reverse strand, counting down.
TTCAAACTTTTCCCCTGGAAGTATAACTAGTTGGGATGATCTCACTCAAAAGTTCATGGCATAATTCTTTCCACCTAGCAAAACACTCCAGTTAAAAAGTGAATTTGCTCAATTTCAACAGATTGATTTTGAACCGTTATATGAAGCTTGGGAGCGATTCAAAAAGTTGTTGAGGAGATGTCCACAACACTGGTACACAGATTTGCAGAAAGTCCAATATTTTTACGATGGTATGAATGATCATTCAAGAACCATTACAGACGCTATAGCTGGAGTTATGTTAATGGCTAAAACTGCAAGAGAAGTTATACTTTTGCTAGAAGAGATGGCTGCTAACAGTTACCAATGGCCTTCTGAAAGGTCTACACCAACGAAAGTTAATGGTGTTCTTGAACTTGATACTATGTTAGCTCTGGCTGCTCAAATCTCTTCTCTATCAAAGCAACTTTCCATCATCAACTGTGGTGGAAAACACCAACAATTAGAGGTTATAATGAATATCAGTCAAGAGATAGCTAATTACGACACAGAGCAAGCAATTATATGAACAATCGAGGTTTTAACAATAGAGAAAATCCACTACCAGCACATTATCATCCGGGACTTCACAATCATAAAAGTTTCTCATACAGCAATACTAGAAATGTGTTGCAACTGCCTCTGGGATTTCAAAATCAAGTAGGTACAAGTACACAAGTGGGTGAAAAAAAGCCGTCTTTGGAAGAATTACTTGGCACATTTATTGGAGAAACCTGATCCAGGATAAACAAGAGTGATGCTCACATGGATAGTTTAGATTTGAAGGAAACAACAATCGAAACTCACCTCAAATCCTTGGAAATACAAATGGTTTAACTAGCTACGGCTATTAGCTCACAACAAACGAAAGAAATTTCTCCAAGTAACACCGAGGTAAATCAACGTGAGCATTGTAAGGCCATTAAATTGAGAAATGGGATGGAATATGATGTGCCAAAAATGCCAACTCATGCCACCAATGAGACACAAGCAAATTCTCAAATACTCCACAAAGAAGAGAACATTGATAATCAATCAGAAATTGAGAAACCTGAGGTAACACCAATTTCTAATTCAGATCTTAAATTACCAAATTCTTTTCCTTTTCAACAGAGGTTTCAGAAGAAAAAGTTGGACTCTTATTTTTCCAAGTTTATGGAGATCTTCAAGAAAATTCACATCAACATTCCTTTTGCCGATGCACTTGAACAAATGCCAAATTATGCAAAATTCATGAAGGATGTGATGTCTAGAAAACGAAAACTGGAGGCATATGAGACCGTCAAACTCACAGAAGAGTGTAGATCCATTTTACGAAGAAAGCTACCACAGAAATTAAAAGATCCGGTGAGTTTCACTATCTCTTGCACTATTGGTGATTCTTTCTTTAATAATAGCTCTTTGTGATTTGGTTATAGCATTAATCTTGTGCATTTGTCTGTTTTCAGGAAACTTGGCTTTGGAGAGGTGAAGCCATCCACCATTACCTTGCAATTAGCTGACAGGTCACTCACTTACCCAAGAGGAGTGATTGAGGATGTTTTGATAAAGGTAGATAAATTCATATTTTCGGCAGATTTTGTGGTGTTGGACATGGAAGAAGACCAAAAAATTCCCTTAATTCTTGAGAGATCTTTTCTAGCAACTAGACGAGCTTTAATTGATGCAGCGAGATGAGTTAATATTACAGGTAAATGATGATGACGTTTGTTTAATATTTACGAACAATGAAATTTCAAGAAGAACCTCAAACATGTCATTTTATTGATATGATAGAACAATGTGCTCAAACAGAGGTTACAAAACAAAATTCAAGTTATTTGTTTGACATTATTTGACTCAATCAATAATGAGATGTGATGATGAAGTAATTAATGACATGGATTTATTTGAGTACATTCTTTTCTTCGATGCCAAACAAATTGAAAAAGAAAAAGTAAAGGACGAATTGGAAAATGCTAGTATGGAAAATGTTCCGAAAGGTACTTTAGAATTAAAGGAACTTCCAGAACATCTTCAATATGCATTTTTGGGGGAGAATAAAACTTACCCTATAATTGTTTATGCTTATTTGTCTTCATCTGAATTGGAAAAGTTATTGCGTGTTCTTCATGAACACAAATCGGCTTTGGGGTGGTAGATATCTGATTTAAAGGTATAAGTCCTATTGTAATGCACAAAATTTTAATGGAATATTCCTACAAACCATCCATTGAACACCAGAGAAGACTTAACCCATCAATGAAAGTGGTAGTGAGAGTTGAGGTTCTCAAATGGCTCAAAACAGGTATTATCTATGTCATTTCTGACAGTTCATGGGTAAGTTTGGTACAGGTTGTTCCAAAAAAGGGAGGTATGACAGTAGTGAAAAATGACAATAATGAATTAATTTCAACACGAACTGTCATAGGTTGGCGAGTATGTATTGATTATAGAAAATTGAACAAAGCTACTCATAAAAACCACTTTCCTCTTCCCCTTATTGATCAAATATTGGATAGGTTAGCTGGTTACGAATACTACTATTTTCTTGATGGTTATTTAGGGTACAATCAAATCGCCATTGCCCCTAACGATCAAGAAAAGACAACTTTGACATATTCATATGGTACTTTTGCATTTCGCAGAATGCCATTTGAGTTATGTAATGCACCTTCTACCTTTCAGAGGTGTATGATGGCGGTTTTTGATGGAATGGTAGAAGAAATAATGAAAATTTTCATGGATGACTTTTCTGTTTTTTGCACTTCTTTTGACCATTGTTTGCATAATTTATCCCTTGTTTTACAACGATGTGAAGAAAAACAAAATTGTACTTAACTAGAGAAAATGTCACTTTGTGGTCAAAGAAAAATGTCACTTCTACAGGTTTGGAAATAGACAGAACAAAGATTGTAGCTATTGAAAAGCTACCACCACCTTCAAATGTTAAAGGAATTAGAAGTTTTTTTAGGACATGCAGGATTTTACAGAAGATTTATAAAATATTTTTCGAAAAATTGTTAAACCTCTATGAAATCTTCTCGAAAAGGATTCTACATTTTGCTTTGATGAATCATGTTTGCGGACTTTTGAACAAATAAAAAAGACACTTGTTTCAACTCCTATCATGGTAGTGTCACATTGGACTCAACCATTTGAGCTCATGTGTGACGCAAGTGATTATGCAGTGGGCGTTATTCTAGGTGTTGAGTGTAAAATATACGTGCATTTGAGGGTTTAAAATGGTATATATTTGATGAATTTGCACGCATATTCATTGTGTTTTGGTTGGTTTCCTTTGTTGGGCGTGATACTGCGTATTCTAGTAACTTCTTACTGGAAATTGAGCTAAATTGGATATAAAACGATATCACGTTTCAAAGTATAGGTCAAGAGCTAAGCTACTAGCAAATATATGAAGGAGAGAAGCACGGACAATTGAGGTGATTCAAGTGGCTATTGAAAGTAAGAGAAAGGGCTACAACTTTCATGAAGACTCCAGGAGCAAATGCGGACAAATATATGGACAAAAACATGTCACACAACCGGACTGTGTGGTGTCACACGGCCGTGTGAAAATGCCGGTGTGGAATGACACAACCGTGTGAAAAAGGGACGAAAACAGGGGACGGAACCAGGCCCGCACGACCCAACCGTGTGAGACCACACGGGCGTATGGGAAAGGCCAAAAATCCACACAACCGTGTGGTGCCACACGGCCAGGCCGTGTGGGACACTACCAAACGCATTTTTCAGAGTTCTTTCCCCGTTCAAACTCTACAAGTGACCTCTCCAAGCACCTATATAAAGGGGACCAAGGCCTGAACGAATTTAGATCATCATACATCATCCAATACAAGTTGATATTGAGAAAATACATCAAATAACACAGGAACGAAGGAATCGAAGAGCTTCTGAAAGCAAAAGGCTAGGTCGCGAAGAACACCCCAAGGCTTTTGCATCTACGGGAGCACAAGAGCTTCGAAGGCTTAGGAGGGGAATCCATCCTGAAAAGAAGGGGTTTTCTTTCTATGTCTAAGAACTCTTGTCTGTGCTTAAACGATGTCATAATATTGATTTGAATTTGTCTATGAGTTTGTAATCAATGTTTGGCATATCTTTTGGATCTTAGGGGCATAATCGAAACTGTGGATTCATCTTAACTATGATTATTTGTTTTCTTAATTAATATTCATGCTTTCTATTTTGTGAATCTGAGTGCTTATTTATAATTGCTTTTATTTGCCGGCAATAAATTGCATGTCATATTTGTTAGTGCGAAATTCGGGAGATGAGTTCTAACAAAGACGGAAATCAAATTCAGACATAAATGGGTGTATCAAGTCAGGAGACCTACAACTGTTTGTGGGGAGTCATTCAATTCATAGATCTTTTGGGAGTTAATAATGTTGGGAAATTATCTTGTAGATTTTGATGAATGCCATGTAAAACTTAGATTAGAATGTTGGCACCCCATTTTCCTTGTAATTCTCATTGTAATAGATAAGGCTGAATGAGCTGAGTCAAGTCAGCTATGGCTGGAATACAAGAAGTCAACTGAAGAAGTGAAGTGAAGACTCCACTGCGGAACAACTGAGTATGGCCAAGACAGAAGACCAAGGACTCGACTGAAGATGTAACAGCTAAGGGACAACTGTGTGAAGAGTCAGTTAAGTCAACTTGAGGAGCCATGTCACAAGTTGAAGTGACAGATGAGTCTTTCAATGATTGGAGCAGACTCAAGTCACCTGGGGAAAAGGTAGCTACAAAGAGGAGTGAACTGAAAAGAATCCATTGCACAGAAGTCAAGAACATTACTTAAACAAGTAATACACTTATGCTGCCAAGTCTTAAAAGCTCAGTCCCAGAAGCGTGTAAAAGGAATAAACCAATGGGAAGCACTGCACCTCGTGTCAGAACCTGAAAAGCTGAACATGCATTTAATACGAGGAAAGGTCTACATCTCAAGATTGAAGACCAAGAAAAGACAAGCCAACGAACATAAGTGACTTTTGAAAATCAACCTATCTCTTCAACGGGCAGATTTTAGAAAGTTCACTATAAAAGGCTGAGGAATTTCATTGAGAAAAGGTTATCTTGATTACCTGAACCACGAACGGACAAGCATTATTAAAACTGTAACCTGCAAAAATATTCTCAAGACATTCAAGCAAAATCCTCAAGCCTAAATTTCGAAGGAAATCTATCCAACACAAAGTTGTGAAGGAAAGACAACTTCAATCTGTTGAAGAGGAAACTTTTGAAGAATCAAAAGGGGTCTACTTTCCAAGGAGGATTGTAGGAAGGTTCGAGGTCGAACCAATCTCAAGTTATTGGAGGGCTTCGTGATCAAATCCAAGAAGCTTGAGAAAGTGAGTTGAAGTAGCAAGGAAGCTGCCCCGTGAAGAAGCTGAGTCGGACGAGATCAAGACTTGTCTCTAGACGGATAACCACTTTGTGAATTGATCATTACTTAGTGGATTCCTCCAGGAGTTGGAGAAGAGAGGATTAGAATAATTACCCCATCTTCGAACCTCTATAAAATTTACTTGTGTCATTTACATTTCAGCATATTTACATCTCTGTATACTCATTTCCTTGCTGCTGATAATTTGCCATCCAACTGATAAATAACTAAGTGCTAAAATCAAGTGTTAAAACAAAGTTAAATCAAATTCAAGGGTGTTAAGTCTTCCCCTGAAAAACTCATCACAACCAAGTTAAAGTTTAGACTAAACAGCTGAGTTATTCTATTAACAGCTCTATCGAGTCTGTTGAGTGGCTAACTCTGATGATTAACTAACTTAGCTGTCCCTCAAGGACATAGCTGTGTAATTAACTCTGTAATATTTTTAAAAGGACTAAAATCGAAAAGTTGGTAAGGTTTATTCAACCCCCCTTCTAAACCTTACTTACACCCCTTGGGACCTACAAGTGGTATCAGAACGGTTGGTTCATTGAGCCTTCCACACTGGTTGCTGAACTAGATCTCCAATCTTTCAAAGAAACTTTTAACACTTGCTCTTTCAAAAGTTATTCTTATTCAGCAAAGTTATTATCATGGAAGCAAATTTGACACGCATTTCCATGTTCACTAATTGAGGAATTTGATGACTGGAAAATTCGTATGCAGGCTCATCTATCTGCTTTACATGATGAAACGTGGATAGTGATAGAGGATGGGCCACTGCATATACTGAAAGTGAACACAGCCGTACAGAGAGCAGCTGCAGCTGAAGGAGAAGAAGTTGTAGCTGAGGCAAGACCAACTATGGTTGAGAAACCAAGGAATGAGTGGACAAACAAGGACATAAAAAGATACAACTTGGATAATGTAGCCAAGGACATACTGTACAAAACCTTGGACAAAGCAATGTTCAACAAAGTCAAATCTTGCTAAACTGCAAAAAGGATAAATTAACTTTAATTTGTAAAGGATCTGAGCAAATTAAAGAAAACAAATTGTCTGTTGCTGTACAAAAAATTGAAAATTTTAAAATGCTTGCAGGTGAAACCTTGGATCAGCTGGATGCTAGATTCACTGAAATCACAAATGAGCTATCAACACTTGGGAAAGAATATACACAGAAGGAAATGTGCATGAAAATTCTGAGAAGCCTCCTAGCTGAATGGGAAATGAAGGTCATGGCCCTGAGATATTCAATAAACCTCACAACAACATCCAATCATGAGCTATTCTCAGACCTGAAAGCCTATGAGTTTGAGCTGAGAAGAAAAGATCAAGAGGAGACAGCTGTACCCAAAACAACTGCACTTATAGTCAAGGAAGGGAAGAGAGCTGAGGTCAAGGAAGCCATTGACCAGGAGGAGATTGCCCTGATGGTTAACAAGTTCTTCAATAAGAACTATAAAAGAAACAAAGGTGAATCTTCCAGGAGACATTCAGCTTCCTCCAAGTCAAGGGAAGACAGGCCTCCCAAAAGAACTGAGCATCAAAGAGTTGAGTATCAGAAAGCTGATAACCCAAGAACGGAAAGAGCTGATCAAAGAGCTAAGAACCTGTGTTGGAATTGCAGACAACCAGGACATTTTGCTGTTGACTGTCCCTATCCAATAGTCAACAAGTACAGAAATGAAGAAGATAGAAAAATCTTCAGAGAAAAAAGACAGGAGAAGAAGAAGGCCATGTTGGCTGCTGAGACTGCTGAGACATCTAAGTCTAAAGAAGCAGCAGACTCAGAGAGTAGTGAAGCTGACTACTCAAGTGATTCTGAAGAAGAAACAATGATATGTGTAATGGCTAAAGAACAAAATCAACCAGACCAAGAAGATGAGGTACACTCTAACTCATCTCACTCAGATTCTAGTGATAGTGATTGTGACACACACACTTCATCACCCACTGATCTTTATGATTCAGTAGGAAAAATGATGAAAGACTTTGAGCACATTAAATCCTCACACACACTATTAAATGAGGAAAACAACCAGCTCAAAAGCCAAAACTCACAGCTGACTAAGGAGCTGAGTACTCTAAGTCACATAGCTGATGAGAACAAAGAGTTGAAGGCTGAAAATGCCAAACTAATAGCAGAGATAGTTGCTATTGAAAAGAGAGAAAATGATCTCAAAAATGTTATTGTCTGATTTACAAAGGCATCTAAATCATTGGATGACCTTATCATAAGTCAAAAAGAATGTGGAGATAAGACAGGCATAGGATTCAATTCCTTTGTGCATAGTCAAACTCCGAGAGTGATTTTGGAAAAAGGATTTCCAAGTAATGAAGCATCTCAAAAATCCAAAACACCAAATGTTGCACCAACATTCATTCCAAAGCACAATCACAAACAAACTGGCCTTGGATATAAAGGAAAAAGAAAACAGCCAGTTGAGTAATAAACAGAGCTACCAAAAACCCCAGAAGTTATATCAAAGAAACACATATGATGGGAATGGTAGAAATTAATCGAGTCAAGCTGATTGGAACAATGTGAAATATCAGCAAATACCTATGGAATACAAGCCTAAATGGAAAAGACCTAGATCTCAGCAAAGGTCATTCCAAAGGAAAAAAAGCTATCATCAGCACACATTTGCACCCAGGCACTACACTAAAAAATATCACAACTACCCAAAGAAGGCAATTGCTAAAACACACACACACACAAGCATACAGACAAAAGGGACAACTATATGAACCTAAAGTCCCCAAGCAATTTGCCAAAGTGAGTTATGATTATGGCACAGATAGATGGCAACCTCTTAGAGTCAAGTCATTTGGCTATAGGTTGGTTGGATCATCTTATAGCACTAACCCCTCAGGACCACACAAGCATGGGTACCTAAAAACTAATTTCCTTGATTGCAGGTTCAAGGAACAGCTAAGCCAAGGAACCTGGTACATGGATAGTGGTTGTTCCAGAAATATGACAGGAAACAAGAAAAATCTGTCAATATTCAAGGAGATTAGAGGTGCAAAAGTTATATTTGGAGGAAATGAAGCTCTAGAGGAAATAAAAGGCACTGGATCCATCAAGAAAAATGGATTAGAAATCACAGATGTTGCATATGTTGAAGGCTTCAACTTCAACCTGTTAAGCATCAGCCAACTCTGTGACAAGGGGTATAATGGATTCAATATGGGAGTATGCCAAATTAAAGATACTGAATCAAATGAAATAGTGCTGCAAGGATCCAGACAGAAGAACATGTATGTGGTAGACTGGTGCCACACCAAGCACCTGTCTGTTAGCAAAGAGCACAGCCGAATCAAGTTGCATGTGGCACAAGAAGCTGAGTCATCTGAACTTGAAGACAATCAACAAGCTTGCAAGGAGTCATCTTGTGGAAGGATTGCCAGACTCAGTGTACAAGAAGAAAAGTGTATGTGATGCATGCCAGGTGGGAAAGCAGATCAAATCTTCATTCAAGGAGAAGCCTAGTCCCTCTTCAATAAGAATATTACATCTGTTGCATATAGACTTATTTGGTCCAGTTGAACCAGCCAGCATAAGTGGGAAGAAATACACCTTAGTGGTGGTAGATGACTATTCAAGATATACATGGACAATCTTCATGTGCAAAACGAAAGAAACCTTGCACAAACTACCTCAGCTGATGAAAAGAGTTCAAAATGAAAAGAGCCAAATCATTTTAAAGATAAGATCTGATAGAGGGACTAAGTTTGTCAATAGGATAATAACTCAGTATTGTGTTGAAAATGGTATTGCTCATGCGTTATCTGCAGCAAGAACTCCACAGCAGAATGGAGTAGTTGAAAGAAGGAACAGAACTCTCAAGGAAGCTTCAAGGACCATGTTAGCTGAAGCTGGATTACCTAAGAGATTTTGGGCTGAAGCCATCAATACTGCATGTTATACTCAAAATAGATGCATGATTAATAGACAGCAAACAAAGACTCCCTATGAAATCTGGACAGGGAGAAAGCCAAATGTTGGGTACTTCAGAATATTTGGATGTAAATGCTTCATCCACAACAATGGCAAGGATAATCTAAAGGCTTTTGATGCTAAAGCTGATGAAGGTATCTTTTTGGGATACTCAGCTGAAAGCAAAGCCTATAGAGTATTGAACAAGAGGACCATGGTCACAGAAGAATCTATTCATGTGGTTTTTGATGAGCCCAATGTGAATGGAGAAGACATTGAAGAGTTAGCTGATAAGCTGAATCGGCCAACTATGCAGAAGAGTCCTTATGTTGAAGTTGAAGCAAGAGTAATCAACCAAGATGAAGATGAGATAGCTGAATCTCAAAGACAACTGGAAAATCTGCAGCTGAATGATGATGAAAGAGCTGCTCAAGACAACACAACTGCAAGACGACTGAACCCAGCTGACTTGCTTCAACCTGATGTGAGATGGCTGAGAGACCATCCACTAGAGCTAGTCATTGGAGATGTGAGAAATGGTGTAAGAACCAGATCCAGAGCTCAGCAAGAAGGAATGTTCACTTGTTTTATTTCCCAAATAGAGCCAAAACATGTGCCCCAAGCATTGGATGACACACATTGGATTCAGGCCATGCAAGAATAGTTGAATCAGTTTGAAAGAAACAAGGTATGGGAATTGGTGCAAAGGCCAACACATCAAAATGTTATTGGTACAAAATGGGTTTTTAGAAATAAAATTAATGAGGAAGGTTCTGTAGTAAGAAACAAAGCAAGGTTGGTAGCCAAAGGGTATTGCCAAGAAGATGGAATAGATTTTAATGAAACATTTGCTCCTGTTGCAAGATTAGAAGCAATAAGGATGTTTCTTGCCTATGCTGCACACAAGAACTTTATTGTGTATCAAATGGATGTGAAAAGTGCATTTTTAAATGGGCTGTTGGAAGAAGAAGTCTATGTTGAGCAACCTCCAGGATTTGAGTAGAAGACTCTTGGAGATAAAGTGTACAAGCTCAAGAAAGCTCTATATGGACTGAAGCAGACACTAGGAGCATGGTATGATACATTGTCTCAATTTCTAACTGACAATGGATTCACCAAAGGCAAAGTGGACAGAACACTCTTCAAAATTCAAGATGGAGAGAGTATACTGCTTGTTCAAATATATGTGGATGGTATCATTTTTGGATCTACAAACAAAGAGCTGTGTGATAAGTTCTCAAACCTCATGCAAGGCAAATTTGAAATGAGCATGATGGGAGAGCTGACTTTCTTTCTAGGACTTCAAGTTAAACAGCTGAAGGATGGAACCTTCATAAGTCAAACAAAATACACCAAATATTCAATGAAGAAGTTTGGTATGGAAGAGAAGTCATCTGTAAAAATACCAATGAATACATCAGTCAAGATGGACATGGATGCAGATGGCAAACCTGTAGATCAAACAAAATATAGAGCACTTATTGGTTAACTGCTCTACTTAACAGCAAGCAGGCCAGACATCACCTTTACATTAGGTGTATGTGCAAGATTCCAATCTGCACCTAAAGAAAGCCATATGACTGCAGCTAAGAGAATCCTAAGGTATTTGAAGGGATGCTAGGAAGTTGGCTTGTGGTATCCAAAGGAATGTGGATTCAAGCTAATTGGTTATTCAGATTCTGACTATGCTGGATGTATAGTTGGCCGAAAGAGTACTTCAGGTAAATGTCAAATGCTTGGAAACAGATTAGTTTCATGGTTTAGCAAGAAGCAAAACTCAATAGCCACATCCACAACGGGCAGCAGAGTATATATATTGTGGGCGTGTTTGCTTGCCCAAGTCTTATGGATGAGACAACGGTGAGAGATTATGAAATTGAAGAAAAAAAAATTCCAATTATGTGTGACAACACAAGTGCTATTGCAATTACTCAGAATCCTGTGTTGCATTCAAGAACAAAGCACATTGATGTCAGATATCATTTCATAAGAGATCATGTTGAAAAGAAAGATATCGTTTTGGAATACATCTCAACTGATAAACAGTTAGCTGACATTTTCACCAAGCCCTTATGTGAATCAAGATTTGAAGAATTTAAGCATGAGCTAGGGTTAATTGAGCTGAGTTAATACTCAGAAGACTCAATCAGAAGAGATGGAAGATAGAAAGTGAGAAATGAACAAGATTTTCACATCAGCCAAGTGAAACAGCCATATCGGAAAGTCAGTTGTATTGAGTTAGCTGACAGCTGAGTCGCTTAATGAAAGGAGAGAAGCTGATTTAAGTCACTTTTGACATAAGCTGAGTCATTTATGAGCTAAGTGACAAAAATGCAATCGTTTTTAATGAGCGGGAATAATAATGGGTACAATCAAAAGCGGCAGAGTAAGCATATGATTGGATATAAATGCTGCCGCATTAAATGCGAGGAATTAAATGTGGTTCGGTGTGCTAAATCTGAGCCACTGATCTCGATCAAAATTCAAAAACCAAAAACACGTCCTTTCATAACCCTTATATACTCATTTTCTTTCAGTTTTCTCTCTCACACTCAAAACTGTTCATCTTCAAAGCAAGAGAAAAGCAAGTTCATCTCTCTCGCAAACTCTACCAGTCCTTAAGTAAATCTATCAAGTTTAATCGGTAAAACTCTCTACAAATGGCACCAAAGCTCGATTTTGTAAAGTTATCGAAGCAAATCTACTCTGGATTGACTGTGGATTTCAAAGGAATGATAAAGCAGGGTTCCGATGAAACCCTAGTGAAGAAGATAGCTGATATGCTGGAAAAGTCCGGTCTCAAGCCTTTTCTTACAATGGAATACTCACTGACCTATGCTGAAGAGGTGGCACAGTTCTATGCAAATGTTGAGGTGCAGGACGAAGGCATCAAGTCTTCTGTCCACCGCAAGGACATTTTGATTACTGCTAAGGACCTTGCGGAGCACTGCTTATTGCCGTCGGAGGGCATGATGGAGATAGCTGAAGCTGATGTCAACTTGGCTGCTGCATGGAAAGAAGTAGCCAAACCGGAGTGTACTGCGAAAGTTGTCTACACAGCTGAGAAGAAGCTGTTGAAGGACGACTATCACAAGTTGATGGACGTCGTTGCAAAATGTGTAGATATGAAGTTTGGCAGTTTCAATCAACTGTCAAAGACAAAGCTGATCATCATGGCTGCGATCATGGAAGGCAAGAAAGTCAACTGGGCTGAGTTCGTGTACAGCAGACTCTGCCAGAATGTTGGAAACAAGACATACAAGGAGGATGGATCCTTTGGAGGATCACTTGGTTATGGCCTGGTAATTGGCCACTTGATGGAAGTGAAGGGCATTCCCCTTCAATATGGAAAGCCTTTCCATGTGAACAAGAAAATGTTCAGGGCTAATCTTTCAGGAGCCCAGAAGAGAGCCCATGCGAAGAGGGCGGATACAAGTGAGGGGGAATCAGCTGAACCCGAGGACAAAGCTGTTTCCTCCTCTCCCAAGAAGAAAGCTGCAAATAAGAAGACTGCCCCTGCAGCAAAAAAAATGGACGCTCCTGCCCCTGCAGCCGAGTCACCTGCCCGAGCAGCCGTGTCTCATGCCCCCACAGCCGAGGCGGAGAAGGAAGCCCAAATACCTTCTCCAGCCATAAGAAAGAAGAGGACTACCAAGCCCAGAAAGGCAGCTCCATCCAAGGAAGATGCTCCGGCCCCTGCCGCCAAGGAACCTGGAGAAGAGGAATTCGAACCAGAAATACCTCTAGTGAGAACCAAGAGAAGAAGAAGAATCTCCAAGCTTTCAGAGCTTGAGAAAGACAGCTGAGTCTGCCACTCAGCTGGAGAAAACTTCTGAGACTGCTGAGGAAGTGCAGTCTCTGAAATAATCGATGAAACCGCCAAGTCTGCTGAAGGTGATCAGTAGAGGCATACAGAAGAAGCAGCTGAGACAACTGAATCTCCTGCTAAAAGGGTTGTCTCTCCACCTGCCATAGATGTTGCTGAAGGCGAAGAGCAGCAGAGTATGGAAGATGATGAATGATGAATCTGAAAAGAAGATTAGTGCTCTTCATGATTCCCACGACAACCCTGACATATCCTTTCTGGGATCTGAAGACAAAGCTGAGTCCACTCCTGTTGTTCATCAAAAGGACTCAGCTGAGGATGTTCTTTCACAGACAAGTCAGGCAACTTTTAAAGTTGGTCGTCAAAAGTTCCACTTCGATGATGAACCAAGCCCCCAGGCTTCATCATAGTCCGATGACGTTGATGGTGCAGCTGAGGACAAGGAAATTTATTTAGCAGAATCTACTGAGGCCAAAGAAGCTGTTAAGACAGTTGAGGCTCAGTCAGCTGGCCAATCCACTCAACAAGGCCCAGCTGAGACCGAGTCATCTGCGCAGGCTCCCAAAACTGCAACAGGATCGACTCAACCAGGATCATCAAAGGCACGAACAACTGTACAATCAATCCCATATGTGCGAGATGATGCATTTGAGAAAACATTCCCTTTCTCAATTGAGCTGCCCGACCTTGAAGAAGAGACAGCTCAAGAGCAACGTTGTTTCAACATCCGAGCAGATCCAGTAATTCCCACCGACTCCATTGTTCCAGCAGACTTTGATTTTGATGCTGCATGGCCGCCAGCTGAATCCGAAGTGACAATTGAGATCCGTGAAGTCTTCAAGAAAATCTGTGGAGAGATTGAGATGATCGAACAGCACCAGGCCTCACTAGATATGGTCTGGACAATAGAGATGCCACCCTCACAGCAGACTTACGAGGGATTGTGGTACGGATTAGGGAATGGTGTCAGCAACAGAGTACAATGCGATACGAACAAGTTCGATATTTCAAGGCATTGTACAACAAGATGTTGGTTTGGAGTGTTGATAATGCTGATATGAAGCAGAGGATGCAGGCCAATATTGACAGAATGAATGCCTCTCACACAACTGAAATGGAACTGCTGCGTGAATTTCAATGGAAAGAACTTATGCGTGTTGAAAAAAACATGGAAGCTAAGTTCAGCCTTCTCATGGCTGAAATGAAACTTGTGGCAGCTGAATCAAAAGCCACTCGCTCAGAATTTCGAGCAGCATACGCCACAGCAGACTCCAAGTAGAACTCAGCTCTCAGCCAACTGGATTTCATGCTCGCTGGTATGTTTCCAGGGGTTCCTCTCTCCTTCGATGATTCCAAAAAGGAGGAAGAGGAATACCTGAGGAAGTTGAAGGAAGAGACAACTGTTGAGAAGAAGAAAGAGAAGGGAAAAGCTGTTGAGGGGGAAAGGTCAAAGGATGTGACCTTAATGCTTGCTGAAACCCCTCAGCAAGGTCATGTCACAACATCGATAATCAGCAAACTTCCAGTGACTCTGCCGCTCCAACACTCTGTTGTGCCTATGTCTGAGAAGAGAAATATTGTAGAAGCAGGGATGAAGGAGGTTGAAAGAAGTACTGAAAACGTGCGGTGGCATTCCAGCAGGGAAGGACACAAATGCCATTCTAGATGACGGAGACGAGCCAAGATCCGTGGAAGAATTTAAAACGCTTGAATTTGAGGGTTACTTCAGGAACATTTCTATAGCCCAAGCCTGGGATTTGTACTGGGAGAAGGGTCTGAAGCTGTGCGAAGAAGCTGATAGGCAGCAGACTACCTGTAGCCATTCAGCTGGTAAGAAGAATATACGCCCAGAGGAGGAGGAAGAGGGTTTCAACCTAGACCTCTACCCAAAAACATTGAATATGTAGATCCAGGCAAGAAGGGAAGGATCTACTGGGCTGGGTATGATGAAGTAGCTAATCGAGAAGTAGAAAGGAAGAATGTTGAATACGTGAAAAGAATCGAGGAGAAAAATAAAAGACAAGATCAGTTGTGGCAAAAAAGGCAAGAAAGGAAAATAAAAGACGATGTTGCGAAGAGAGCTTATGAAAAGAAGAAAGCAACTGAAGATGAAAAGAAAAGAAAGAGAGCTGATGATGACAGAGCTGAAGAGGAAAGAAGGAGGCAGCAAAGGCGATGAAGTGTTGCTGCTAACCCCTTCGTGTATTTTACTTTTGTAAATACATATGTGTGTAAGTCATCTGTACATTCAATAAAGTATTGTTGTATTTTCCCTCTATATTTTTATCTTAGCATAGTGCTTGAATTTTGCTTGGATATGATTATGCTCGGATACACCTTGTAAACAGCTGTGTAAAGAACAAGAATACATTATTTGTTACTGCATTGTATGTATGTATCTTTGTTGTTTACATGTTGCTTAATCTTTTTTAGTTTTGGCATCATCAAAAAGGGGGAAATTGTTGGAAAATTATCTTGTAGATTTTGATGAATATCATGTAAAACTTAGATTAGAATGTTGGCACCCCATTTTCCTTGTATAGATAGGGCTGAATGAGCTGAGTCAAGTCAGCTATGCCTGGAAATACAAGACGTCAACTGAAGAAATGAAGTGAAGACTCCGATGCGGAACAACTGAGTATGGCCAAGACAGAAGACCAAGGACTCGACTGAAGATGTAACATCTGAGGGACAGCTGTGTGAAGAGTCAGTTAAGTCAACTTGAGAAGCCATGTCTCAAGTTGAAGTGACAGATGAGTCATTCAATGATTGGAGCAGACTCAAGTCACCTGGGAAAAGGCAGCTACAAAGAGGAGTGAACTGAAAAGAATCCGTTGCACAGAAGTCAAGAACAATACTTAAACAAGTAATAAACCCATGCTGCCAAGTCTTAAAGTGCTCAGTCCCAGAAGCGTGCAAAAGGAATAAACCAATGGGAAGCACTGCACCTCGTGTCAGAACTTGAAAAGCTAAACATGCATTTAATACGAGGAAAGATCTACATCTCAAGATTTAAGACCAAGAAAAGACAAGCCAACGAACACAAGTGACTTTTGAAAATCATCCTATCTCTTCAACGGGAAGATTTTTGAAAGTTCACTATAAAAGGCTGAGGAATTTCATTGAGAAAAGGTTACCTTGATTACCTTAACCACGAACGAACAAGAATTATTAAAACTATAACCTGGAAAATATTCTCAAGACATTCAAGCAAAATCCTCAAGCCTAAATCTCGAAGGAAATCGATCCAACACAAAGCTGTGAAAACAACTAACTTATTCTGCATACT
Source organism: Rehmannia glutinosa (assembly GCA_016081115.2). Lineage (NCBI taxonomy): Eukaryota > Viridiplantae > Streptophyta > Magnoliopsida > Lamiales > Orobanchaceae > Rehmannia > Rehmannia glutinosa. The sequence continues at coordinate 58,193,808 of CM071935.1, read as the reverse complement.
CATTTCATTTCTGCTGATAATTTGCTATCCAACTGATAAATAACTAAGTGCTAAAATCAAGTGTTAAAACAAAGTTAAATCAAATTCAAGGTTGTTAAGTCTTCTGCTCAAAACTCATCATAGCCAAGTTAAAGTTTAGACTAAACAGTTGAGTTATTCTATCAACAGCTCTATTGAGTCTGTTGAGTGGCTAACTCTGCTGATTAACTAACTTAGCTATCCCTCAGGGACATAGTTGTGTAATTAACTTTGTAATATTTTTAAAAGGACTAAAATCGAAAAGTTGGTAAGGTTTATTCAACCCTCCCCTTCTAAACCTTACTTACACCCCTTGGGACCTACAAATAATAATTGTATCGCGTCGGGAGACCTACACTTGTTATTAATCTACTGTTTATACGCCGCCCGGGAGGGGGAATAAACTAACTTAGGAATTGAACCCATAGAATTGCATGAATTGGTTTTTAAAACTTTATTTGCATTTAATATTGAAGAAACATGTTGAGATTATGTGTCGAAGGTTGCTCCTATAGATGTTGAAAATACTTGTGGGGTTCACAAATTTATTTCTTTTATTTCTTTAATTTTTGATTTTTATGATTAAATTACACAATATTCGGTCGCTTCAATAAAATTAGAATAGGATGTTATTATAGCCTAAGTGTTTCAAATATCAATCCTTGAGGAATATGACCTTGCTTGCCATTATTATATAAACTACACTGTACACTTGCAGTTGTATGACTAGGTCAAAGGGGAGATAAAATTTTCAAAGCTATTTATTATGCTAGCCGGACCATGGACAATGCCCAATAAAACTACACCACCACTGAAAAAGAAATGTTGGCCGTAGTTTTTGCATTTGACAAGTTTCAAGCTTATTTGGTGGGTACCAAGGTGATTGTATACACGGATAATGTGGCAATTCGATATCTTGTTTGAAAAATGGATGCAAAACCTCGCTTAATTCGATGGATTTTGCTCCTTCAAGAATTTGATATTGAAATTAGGGATAAAAAATGAACTGAGAATATTGTTGCCGATCATTTATCCCATCTTGAGCAACCACACAAAGTAATTGAAAGCCCAATACAATAGTCATTTCCGAATGAGCAAATTATGCGTGCCGAAACAACTCTACCATGGTACACGGATTTTGTTAATTACCTCACAGGTGGAGTTCTCTCCCGAACCTAACATCACATCAAAATAAAAATTCTTACATGTGTTAAGTTCAATTTATGGGATGATCCATTGTTCAAAAGATGCGCTGATTCTATCTTACGCTGATATGTCCCCAAAGAAAAAATTGGAGAAATTCTCCAACACTGTCATTCTTCTTCTTATGGGGGACATTTTGCACCAACTCGTACCGCCACAAATGTACTACAATCTGATTTCTATTGGCCAACTTTATTCAAAGATTGCTACACTTTTGTTAAAACTTGTGATCGATGCCAGTGGGTTGGCAATATATCACGACATCATGAGCTCCCTTTGACAAATGTGATGGAGGTGGAACTATTTGATATATGAGGCATTGATTTCATGGGACTATTTCCGGCTACATATGGAAATCTATACATTTTTCTTGTGGTTGACTATGTCTCCAAATGGGTAGAGGCGATTGCTACACCAACAAACGATGTTAAGGTAGAGACTAAATCTTTTACACAAACATATTTTCACTCAATTTGGTACTCCACGGGCTACCATAAGTGATGAAGATACGTATTTCTGTAATAAATTATATAACAAACTTCTTGCTAAATTTGTTGTATGTCACAAAGTTGCTTTTGATTATCACCCTCAATCAAATGGCCAAGCCGAAGTTCTAATCGTGAAATTAAGCAAATTTTGGAAAAAAGCGGTAAGCTATAATCAAAAACGTTCGACACAAAAACTAGATGATGCATTATAGGCTTATCATACGGCTTACAAAACACCCATTGATATGTCACCGTATCGATTGGTGTTTGGTAAAGCTTGTAACTTACCGGTTGAACTTGAACATCGTGCCTATAGGGCAAACAAAAGTTGAATTTTGATTTAAAAGCGGCCGGTGAAAAATGATTACTTCAGTTGAATGAAATGGAAAAATTCCATCAAGAATCATATGAAAATGCCAAGATTTATAAAGAAAAACCGAAAAATGACAGGATCAAATGATCTTGCGACACGAATTCTTACCTGGTAAACAAGTGTTATTATTCAATTCTCGACTGAAGTTGTTTCCAGGTAAGCTTAAATCACGATGGTCTGGGTCATGTGTAATTGAGCAAGTATCTCCCTTTGGTGTCGTGGAATTACGAGGAAAAGACGGGGATACATTCCAAATAAATGGACAACATTTAAAATATTACTTCGGGGATGAAGCAAGGAAGGTTTTAAATCTTCCACTTGGTGATATAAATTCTTAAGCCCGAGTAATTAGTCCGACTGAAAACTATAGATTTAGTGATTCTTGGGAGGCAACCCAAACATTTTTCTTGCTTTCGTAGTTGCTCGTTTCTTATTATATTTGATTTTGTTTTTTTTTTAAAAAGAAAATGGAATACCTTAAGGGGGCGCTGCAGCGCCTGTTTGGACTCGTTGCAGCGCCATCCGCCAAAATGAGTCTGTCGTATTTAATCATTTGGCACTGCAGCGCCAAGGATACAGACTGATATTGTAATACCCGGGCCTCTTGCTACTCACTCGGCCAATATTGTTCATGCACTACAAGTTGTTTATGTGCCACTTGTAATAATTTTTTTTTACATAATTAATTTTAAATGGCATGATTAATTTTATAATTTAAAAATATTGGGCACAAAAACTAGATGATGCATTATGGGTTTATCGTACGGCTTACAAAATACTCATTGGTATGTCACCATATCGATTGGTGTTTGGTAAAGCGTGTCACTTACCGATTGAACTTGAACATCGTGCCTATTGGGCAATAAAAAAGTTGAATTTTGATTTAAAAGTGGCCGGTGAAAAAATGATTATTTCAGTTGAATGAAATCGAAACATTCCATCAAGATTCATATGAAAATGCCAAGATTTATAAAGAAAAACAAAAAATGGTATGATCAAAAGATCTTGCGATGCGAATTCTTACCAGGTCAACAAGTGTTATTATTCAATTCTTGATTGAAGTTGTTTCCAGGTAAGCTTAAATCACGATGGTCTAGACTATTTATAATAGTGAGAGTATCTCCCTTCACTGCAGTGGAATTACAAGGAAAAGACGGGTTAAATCAAGGAAGGTTTTAAATCTTCCACTTGGTGATATAAATTCTGAAGCTCGAGTAATTAGTCCGGCTGAAAACTATAAATTTAGCGCTTCTTGGGAGGCAAACCAATCATTTTTCTTGCTTTTGTAGTTGCTCATTTCTTATTATATTTGATTTTATTATTTTTTTTAAAAAGGAAAATGGAATACCTGAAGGGGGCGCTGCAATGCCCGTTTGGACTCGCTGCAGCCCCACCCCCCAAAACGAGGCAGTCACATTTAATCATTTGGCACTGCAGCGCCAAGAATACCGACCGATACTGTAATACCCGAGCCTCTCGCTACTCACTCGGCCAATATAGTTCATGCACTACTAATTATATATGGGCCACTTGCATTGATTTTTTTTTTTGCATAATTTATTTTTAATGGCACGATTAATTTTATAATTTGAAATTGTCATATTATACTAGTTGTTGGATTACTAACTTAAGTAGTTGATCATACGTAAAATAATGACATTTAGGTGTCAAACTATTAGACGATATTAGATTCTACGTAGTATCATTAGAAGTGTGGGAGTGTCAAAGTTACACGTGGTAAATATACAGTGAAAGGGGACATCAATACGTGTACTAACGGGTATAATACATGAATGTATTAATTCAATATATATATATATATATATATGAGTGTGTATTATTTATGCATATAAGGATGTATAATATATATATATATATATATATATATATATATATATACGTAACTAATGATAACGCTAGTTATATATGTGTGACTTATATATATATATATATATATATATATAAATATAAAGGTATTGATTATGTACTAAGTGGGTACTCAGAAACAAGATGAATGAGGAATGATCTTTTGTGATAAACAAAGCAAGGTTGGTAGCCAAAGGGTATTGCCAAGAAGAATGAATAGATTTTAATGAAACCTTTTCACCTGTTGCAAGATTGGAAGGAATAAGGATGTTTCTTGCTAATGCATCACACAAGAACTTCACAATCTATCAAATGGATGTGAAGAGTGTATTTTTAAATGGACTTTTAGAAGAAGAAGTCTATGTTGAACAACCTCTAGGTTTTGAGCAGAAAACTATTGGAGACAAAGTCTACAAGATCAAAAAAGCATTGTATGGTTTGAAGCAAGCAACAAGAGCATGGTCTGATACATTGTCTCAGTTTCTTATAGACAATGGATTCACCAAAGGCAAAGTTGACAGAACACTCTTCAGAATTTAAGATAGAGAGAGTATACTGCTGATTCAAATTTATGTGGATGATATCAGTTTTGGATCCACAAATAAAGAGATGTGTGACAAATTCTCAAACCTTATGCAAAGGAAGTTTGAGATGATCATGATGGGAGAGCTAACTTTCTTTCTAAGTCTTCAAGTCAAGAAAATGAAGGATGGAACCTCCATAAGTCAAACCAAATATACCAGAGATTTAATGAAGAAATTTGGTATGGAAGAGAAGTCATATGTGAAGATTCCCATGAATACTTCTTCGAAGATGGGCATGGATGCAGAAGGAAAATCAGTTGATCAAATAAGATATAGAGAACTTATTGGATCATTGCTCTACTTGACTGCAAGTAGACCAGACATCACCTTTGACGTTGGTGTATGTGATAGATTTTAGTATTCTCCAAAGGAAAGTCATATGACTGCAGCTAAGAGAATCCTGAGATATTTGAAGGGAATCCAAAAAGTTGGCTTATGGTAGCCAAAGGAAGGTGGATTTAAGCTGATTGGATATTCAGATTCAGACTATGTTGGATGTAGAGTTGACAAAAAAAGTACTTCTGCTACCTGTCAAATGCTTGGAAATGGATAAGTTTCTTGGTTCATCAAGAAACAAAACTCAATTGCTACATCCACAGTTGAAGTAGAGTACATTGTTGCAGGCAACTGTTTTGCCAAAGTGTTATGGATGAGGCAACAACTGAGAGATTCTAACATAGAAGAAAAAAGAGATTCCAATTAGGACATAACATAAGTGCCATTGTAATCACTCAGAATCCAGTATTACACTCAAGAACCAAGTTCATTGATGTCAACTATCAATTTATAAGAGACCATGTCAAAAAGAAAGACATCATACTGGAATACATATAAACTGAGAAGCAATTAGCTCATATATTCACAAAGTCTTTAAGTGAATCAAGATTTGAAGAACTTAAGAACGATTTTGGATTAATTGAGCTATGTTAGAATGCTTAGAAATCTCATTCCGCAGAGTTAAAGATGGAAGAATTACATATCAGAAGAGTTTCACTCATTCAACCAAGTGAAACAACCTTTATGGATATTCAGCAGAATCAAGTTAGTTGGACAACCAAGTATCATTCAGTCGAATCGAAGGAAGAGAGAAGCTGAGTTAAGTCATAAATAAAGATAGTTGTTGCATTTATGAGCTATGTGACAAAACAAGGTCATTTGCATTTAAGCAGGAATATTTTTATACATGATGTCACCATCATTAAATGTTGTTAGTAAAGGCTGCAATGATTTACTTATGGTTGGATATAATGATGCGGCATTTAATGCAAAGTAATTAGTGCCTTTTGAAAGATTTGATCTCAGCCGTTGATCAAATTTCAAACCTTTGAGATTCTATAACTTTTCTTTGAAGTCTCATATATACTCAAAATCATTTTCTCTCTCTTCACTTTCACTCTCTAGCATTAAAAAATTTCCAGAAAATTTTCTCTGCAACCAAACCCTAGTTTTTCGTTCATATTATCTGGAAAATTCAGAATGACCCAAAAACTAGTTGCTCTTGAGTTTGGAAAACTTGCCGAGAAGATACACACTATCAAGCAGTCCGAGGATAAGGTGTTGGCTGAGAAGATCGCTCATCATCTTGAGAAGTCTGGGCTGGATGATCCAAACCTTCCAAGAGGATGGTGTTATGTTCTACGTGAACGTGGTTGTTCACGACGATGGGATCCATTCTTCTGTGATGGAAAAGTGAACTACTCTGCCCTGAAGAAAGCCATTAAAGATGACAACCACAAGCTGCTGGATGTGGTGGCCAAATGCGTGGATAAGAAGTTTGGGTTATTCAATCAGCTGTCCGAAACTAAGCTGATTGTCATGGCTGCAATCATGGAGGAGGTTGAGGTGAACTGGAGCGAGTTCATCTTTGAGAAGCTATGCCAGATTGTTCATAACGTGAAGGTGGTTGATGGGGAGCTTGTGCATTCCTTGCGTTATGGCCTGATCTTAGGCTATTTGATGGACAAGAAAGGTGTACCCCTTCGCAGGGGAAAGCCTTTCCATGCTAACTAGAGGATGTTTAAGGCAAACTTTTTAGCTGCTCGGAAGAGGGCATATGCCAAGAAAACTGCCATTTCTAAGGGGAAATCAGTTGATCACATCCCCGAGGACACAACTACCTCTATTCCAGTCTTCTCCCCTAAACCTACTGTTGTCACTCCAGTAGTGACAAAGAAGAGAAGGACAACCGCTCCTCGTAAGCCAGCTGTCAAGAAGCAGAAAACCCAGCCTGCAGCAGAACCTGAGCAGCTGGAGGAAGAAGTCCCCTTGGAGAGGTGCTCCAAGAGACAACTTGCAAAGAAGTTTGCTGCAGCAGAGACTACTGAGACCGAAACAGCTGCCACTACTATCCATCCTGCATCAAAGGATGGCGATGGTGAAAAAGGCACTGCTGAAGAAACTCAGGATAATTCAGCAGCTGCCCCCACAACAATAGGTCAACAGGGTGATGCTGAAGAAACTCAAGATAATTCAGCAGTTTCCGCCCAAACCATAGTTGAGAGAGTTGATGCTGAAGAAGCTCAAAATAGCTCAGTTGCTGACCCTCAGGTCAAAATGGTTGATAATGATGGGTCCAAGATGGCTGATGTTGAAGAGCTTGTGCCAGACCCTATTGTTGATGAACACCCTGGGACCCTAGAGTCCCAGCCTACCCAAAAATTGAAGAACGGATGCACGCATGGAGGCTTTGGAAGCTGAGTGCCAGCCGAGTCCAGTTTATGAGGCCTGAAATTATCGATGAGGAGGAATATCTCCTTGAATCTTTGGACAATACCATTGTCTGTCTTGGCCAGATGCAATGTATTGTACCACGATCCTTTATGAAAAGAAAGATAAGGAGAAGGCTAAGATGTTGGAGAAAGATACGGCTCTCGAGCCTTATGTTTGTCTATTTTCCAATCCAAATATTCCACCTGAAGCTTTCAGCAGTGGAATAAGCAGAGACGTAGAAGTAATTGATGGAGCTGACCCTGTGGAAAAGGCTCAGTTGAAGCAAGCGCAGCATGAATCCCGTGAGCTGCATGAGCAATCCATACTCAGAGGTGCTGGATAATCATCAATTTCCATCTCTCCAACCCCTACAATCCTTGACATTGTGAGGACCATTGATGCAACCACCTCACCAGCTCACTCGGAGGGACCAACTAGGGAGGATGGCGATGAAGTTGGGAAAGAAGTAGAAGAGGGCAACACAACTGAGCCACACCCTATTAATGTTGTTAAGACAACTGCTCAATTGGCTGCACACGCAAAGGATACATCCAAGTCTCCAGTGTCAGCTGACCCTATTGACAGTGAATCAACTGGTAAGCCAGCTGAGGGGGAAGCTGATCACATTACAGCCAGATCGGAGGAGGTTATAGGAGAAAATGGAAATTTGGCATTAGGAGGCGATGGTGAGACTCCAGAAGAAGCGCAAGTTGGGATTAATGATGCTTTGACGGTTAAGTGTGTCTCAGCTGAGGAACCAACTGCACTACAAGCTAATAAAGTTGCTAGTGTAACTGAGGCACAGGATGGACTGAGAAGAACCATGGTAGTTGAGACTGGTGGTATTGAAAGTGCAATCCCAGAGGTTGAGACCTCGAAGGATGCCAATAAAGAAGACCCTAATGCAACTGAGTCTGCAAAAGGGAGTGATGAAGGCCTTGCACTAGTTGAGACTGCTGCCAAGGTAGCTGAAGACTCCAAGGAGGTTGATACTTCCAGGGAAAATGTTAATGTTTCTAAGGCCCTTCTCAATATGCCATAATCTGAGTCAACTGACCTTATAGAGATTGATGTCTTGCATGACTCAGATGATGAAGTCTTGGATTTCATTGACCTAAAAATGAAGTTGAGTCCAATCCAGATGAGAGGGAATTGGAGGCCAGAATGAAGGAGGCTCGCACAAAAATAGCCTCTTCAAAATTTATTTTGGTTGATGGACCACCTCCTATGGTGCCATCACCAGCCCCTGATGTTGCTAAGGCAACTGAGGCTCAGATACCTCAAAAGGATGATAATGCTGGTGCCAATGAAGTTGTTAAGACAGTTAAGGCCCAATCAGCTAAGCAAGCTTCCACAACTGCGAATGCCAATGAAGCTCACACAGTCGAGGCACAGAGAGCTGATAGCCAGGGAACTAAGAGAAGTTCTCCCAAAGGAGTAGTGGGACCTTCCTCAGTACCTATTGTCCTTTTTCAAACAGATTTCCCATATGTTGATGAAGTCCCTTTCCCTATTGATACTGCAGAGGAAGTTGCACGCTATCACGCTGACATAAGTCCAGCAGACTTCCAAGCTCCAGATGAAATGAGAGTTGTTCCCTTTGGTTATGATTTTGAATCCATTCGTCATGAGGATTCATCTCCTGAGGCAGCTGACTTTAGAAAATCCTTCAGAGCCATGTGCGCTGAAATGGAGACTATGGAACGTTGATTTGCTTCTCTCAACCAAATGATAGACAACCATGATGTTATGATTTTGGGAGATATCAGAGGAGCGTGTTGTGGATCAGGGAATAGACTACTCAAAACAAATCTCTTTGTGGGGAGTAAGTTGGCTACTTCTGGTCATTTTTTCAACACTTGTGATCTGGTGTGGCGGCCAAGCTCAATTTCAGCAGAGACAATGGGACAACATCGACAGGATGGAAAAAACACATATGACAGACATGGAGCTGCTAGGGCTACAATTCAAAAAGGATATGCAGCATATGGGAAATTCTTTGCGAGTTGAAATGCTTGATATGAAGGCAGAGTTGCATACTCTAGATACCGAGCAAAGAACAACAAACTCCATCACTCATAAGAAACTCAACTACCTTCTCCAACAGACTCCATCTTTCTCTCTCTACTGCTGATGATGCCAAAAAGGGGGAAGAAACAGCAAAGAAGACTCCTATGAAAATTGTCCTCAAAAGTCAAATAGGCTCATCTACCAGCTCTCTCCATTCTCAACTGCCACATGAATCGTCAGCTAAGGAAAATGTTGACTTAGCATTCAAGAAAAATCAAGCTGAAATAGAAGAGCTTGAGAGAAGACAGCATGGCGAGACTGAGAATTTGAAAGCCCAGTTCTATGGTCTGCCAGCAAGAAAGCTCCAGGAATCAACTGGAGAATCCACTTTCCCAGCTGACTTAGTGAAAAGGTCACTTGAAGAGTATGAAACTCTCAAGTTTGAAGTATACTTTAAGGGGATGGATCTAAAAGACACGTGGGATTTGTACAGGGAAAAAGGTTTAGAAGTTGTAAATTTGGCCAAGAAGCAGCAGACTCAATCCTCAAAAAGTCAGTGGACTTCGAGGGCTCAGCCCAGTCAAACTCCCAGGGGAGCTGACCCTACTAGGGGAAGAGGACGAGACACTAAGTCTGGTGGAAAATGCAGAGGTTTTCCATCAAGAAGACCTAAAAAGGTTATATACGTAGATCCCCAAAAAAAGGATCAGTTGTACTGGATGCACTACAGAGAACTTGAAAATAGATAAGTTGCCCATCGCAATGAAAAGCTTGTACGCAAATATGAAAAATATAATACGAGGCAGGACAAAGAGTATCAAAAAAGATTGACAGAAGAGGAGAAGCTAAAAAGAAACTATGAAAGGAAAAGGAGGAAGGAAGCTGAGGAGAAGAAGAGAAAGGATGAAAAAGATCGCCGCAAGCAAGAAGAAGATGAAGAAAGAAGGAAGAACAACAGAGACGATGAAAACAGCTGCAGAAAAATTTTGTTGTATTTTTACACTCTTGTAAACACGCAAAAATACTGTAAGTACATGTACAATGCATAATGATATTCAATAAAATGATACATTCTTACACTCATTCTATTTTAGCACTGTTTATATTGTATTTTTTCTTTTAGTTTTGGCATCATCAAAAATGGGAAAATTATTGGAAAAAATTATTTGTATAGATTTTTAAGATTTGTGTAAAACTTAGATTAGAAAGTTGGCACCTCATTTTCTGTTGTAATTCAACTTTGTAATAGATATGATCTATAAGCTAAGTATCAAAGCATCCAATAGTTGAAGATCGCAGAGGTGGACTGAAGGACACAGTGAAGAATCAGCTAAGTTGCCGCTGAGTGTCGAAGAAGAGATTCTGTTAAGTACAAAAGGTTGTGTTTGTCAGCAGACTAACAACTGAGTCTTTCCCAGATGTATGGAAAAGACTTAATAAAGGGCTAAAGCAGTAAAAAGACTTGGAGAAAGCTAAAGAAATCCGTTGGAATGAAAAGTCAAAAAGTTACCCAAAGTGGAAAGAGGACAGACTGCAACCTTAAAGCTGTCTTGCTAAAAGAGTGCAAGAGGCTGGGAACCAATGCGAAGTTCGCAGAACACCTGCAGTGTTTCACACAACCTGCAGGGCATTAAATTAAGGTTGGGTCAACATCATTTGCTGCACAACAAGACAAGCCAACGATCAAGAAGTGAAGTTTGAAAAATGTTTATCTCTTTGAAGAACATTTTTTCAAACTGTCACTATAAAAAAGCTTAGGAACTTATGAGAGAGAGTACAAATAACACAAGTGAAAATCTGAGCAAAACAAAGCAAGCAAAAACACTCTCAAGTAATACATTCTAAATCCTCAAGCAAGCATTCAAAATGTATCTATCCAACATACACAGTGAAGGAAGAAAAGCTTCAACCAGTTGAAGAGAAAATTTGCTTTAAATAACAAAGGAGTCTGCACAAGGGTTTGAAGGAGGTGAAGTAGTGAGACAATTATCTTGTGAAGAAGCTGAGTCCGAGGAGTAGAGCCAGTTGTGTGATCAAGGCCTACTTGGACTGTTGTATCCATCTTGTAATAGTTGTTGAATTATTGGATTACCTCCAGGAGTTGGAGAAGAGTGGAGTAGAGGAATTACCTCATCCTCAAACCACTGAAAATTGCCTTGTGTCTTTTATTTTTCAGCACTTTAATTACTGCACATTTTATTCTGCTGATAGATATATTTTCTTAACTCAACTAATAATAACTAAATCAAAACAAGTGTTGCGAAACCATTTAACAAAAAAAGGTGTAAGACTTCCGCTGTTAAAAATCAAGTAAGCTGAATTTTAAAGTGCTCACTTCACTCAGCTGAGTTACTATGTCAACAACGTCTGTTATGTGGTTAACTCTCTTGTTGTGGCTCAACTGAGCTGCTACTTGTGTAAAAACTCTGATTTAAAAATCAAAAATCGAAAATTGGTTAAGTTTATTCAACCCACTCCCCCTTCTAGACTTAACACAAACACCCCTTGGGACCTATATTCTTTAATCTATAGATCTCATTCTTGTTGCTTTTTATCTATCATTTGAGATGTTTTGTTGTGTTGCTATGAATATTTTCATTTTCACTATGAGTTAAACTCTTTCTAGAGATTGATAGAACCAAAGTTTGAACTTATGTTTTGAGGTTGTGGTTTATCAATATATATGTTTCAGTTTATTTGTGCTATTTGGAGTAATTGCTTGTAAATTACTTGATCAATAATTTAGATTGTTGGGTGTATTTGATTTTACACTTGAGAAAGGTAATTAAATACATGACCTTGGAATAGCATAACCTAGGATTTCATAGAATTGAGAAATTTATGAAACCTTTGGAGTCATTTATTGAGATTCATGGTTTATGTTGAGATTTTAATTGGGATCTTTATAGAGATATTGATATCCTAATTGAAATCTACAATCATTTGACACTTGAGAGAAAAAATGATTATTGGAGGAATCTTGGCTTATAAATTTATAATTTGTGATTGACAAACCATATTGATAACATAAGGGAAAACTAGGTGTATCAAACCTCTAGAATTCATTTGATCATTTGTGTAGTATCATCTTTGATTAATTATCATTTACATAATTTTTATAATTGATTTTTAGTGTAATCTACTTCATCCTTATTCGAATTTCTAGATAATGTTAGACTATTATACTTACAATACTTAGCAATAATTTGATATTATTCCTTGTGGAGACGATAACCTTATTTGTATTCTATACTAAAACTTGACATCGTACACTTGCGGTAAGATTAATTTCTCGAACAGACACAAATGAAGAGGCATTGATATGTCTCATGGCTAAAGAATAGGAAAATGAGGTAAATTCTAACTCATCTAGCTCAAATTCTGATGATACTGATAATGACACATACACTTCATCACCCACAGATTTTTATGATTAATAGGAAAAATGATAAAAGGTTTTGAGCACATGAAATCCTCACACACTCCTCTATGAGGAAAACAGCCAACTCAAGAGCTAAAACTCACAGCTGACGGAAGAGCTGAGTACTCTTAGTCACATAGCTGATGAGAACAAAGAGTTGAGGGTTGAGATAGCTAAGGTCAAAGCAGACTTAGGTGAAAGAGAAAATAGGGAAAAAGAATTAAAAAATGTGATTGCATCACTCAACAAATCATCTAAAACATTGGATGAGTTGATGATGATCCAAAAGGATATTGGAGGCAAAGCAGGCTTATGATTTAATTTCTTTGTCAATGCATAGATTCCAAAAGTGGTATTGGAAAAAGGATCCTCAAGCAATGGGGGATCCAAAAGCCAAAAGTACCATATGTTGCACCCACACACAATCACAAGCACACACATGCTAGCCTAGGTTATAAAGGCAAGGAAGTATTCCATAAAATCAAAGTAGAACTACCAAAGGCCCCAGAGGTTTCAATAAAAGAAACTATATGAAGGGAATGGTAGAAACTATCCTACTCAGGCTGACTAGAACCATCAAATGAAATATCTTTAAGTTTAATATTAGTGTAAATCTTATTCATGCTTCATTTTAGTACATTCTCTCTCATGGAAGACCGTCTTACGGAACTTTATCCTAAGACGGATCTCACATTCTCTCTCCTCCCTGACATACTCTCTCTCCTCCTTCCTCTCACCGCCAGCAACATTCTATCTCCTTCTTTTTTATTTCTTTCGTATTTTTCTCTCTCTCCTTAATTTTCTCTTTCCTCATGTTTTCTCTCACTTATTATTTTTTTCTGTTATTCATTCTCCAATTTATTTCAAAAAACCTGATACTTAATTTCAAAAAATAGATACTTTAACCCATAAAAGTGTTACCTTAAATCTGTTATATTTATTTTTCTTTCTTCAGTGTAGTATATTCTTAATATGTGTTGTATTAAAAAACATGATATTGTATCTCAAAAAACGGATACTTTTACTTATAAAAGTGTTACTTTAATTATATCATATTTATTTTTTATTTTTTCTTCTTTCCTTCATTCCTAATTTGTGACTATATTAAAACAGATGTTACTTTATCTCAAAAAACAAATATTTTTACTTATAGAATATTACTTTAACTCTATCATATTTATTATTCATCTTTCTTTGTATTGAATTCATAATATGTGACTATATTAAAAACGTGATACTTTATTTCAAAATACAGATATTTTTACTCTTAAAACATGATATGTTGTCTCAAAAAATATACATTTTCACTATAATGGTGTTACTTTAACTCTGATATATTTATTTTTCCTTCACTGTAAGGTAATCATAAAACTGTGACTTTAACTAACGAAGAAAAATAGGAAAAAAAGGAGCAAATGGCTTTGACCCGCGGACCTGGTCAGCAGGATCCGTGGGTCAATAGGATCCGTCTTACGAATTTAGACCCGTAAAACAATTGTATATGATTTTTTGCTAATCCTAGTAGAGGAGGGGGTTTGATGGGAATTGAAACGTGGACCTCTGAAATCTTATTCATGCTTATCATCTTAGTTTATTGTCTAATTAAGAATATGATCTCCTTCTCATGTAACAATAAATAAAAATTTCTTTATGATTATTATTATAACTCTTCAAATATGTGCATGATTCTCCCTATTTTATCCATGTATAAATAATCACTAAGTATTCTTTCCAACAACTATTGTGGCAGCACAAATAAAATCGACTCCAGATAAATCTAAGAAAAGTACGCTTTAAAGAAAAAAGTTATCATTAAGTTGCCAATCAAGTAAGTTATAAATTAGGAAAGTGATGGGATAAAAATTAATTTTTTCCTATTTATTATTTTTGGCATTTGTTAATTTCGAAATTATTTGTTATTGTCCAAAGCAATTATTGTTGGGTCAGAAACATTACTCATTAACCCATAAGGCTCAATTCATCAGTTACATCTAGAGGTATTAATTCAAGCCCAGCCTAGTGGGCCGGTCCGACTGGCCCGAATATAAGACAAGGTGTTGGGAAATTATTTTGTAGATTTTGATGAATGCCATGTAAAACTTAGAATAGGAAGTTGGCACCCCATATTTGTTGTAAACTGCATTGTAATAGATAGGGTTGGTCGAGCTGAGTTAAGTCAGCTATGCCTAAACATGCTAGAAGACAACTAGAGACTAGAAGGAAGACTCCGCTGTGAGGCAGCTGAGTATGGCAAAGATGGGAACTCGACTGAAGGTGCAGCTGAGATTCAGCTGAGTGAAGTATCAGTCAAGTCAACTCAAGACAAGACCAAGTCTCAAGGTTGAAGTTGAGAAGAGTCATCAAATGACCAAAGTGACTCAAGTCACCTAGGGATGTTAAGAAAATGCGATCAAGTCAAGACAATCGAAAGAGATCCGTTGCCGTACGTAAATCAAGAGAATTACTTAAACATGTAATACCTCCTTCTCGCCTTTCTTGAAGTGCTCGAGTTCGAAGCGTGCAAAAGGAATAAACCAATGGGAAACCGCACCATGTCGAACTCGAAAAGTCAAGAATCATTCATACGAGGAAATGGAAATTCCAAAGATCGCAACAAGACAAGCCAACGACCACAAGTGACTTTCAAAAATAAGCCTATCTCTTCAACGGGCGAGAATTTTGAAAGATCACTATAAAAGGCCGAGGAATAACTCGAGAGAAGGTTACGAACCACAAACATTCAAGCAAACATTTGAATGTAACCAAAAATATTCTCAAATCATTCAAGATCAATCCTTAAGCCTACATTACGAAGGAAATCAATCCAACACTCACTGTGAAGGAAAGATAACTTCAATCGAGTTGAAGAGGAAATTTTTGAAGAATCAAGGGGTCTACATTCCCAGAGGATTGTAGGAAGGTTCAAGGTCGAACAGTCTCAAGTTTTGGAGGGCTTCGTGATCAAATCCAAGAAGCTTGAGCAAGTGGGTCAGTAGTAGCAAAGCGGTGCGCCTGTGAAGAAAAGCCGAGTCGCACGAGAAGCCGGTGCGTGACCAAGGCATCTCGATCGAGTCCCAAAGGATCAAGTCGACTTTGTGATCAAAACTTGTATCGGATCTGTTAACCACTCGTATATTGATCAATACTTAGTGGATTCCTCCAGGAGTTGGAGAAGAGAGGAGTAGAAGAATTACCCCATCTTCGAACCTCTATAAAAACTTATTGTGTCATTTACATTTCAAAGACTTTAAATTCTCGCATCTTATTTTATCTCTGTGATAAATTTGCTATCCAATTGATAATCAATCGAGTACTAAAACCAAGTATTAAAACAAACTTAACCAAATTCAAGGGTGTTAAGTCTTCCATTTGAAAAACAAATCACAAAGTAGAGTTAAGTCTTTAGTCAAAATAGTGAGTTACTCTATCAACGGCTCGATCCGAAAGTCGTTGAGTGACTAACTCTATTTGATTAACTAACTTACCTGTCACACCAAGGACACAAATTTGTGAAGTATTAACTCGAATATTTAAAAAGGACTAATTTGAAAAGTTGGTAAGGTTTATTCAACCCCCTTCTAAACCTTACACTCACACCCCTTGGGACCTACAAGTGGTATCAGAGCGGTTGGTTCATTGAGCCTTCCGCACTGGTTACTGAACTAGATCTCCAAATTTTTCAAAGTCTGTTTTAGTACTTGATCTCTCAAAAACTCTTTTTACCAAAGAAAAGTTATTATCATGGAAGCAAATTTGACATGCATCCCTATGTTCACAATTGAAGAATTTGATGATTGGAAACGTATGCGAGGCTCATCTATCAAAGATTACACGGTGAGATGTGGATAGTGATAGAGGATGGGCCACGCAAATTTTAAAAGTGAACTGTTGTACTGAAGAAGAGTTGAATTGAAGGTGAAGAGGATGTTGCTCTGCACGAGTCATGGTTGAAAACCAAGAGTTGAATGGACAAATGATGACAGAAAAAGATATAACTTGGATAATGTGGCCAATGACATTCTTTACAAAACCTTGGACAAAGCCATGTTCAATAAAGTCAAATCATGCAAAACGGCTAAAGAAATGGGACAAGCTAACATTGATTTGTGAAGGCTCGTGAGCAAATCAAGAAAAATAAACTATCGATTCTTTGTACGTAAATTTGAGAATTTCAAAATGATCGCAGAGAGAGACATTAGATCAACTGGATGCTCGGTTCACGTAAATTACCAACGAGCTATCGCACTTGGAAAAGAATATACACATAAGGAAATGTGTATGAAGATTCTAAGAAGTCTCCCGGTGAATGGGAAATGAAGGTCATGGCACTAAGACATTCCATGGACCTATCCAAGACATCCAACCATGAGCTATTCTCGGATCTCAAAGCCTACGAATTTGAGCCGAGAAGAAAAAGACCAGGAGGAGAATTTGTGCCCAAAATAGTTGCTCTAATTGTCAAGGATGGCAAGAGAGCCGAGGTCAAAGAAGTCATTGACCAAGAGGAAATAGCCCCGATGGTTAAAAGGTTTAACAAGTTCTTTAATAAGAACTACAAGAGAGGCAAGGGCGAATCCTCCGGAAGACACTCGGCTCCCTCCAAGTCAAGGGAAGATAGGCCAACCAAAGAGAGCGAACATCAAAAATTGAATATCAAAGGGCGACAATCCAAGAATGGAAAGAGATGATCAAAAGGTTGAAAATCTATCTTTGAAGGCGCAGCAACCAGGTCACTATGCCATTGATTGCCCATATCCCGTAGTCAACAAATACAGGAATGAAGAAGAAAGAAAGGTCTTGAGAGAAAGAAGACAAGAAAAGAAAAAGGCAATGTTGGTGCAGAGATCTGCGACACACCAAGTCAAGAGACACGGTGATTGAGAGAGTAGTGAAGTCGACTACAAAAGTGACTCGAAGAAGAAGCCTTGATCTGTTTGATGGCCAAGGAACAAGACCAACCCGACCAAGAAGATGAGGTACACTCTAATTCATCACACTCGATTCTAGTGATAGTGGATGACACACACACACTTCATCACCCACTGATCTTTATGATTCATTAGGCAAAATGATGAAAGACTTTGAACACATTAAATCCTCACACACACTACTAAATGAGGAAAACAAAGATACTCAAGAACCAAAACTCACAGCTGACTAAGGAGCTGAGTACTCTAAGTCAAATAGCTGATGAGAATGAAAGTCTAAAGACTGAAAATGCTAAGCTAATAGCAGAGATAGCTGCTATAGAAAAGAGGGAAAATGACCTCAAAAATGTGATTGCCTCATTCACTAAGGCATCTAAATCATTGGATGATCTTATTATGAGTCAAAGAGAATGTGGAGACAAGACAGGCTTAGGATTTAATTCCTCTGTGCTATGTCAAGCTCCAAAAGTGATTTTGGAAAAAGGATCTTCAAGTAATGAAGTATCTCAAAAATTCAAAACTCCAAATGGTGCACACACATTTATTCCAAAGCACAATCACAAGCAAACTGGCCTTGGCTATAAAGGAAAAGGAAAACAGCCAGTTGAGTGTGCTGAGAGGACAGATGAGAAGAAATCCAGCCGAGTTCCTCAGCAAACTCCAAACAGAGATACTGTAAAGAAGAAACAGCTACCAAAAACCCCGAGAAGTTCTATAAAAGAAACACATATGAAGGGAATGGTAGAAAGTACCCAAGCCAAGCCGATTGGAATAATGTGAACTATCAAAGCAAAGACCTATGGAATATAAGCCCAAATGGCAAAGGAGGTGGAACTCAAAGAAAGGCCATTCCAAAGGTATAAGAGCTTTCATCAGCACACATATGCACCTAGGCACTACACTCAGAGATATCACAACTACCCAAAGAAGGCAATTGCTAAAACACATATACAGGCATACAGACAAAAGAGACAGATGTATGAACCTAGAATCCCCAAGCAATTTGCCAAAATTAATTATGATTATGGCACTGATAGATGGCAACCCCTTAGAGTCAAATCATTTGGCTATAGGTTGGTTGGATCATCTTACAATACTAACCCCTCAGGACCCAGACAAGTATGGGTACCTCAAATCTAATTTCCTTGATTGCAGGTTCAAGGAACAGCTGAGTGTCAAGGAACCTGGTACATGGATAGTGGTTGTTCCAGACATATGACAGGAAACAAGAAAAATCTGTCAAAATTCAAGGAAGTCAGAGGTGCAAAAGTCATATTTGGAGGAAATGAAGCTCCAGAAGAAATAAGAGGCATTGGATCCATCAAGAAAAATGGATTAGAAATCACAGATGTTGCATATGTTGAAGGACTCAACTTCAACCTGCTAAGCATAAGTCAACTCTGTGACAAAGGCTATAATGTTGGATTCAACATGGGTATATGCCAAATCAAGGACACTGAATCAAATGAGGTTGTGTTGCAAGGATGCGGACAAAAGAACATGTATGTGGTAGATTGGTCAACTGCAACACCAAGCACTTGTCTACTAGCAAAGAACACAGCTGAATCAAGTTGGTTGTGGCACAAGAAGCTGAGTCACCTAAATTTCAAAACAATTAACAAGCTTTCCAGAAGCAATCTTGTGGAAGGACTTCCAGACTCAGTATACAAGAAGCAAAGTGTATGTGATGCATGCCAGATGGGAAAGCAAATCAAATCATCATTCAAAGAAAAGACATGTCCATCTTCAACAAGAATATTGCACCTGCTACATATGGATCTATTTGGTCCAGTTGAACCAGCTAGCATAAGTGGGAAGAAATACACCTTAGTGGTAGTAGATGACTACTCAAGGTATACATGGACAATATTTATGTGTAAGAAGAAAGAAACTCTGCAGAAACTACCACAGCTGATGAAGAGGATTCAAAATGAGAAAAGTCAAACCATTATCAAAATAAGATCGACAGGAGGAACCGAGTTTGTCAATGGTATAATAACTCGATATTGTATTGAAAATGGTATTGGTCATGAATTATCTCGCAAAGCAAGGACTCCACAGCAGAATGGAGTTGCAGAAAGAAGGAATAGAACTCTCAAAGAAGCAGCAAGGACCATGTTAGCTGTAGCAGGGCTACCTAAAAGATTTTGGGTTGAACCAATAAACACAACATGCTATACTCAAAATAGATGCATGATAAACAAACAGCTGACAAAGACTCCCTATGAGATTTGGACAGGGAGAAAGCCAAGTGTTGCATATTTTAGAATATTTGGATGCAAATGCTTCATCCATAACAATGGCAAAGATAATTTAAAGACTTTTGATGCTAAAGCTGATGAAGGTATCTTCTTGGAATACTTAGCTGAAAGCAAAGCCTACAGAGTACTCAACAAGAGGACTATGGTTACAGAGGAATCCATCCATGTGGTGTTTGATGAGCCAAATGTAAATGGAGAAGACATTGAAGAGTCAGCTGATAAGCTGAATCAACCAACCATGCAGAAGAGTCCATATGCTGAAGCTGAAGCTGGAATTATAAACTCCGATGAAGATGAGATAGCTGAGTCTTTAGAAACAAGATGAATGAGGAAGGTTCTGTGGTAAGAAACAAAGCAAGATTGGTAGCCAAAGGATATTGCCAAGAAGAAGGGATAGATTTTGATGAAACATTTGCTCCTGTGGCAAGATTGGAAGTCATAAGGATGTTTCTTGCCTATATCAAATGGATGTAAAGAGTGCATTCCTTAATGGTTTGTTGGAAGAAGAAGTATATGTTGAACAACCTCCAGGATTTGAGCAGAAGACTCTTGGAGATAAGGTATACAAACTCAAGAAAGCTCTATATGGATTGAAACAGGCACCCAGAGCATGGTATGATACATTATCACAATTCCTGACTAAAAATGGATTCACAAAAGGAAAAGTGGATAGAACAGTCTTCAGAATTCAAGACAGGAAGAGCATACTGTTTGTTCAAATATATGTGGATGACATCATTTTTGGATCCACAAACAAAGAGTTGTGTGATAGATTTTCAAATCTTATGCAAAGCAAATTCGAAATGAGCATGATGGGAGAGCTGGCATTCTTCCTTGGACTCCAAGTGAAACAGCTGAAGGATGGAACCTTCATAAGTCAAACAAAATACACCAGAGATTTAATGAAGAAATTTGGTATGGAAGAGAAGTCTTCTGTAAAAATACCAATGAATACATCATCAAAATGGACATGGATGCGGATGGCAAGCCTCAGTAGATCAAATAAGATACTGAGCACTTATTGGATCATTGCTCTATCTTACAAAGAAGCGGGCGGACATCACCTTTGTCGTAGGTGTATGTGCAAGATTTCAATCTGCTCCAAAAGAAAGCCATATGATTTGCCAGCCAAGAGGATCTTGAGATATTTGAAAGGAAGCCAAGAAGTTGGCTTATGGTATCCAAAGGAATGTGGATTCAAGCTAATTGGTTATTGATTCGACTATTTGGATGTAGAGTTGACATGAAGAGCACCTCGAGGCACATGTCAAATGCTTGGAAATAGGCTAATTTCTGGTTTAGCAAAAAGCAAAATTCAATAGCCACCTCTACTGGTGAAGTAGAATACATAGATGCAAGGGCGCATTTGTTGTGCCCAAGTCCTATAGATGAGACAAGAGTGAGAGACTATGAAATTGAAGAAAAGGAAATTCCAATCATGTGTGATAACACAAGTGCAATTGCAATCACTCAAAATCTTGTCTTTGCACTCAAGAACAAAGCATATTGATGTCGATATCACTTCATAAGAGATCATGTTGAAAAGAAGGACATCACCTTGGAATATATTTCAAGCGATAAGCGGTTGGTGACATATTCACAAAACAATTATGTGAGTCAAGATTTGTTCAAGAACTCAAGCATGAGTTAGGATTAATTGAGTGAGTTGACACTCGGAAGACTCAAAGAAAAGAAATGAAACACGAAAAAGAGGAAAAAGAGTGAACTCTTAATCGGCCTAAGTGAATCACCAGATCGGAAAAGACAACTATACCGAGTTAGCGACAGTGTGAGTATTTACATGCGAGGAGAAAAGAGTTGAATCGGCTAAGGGACAAGTTTGAGTCATTTATGAGCAAAGTGACAAAAAAATGCGATCGTTTTTACTAAGCGGGAATGTTTTTAAGAATGACGTCAAAGATAATTATGACGTGTACGAGGCAAAAGTTGCACACCAAGCTTATGATTGGATATAAATCTTTGCCGCATTAAATACGAGACATTAAATGCAAATCGGCGTGCAAGATCTAAGCCGTTGATTTTGATCACATTTCAAAAAACTACCCGCACGTCCTTTCATGAACCATACTTAAACCATTTCATCCGTTTCTCTCTCACTTTACCAAAAACTGTTCATCTCTCTCTCGAAAGCAAGAGCAAAATTTTCTCTCAAAACCCTTTCAATCCTCAGATCATTTTCTAAAGTTTCGTTCGGTAAAATACTGAGAAATGGCATCCACTCATGACTTTGTCAAGCTAGGAAAGCAAATCCACACCGGGTCTCTTTGTGGATTTCGATGGTATGGTGAAACAGTGTCCGAGCGACACCCTAGTGAAGAAGATTGCTGAGAAATTGGAAACGTCTGGGTTGAAACCGTTTCTGACGTTGGAGTTTCCGATGACCTATGTGGAAGAGGTCGCACAGTTCTACGTGAACGCTGAGGTTCACGATGAGGGCATCAAGTCCTCTGTTCATGGAAAGGAGTTCATCATTACAGCTAAGGATTTGGCGAACACGCTATTTCATTGAAGGAGTGTCGGAAATTAATGAAGCTGGTGTTGACCTGACTGCTGCTTGGAAGGAAATAGCCAAGTACGACTATGCTGAGAAAGTAGTCTACAGAGCTAATAAGAGGCTGATGAAGGAGGACTACCACAAATTGCTGGACATCGTTGCCAAATGCATAGATATCAAATTTGGCAGCTTTGACCAGCTGTCCAAAGCAAAGTTGATCGTAATGGCTGCGATCATTGAAGAACGAGAAAGTGAATCGGGCTGAGTTTGTCTACAAACGGCACTCTGCGCGAACGTTGGGAACAAATCCTTCAAGGATGATGGAATGTTTGGAGGTTCCCAGGATACGGCCTGGTGATTGGCGGTGATGGAGGTAAAAGAGTCCATCTTCGACATGGAAAGGCGTTCCATGTAAACAAGAGGATGTTCAGATCAAACCCTCTCGGCGCACGAGAAGAGAGCCTACGCTAAGAGAGGCGTCGCAGTGAGGGGAATCAATCGACCCTAAAGATACTGGTTGTCTCCTCTCCTCCAAAGAAAAAGGTGCTCTGCATTTTGCTAAGAAGAAGATTCTTTGCCCCCGCAAAGAAAGAAAAAGAAATCTGCTCATGCCCCTCGCAGCCGAGTCACACCGCCCGCAGCCGTGTCTCCGCCCTGCAGCTGCGCAGCGGAGAAAGAATCTCAAATACCTTCTCCAGTCGTCAAGAAAAGGAGAACTGATAAGCCAAGACGGCCAGCTCCTCAGAAGAAGACAACAGCACCGGCCCCTGCCACCCAGGATTCAGAAGAAACCTTATCCGAACCAAAAATCCCTCTGGTACAAACAAAAAGAAGAGAGAAGAATTTTCAAGCGTTCGAGCTTGAGAAACCGGGCCGAGTCACCACTCAATTTGGAGAAGATACCCGAGACTGCTGGAGAAGTAGAGTCTCCAGACGTGATCGATGAAATGGCCAAGTCTGCTGAGGCCGATCAGCAGAGGCATCTCGAAAACCCAACTATAGACAGAACAGCTAAGGAACAAGGAATGGCTGAGACAACCGAATCACCTGTTGACTGGGTTGTTTCTCCACCTGTAACAGAGGCTACTGAGGGTGTCGAGCAGCGAAGTCTGCTACCCTTAATACCTGGAAATGAGGGCCAGCAAGAGAATGATGAAGACGATGTAATCATGTACTCTCCATTGTATCCAGACATCCAAAATCGTCATGAGAGTGGAGAAAATGGAAGTCGAGCCTATCCAGTACACTTTTAAAATCCGAGTTCATTCTTTGAGGAAGAAGAACTCTTAAGATTTCTTGAGGTGGACACGATCTTTGCAAGCCCTTGATGAGGATAATTGCATCAATATACCGCAGATTCGAAAAGAAAACGAATGGGCTAAAGCGGTGAGACGAGAGGCACGTGAGAAGGCCAAAGATCATCGCCCTCTCACCGGCACTACCGATCATACACACTCTCACTTTGACGCCCTATCGAAAGTGATGAGGATCGGACCCCTTTGCTACCACGAGAAGAGTTGCAAATGCAAAGCAAGCAATGTAAGAGTCGAGAATCCTCCATGAGCAAAGAATGATGGGGGGACCGGAGATTCCTCCAAATCACAGTGAAATAGATCATATGGGAGTGGTGCAAAGATATTGCCACTATTGTTGCTTGCCACCACTTCCCACTCATTCGGAGGAAGGTGTTAAGGGAACGGCAATGAACCGGAAGTGTGGGGACCCCGGTCGAGCCAACCCCTAATGAAGGTGTCTTACCACCGCCCCAACTGAATACTCGGTGGGAACAGCCGGGAGTCCGGAGACGAGTGACCCCATTCCAAGTCACTCGGTTGGTGTGCCCGGAGGGGGAAACTCCCTCCACTGCGGCAAGGTCGGAGGATGTTTGCGGTGACTCCACAATGAATTTAGGAGGTGGAGTGGAGAAGGAACAATCACAGAATACACATCAAGTTGTCATCGACGAGGCTCGAGCGATTTGCCAGATCTGTCTCGGTGAAGTGCCAATCGCTCTGCGAGCTAATAATGACGCGCCGATGCAATCGAGGCACAGGAAGGAACGCGCCCTAGGAGTTGACACACGGGCGATGAAAGTGCAATCCATGGAGTTGAGACCAATGATGCCACCTCATAAGACCCCAAGACAGTGACACTTTGTCGAAAGGGATGTCAAGAGCCTCGCCGCAGCGATTGAGCTGCAGGAGGTAATGAAGGCCAACGGGAGGTTGAGACTTCCTCAGGGTAGAGAAACCGAAGCCTGAGAACATCCCTCCCGCTATCATTGATCCATCGAGAAAAGGAGATAAGTGCTCTTCACGATTCCCAGGATAATCCTGATGTAACCTTTCTGGGATCGGAAGGAGACGATGAAGCTGAGTCATCCCCTGTGACTGATCCCAAAGACTCAGCTAAGGATGTTCCAACCACGAGTAAATCTGACATCAAGAGTACTCGCCAAACATTCAACTTTGATATTGACCCACCCATGGAAATCTCATCATCGTCCGATGACGCTTCTGATAAGGCCGAGGACCAGTCAACTCATTTGGAAAAACCAGCTGAGACCGACGAAGCAGTTAAGACAGCTGAGGCTCAGCAAGTTGGGTCGATTTCACAACAGACCACAGCTGAAACAAGTCCACTGTGCAAGCTCCCCAAGCTGCAGCAGGTTCGACTCCACAAGGGACTTCACGAGCATCACTTATCATTGAACAAATTCCAGTTGCACGTGATGATTCTTTCATAGAATCATTTCCCTTCTCTCTGGAGGTACCTGACCTTACTGCAGATTTGAGAGGCATCATAGTCAGGATCCGGGAGTGGTGGCAACAGCAGCAAACAATGCGTGTGGAACAAGCTCGATATTTCAGAACATTGTTCAACAAGTTGTTGGTCTGGCGAGTTGAGAATACTGATGCAAAGACAAAATTGCAAGAGCACATTGAACAAATGCATGAATCTCACACTACTGAGATAAAGCTACTGCGTGAGCAAAATAAGAACGAGCTCCTGCGTGTGGAAGAGAACATGGATAGAAAATTCAATCTCCTCATGGCTGAGATGAAGTTGGTAGAAGCTGAATCCAACGCCACCCGCTCTGAGTTCCGTGCGGCTTACTCCAGCCAGATTCAAAGCGTAACTCGGCCTATCGCCAGACTAGACTTCGCTTGCTAGCTTGTTTCAGGGGTTCCTCTCTCCTTTGATGATGCCAAAAGGGGGAAGAGGAATACCTAAAAGCGCTGAAGGGATCGAAGTTGAGAAGGAGGAAAGAAATTTGTAAAGGGAAAGACAGCTGAGGAAGTAACAAGAGAGAAGAAAGGAAAGTTTGTTGAGGGGGAAGGTTCGAAAGATGTGACCTTGATGATTGCTAAAACCCCCCAACAAGTTCTTGTCACAGCTGATATTATCAGCAAACTCCCAGTGACTCTGCCACTCCAACACACTTTGTACCAATGGTTTGAAAAGAGAAAAGACGATTGAAGCGAGGGGATGAAGGAAGTGGAAGGAAGGATGAAGGCCCGAGTTATGGATATTCTGAAACAACATGGAGGCATTCCAATAGACAGAGACACCTATGCCATTTTCAGATGCCGGAACTGAGCCAAGATCTGTTGATGAATTCAAGACGCTCGCATCTGAAGGTTACTTCGCAAACATGTCCATGGCTCAAGCCTGGGATTTGTACTGGGAAAAAGGTCTCACACTATGTGAAGAAAACCGAGCAAAGACAAACCACCTTTGGCGATCACTCTGCTGGTCACTCTGCTAGTCACTCATTTGGGAAAAAGAAGGACCCAGTACAATACACGCCCAGAGGCAGAGGAAGAAGCAGTGGTGGAGGAAGAGGTTTCAGACCTAGATCTCTGCCCAAAAACATTGAGTACATAGATCCAGGCAAGAAAGGAGGGATCTACTGGGCTGTATTTGACGAAGTAGCCAATCTGCAAGTGGCTAAAAACAACGCTGAGTATGTGAAGAGAATTGAAGAGGAAAATAAAAGACAAACTCAGCTATGGGAGGAAAGACAAGAAAGACTAAGAAGAGATGAAGCGCCTGATAAGGCGTATGAGAAAAAGAAGGCAGCTGAAGATGAGAAGAAAAGGAAAAGGCCAGAAGATGACAGAGCTGAAGAAGATAAAAGAAGGAGGCAACGAAGGAGATGAAGTGTTGATGTCCACCCTTTCATGTATTTTACTATGTAAATACACCTTATGTAAGTCTTCTGTACGTTGAATAAAATTATGCAATTTCTATACGTGAGTAGATATAGAACAGCATGGTTAATCTAAGCCTCGTTTAAACTCTGATACAATTTTTTTAGGCTTAAACTCTGATACACTCAGAAACTTGACTATGTGAAGAACAAGAATGTTATGATCAATAAAAGATCGATTCTAAACATACATTCTGTAGTTCTACATTTGTCTGTATGTATCTTTGTTGTTAAATAATTGTATGAATGTTTTAAGTTTTGGCATCATCAAAAAGGGGGAAATTGTTGGGAAATTATTTTGTAGATTTTGATGAATGTCACGTAAAACTTAGAATAGGAAGTTGGCACCCTATTTTTGTTGTAAACTGCATTGTAAAAGATAGGGCTGGTCGAGCTGAGTTAAGTCAGCTATGCCTAAACATGCAAGAAGACAACTGGAGACTAGAAGGAAGACTCCGCTGCGAGGCAGCTGAGTATGGCAAAGACGGGAACTCGACTGAAGGTGCAGCTGAGATTCAGCTGAGTGAAGTATCAGTCAAGTCAACTCAAGACAGCCAAGTCTCAAGGTTGAAGTGACAGAAGAGTCATCAAATGACTGGAAGCTGACTCGAAGTCACCTGGGGATGTTAAGAAAGTGCAGTCAAGTCAAGACAAGTGAAAGAGATCCGTTGCACAGAAATCAAGAGAATTACTTAAACAAGTAATACCTCCATACTGCCTTTCTTGAAGTGCTCAGTTCCAGAAGCGTGCAAAAGGAATAAACCAATGGGAAGCACTGCACCATGTCAGAACTCTGAAAAGCTGAAGAATCATTCATACGAGGAAATGGAAATTCCAAAGACTGCAACAAGACAAGCCAACGACCACAAGTGACTTTAAAAAATAAGCCTATCTCTTCAACGGGTAGATTTTTGAAAGATCACTATAAAAGGCTGAGGAATATCTCTGAGAGAAGGTTACCTGAACCACGAACATTCAAGCAAACATTTGAACTGTAACCAAAAATATTCTCAAATCATTCAAGATCAATCCTTAAGCCTACATTACGAAGGAAATCAATCCAACACTCACTTGTGAAGGAAAGATAACTTCAATCAGTTGAAGAGGAAATTTTTGAAGAATCAAGGGGTCTACATTCCACAGAGGATTGTAGGAAGGTTCAAGGTCGAACCAGTCTCAAGTTTTTGAAGGGCTTCGTGATCAAATCCAAGAAGCTTGAGCAAGTGGATTGTAGTAGCAAGGCAGCTGCCCTGTGAAGAAGCTAAGTCGTACGAGAAGCCAGCTGCGTGACCAAGGCATCTCGGATCGAGTCCCAAAGGATCAAGTCATTTTGTGTGATCAAGACTTGTATCTCGGATCGTTAACCACTCGTATATTGATCAATACTTAGTGGATTCTTCCGGGAGTTGGAGAAGAGAGGAGTAGAAGAATTACCCCATCTTCGAACCTCTATAAAAACTTATTGTGTCATTTACATTTCAAAGACTTTAAATTCGTGCATCTTATTTTATCTCTTTGATAAATTTGCTATCCAATTGATAATCACCGAGTACTAAAACCAAGTATTAAAACAAACTTAACCAAATTCAAGGGTGTTAAGTCTTCCGCTGAAAAACAAATCACAGTAGAGTTAAGTCTTTAGTCAAAACAGCTGAGTTACTCTATCAACAGCTCAGTCGAGTCTGTTGAGTGACTATCTCTGCTGATTAACTAACTTAGCTGTCCACCATGGACACAGCTGTGAAGTATTAACTCTGAATATTTAAAAAGGACTAATTTGAAAAGTTGGTAAGGTTTATTTAACCGCCCCCCTTCTAAACCTTACACTCACACCGCTTGGGACCTACACAAGGCTTGGCCAAGAATTCTCAGGCCCGAAAAGGACCGGCCCTATTTTGGTCCAGCCTAATGAGCCCATGGCCCGGTTGGCCCGGCTGGCTCGACATAAAATACACTACACGGACTAGATTGGGCCATGAAAAATCAGCCCGATGAATTTTTTGCCCGGCCTGGTTTTGACCTTTAGCTTGGTGGGCCAGTACCGAGCTGGCCCGACCTAATTGACACCTCTAGTTACACCATATGAGCCCAACTTTATCATATTAAACTCATTAGGCTAATCACACCAGATATAAAAAGTCTCTTATTATTCATTTGCAAGTATTCTGAATTAATCTGAATTATTGTCTCTCAATTAAACTCATTTGTTTTTGGTTATTTTCTCCTACATTTGATTGATTCAAGCATCAAAAGTGACTCCCTGGGACAACCTAGTGCGCTTCTAACCTTGTATGTTTGTTGCAGGCTAGTTCCCACTCAAAGATTGCCCTGATTTTGGAGTTATCCCAACTTGACTCTTCCAGTTGGACTGTTAACTCCCAGATTGTTCACCTTGACTTGGAGTGATCTGCCTCTTAAAGAAGCATTTTTTTGGCATCATTTGTGGGAACAACCAATACATGAGAATGCAGATGATGGCTCGAAAGTTATTCTAAAAACTTTAGGCATTGCACCTATCGTTTTGCAGTTTAGTTTAATGAGTATCGAGTGCCATTCCCACGAGGATTATGAATACTGCTATTTACCGTCTTTTTATTATCTAATCTAGCAAATTTCATGAGGTTGATTTATAACAAGAATGAAAATAAAAAGCAATTTAAGCAACAAATTACTAAGAATGGAATTGAGTTAGATTTTGGATATGAGATCAAAAGATAATAATGTGTTCGAATGTAAATCCCTCTAGAACGTCTTTGTAATTTTACCAAAACAAATACAACTATAAACCCGTAAGTTCTAATCACCTCTTAACATACTTTCATGCTTCATGGATCGTAAGAATTCTTAAATTAAGTTAAAACCTTTGTTAAGATGAATAACTCTTAACCTCAAGTTGATTAACTGAAATCTCTTTCTAGTTAAAACTCCCAGGATTGCATAAACGATTTATGGATTCTCATATTAGGTTTGACCCTGATTCGAAAGATTTATGTCGTCCCAACTCTAGGATTGCATGTAACTCCTTTCACTTATGTTGATTCTATTTCACCATAAATCTCTCGATTATTCGATGAGAAATAAACTTCAAATAAATAATGTCATATACCAATTCGAATAAACAAGCATAACATAAGTGAATCACATGAAAGCATAAGGAAGCATATTAAAATATTCAAACCAACAATCACAAATTCATTCTAGAGTTCGTTATATCCAATACTAAATAGTTTAGTTCAACATGATCTTATGAAAAATATAATCTACATTAGAAGATTAAAATGATATAGACATGAGTAACTTATCTTTCCTCGAGATCAAAATAGAATTTCTCCTTGGGTTGCTTTCAATGTGCTCTAAGCCTTCTCCGCCAAGCTTTTCAATCTCCAATTATTTTCCCTCTCACCTCAAATATGTATTTAATATCTAAAAATATGAATATCTTCTTCCATCCTTATTCTTGTCTTTTATAGACAGTGTTGTTGAGAAAGTATATATTAACAATGTCATTTTTTGGTAAACAATTATTCCACTTAATGAGTTAGGTTGTTGAGTCTTTGTCTTCATGCAATTATGTTTGGAAAGTGAGGGTTTTGTGCAGCAAAATAAGGCGTTAAAAATGCACAAAAGTGGTCAGAAAGCTTGTTGAAGTGCTTTCCCAAAATACCACTCAAAAATCGGGTAGAAATAGTCATGCAACACGGCCTTGTTTTGTATATCATTTGGTAGTCTCCAGATAACGGCCGGGTTGTGTATGATATGGCCCTGTTTTTGCTCATTTTTGGCTCTTTTTTAACACGGCAGTGTTCAGTCCGAAAGGCCCTGAAATGACGCGTTTGGCTTGGATTTCTGAGCGTTTTTGCATCCATAAACCCAAGGATATGTTTTGGCATGAATATGTGGCCAAAAATTCACTAGAAATAGCTCCGAAAGATCAATCTATTCCAATAAAGACACCTCACCGTAATATGAACTATGTACAATAAAACACCTACGAAACTAACAACAAAAAAAACTAAATCCTACTAAAATAGATAAGTAAAACATGGATAAAAGACACTTACCAGCAGACAAGGTCATAAGCACATGGTGTCAACTCTCAAGCTGTGAATTCCAGAGCTAAGAATATTGGAAGAGAGGAGAGATCTCCAAGAAGACCCCAGAACGATCACGTTCCATCTGGAGGGGCGCCACTGACTCAATAAGTTTACATGACTCTAGAAGCTCCTTAAAATATACTTGAAGAGGCTGCCTAGAGCTAAGGCAACATGTCACAACCGTAGCTGCAGGAAGACCCCCAGAGCTCTACTAGCTGCGGATGAACCTAACGTGGATGGAGAAGAAAAAAGGAACAAAGGACTAGGAGACAACCAACAGACTGCTGGAGGAGGAGCAGGGGCGTTGGAGTCAAGCAAGAATATCACAAGCTTACATCTATGCTCCAACTGAGGAGTCTCGAGTTGTCTATGCTAACCAAGCCAGTTAAAGGACTACAACAACAGTGAGAAGGAGTCCATTCAACCCAGCTATCCATAGCTCAACGACTCCTAGTCGGTGTGAACACCTCCATCCTCCGGAGTATGATGAGACAAAAGACCCTAAAGAGAACCTTGACAAGTTCTACGCCAAGACAAGTCTACATGACATGACCAATGCCTCATACTATAAACTCTTCAAGATTACCTTGGTTAAGAGAGCCTTCACATAGTTTAATCAACTCCCAGTTGGATTTATCAATGGATGGACAAGCTCATAAAAAGCTTTATGCACTAGTTCTCCATCAACATAAAATGCCCCAATACGATCTCCTCACCTATTCCATATCAAGTAGAAGGAGAGAGAGCTTTTAAGAGACTACATGAAGTGGTTCGTGGAAGGCGTCAATGAGGTCTCCAACATCCAACACAAGATTTTAGCTAGAATTTTGCAGTAGAACATTAAGGAAGAAAGACTGAAAGAGTCTATAGCTGGCAAGCCTCCCTCATCCTTTGAAGGGCTATTAGACTGTATCGAGAAGCACATTAGAGTTGAAGAGACCATCAAGCCAGACATTGGCAACAAGTGAGAGTCTAAAGGAGAGGACTAGACTACCCTAGAAGGGGAAAGAAATGAATATGGAAGAATAAACTAGGAGTCGAGATACAACCCACTAAACATGCCCTTGGTAGAGCTGTTAGATGTGGATTATAAACAGGGGATCATAGAACCTTCCCAAAAAATTAAAGACAACCCAAACAAAGCACAATCTAAAAACACGGTTGCTTCCACCGTGACAAAGGACACAACACTGAATTTTTTCAACCAAACAAAGAAATCGAAATGCTGATTTAGAGAGACCACTAGAAGGATTACGTGGATCAACGTAGGCTATGTGAAGACCCTGTTCAATGAAGGGACGAATTTCTTCAAGCTCCAGGCTACCAAGAGCCACGAACGGAGAAAAGACAGAACCCTAATATTGTTGAAGTCATCAACATGATTTTAAGAGACTGAAAGGAAGAGATGCAAGAAGTTCTCTTAGAGTCTATAAGAAAAAGTACAAGGAACATAATATACGCACACCTCTCATGAGAAGAATCCTAAATTTCATCAAGGCAAATAACATGCTTATCACCTTCAGAGTATAAGACAATGTCCAGATTCAAAGATGCACCCTTATGTTATTGTGATCTCCATTATGTTAGCCAGCTTCATGGTCTGATGA
Source organism: Rehmannia glutinosa (assembly GCA_016081115.2). Classification (NCBI taxonomy): domain Eukaryota; kingdom Viridiplantae; phylum Streptophyta; class Magnoliopsida; order Lamiales; family Orobanchaceae; genus Rehmannia; species Rehmannia glutinosa. The sequence goes on along the minus strand of CM071935.1, from coordinate 58,161,518 downwards.
GTCCTAGTTGACACCGGAACTCCAGTGGACGTCATCTTCATAGAAGTCTTCATGAAGCTGCAAATAGATCCTTCTCAGATAATGTAGGTCCCAAGGTGTCAGTTAAGTTTAGAAGGGGGGGAGGTTGAATAGACTTAACCAATTTTTCGATTTTAACTTAAATTAGAGTTTTCCAAGTAAACAACTAAGTCCTTTTAGAAGACAACTAGGTTCAACTTCAACAGGAGAGTTAACCACTTAACAGACTTAACTGAGCTATGGATAGAGTAACTCATCTGAGTAAAGTGAGCTCTTTTAGAAAATCAGTTTACTTGGTTTTTTACAGCAGAAGTCTTACACCTTTTTTATAAAATAATTTTCAACACTTGTTTTAGGTTAAGTTATTATCAGTTGAGTGAGCAAATACATATCAACAATAATAAAATTATGCAAAAGGTAAATGCTAAAAGGAAATGACACATAGAAATTTTATAGTAGTTCGAGGATGGGGTAATTCCTTTACTCCACTCTTCTCCAACTCCTGGAGGTAATCCACTAATGCAACAGTTGTGTTACAAAAAAGATAGCACAATCCGAATAAGCTTTGATCACACAGTTGGCTTCACTCCTGGGACTCAGCTTCTTCATAAGGCAGCTGTCTCACTACTTCAGCTCTTCAAACCCTTTGGACTTGATCACACAGCCCTCCGTTGGATTGAAATGGGCTTTAATGTGAACCTCACTACACGTTCTTCACCACGTGAAAATGCAGACTCCTTGTTCTTGAATAACAAGATTCCTCTTCAACTGGTTGAATCTTTCTTCATTCCTTCACTAAATGTGTTGGTTAGAATCACTTCGAAAGTATAAGCTTGAGGATTTGAATGTATAGATTTGGAATATTTTTCAGTTGTTTGCTTTGCTCAGATTATCTCTTGTGTCGTTCGTATTGCTCGTATTTTTCTCTCAGATTTTTCCTCATCCTTTTATAGTGACATTTTGAAAAGGTGTTCGTTGAAGAGAGAGATATTTTTCTAACTTCACTTCTTGATAATTAGCTTGTCTTGTTGTGCAGCTTTTATTGTTGACCTTATCTTAAATTAAGGTTCTGCAGGTTGCCTAAATCACATCAGGTTTCTACAAACATCCCATTGGTTCCCAGCTACTTGCACTCTTTCAGTAAGACAACTTTTTAAGGTGCAGGTCTATCCCTTGCTATTTTGGGTAAGTCTTTGACTTTTCTTTACAACGGACTTCTTCAGTTTTCTTCGAGTCCTTAACATGTTTTACCTCTTTATTTGATTCCTGTCCATGAATCTTGGATGACTCAGTTGTAAGTCTACTGAAAAACACAACTTCTTCACTTGACTAAGATTCGTCTTCGATACTCAGCTGCGACACAGTTGAATCTTCACTGCAAATCTTCTGTCAGTCTTCTGCGATCTTCAACTGTGCTGCTTCTTAACTCAGCTTATTTCCTATCTATTACATAGTTGAAATACAACAGCAAATGGGGTGCTAACTTTCTAATTTAAATTTTCTATGCATCATCAAAATCTATACAAATAAATTTCCTAACAGATAATCCCAGTGACAACGCCTGTAGTTAGCTTCACAGATGAGGTGATCAATGCAATGGAAGAAATAAGTCTACCATTGACTTTGGGAATGAAGTGCCAACACAAAGCAACCAAGATGGTCTTATTCCTCATAGTAAATGTTTCATCCTCTTACAACATGATTTTTGGGAGACCAAGTTTGAATTACTTAAGAGCCATCGTCTCCACTATCTACCTCGAGTTAAAGTTCCCAACTGACATGGGAGTAAAGCAACTGGCAACATCAGAGTAGCTCAAGATTTATATGTTCACATTGAAGAAAACCAAGCCCCTAGGGAAAGGCAGCAACCAGACTTAATAGAAGGAATATTCTTGAAATTCCTCTTCCCTCTCAATGGAAGAAGGAAATTCGCCCCCTCCCCAAAGGGCTATATTAACTTCATTTGTGTTTTGCTATTTGTATTCGCCAGAGAGGCATAAAATAATTTATTTTAGTTTTTTCGGCTTTTGAGCTGAGTATTGCAATGTTTTTTAATTTATGATTAGTCATTTTATGAATCATATTTTGTTTCCTACTTACTCGTCTTGAAGGTACATCATTCACTATTCAAGTGATAGAGTAAAGTAACTATTTTCATGTAGCACACTACTCTTGCAGATTATCACCTCCACTAAGATAGGCAATTATCCACTCAGCTAATAGATAACCAAGTGTAAGCCTTATAAGCGGTAGCTACATGCTATCCATGGCATCTCTCTCCAGTGTAACTCCTATAGGAGCACTATACATGGCATCTATCTAATGTAAGTCCTATAAGAGGTTGCTACGCATTATCTTTGGCATCTCTCAAGTGCAAGTACTATAGAGGTAGCTACTCATTATCCATGGCATCTCTCCAGTGTAAGTCCTATAAGAGGTGGCTATGTGTCATCTATGACATCTCTCAAATGCAAGTTCTATAAGAGGTAGCTATGCGCTATCCAAGGCAACTCTCAAAAGTAAGCCCTATAAGAGATAACTATCACTATCCATGGAAACTCTCAAGTGGTAGTCGTATAAGAGATATCTATGCGCCATCCATGGTCAAAATTCCCTTTACAATTTTATCCTTGATGTAAGAATGAATGGAACTCCTCAAGCACAATCAAGTATAAAGATGAATTCAAGCAACATGATACCCATTAGCTTCATGTCCGCTCCAATATATTACAACTAGTAAGCTGGGGGTATATGATGAGGGTAAACTTATCTTTTTCCTATATTTTATCTATGACATTTTTTAATTTCAAAATTATTTATTATTGCCAAGTATTATTAATTATTGTTGGGTCAAAAATATTACTATGTAGCCCATGAGGCTCAATTCATTAATTATAACCCATGACACCCAATTCATCATATTAAGGCAACGAGGCTCATCGTCCCAGGTATAAAAGATCACTCATTATTCATTTGTATGTATTCTGATATAACTAGAATTACTCACACATTATTATATTCCTTTGCACGCTAGTTTAAGCATTGGGGAGGCCTCCCTTTGGACAACCCCATGGCCCTTCTAACCTTGTATGTGTGTGCAGACAAGTTTTAACTTGAAGATTACTCTGACTTTGGAGTTACCCTGACTTGACTCTTTGAGTTGGACTGTTGGACCCTCATAATGTTCACCTGGACTTGGAGTGATCTACCTCTTAGAGCAACATAAAAAAGAAATTAAAATATTTGAATCATATGAATGCCACTGCCAAACCTTTCACAATTTAAAGTCCATAGCATCCAATCACGAATGATTATTCAATAAACTTACTTGGAAAGTGTGTACGAATGCATTGATTTTTTGTGAGAAAAAAATTTTAGCAAGGCATGTATAGCTTAAGGACATGAGATGATGTCGATAAGGAAATTTCCCTTTTTTGTATAAGGGGGATTTCAAAAGGACGGGAATAGATCTCAGCCCTGAGATCAAGGATAAATCTAAGGTGAAATATACATAAGAAATGCTCTCATGAGTGTTCCCTCCTATCCACATAATCTTTCATTTGGACAAAGTCTTTCAAGTAACCTTGTTGAATGAATCTTTCAATCTTATCCTTTAATTGAGAACAATCATAAGTATCATGACCTCGTGAAAATGACAATATTTACTAATATCTCACCTCCCTAGGGTCGATCACATCTTTTTTGGCCACTGTAGCACATTCTTATCTTCTATAGACATTAAGGATTGGATGCAAGGAGCATTCAACAGGGTATATCCATTTTATCTACTCGATCGAGGGTGATCCTGATCTCAACCTCAATCTATGTTTTTTTCAGAGCCAAACTGAGGTTCCTCTCTTGTGTCTGGTACCAAGGTTCACTTGGTTCCATTTATGGTCTTTTAAAGCATTCATTTCTTCGTTTTGAACGTGTCATGTCATCTTCATCAACTATTATTTATCTATTAGTGGGTCGCGAGCCAAGGCAAAAGTGAGGGATCTATTTCTTAATCCATGGATGAGGATATTTGTTATCATATCCATCATGAACTTTGAGGGCCTCATCATTGAATTTATTGATAAAGTCATGAAATGTTTCTCCTTTCATCTGCTTATAGTGAATAAATGAGTTGTGCATCTCTTAGTTTGATTTTAGCTAGAGAATCGATACAAAATCTTCATCGCTAGTTGTTCATAAGAAACCACAATATACAGTGGCAACCCCATGAACCACTCATGTGTTTTCCCTTTTAAAGTGGTGATAAATAGTCGACCATTCATGGCATCACCCTTATAATTACATCGTATGATCAACAACAGTAATAATATTATCATGTGCGTCCTTGTTCCCCTCATGTTTTGGAATGTCCAGGAATTTAAAGGTTTAGAGTAACCACTTCTACTAGGATCTTAGATGAGAAGGAGGATCCTCCCTTTTATAGAGGAGATGTTAATGTTCCCCGTCTTCTCACATCAACCAGTTAATTACATGTAGCTTGCTTGATGTGCTCACAAAGCTCATTTATATCCAAAACCTTATTTAGTATTTCATCATTTACACCCCCTTAGGTTACCTCGATCGTGGTTGGAACGTCTGGTTGGAAACATCTTCTACCTTAATTGCCTCATGTCTCTTCTCTTTCCCCAACCTGTCTATCTCGAGGGACATCTCGAGGAGGTGAGGTGATTAGACCTTTGTCTTTCTTTTCTCTTTTGTTTAGTATCTTTTCTATCAAATTCTCAAAATTACTCGCTCACATGTAAATCATTGTTCTTCAGTTTTTCCTTTGGGTCATTCCTAGAACTGGAGCGATGGTGATGGTGATGGTGATGCAACATGTAGTAGTGTTTATGTTACCTTCTTAGGTTTCTCCGCCATTTTCAATTCGACCTTGTATAGCCTACAGACCGTGTAAACTAATTTGAGTGAGAAATCAATATACTTCAATTTGGGTTGCTTCCTAGCAAGTCTACGTACTTTCGTTTGTGATGTCCTGAATCACAACAAATGTTAGGGTAGTCGGGGTCATCCCCAGCCAAGACTAACCAATTCTTAAATCAGTACAACTCGTAAGGTCGTTGGGAACTGAAAAGCGAAGTCAGAGTGTATTAAAATGAGATAGCTGGAGTGATTGAAGTGGGTTGTATATATAGGGTTGACTTCCCTAAGTTGTACGCTCTACTTTCACGTGTTTGGATTGTGTGGATCTCACTATCCCAAGTCACGGATAACCCAACCGGGATCAATTAGGACCCGAATAAAAAGATAGATCCTAGTGCTATTTAAAATGGGCATTTTGGCCTTATCTATGCATATGAGGGCCCCTAGAGTACCATTTATCTAAGGCAATGCTTGCGTGGGAGGACTGGGGAAGCGTTGTGGGAGAGAGAAATGAGGATGGGGTGGGTTGTTCGACAAGCTTGAAAGACCAGTCCATTACTTGATCAGAACTATTGAAGGCGCAGATTAACTATCACGCCAGCAAAATGTTAAGAACGTAACCCAATTTGCTACACCACATAAATCCAATAATTATCATATTTTTATGACAATTTAAGGTGGCAATAAAATAATTATTGTTCATATTATTTGAAGACGAAAAACTCAACTAATTTATTTATTGTTACACATGTAAGTTTCCAAATTAAACAATTAAATATTTTTTTATTTTTCTGGTAGAAGTTGCGATTGGAGGTGAGGGTGGGGATTTAGCATTTGAATCAGGCTCAACTCAACTTATAACATGAGATTTTGCCAATTAGCCATAAGTCATAGGCCTTGTTTGTTTTTTGTTTCTAAGGACCCATTTTTATTTTCTAACTATTCATAAAAATGAAATCATGCATGTTTATTTATAAATTTTCCAATGGAAATCTCCATTTTCACTTTTCATTTTTAAGATAAAACATCTCAAATTTATAATTTTAATTTCAACCCTATATATTAACCTACATCGCTTATTAATCACTATTCTCATCTTTTCATCCAAATATACATGTGGAATCCACCACTATCAACTCTATCTACTTAAAATATTAATATTTTAAACTAGATTAATCTAGTGAGACCCACCACCTAAAATCTTACAAATGTAACATGATATATTCAAATTAAAATATTGAAAGTGGACCCCACTACTATCAACTTTTCAAATTATTATATATATAAAATACTACAAAACTACTCAACCACGCATAATTTCATTTTCAAACCTACATAAAACTCATTCACATTCATCCATCCAAATATAATTTCCATTGTTCACACGGAAACCAATAAATTCTTTTTAGAAACTGGAAATGGACAATGAAAACATAACCATACATGGGGCCATAGTTTTTCACTACGAAAAATATATTCAGAAGCAATAGATGAGATGTTCTAATCCAAAAATATTTTCATCTCCTATTTCACGTCACAGATAATTGCCACATGTATAAAAGTTACCATATTAATTGTGAAGCATAAATCAAACCTAAATTGTGGGGTTTTAATATGAAAGTAATTTTTATACAAATAGCAATTATCCGTGAGGTAGAATACGAGATGAAACACTCTATTTGATCATAAGATTCCATTGTCATTTTTCATCTACTTATAAAAACTGGAATCATGTTTGTTTATAAACTTTCCCTTTGGAATTCATTATTTTCACTATTCATTTCACACATTAAACACCATCTATTAATTGCAATTTTGAAACTTATACACTAACCTACATCACATATCAATTAATAGTCTTATTCTTTCAATTATACATGTGGAATTCACCACTACCAACTCTACCAATTTAAAATATTATTATTTTTTAAATTATACCTTTCTAATTGGACCACTACCAACAATCTTACAAATGTAAAATTATATATTCAATTAAAAGTGGACTCACCACTATAAACTTATTATATATATAAACAAAATAGTGATAAATACCCAAATTACACAAAACAAATACACAAAACTCTTTTTTATCACTTTCTTATAAAAAAACTCTTTCTTATACAAAAAGGAGGTGTTTTTACATCTTTACTCTTACTTAACCCAACCTCATAGTTAACTTGTTCTAACTTAAACCAATACCATGATGTTAGTATATTATCGTGAATCTATAAATATACCGTTAAACTAAGTTTATAGTATTGTGATGTTAGTATAAACTGTGATTCTACATATATATATACATATATAGGTATTGGTTCAAATGAGACCAATATCCTGGAGTGAGACCGTAGGGATTAATCTCGTGCATTTATTCTTTTAGGGCTTAGATTAATCTAATATTTAAGGTAATTTTAATGATAAAAAATGTTTTCAAGGATATAATCATAATTGTATATTTGAATCGGTTATTTTAATTAAGGTGAGTATTCTGAATCCCTTAAAATTCGGCAGACGTAATAATGGAGGATCTTTTGATATATCCAAGATTTTATGGGAAACATGATCTTTTCTTAAATTATCTCTCACACGTCTATTGATCTCTCACGCCACTCCCATTAAAAACAATATTTTCTTTTCATAGTCAAAGAAAAAGCATAGAAGAGGCTCTTGAAGGCAAGAAAAATTCAACTGCAAATTCTCAAAAATTTTGAAGATTGCGACGTGAAGGTTGAGTGATATATTAATCTGTAAGCACTCTTTTCTTTTACATAATCAATTTATCTAGATAATTTTTGGCATGCATTTTTATTACCTTTTTTTTCGATTTTTCTGCATTTTTATTCGCATGGCAGAATTTGTTTTTACATCTAGATAATTTTTGTGCATTTTTCAGATTATGTATAGTTTTTTAGATGTTTTTTATGTACGTATGTCTAATGTAAAGATATAATTTTTTTTTGTTGCATACTTAGGATATATCTGATGCATAATATTTTTTACAGAATCGATTTATCTAGATAATTTTTGGCATGCATTTTTGTTACCTTTTTTTTCATTTTTTCTGCAATTTTATTCGCATGGGAGATTTTTTCTGCAATTTTGTTAATCACAACAATCTATCTATGCATCATATATGTTTTTTAAAACACATTAATAATATTACTTTATGTGCAACAGAATAACACTAACTATACAGTTCAAAGATTCTGCATATATAGATAGTTGATTTGTGGCCATTAAAGAAAACTGATTTATAGGGTAACTTTTGCGATTTAATTTTTCTGTTTTTGATGTATAGATAGTTGATTTTATCGACATACTTAGCAATTTTTCGATGCATAGTTTTTTTTAGAATTCTTGATTATTGTATACAAACTTGGTGGGTGAAGCAAGTTTTCTTTTAGAAGTTTTTGAGTAGGATTTAGTTTTTTTTTTTTTTTTTCAGTTGTACATGTTTAATAATTTGTTGCATATTTTATAACTTTTCATTGCATATGTTTTTTGTTGGGTGAATGCAAGATATATAATTTTGTTGCACATTTAGAAACTTTTCGTTGCATAATTAAAGTCATACAGTCGGTTTTTGGGTTATAATTAAACAGTGTGACTTTATGCAATTTTGTTACAATGGTGTTGTGCATTTGGATTTATGCATTGATTTGGTGTAATATATGCAAAAAAAAATATGCTTTTCATACATCAATATGTTATGCATCAATTAATTAGTATATATGCATCATTTTTACCATTTTAGTTATTGGTCCCGATCATTTATAGATATATAATAATTAAATTATTTATGCAAAAAAATACAATTATTTATGCAATATAATAACATTATTTATGCATATTTTTTTGTTCAGGGGTAGGGACAGATTATTGATTCTGTTATCTATGGCTAAGTCTAAACAAAGGAGGGAGATTTCGCTCGGAGGGGAGGATGGAGGCAATGGGGAGGGTACATCTGGTACCAAAAGGGCGAAGAGTGGGAAATCTGGAGCTAAGAAGGCGTGGAAGCTCAAAAATCCGAATGTCTTGACTAGATCTAACTCTGGTTTGTTGGTTAAGGCGATGGCGGAGTTTACGGGATCTTTGAGTTCTTAAAACCTTCCCTGTTGCATAGTACATATTGCACACGTATGACATCATCTCTAAATCGTCTGGTCGTGCTTATTCGGATATCGAAACCACATATCGAGCCATAGTCCATGTAAACGGACACCAGCCTCTAATGTAGAAAACTCTATTCCAGCACATGGAATTTTGTCATGCTCTACCTCGGGAATCCAGTATTTTGTTGACCCAAGAGATATTCCAGTCCTCTCTTTTTGGTTATTAGTTGTACCTATTGACATATAATTAACAGTAAATATACAACAAACAATATAAAAAATGCATCATAATATTTTCAGAATGACTTTATCTGAGTATGAAAAATGTATAATATGTAATATAGTATAAGTATATATGCATCAATATATAGTTACATATGCATAAATTCTATAACGTTTAGACCAAGAAAAATTCATAAACGCCCGGGAATAAAAAATTTGATTTACTGGGCGATGCGGTAAAGCTATATATAAATTCTATAGTACACATTTATAAAGCTGTATATGCATTTAAACAATGTTACACATGCAATATTTTATGAGCATCACAAATGATTAAAATTTAGAAAAACAATTCCTCATGAGACTAGTATGCGTATTTGGAGGCTTTGAATCTTTTTTTTATAATTATAATAATCAATATGCAACATACTACCTGTATCAATACATCAATATCCCATTAATTATGCATTTTTAATTATAACACTAAAATTACTTTCAAGAAAAATATGCATCGGTTGTCGAGGTCAACTTTTTGGGTTATCGATCGCAGTGGTCTAAACTTTATAGAATTTATGCATTTTTAATTATAACACTAAATTTACTTTCAAGCAAAATATGCATCATATTATTCGTATATATGCATCAACATTACATATGCATAAATTCTATAAAGTTTAGGCCTAGAAAAATGTATAATATGCAACATATTATAATTACACATGCATCAGTATGATTTATTTATGCAAAGTTTCGAAAATTACAACCTGCACATTTATAAAGTTATGTATGCATATAAATAATGCTACAAATGCAACATTTTATGAGCATCACAAATAATTATAATTTCGAAAAAGGGTGCTGATTTTAACGTTTTTTTTTTTTTGCTGGGAAGAGATTATATTTCTTTGGTAGGGATTATCATTGATTCCACCTCCTAAATTATAGGAGGTGGATATGGTAACTTAGATTTATCAATATCATGCCTAATAACCGAAATTTGGAATTGCTTCTATATTTAATTTTTAATCTTGTCCATTCATTGATAAAATCCTACAGTCTGGACGAGGTCCTACGGTCTCATCCCAATATATGGTCTCACAAGAACCATCCCCTATATATATATATATATATATATATATATATAACATGAAATTACATATAAATATAAAATTATGCATACCGTGAATTGACTGAGCATAATACTTGTAAGTTATATGTACCATGAAATTAGGTATACCGTGATAAGTAGAAAGTATGCGGACTTTCTTAAAGACATATCTAATATTCAGACTGTTGTTATTTATTATTTGTTTATATATTATTATTTTTGCAGATGAATTGACATAATTTGGTAGTTTGATACGATGGGCATTGACAAGGACTCTGTTGGGAAATTATTTTTAGATTTTGATGAATGCCATGTAAAACTTAGATTAGAAAGTTGTCACCCCATTTTTGTTGTAAATTGCATTGTAATAGATAAATTTGGTCGAAAGTGAGTCAAGTCGATTATGCCGAACATGCAAGAAGACAACCGGAGACTTGAAGGAAGACTCGTGCGAGGCGGTGAGTGTGGCAAAGAAGAGAAGACAGGAACTCGATCAAGGTACAAGCGAGATACTGGTGAGTGAAGTATCAGTCAAGTCAACTCAAGACAGCCAAGTCTCAAGTTAAAGTGACAGAAGAGTCATCCAATGATTGGAAGCTGACTCGAAGTCACCTAGGGAAGTTAAGAAAATGTAGTCAAGTCGAGATAACTGAAAGAGATCCGTTGCACAGAAGTCAAGGAAATTACTTAAACAAGTAATACTTCCATACTGCCTTTCTTGAAGTGCTCAGTCCGAGAAGCGTGCAAAAGGAATAAACCAATGGGAAGCACTGCACCTGTGTCAGAACTCTGAAAAGCTGAAGAATCATTCATACGAGGAAGTGGCAATTCCAAGGACTGCAACAAGACAAGCCAACGACCACAAGTGTCTTTTAAAAATAAGCCTATCTCTTCAACGGCAAATTTTTAAAAGATCACTATAAAAGGCTGAGGAATCACTCTGAGAGAAGTTTACCTGAACCACGAACATTCAAGTTAACATTCATACTGTAACCAAAAATATTCTCAAGTCATTCAAGATCAATCCTCAAGCCTACATTACGAAGGAAATCAATCCAACACTCACCTGTGAAGGAAAGACAACTTCAATCAGTTGAAGAGGAAACATTTGAAGAATCAAGGGGTCTACATTCCACGGAGGATTGTAGGAAGGTTCAAGGTCGAACCAGTCTCGAGTTTTTGGAGGGCTTCGTGATCAAATCCAAGAAGCTTGAGCAAGTGGGCTGTAGTAGCAAGGCAGCTGCCCTGTGAAGAAGTTGAGTCGTACGAGATGCCAGCTGTGTGACCAAGGCATCTCGATCGAGTCCTAAAGGATCAAGTCACATTTGTGTGATCAAGACTTGTATCTGGACTGTTAACCACTTTGTATATTGATCAATACTTAGTGGATTCCTCCAGGAGTTGGAGAAGAGAGGAGTAGAAGAATTACCCCATCTTCGAACCTCTATAAAAACTTATTGTGTCATTTACATTTCAGCACTTTAATTTTTGCATATTACTTTTATATCTGCTGATTAATTTGTTAAACAATTGATAACCAACAAAGTGCTAAAACCTAGTATTAAAATAAACTTAACCAAATTCAAGGGTGTTAAGTCTTCCGCTGAAAATATATCACAGTCGAGTTAAATCTTTAGTCAAAACAAATTGAGTTATTCTATCAACAAATTTCAATCGAGTTTGTTGAGTGACTAACTCTGCTGATTAACTAACTTAGTTGTCCATTAAGGACTCAGTTGTGAAATATTAACTCTGAACGTTTTAAAAGGACTAAATCAAAAAGTTGGTAAGATTTATTCAACCCCCCCTTCTAAACCTTACATTCACACCCCTTGGGACCTACAAGTGGTATCGAGCGGTTGGTTCATTGAGCATCTCGTGACCGGTCACCGAACTAGATCTCCAAATTTTTCAAAGGTTGTTTTTTAGCACTTGATCTTCCAAAACTTTTTATTCAAGAAAGTTATTATCATGGAAGCAAATTTGACACGCATCCCTATGTTCACAATTGAAGAATTTGATGATTGGAAAATTTCGTATGCGAGGCTCATCTATCAAAGATTACACGATGAGATGTGGATAGTAATAGAAGATGGGCCACTCCAAATCTTAAAAGTGAACACAACGCAAGAAGAGCTGCTGCGGTGAAGGAGAAGATGATCTTTGCTCCCCGGACGGCGATGGTTGAAAAACCAAGAGTTGAATGGACAAATGATGACAGGAAAAGATATAACTTAGATAATGTGGCCAAGGACATTCTTTACAAAACTTTGGACAAAGCCATGTTCAACAAAGTCAAATCATGCAAAACGGCAAAAGAAATCTGGGACAAGCTAACCTTGATTTGCGAAGACTCAGAACAAATCAAAGAAAATAAACTATCTGTTGGTGTACAAAAATTTGAAAACTTTAAGATGCTTGCAGGAGAAACCTTGGATCAGCTGGATGCTCGGTTCACAGATATTACCAATGGTATCGCACTTGGAAATGAATATACACAGAAAGAAATGTGTATGAAGATTCTGAGAAGTCTCCCAACTGAGTGGGATATGAAAGTCATGGCCATGAGACATTCCATGGACCTATCAAAGACATCCAACCATGAGCTATTCTCAGATCTCACAGCCTACGAATTTGAGCTGAGAAGAAAAGACCAAGAGGAAACAGTTGTACCCAAAACAGCTGCTCTAATTGTTTAGGACGGCAAGAGAGTTGAGGTCAAAGAAGTCATTGACCAAGAGGAAATTGCACTGATGGTTAAAATATTTAACAAGTTCTTCAATAAGAATTTCAAATGAAGCAAAGGTGAATCCTCCAGAAGACACTCAGCTCCCTCCAAGTCAAGGGAAGAAAGAACACCCAAGAGAGCAGAGCATCAAAAAGTTGAATATCAAAGAGCTGACAATCCAAGGATGGAAAGAACTGATCAAAAAGTTGAAAATCTATGCTGGAACTACAGGCAACCCGGTCACTATGCCATTGAATGTCCATATCTTGTAGTCAACAAATACATGAATGAAGAGGAAAGAAAAGTCTTCAGAGAAAGAAGACAGGAAAAGAGAAAGGCAATGTTGGCTGCAGAGATGGCTGACGTCTGATCAAGTCAAAAGACACAAATGCAGACTCGGATAGTAGTGAAGCCGACTACTCAAGTGACTCGACGAAGAAGAAGCCTTGATCTTTATGTCTAATGGCTAAAGAACAAAACCAACCCGACCAAGAAGATGAGGTACACTCTAACTCATCACACTCAGATACTAGTGATAGTGATTGTGACACACACACACTTCATCACCCACTGATCTTTATGATTCATTAGGCAAAATGATGAAAGATTTTGAACATATTAATTCCTCACACACACTACTAAATGAGGAAAACGACTACTCAAGAGCCAAAACTCACGGTGACTAAGGAGCCGAGTACTCTAAGTCAAATAGCCGATGAGAATAAAAGTCTAAAAAAATAAGTTTGAAAATGCTAAGTTAATAAGCGAGAGATATTGGATGCTATAGAAAAGAGGGAGAATGACCTCAAAAATGTGATAGCCTCATTCACTAAGGCATCCAAATCATTGGATGATCTTATTATGAGTCAAAGAGAATGTGGAGGCAAGACAGGCTTAGGATTTAATTCCTCTATGCTATTTTAAGTTCCAAATGTGATTTTGGAAAAGGGATCTTCAAGCAATGAAGTATCTCTAAAATCCAAAACTCCAAATGATGCACACACATTTATTCCAAAGCACAATCACAAGCAAACTAGCCTTGGTTATAAAGGAAAAGGAAAACAACATGTATGTAGTAGATTGAGTATGTTGAGAGGACAGTGAGAAGAAATCCGGTAAAGTTCCTCAAAGAAACTCCAAGGAGAGATACTCAAGATCAAATCATTATGCAAAAAAAAAGAAGAGAGCTACCAAAAGCCCAGGAAGGTCTATAAGAGAAGCACATATGATGGGAATGGTAGAAAGTACCCAAGCCAAGCGAGTTGATTGGAATAATGTGAATTATCAAGCAAAGACCTATGTAATATAAAGCTCCTAAGTGGCAAAGGCAGGATGTTGCAATATGTTTCACTTAAGAACTCAAAGAAAGGCCATTCCAAAGGCATAAGAGCTATCATCAAAACACATATGCACCTAGGCACTACACTCGGATATATCACAACTCCGAACTTCAAAAGAAAAACTACAGTAATCTTGTGGAAGTGCTCAACAAGAGGACAATGGTTATAGAAGAATCCATCCCTGTGGTGTTTGATGAACCCAACGTAAATGGAGAAGACATTGAAGAGTCGGAGATACATGACAATAATCTGAATCAACCAACCATGCGATTGAAGAGAATACAAAATGAGAAGAGTCCCTATGTTGAAGGTTTGTCAATGGTATAATAAAGATAATTTGAAAATGGAATTATAAATCCAGGATGAAGATGAGATAGTTGAGTCTCAAAGACATTTGGAAAATCTAAAGGCTTTTGATGCTAAAGATGAGATCAATTTGAAAGAAAAGTTACAGAGTCTCAAAGAGACAATGGGAAACAATGGTTTGGAAAATGCGGATCCATCCATGATGAGAAGTTGAGTCCCAGTGGAAAATCACGACTAAATGATGATGAGAGAGCTGATCAAAATAACATCCTGTGGTGTTTGATGCAAGAGAAGACATTGAATCCAGCTAACTTACTTCAACCTGATGTAAGATGGCTGAGAGACCATCCACCAGAACTAGTCATTGGAGATGTAAGAGAAGGTGTGAAAACTAGATCCAAAACTCAACAAGAAGCAATGTTTACTTGCTTCATCTCACAAATAGAGCCAAAAGATGTGTCACAAGCATTGGATGACACACATTGGATTCAAGCCATGCAAGAAGAGCTAAATCAGTTTGAGAGGAATAAAGTGTGGGAATTGGTTCAAAGACCTACCCATCAAAATGTTATTGGCACTAAATGGGTGTTTAGAAACAAGATGAATGAGGAAGGTTCTGTGGTGAGAAACAAAGCAAGATTGGTAGCCAAAGGGTGTTGCCAAGAAGAAGGAATAGATTTTGATGAAACTTTTGCTCATGTGGCAAGATTGGAAGCCATAAGGATGTTTCTTGCCTATGCAACTCACAAGAACTTTATTGTATATCAAATGGATGTAAAGAGTGCATTCCTTAATGGATTATTGGAAGAAGAAGTATATGTTGAACAACCTCCAGGATTTGAGCAGAAGACTCTTGGAGATAAGGTATATAAACTCAAGAAAGCTTTATATGGATTGAAACAGGCACCCAGAGCATGGTATGATACATTATCACAATTCCTGACTGAGAACGGATTCACAAAAGGCAAAGTGGATAGAACACTCTTCAGAATTCAAGATGGGAAGAGTATACTGCTTGTTCAAATATATGTGGATGACATCATCTTTGGATCCACAAACAAAGAGCTGTGTGATAAATTCTCAAATCTTATGCAAAGCAAATTTGAAATGAGCATGATGGGAGAGCTGACATTCTTCCTTGGACTCCAAGTGAAACAGCTGAAGGATGGAACCTTCATAAGTCAGACAAAATACACCAGAGATTTAATGAAAAAAATTGGTATGGAAGAGAAGTCTTCTGTGAAAATACCAATGAATACATCATCAAAATGGACATGGATGCGGATGGCAAGCCTGTAGATCAAACCGGATATCTGAGCACTTATTGGATCATTGTCTATCTCACAAAGAAGCGAACCGGACATCACCTTTCTTTGTAGTGTATGTGCGAGATTTCAATCTGCTCCAAAAGAAAGCCACATGATCTGCGGCAAGAGAATCTTGAGATATTTGAAAGGAAGCCAAGAAGTTGGCTTATGGTATCCAAAGGAAGGTGGATTCAAGCTAATTGGTTATTCGACTACGACTATCTTTGGATGTAGAGTTGACAGGAAAAGTACCTCGAGGCACATGTCAAATGCTTGGAAATAGGCTAATTTCTGGTTTAGCAAGAAGCAAAATTCAATAGCTACCTCCACGGTGAACGAGAATACATAGTTGCGGGCAACTGTTGTGCCCAAGTCTTATGGATGAGACAGCAGCTGAGAGACTATGAGGTTGAGGAAAAGGAAATTCCAATTATGTGTGATAACACAAGTGCAATTGCAATCACTCAAAATCATGTGTTCCATTCAAGAACAAAGCACATTGATGTCAGATATCACTTCATAAGAGATCATGTTGAAAAGAAGGATATCACCTTGGAATATATCTCAACTGATAAGCAATTAGCTGACATATTCACAAAACCATTATGTGAATCAAGATTTGAAGAACTCAAACATGAATTGGGGTTAATTAAGCTGAGTTGACATTCAGAAGACTCAAAGAAAAGAGATGGAACACGAAAAGATGAAAAAGAGCTGAACTCTTAAATCAGCTAAGTAAATCAGCCGTATCGGAGAATCATTTTGATCGAGTTAGGACAAACGGTGAGTATTTATGTGCAATGAGAGAAGAGTTAAATCAGCTAAGGAATAAGCTGAGTCATTTATGAGCAAAGTGACAAAATCGCGGTCGTTTTTACTAAGCGCGAATGTTTTTAAGAATGATGTCAGCATAATTATGACGTGTACAGTCAAAAGCTGCACACAAAGCTTATGATTGGATATAAATGCTGCCGCATTAAATATGAGAGATTAAATGTAAATTGGCGTGCAAGATCTGAACCGTTGATCTTGATCAAAATTTCAAAAACCACCCGCACGTCCTTTCATAACCCATACTTATACCATTTCGTCCGATTTTCTCTCACTTTACCAAAACTGTTCATCTCTCTCGAAGGCAAAGAAGAAATTTTCTCTCAAAACCCTAACAAATCCTCAAGTTCATTTTCTAAGTTTCATTCGGTAAAACATCTAGAAATGGCATCTACTCATGATTTCGTCAAGCTAGGAAAGCAAATCCACACTGGGTCTAATGTGGATTTCGACGGCATGCTTAAACAGGGGTCCGACGACACCCTTGTGAAGAAGATAGCACAGAAGCTGGAAAAGTCTGGGCTGAAACCATTTTTGATGATGGAGTTTCCAATGGCCTACGTGGAAGAGGTCGCACAGTTCTACGTGAACGCTGAAGTTCACGATGAGGGCATCAAGTCCTCTGTTCATGGAAAAGAGTTCACCATTCGCCAAGGATCCGCGAACATCGCTTGTTGCCGGCGGAAGGAGTGCCGGAGATTTATGAAGCTGATGTTGACCTGGTTGCTGCTTGGAAGGAAGTAGCCAAGTCCGACTGTGCTGCGAAAGTGGTCTATACATCTAATAAGAAGCTGCTGAAAAAAGACTACCACAAATTGCTGGACATCGTTGCCAAATGCATAGACATCAAATTTGGAAGCTTTGACCACGGTGTCCCAAAGCTAAATTGATCGTGATGGCTGTGATCATTGAAGAAAAGAAAAGAAGGTGAACTGGCTGAGTTTGTATACGATGAGACTCGCGAGAATATTGGGAATAAATCCTTCAAGGAGGAGGATGGTACGTTTGGAGGTTCCCGGGATACGCCCCTGGTGATTGGCGAATGATGGAAGTAAAGGAGTCCCTCTTCGACATGGAAAGGAGTTCCATGTAAACAAGAGGATGTTTCGATCAAACCTCTCCGAACAAGACGAGAAGAGAGCTTACGCTAAGAGGGCGTCACGAGTGTAGGGGAATCGGTGACCTCGAAGATACAACTGTCTCCTCTCCTCCAAAGAAGAAGCTGCTGCTGCGCACTGCTAAGAAGATCTGTTGCCCCCTATGAAAAAAAAAAAGAAATCGCACTGCCCCTGCGAGTCAGTCACCCCCCCCGCAGCCGTGTCTCCTGCCCCTGCAGCCGCTGTGGAGAAGGAACCGTTAATCCCTTCTCCAGTGATCAAGAAGATTGCCACAACAAGGAAGGCAGCTGCCTCTAAGACAACTGCGAAGGCATTCACCTTCAACGAACCAGAGGAAGTGGAACCAGATGTCCCTCTGGTGAAAACAAAAATAAGAAGAAGAATTTTCAAGCTCTCCGAGCTTGAGAAGACAGTTGAGTCTGCCACTCAGCTGGAAAAAATACCCGAGACTACTGGAGAAGTCGAGTCTCCAGAAGTTATTGATGAAACGGCCAAGTCTGCTGAGGCCGATCAGCAGAGGCAACTCGAAGACCCAGCTGTAGACAGAACTGCTGAGGAACAAGGAACGGCTGAGACAACCAAATCACCTATTGACAAGGTTGTGTCTCCTCCTGCAACAGATGTTACTGAGGGTGTGGAGCACCAAAGTTTGCTACCCTCAATCCCTGAGCACGAGGGACAGCAGGGAGAAGATGACAAGGATGATGATGTAATGATCCTATCCCCACCATATCCAGACATCCAAAATCGTCTGCGAGAATGGAGGAAATGGAAGCTGAGTCGATCCAGGGAACAGTTCCAAAGACCGGAATTCATTGAAGAAGAAGATGAATTGTTGAACTTTCTTGGATTGACCAATGTGTTCCAAGCACTGGATGAAGAAAACTGCAAAGATATCTTGCAGATCTTCAAGGACAAGGAGAAGGAGAGACTGGTAGAGGAAGCTGAGGCTCGTGAAAAGGATGATTTGTCCCTTTATCGGAACCATCGATCATACACATCCTCATCTCGGCGTTCTCCGGGAGTGATGAGGATCGGACCTCGCTTCCGCTATAGAAGAATTGGAGATGCAGCAAGTCAAATGGGAATCCAGGGCCCTACATAAGAAACGATTATTGGAAGGACAGGGAGTCCTCCACATCACGATTGGAGATTGATCCTATGGGAGTGGTGCAAAGATATTGCCATTTGTTGTCGCCGCCACCACTTCCCGACTCATTCGAAGGAAGGTGTTAAGGGAAATGGCGATGGCGGGATTGTGGGGACCCCATCGAGCCAACCCCTAATGAAGGTGTCTTACCACCGCCCCCAACGGCTGAATACTCAAAGGGAACAACCGGGAGTCCGGAGACGAGTGACCCCATTCCAAGTCACTCGGTGGTGAGCCGGTGGGGAAACTCCCTCCACCTGCGGCAAGGTCGGAGGATGTTGCGGTGACTTCACAACGAATCTCGGAGGCGAAGTGGAGAAGGAACAACAATCGAATACACAAAGCAAGTTGTCGGCCGACGAGGCTCCGGCGATTAAGATCTGTCTCAATCGAAGTGCCAATCGCTTCTGCAGCCAATGACGCTGGCGATGCGGTCGAGGCACATGAAGGAAGCGCCCGAGAGTTAACACTGCGGGGCCGAAAGTGCAATCCATGGAGTTGAGACTCCATTGGATGCCACCTCGAAGACCCCAAGACAGTGACGACACCGTCGAAGGGAATGTCCAGCCTCTGCAGCTTGAGAGGCTGCAGGAGGTAATGAAGGCCAACGGGAGGTTGAGACTTCCGGGGTAAAAAGAAAGCGAAGCACGGAACATCCCTCCTGCTATCAACGACCCATCTGAAAACGAGATAAGTGTTCTTCACGATTCCCACGATAATCCTGATGTAACCTTTCTGGGATCCGAAGGTGAAGATGAAGCTGAGTCAACCCCTATTGCCAATCCAAAAGACTCAGCCGAGGATGTTCTTCCAACCACGAGCAAGTCTGACCTTAAGACTACTCGCCAAACATTTAACTTTGATGATGCGCCACCCATGGAAATCTCATCATCGTCCGATGACACTTCTGATATGGCCGAGGACCGGTCAACTCATGTGGAAAAACCGGTGAGACCGACGAAGGCTGTTAAGACAATTGAGGCTCGGCAAGTCGGGTCAACTTCACAATGGACCACATTTGCCGCACAGAGTCAACTGCGCAAGCTCCTCAAGCTGCAGGAGGATCGACTCCACTGGGAACTTCACGAGCACAAGTTGTCATTGAGCAGATTCCAGTTGCCCGTGATGATCCTTTTGTAGAATTATTTCCCTTCTCTCTGGGAGGTACCTACCTCCCCGAAGAATCGCCTAGAGATCAAGAGCGCTTCCATAAACCGATCTGTTATTCCCACAGACACCATTGTTCAAAGAAACTATGACTTTGACGTTTGGCCGCCGCTTGATTGAGGCAATGTGATTGAGGTTCGGGAAGTTTTCAAAGCCATATTTGCGAGAGATTGAAAAGATGGAGAGGCACCAGGCCTCACCTTTGGACATGAGGTGGATAACGAGAGATGCAAACCTATCGCGTCTGCGAGGCATAATTGTCGGGATCCGGGAATGGTGGCAACAAAGGAGACAATGCGCGTGGAACAAGCTCGATATTTCAGGACATTGTTCAACAAATTGCTAGTCCGGCGGCCGAGAATGCGATGCAAAGACAAGAATGCAAGAGCACATCGAACAAATGCATGAATCTCACACCACAGAGATACGGCTGTTGCGTGAATATAATCAAAAAGAGCTCCTGCGCGTAGAGGAGAACATGGATTGAAAGTTCAACCTTCTCATGGCTGAGATGAAGTTGGTAGCAGCTGAATCCAACGCCACCCGCTCGAATTCCATGCAAAGATACTCCACAAAGATTCAGATTGCGTAACTCGCCTATCACCGCTTAGACTTCATGCTTGCTAGCTTGTTTCCAGGGGTTCCTCTCTCCTTTGATGATGCCAAAAAGGGGGAAGAGGAATACCTAAAGGCACTGAAAGGATCTGAAGCTGAAAAGGAGGACGCAGCTGTGAAGGGAAAGACAGCTGAGGAAGTGAGAAGAGAGAAGAAAGGAAAATTTGTTGAGGGGGAAGGTTCGAAAGATGTGACCTTGATGATTGCTAAAACCCCCCAACAAGGTCTTGTCACAGCTGATATCATCAGCAAACTCCCAGTGACTCTGCCACTCCAACACTCTGCAGTACCCATGGCTGAAAAGAGAAAGATAGTTGAAGCAGGGATGAAGGAAGTGGAATGAAAGATGGATGCCAGAGTTATGAACATTCTGAAACAACATGGAGGCATTCCAACAGATAGAGACACCTATGCCATTTCAGATGCCGGAACCGAGCCAAGATCTGTTGATGAATTCAAGACGCTCGTATCTAAAGGTTACTTCGCAAACATGTCCATGGCTCAAGCCTGGGATTTGTACTGGGAAAAATGTCTCAAACTATGTGAATAAGCTGACAGGCAGCAGACTACTGGCAGTCACTCTGCTGGTCACTCTGCTAGTCACTTTGGGAAAAAGAAGGCCCCAAAGACAATACACGCCAGAGGAAGGAAGAGGAAGAAGCGTGGTGGAGGAAGAGGTTTGAGACCCAGATCTCGCCCAAAAACATTGAGTACATAGATCCATGCAAGAAAGGAGGGATCTATTGGGCTGGATTTGACGAAGTAGCCAACCTACAAGTGGCTAAGAACAATGCTGAGTATGTGAAGTGAATTGAAGAGGAAAATAAAAGACAAACTCAGCTATGGGAAGAAAGACAAGAAAGACAGAGAATAGATGAAGCTGCCAGAAAGGCGTATGAGAAAAAGAAGGCGGCTGAAGATGAAACAAAGAGAAAAAGGTCGAGAAGATGAGAGTCAAGAAGATAAAAAAGAAGGAGGGTGAAGGAGATGAAGTGTTCTTTGCCCACCCCTTCATGTATTTTACTATGTAAATACATTTTTATGTAAGTCTTCTGTACATCGAATAAAATCGTTCAATTTCTATACTTGTGTAGATATAGAACAACATAGTTACTTTAAATTCTATTTATGCTCTGATACACTATGTAAACAACTGTGTAAAGAACAAGAATGTTATGATCAATAAAAGATTGATTCTACGCATACATTCTGTGATTCTACATTGTCTGTCACGTATATCTTTCTTTGTTTAATTATTGAATGAATGTTTTAAGTTTTGGCATCATCAAAAAGGGGGAAATTATTGGGAAATTATTTTTAGATTTTGATGAATGTCATGTAAAACTTAGAATAGAAAGTTGGCACCCCATTTTTGTTGTAAGTTGCATTGTAATAGATAGGGCTGGTCGAGCTGAGTCAAGTCATCTATGCCTAAACATGCAAGAAGACAACTGGAGACTTGAAGGAAGACTCCGCTGCGAGGCAGCTGAGTGTGGCAAAGAAGAGAAGACAGGAACTCGACTGAAGGTACAACTGAGATACAACTGAGTGAAGTATCAGTCAAGTCAACTCAAGACAGCCAAGTGTCAAGTTGAAATGACAGAAGAGTCATCCAATGATTGGAAGCTGACTCGAAGTCACCTGGGAAAGTTAAGAAAATGCAGTCAAGTCGAGATAACTGAAAGAGATCCGTTGCACAGAAGTCAAGGAAATTACTTAAACAAGTAATACTTCCATACTGCCTTTCTTGAAGTGCTCGATCCCTTAAGACCGCAAAAGGAATAAACCAATGGGAAGCACGCACTGTGTCGAACTCGAAAAAGTCAAGAATCATTCATACGAGGAAGTGGCAATTCCAAGGACTGCAACAAGACAAGCCAACGACCATAAGTGTCTTTTAAAAATAAGTCTATCTCTTCAACGGGCAAATTTTTAAAAGATCACTATAAAAGGCTGAGGAATCACTCTGAGAGAAGGTTACCTGAACCACGAACATTCAAGCTAACATTCGAACTGTAACAAAAAATATTCTCAAGTCATTCAAGATCAATCCTCAAGCCTACATTACGAAGGAAATCAATCCAACACTCACCTATGAAGGAAAGACAACTTCAATCAGTTGAAGAGGAAACATTTGAAAAATCAAGGGGTCTACATTCCACGGAGGATTGTAGGAAGGTTCAAGGTCGAACCAGTCTCGAGTTTTTGGAGGGCTTCGTGATCAAATCCAAGAAGCTTGAGCAAGTGGGCTGTAGTAGCAAGGCAACTGCCCTGTGAAGAAGCCGAGTCGCACGAGATGCCGGTTTGTGTGTGACCAAGGCATCTCGGATCGAGTCCCAAAGGATCAAGTCTTTGTGTGATCAAGACTTGTATCGGGATGTTAACCACTTTGTATATTGATCAATACTTAGTGGATTCCTCCAGGAGTTGGAGAAGAGAGAAGTAGAAGAATTACCCCATCTTCGAACCTCTATAAAAACTTATTGTGTCATTTACATTTCAGCACTTTAATTTCTGCATATTACTTTTATATTTGTTGATTAATTTGCTATCCAATTGATAATCAACAAAGTGCTAAAACCTAGTATTAAAACAAACTTAACCAAATTCAAGGGTGTTAAGTCTTCCGCTGAAAATATATCACAGTCGAGTTAAGTCTTTAGTCAAAACAGCTGAGTTATTCTATCAACAACTCAGTCGAGTTTGTTGAGTGACTAACTCTGCTGATTAACTAACTTAGTTGTCCATTAAGGACTCAGCTGTGAAATATTAACTCTGAATGTTTTAAAAGGACTAAATCGAAAAGTTGGTAAGGTTTATTCAACCCCCCTTCTAAACCTTACACTCACACCCCTTGGGACCTACAGACTCGAATATGTTAGTGGAGAAGACGAGATAGCACTACAAGAAAAACGCTCAAAGACATCGCTTAAAAGAATTTTATGATGTCTTATAGTATACAACATCATATTTTAAGTGAAGCAATGTGTATGACCGATTTGTTTCGCTATTACACATCGTTTTTAAGAGCAGATGTCTTTGGCCATCCTTTTCTTGCTTTATAACATCAATTTTAAGATCCGTTATTCTAATAGATGTCTTTGTCCACCCTTTATTAGTTTATAACATCACTATTAACATCATTTGCTTGAAATTTGATGTTATTACTCAATTATTATCACTTTCAAATAAAATTAAATTAATTTCCCCAAATTCACTTCATCAACCCAGCAAAATCCCTCAAACCCTCATCCCTCATCAGCTAATTGTGTTTAATTCTTCATCTCAACATTGTCGCCGCCACCACATGCATCATCTCCGGCCAGCCAACACCATAACCATTAATCCTCGTTCCACAAAACCCTCCATCATCGTCCCTGCCATCTCAACGTTGCTGTCGGTGCCGCTACCTCTTCATTACCGCTAATCCGGTTCTCCACTGCCACCATCAACTTTGGCCGGCCACCACCTAGCGGTATAGGGTTTTTTTCGTGGTTAGTCCAGACGCTAGAAATGAGTTTTTCCCCCGTTTTTCAGTGGTTCTATTTTTTTTAATGACAATTTTTCTTCTATTTTTTGACGTGTCATTTTGTGGTTTTTTTCATTGGTTTCTTTGATGTTTATCTGATATCGGTTTGTGATTTTTACATCCGTTCTTGAAAGGTTGGTGTTTGTTATGCAAAATCAAGGTTTATAAAGATTTATTTTTGTTCTTAATTGCTGAGGATTTTTACATAGATCTTATATGTGTGTATATGCATAGAATATTTTTGTGTGTGCACAGAACATTTGGCTCCATAATTTGCTGAAATTTTGTATATCTTTGCATCTGTCCGAAATTGCAAAGCAGATGGCAAGTTCGAATTCGACTATGGTGGAAGAATGCTCAAATGTAGCGATACTGAGCTTAGCAATTCGGAGTTTTTCCGTTGAAGTTCAGAATAAACAGTGAGAAACTAGAACTTACCGTGTCTGTTTCTTGTCTTTTTCTTGTTCGTTCTCGAGTTAATTATGATTATCACCTTTTCTCCTTCAACCTTTCAATGCAATATATTTTGTTTTCTGATCTGCACACATAATGTTTAATGTTTATGTGCACCATCATCTTTCTATCATTAGTATATGCATCTTTCCTTTTTCTACCTTTGCTACTTTAATCTTGAAACTTTTGTTTCGAGCAATGTATTTAATGACTACCAAAATTATTAACTTGCTTTTTTTTGTGAATTTAACTTCAATTCGACCTTATTTGATTTGGGTTAAAGGCGTTTGGAGTTTCTTGAATTGTTGACTCTAAATTAGTGTTGTAAGGCATTGATGAATTTCTTAGTTACTTTGGTTCCTCTAAAGTTAAGGAATGATTGGAACATGTTTAATTCATGGTTGATTAACTGAGTGAACAAATCAATTTCAAGAAGAAAAGAAAGCTTTTAGCAATAGCTAATTTACTATGAATCTGAATTTCAAAATTAACTTTATTAAAGAAGCTTTCTAAATCGGATGCCTAATGTAGTAAATCTGTGACATTAATTAGATGAATACATTTTATATATATATATATATTTTTTTTTTTTTCTCTTAATTTTCAAAAGGCTATGAATGCATGTTAGCATGATACTTATCTTTTTTCCATTATTTTGTTTTAGAGTAGCTTCGAAATTGTGTATGTTTATAATAAAGTACACGAGGTTGCATCACTTTGGTTGTCTCATTGATCCTTTGGTTATCACCTCAAGTAAATTGCAGAATGGAGTTCATTTGGGCTTTGGATTCTAGTTTTTGTTTTACATTTAGCATGTGAAGATTGGTTTTAAATTTTTCTTGCTAAGTATTCATATACACTTTTTTTTGGGTATGGACGCATCTGTCATTTCTACTTCTCATGTTTGGTTACATATTGGTTTATTTTTAAATTACAGAGGCTGGCAGCTGGTGAGTGGTTTACAGCTTGAGTCTCAGCTTGTGGACTGTTTCATATTGCTTACCCAAGTGCACCAGATATGCTAAAGACAGAATTAAGGTCAATATATAGCCAGTTGCGTCCAGATGATATGCCTATGGTAAGTAAGGCTGCTGCCACAAGTTTGGGGACATTTGCTGCCACTGTGGAAGCTGCTTGGCCAACTTCTAGTCTCGAAGATTATAGGTATCATGACCTAGATGGAGTTTATTGAGATAAAGATGTAATTTGATGTAATAGAATGGGATACATGATTTATATGCATACACACGCTCAACATTACATCTTCACATGTAACATTTAGTACTTTTTATTATTTCTTTCTCACAGTTGTTGCCTTTTATTAGAAGTAATTTGGAACTATGTACCGAAATGTTATTGTCATTTTTCCTTTCCATGCCAGCCTTTTCTGTTGCCATTAATCGGGAGTTGGTAGCTTAATTTGAAGTGATATGGTTCCTCTTCTTACTGATCCAATGAATGATACAATGTAAACCAACTACTGATTTTTTATGCAACCTTTGTAATGTATCAAATCGAGCAAAATGTATTATTCTTTCTCAAGAAAAATGTGTGAAGTAATTCAAATAGAAGGTGACTGAAGCAGAGAAGTATTCAGAAGTTGAAGGATAAATTCTGAATTTAATAATTTGTAGATACTGGCCTCTTTTTGTCAGTCAACCATTAAAACAATCACCATTTTTTCGTTTATGGTTAGGAAGAAATAGTGCACATGACAGTTGGTCTAGTTGTGAAGAAAAGTGTGTTAAACTTTCTTAGTCCCTCTTTTCAGATCAGGATTCTGTTCGCTTGCTAGCTATTGAGGGTTGTGCTGCTCTTGGAAAGTTATTGAAGCCTCAAGATTGTGTTGCACGTATTCTCCCTGTAATTGTAAACTTCTCGCAGGTACACTCCAAACTGTGTTTCAGTTGGACCTCCTATCACATCATTGCTGCCATTTTCTTTAGATCCATTGTAGTTGCTCCATCAGATCTTTTTAATTGGTATTTGTCGGATTGTTTATTTTTATGAATAAAATGTTATCTTCTATTTAATTTGAGGTATGTTGGACAATTTCTGATCATCTTTCTTGTTATCAAATGATTTATTGTAATATAGTGGGAATTTCGCAGATGTGAAGAGATATGTTGGTTGAAGACAAATAAAACAACTGCAACTCCGGGATTACGCCGTGATTCTCATACTCTCTTCCAGCGCTCCAAAGTAATAGTCACAACTTATTCTATTACAATGCATGATATTGATGTCTCAAGATGTTGGACAATGCATGGTATTTGAGATACTATTCCTATGCACGAAAAAAGAAATTTGTTCACTTGTGCCTCGTGTGCATTGATTTATAATTTTAACATTTTTTAAGAGCTTCAACACTCCTTAAAAGTGTGTAATTGATGTGTTTTCTCCTTTGCAGAGCTGAGCCAAGAGCACAACAAGAAGTTTGTGACTTTGAAGGTATTAGTGGTCACTTCTTCATTTGAAGGTAACATCTAAAAACTTAATGTATTTATGAATATATATTATATATATTGTATATGTGTGTATTGGTATATATATGAAATGGATGGAGGATTTTGCTTTTCTTTTCCCATTGAGAAATTGACACACGTCTGAATGACCGAACATTAAGAAAACATGTTTATCTAGAAGATAACTATGACTACAGTATGATAAAGTCTATGGTGGTTATCTTACTAGTTTGTTAACTTCGAGTGTATTATTTTTTAAAATATTTCTGCATATCTCTCTGTTTTCATTGGTTAGATTCTATAAAACATTTCATTACTCATGTTTAAACATATTTAATGAGTTGCAGGGGGCAAAGTCCTAGGTATTAGTTCCCTTGACTTTCTCCCCAAATATCTTCGAATTTGATTATGTACTCAGTCCACTTACTTATTGTGCCTTTCAATTTTCTTATCAGGGAACTTTTACATACAACGAACAGAAAAGAGGACATATATGACCATTTAAAAGCCGTTCTTCGGGATGCCATGATCAGCTGTGATGAGATAGTTTTCTTATCAAAGGATAACTTGTTGAGTCATTCACACACTCTTGTCCAAATTGTGTGCCACAATCATAAAGGTCTTTTATGTGAGGGGATAATGTTCGCATATTATTTTTTTGATGTTTTTGGTTGTTTTATTGTTTTTTTTAACTTAATCAATCAGTTACTTGATCATGTTTCTAGCTACATGATTTGTGTCATTTACTATTTGTACATGTGTTTTGGAGTTGATGACATTGTAATGACTCTTTTCGAAAAAAATTTAGTATGGATGTATGGATCAGTAGTCTTATTTCATTTCAAGTGAATTATTTCTTTAAGTATAGGATAAATGTATAAATATTAGAAAATTGATGCAATGTTGTTTCTCGCTTTGATGTTTGATGGTGGGATGCTTGTTTCTTGCTTTATGAGGGAGATGATTATTGATGTAAAACTATTTTAATAAAATGGCAGAAAATATTTTTTAAACTAGAAATCGACTTTGTTTAGGATATTGGACATCGGTTTTAAACTGTCATCTAAAATATATAAAGAGGCATTTTTAAATGTGAATGACATCGGTTTATGGCCGATTTTGAAAATATTTAACACATCGGTTTCTAACCGATTTTGTTCCCAACAAAATCGATATTCATCCCAACACTAAAACATAATTTTTGTTAGAAACAAAATCAGTTCAAAACCGATGTCTTTTTGATATTACAACATCATTTTTGACATGCTTAAAACCGATGTTGAATATGCATACATTTAACATCGCTGGTTACGACATCAGTCAGTTTTCTCATTAACATCGACTACAAACCGATGTCTATGAGCGTTTTTCTTGTAGTGTATAGTAACTATTCATGACGGAGAAATTATTTTTTGGACCTCATGGGGACTGTGCACGATAGCCACAATTAATCTATCTGCAAGCCATAATTATACTAAAGATTAAAAAAATAATTGCAAATAATTCATTTTAATAAATAACCAAACATTCTATAAATCAGAATGAAATCATAGTTTTGCCACTAATTCTAAAAAATATGCAGTTATTGTTTTAAAGTTAAAAAATTAAAAACAATTCAATACTATGCAATCAGTTCATTCTAATAGATAACTAAATATTATTAATTAAAAAATATGATTAGAAATTTTCTAACTAGCCATACGAAAATATATTCTTGAAGAAAAAATAAAAACACTAATTGTTTGGCAAAATTGCAAAACTGGTCTCGTAACTATAGAGCGGTAGCAAAAAGGTCCTGTAAAAATTACGTTTTGCAGAAAAGTCCTGTAACTAAAAAAAAAACTCTCTATTTTCATTCTGCAAAATGTACAGTTTGCGAAATAGTCTTGTAACTCTATGAAAAACTCAATTTTGGTACTAATTTCACCGAATTTCTATCACGTGAGCGACAAATGTAGTTCCCAATTTTTTTTGGAGAAATTAGAACTAAAATTGAGATTTTCATATATATAGTTACAGGAGATGAATTGGCATAATTTGGTTGTTCGATACAGTGGCCATTGGCAATGAATCGAATATATCGGCGGAGAAAATGGGATAATAGCTATTCATTATGGAGATAATTATTTTTTGGACCTTATGGATACTGTGAATGATAGCGTGATGACCGATTTATATGAATAATAATTCTAAAAAAAATTGCAAATAATTCATTAAATTAATAACCAAATATTATATGAATAATAATGAAATCATAATTTTTACATTATTTCTAAAAATACACATTATTTTGAAGTTAAAAGATTGAAAACAACTCAATATATTAATAAGATAAATATAACTTCAAGTGTGTTAATCAGTTTGACTTCACGGTATGCCAATTAGTACGACTTCAAGGATATTAATCTGAATGACTTCTAGTATAGTAAGTATTATTACTTCCTTATATCTGTTTGGTTCAACTTCACAATATTTCAATTAATATGACTTCACGACATGCCAATTAGTATGACTTCCTGGATGATTTCACATGATATTAATTAATATGACTTCACGGTATATTATTAGTACGACTTCCCAGTGTAAAAACTAGTATGACTTCACGGTATATATTAGTACGACTTCCTTGTATAATTATTAGTATGACTTCTCTGTATTTTAAGATTTCACGATATAAAGTTGTACGTTGTAGGGAAAAGAAAATCCCAAGGGGTGGACCATATCAAGTGTGGTTGAGTTATAGGGGTGTGATTAAAAAAGTGTAGAAAAGAATTTTTTAAAAAGTGTGGGTAAGAAAGAGTTTTAGTTGTTTAAAAAGTGTAGAAAAAAAATCTTCCCAAAAAAATATACTTCAAAGCTATTCAATCAACATATATATTTTGATTTCAAACTAATATAAAATCTAGTTTCATTTATTTATCCATACATAATTATAAATTTTAAAATTCATTTTTCAATACTAGAAATTAGAAATAAACGTGGAAACTTAAACATACAAACAAAGGATTTTTATATATTTTTTAATTGGAAATCCAAATTTTAATTATATTTTAATAGCGAATCCAATGTGATGACAGAACATGACTTCTATTCCAGCAACGAATTTTTCTTCCCATCTTTTACTTTTCCCTTCTTTACATCCTGTTGCCCATTCAAAAAGTCCCACTAAAGTGACTGAAAATTTGTACCCTGAAGACAAACAACCCCAATTTAAAAACCCCACAATTGATAACTTTAGCACCTTTTCACAATTCCCTCTTCTCAAAGGTAAATTTGATACCCCATATTTCACTCCTCCTCAAAAAGACTTCCCAAAATACCATTTTTCCACTAAAACCATGGCCTTGAGCAACAATGTGATTGGAGCCATAAACTTTGTGGCCATGCTCTTATCAATCCCAGTGATTGGCGCCGGGATATGGCTGACAACAGAACCAGACAATTCCTGTGTTAAAATCCTACAATGGCCAGTTATCATTCTCGGAATTCTTATCCTGGCTGTGGCTATTGCTGGATTTATTGGAGGGTTTTGGAGAATCCCATGGCTACTGATATTCTATCTCATTGCCATGCTTATTATCATTGTACTTCTTGCATGTTTGGTGGTTTTCGTTTATATGGTTACTATAAAAGGGTCAGGTCATCTCGCCCCGAGTCGGGCTTATTTGGAGTATAGTCTTGGTGACTATTCGGGGTGGCTGCAAAGGAGGGTTAGGAGTTCATACAAGTGGGATAGGATTAGGAGTTGTCTTAGCTCCACGAGTATGTGTGGTGAGTTGAATCAGAGTTATCGCATGGCGCAAGATTTCTTCAATGCTCATATTACTCCATTGCAGGTAAACAATTTTTTTTTTTTTTTTGATTTGTTCTTCAATCTGTTGGAAGATTTTCTTTCGAGGGAATAGTTATTTTTGTTAGTAGAATTTTAGCTGAAAGAATATACGTGTGAAACTGGTTTTTCTTAGTGAAATATGAAAGCAAGAGGAGAAAGTGGAAATGCAGGAAATAAGAATACTTACATGATTGGTTTTAGATTCTTTTTTTTATTTAAGATATTGGAATTTTTAACAATAAATAATCAGATTTTAATCGATTATTATTTCGTTTTCCGTTTAATGAAAAAGAAATTAACATATGAAAATTTCTTAAATTATACAAAGATGGCTTGGAAATATTATTGAAATACATTTTTAATAGTGGATTTTTATTAGATTTTCCTCTATTTTGCATTTATTTTATCAAATAACCAATTTTCGAATAGTTATTTTTCATTTACCTATTTTATTCTTCTCTAACCAAGCAACTCACTGATTATAAAAAAAAAAAAAAAAAGTGAGTAAATCAATTTTTGGCTTTTCAATATTAAAGTAGCATCTCAAGTAACTCTCCTAGCTAGTCCAAAATCATCCAAAAATAGGGGACTCGACTTTCTTAAGAATTTTATAAAATCACCTTACTTGGCAAGGTCATAAAGCTCATTAAGTTTTAACCTTCTTTTTTTCTTTTTCTCTTTTTCCTATTTTTGCTTTATCGTCCTATTTAATTAGTTCTTAGAGTAACAAAGGCTGTTTAACAACGTTGATTTACACAAAGCATAGAACTCAAGATTCTCCAAACATGTGCCTACTTTTCTAATTTTAAGCTTTTTAATTTTGAGTAAAGCTATATGTGTAATTTTTAACTAAAAGAAATTGTACGTGGAAATGAAAATGAGCACATCTAATAATTAATTGTGACTAATTATGTAGTTGTCATCTTAATTATGTACAGTCAGGATGCTGTAAACCACCAACAGAATGTGGATACACATTTGTGAACCCAACATATTGGATCAGTCCCATAAACACAGCTGCAGATATGGACTGCTTGCAATGGAGCAATGAACAAACACAGCTCTGCTATTCCTGCAATTCTTGCAAAGCTGGTTTACTTGCAAATCTCAAGAGAGAATGGAGAAAAGCAGACATCATTTTGCTCATAACTCTTGTGGCTTTGATTTGGGTTTACTTAATTGGTTGCTGTGCTTTTAGGAATGCTAAAACTGAAGAGCTTTTTAGGAAGTACAAGCAGGGTGATCCATACAATTAGTTATGTACATTTTCTTATGCTGCTAAATTTGGCTGGTGTATAAGTTGTTGGGGTTGTGACATTTTTTTTTTCGGGTCTAAAGATGGCTAGTAGCTTCTCTTTTATTTGTGGAGACTGGAGACTATTTGAACTAGTTTTACTTATTATTATAAAGTTTTATTTAGTATTTGATTTTGATTATTTTTCTTATTAGGAGTAAAATACTTTTTATATATTGGATTGGGTTGTTTTGTTAAGTTAACTAAAATTTAGTTGAGGGACGTTCTAGAAAATTTAAATTATCACCGGATGAATGACACGTGTACAATCTTAATACCATTTTGTACAATTGAGATCTACTATTTTATTTAACTTTTCATCATATACAGGGGCATATGCTCCCCCCCCAAAAAAATTTTTTTTGAAAATTAATAATTTTTATGTATATTTTATTTTAAAATATTATTTTTTAGTATTAAATATTTAGTTTTTATTGATTTAGCCCCCCAAAATTACTTAGCTCCTCCAGCGTTACACGTCTAGCTCCGCCCCTGATCATATACTCCTATGAATTATGAAAAATACCACGTGTATAAATATGAAGTCATCATATACACGAGTCTAGAAAATAAAACACCAAATAGAATAGTTAATCCTCTCTACGCATTTATCCAATACACAATGGAACACGATGTGGAATAGAAATATGGAACAAAAAATCTCAATTCATAATAGGTGAAAATTATATATTTGGATTGTATATCATATTCAGTATATCATATATTATATTTATGGATAATTACAAAAATCCCTTTAGGTTCAGGCTAATTATAAAGAAATACAGAGTTTTTTTGAAAATTACAAAAAGGATTTTATCTTACATTTTCCTCCTTAATAAGAAAAAAAATATTTCAAAAATCCATTGATATTATAAAAATATTACAATTATCTCCTTAAATTTAGAACATAGTCAGATCTGATGGTTTTTTTTTTGTAATTTTGAAATATTTCTGGGTTTTTTATAATTAGCCCAAATCTCAAGGGTATTTTTGTAATTATCCATTATATTTATATTGTATCAAATTTGAAAAAAGAATTATAGCTAAAATGTAACAATGTTGTTAATCCATGTTGGATATTGAAATAACAGCTGCGTGTGAACGAGGATGGCCTCTGCACGGTTTTTCATCTTTTTCAAAAAAGCAGCCTGATTGATTTCTGATGATCTCGATTACAGCTCCAAGAAAGAAACATATTTTCGCTGTAGAATTACATGATTCGCGGAAGGCGCCGAAAGTGAATAAGAATGCGTCGGAATTTAGATAAAGTTTGGTAATCAGTTTAATTGTATTTCGTTTGGATACAGTTTAAAATAATTTTAACTATTAGTTTTGCATCAAATACCACTACATGACTATGACTAAATGTTTTATTAAATTTGTTTCTTTAGTTGAGTTGGAATTTGAAGAATTGATGAACATAAAAATTATAGTTTATCGTCTAGCCTTCACAACAAATTAAGAATTTCATCAAACGAATATTACTATATGTAGGTCCCAAGGGGTGTTAAGTTATGTCTAGAAGCTGGGAGGTTGAATAAACTTAACTAATTTTTCGATTTTAAACTTAAATCAGAGTTTTATACAATTAAACAACATAGTCCTTTGAATTACAACTAGGTTCAACCTCAACAGGAGAGGTAATTACTCAACAGACTCGACTGAGCTGTTGATAGAGTAACTCAACTGAGTGAAGTAAATTCTTTTTAAAAGTTCAGTTTACTTGATTTTTCAGCGGAAGTCTCACACCCTTTTTAGAATGGTTTTACAACACTTGTTTTAGGTTAAGTTATTATCTATTGAGTGAGCAAATATATATCAACGGTGTTAAAGATATGCATAAATTAAATGTTGAAGTAAATGACACAAAGCAATTTTATAGTGGTTCGAGGATGATGTAATTCATCTACTCTACTCTTCTCCAACTCCTGGAGATAATCCACTAATGCAACAGTCGTTACAAAATGGATACAACAGCCAAGTAGACTTTGATCTGACATCCAACTCTACTCGATCCTGGGACTCAGTTTCTTCGCAAGGCAGCTGCTTCACTACTTCAGTTCCTTCAAACCCTTCGGACTTGATCATGTAGCCATCCGTTGGATTCAAAGCAGGTTCTAACTTGAAACTTGTTGCACGTCCTTCACCTCGTGAAAGTGTAGACTTTTTTTTTCTTGAAAACAATTTTCCTCTTCAACCTGTTGAAGCTTTCTTAATTATATCAAACGTGATTGAAGATCGTATTTATGGTAACCCAATATTTTCGCATGAGAAGGGTAAGTCGGAGGAATATGGGGAGTTAATTATATCAGCCTTGAAGCGACGTCGTGTTGAGGAGCATAGTAAAATAACGAATAATCAATCTGGACCCATGATTTTTGCTCGCCCAACATCCAATCCTCCCTCAAAACAAAAAAAAAAAACGAGCTAAAACCCACCTAAACCAATGAGTACTCTATGCTGGAACTGTCGTGGGCTGGGCAACCCACAAACAGTTCAAATATTAATGGACCTAGTCCATACGAAAAGGCCCAAGTTTGTTTTTCTTATTGAGACTATGATTCAACAGAGTCGTCTAGAGGTTGTGAGGAACAAACTGAAGTTTGAGGGGATGTTTATGGTTGACAGTATTGGACACAAAGGAGGACTAGCTATGCTATGGAAAGAACGAGATATGGCTTTGTTGTGCTTCTCTTCTAATCATATATATGTTGAGGTAAACATTAAAGATTCGGAGCCGCGGAGATTAACGGGTTTTTACGGGTACCCGGAACGTAGTAGAAGGAAAAACTCTTGGGATTTGCTTAGAACTTTGCACAGTTGTTCGTCTCTTCCATGGTATTTCGTAGGTGACTTTAATGATCTTTTGTACTCTTTCGAGAAAAGAGGGGGAAGTGAACATCCTCAATGGATTCTTTCAGGTTTCAGGGAGGCGGTTAATGATTGCAATTTTTCGGATTTGGGTATGATTGGGTATCAGTTCACATGGGAAATGGGTAGAGGTACATCTAATTGGGTTGAAGAGAGACTTGATCGTGCACTGGCTTCTCGGAATTGGTTATCTAATTTTCAAAATGGTAAAGTATTCAATCTGGAAGCGTCATCTTCGGATCATTCCCCAATTTTCTTGATATTGGGTTGAATCATTTTATCCAAAGGTGTCACAAATTTAGGTTTGAGAATGCCTAGTTGCAGGAAGCGAATTGCAGAACTGTTGTCCGGAAGAGTTGGGAAGATAGTCGGGGTTATCAATTGAGGGAAAGGCTAGAACGCATGGGGGCAGATCTAAAGACTTGGGGAGATAAGTTGAGGAAAACTTTCAATTCTAAAATAGAGGAAGAAAAATGCAAAATGAATTTTTTCAGAGGGCAACAAGATCCGTATTCGATTTCATAATTTTTTGGAGCTAAAAAACGTTATAGTTCTTTATTAGCCCAAAATGAGGATTTTTGGAAGCAAAGATTGGAGTTATTCTGGCTCAAAGGGGGTGATATGAATACTAGATATTTTCATGCTAATGCTTCACAAAGAAAGAAGAAGAATACAATTGATGCGCTTAAAGATCAGGCTGAAAATTGGCTGGAGTGGCATAATGGCTTAGGTGAACATATTTTCAACTATTTCACTTATCTTTATTCTTCTCAAGGTACGGACATGGTCGGAATTCTTAATGTGTTTGAGCAGAAAATCACTATTGAGCAAAATATAATGTTGTTGGAACCATTCTCAGAAGAGGAAATTAAGAGAGCCATTTTCTCTATGCATCCGGATAAATCCCCGGGCCCGGAAGGACTTAATCCTGCTTTTTATCAGAAGTTTTGGGACGTAGTTGGCAAGGATATCATAGAAGAATGCCTGCAATTTATTAATTCATGCTCTTTCCCGTTAGGACTAAATGATACAGAGATTGTTTTGATACCCAAGAAGACCAAGCAACAGTACATCATAGAACTCAAGCCAATTGCTTTATGTAATGTCCTTTACAAGGTGATATCAAAAGTTTTGGCTAATAGACTAAAAATAATTTTGTCAAGTGTTATCTCGGAATCCCAAAGTGCTTTTGTACCAAATAGGCTCATCTCGGACAACATTTTAGTTGCTTTCGAATTAATCACTATCTTAAGAGGAAAAGGCAGGGTAAGGCTGGGATGACGGCATTGAAGGTTGATATGAGTAAGGCTTATGACAGGATTGAATGGTCGTTTCTACGCGAAAGGTTGCTTAAATTGGGATTTCATGTCAAATACGTTGAACTTATTATACATTGTGTTTCCTCGGTACGTTATAAGGTGGTTCATGGAGCTTTTGAATCTAACCAATTTACTTCGACAAGAGGATTAAGACAAGGCGATCCGTTGTCCCTATTTATTCATCATTTGTGCTGAGGGATTATCGGCAATTTTCCAGGAGTATGGTCAAAGTAGTCTTATTCATGGTTATGCTGTAGCAAGAGGTGCACCAAGTGTATCCCATCTTTTTTTCGCAGATGACAGTTTTTTCTTCTTTAAAGCCAACCAGTCGGAAGCAAGAGTAGTGATTCAACTTTATTCTGCGGCATCAGGTCAAGTTGTTAATTTTCAGAAATCCTCGAACTCCTTCAGTAAAAATACAAATGTGGAGGTGCAACATGAATTGTGTGGAATCTTCAATATTAATTCCACAGTTAACCATGGTCACTACCTAGGCCTTCCTTCACTAGTCTGTCGAAATAAAAGAGAAGTGTTCTCATATATCAAGGATCGGATCTGGACTAGATTACAGGAGTGGAAGGGCAAACTTTTATCTAGAGCGGGAAAGGAGATCTTGTTGTAAACAGTTGCCCAGGCTATCCCAACTTATTCCATGAGTATTTTTTTTACTTCCAATGGATTTATGTGCCGAGATTGAATGGATGATGAACTCTTTTTGGTGGGGAAGTGGGGGTCAAACTCGAGGGGAATTAAATGGCTCGCGTGGCATAATATGTGTAGTCAGAAATCGAAAAGGGGATTGGGTTTTCGCCGGATTCACGAGTTTAATTTAGCATTGTTGGGTAAGCAAAGTTGGAGAATGATTCTAATCCTAATTCTTTGGTGGCCAGGATTTTCAAAGCGCAATATTTTCCTGCTACGAATTTCTTTTTGTCAAACTTTGGTGGTAATA
This sequence comes from Rehmannia glutinosa, assembly GCA_016081115.2. Classification (NCBI taxonomy): domain Eukaryota; kingdom Viridiplantae; phylum Streptophyta; class Magnoliopsida; order Lamiales; family Orobanchaceae; genus Rehmannia; species Rehmannia glutinosa. The sequence goes on along the minus strand of CM071935.1, from coordinate 58,123,900 downwards.
CGAGCTATGTTTGGCGTAGTATATGGGCAGCGAAAAATATTGTGGCATCCAAGTGTGTGCGTAAAATTGGAAATGGTAAGCAGACAATAGTGTGGGCCGAACCTTGGTTACCTGATCCAAATAATGTGTATGTTACTACCCCGCAAATTGAAGGGATGAAGGATATCAAGGTGTGTAATTGGATGAAAAATAATACCATGGAGTCGGATAATGATCTCATTGCTGACATCTTTTGTTAAAGAGATCAAAGACTTATTCTGAAGATTCCATTGTCTAATGCTGATGTGAATGATTCTCGGTTGTGGACTGGAGATAAAAAGGAGTTTATACTGTAAAAAATAGTTATAGAGTACTCTGTGAAGGTATAACACCACATCCCATTATTCCATAATTTAATTGGAAGAGCTTTTGGTCATTAAAAGTCCCTCTGAAAGTGAAGAATACGGTATGGAGGGCCTTTCAAAATTGCCTTCCAACTCGTACCAGGCTTCTGGAGAAGAGAGTAAATGTCAATCCAAGCTGCTCAATATGTAATAATGATGTTGAATCTCCATTTCACATTTTCATCATGTGTCCGATTGCAAAATAGTGTTGGTCGTTGTCATCAATTTCGGTAAGAATTGGCCCAAATTATCTATGGAGGATAAGAGGATTGTTATAATGATTATGTGGGTATTGCGGGGTAATAGGAATGATGTAGTTTGGAATGGGAAGAATAAGCCTGCTACCTTTATAATTAATTCAACAACTACTTATCTAATACAATGGGAAGCTGCTCAACTAGGTCAAGTGGTGGATTGGTTTCTTAAATATGAATGATGGTGCTGCTGTGTGGAGCAAACCAAGGCAGGGGACATTTAAGTGCAATGTTGATGGGGCTCTTTTTAAACAATCTGACAAAATTGTTTATGGTTGTGTGTTACAAAAGTCTGATGGAGGATTCGTTGCTGCTAAACGCGGAGTATTCCCAAGTATTCTGAACTCGGATATGGCTGAGGCTATGGGCTTTAGAGAGGCCCTTAGTTGGATTAAGGATAATTATTCGGACGTCGCGGTCACCGTCGAGTCTGATTCTCTACGTGTCATATAGGTTATTCGTGGTTCTTCTTCAAGAAACTAGTATTTCAATGATGTAATCAGTGATTCCTTGAATCTCCTTAAAGTGTTACCATTGGTGTCGTGTGTGTTTATTAGGAGGTCAGCGAACCATGTTGCTCATACGTTAGTAAAAGCAATGGTTCTATGTCTGGCGTTGTTGTTTGAGATAGTATCCCTCCCGTGTCTATTTGCAATCTCTTGCAAGCGGATGCTTTGAATTAATGAAATTTCATTTTGCTGTAAAAAAAAAGTATCAATCGAAATCTGCTAAGTTAAATCAAGAGTTCACTGCTTCTGCCAGTGAAGGAAATCACATATTTTATTGTTCGGGCATTTTGATGTTGTTGATTGATGTTACAAAGCTTTTTTTTGATATTCTATAGGTTGTGATATACATCCCACCAAAATTACCTAAATACCTTCGCCTATAGACAAAATAGTTGAAATAAGCTAGGATCCGCGACTCTTGGAATTCGGGTCACGACCCGACCCGAGGTGGCGAGTTGGGTTGCCTGATTGACCCGACCCGTAAATTGGCTGGATCGTAACAGGTGGACCAAGGCGAGGTCGACACGTGGAGCTAGGTCGTACGGCCTATGAAGTCAAAACCTATAAATACCCCATTGTTCTCTATGCTACAAGTATCTCATTTATTGCTATTCACCTTGCTCTTCAACTTATTAGCGACCTTACACCTGTAACTTAAGGATCGGAGGGTCTTCGCTGGGACCATCCCGGCTAGCCTAACGTTCACTCTTTTATAGGATCCGAACCGAAAGTACCTAGGCCAAGTCGAAGCGACCCGAACCGAACTACATCTGATTTTGATAGGCCCTCAAGGCCATGACCCTAATTCCACCACAAAAGCTAGCTCATGAGTGGAGGTTTGACCCCAACTTTAAGTACCAATCCACAATTGCTTGTGGATCTGATGTGGGATCGTATCATTGTTGTCCCCTTGACAAGCCGGATGTCCGCGGACGACTTTCACTCCGGACTCTTCGCGGCACCAGGTAGCCCTTTTCCCCTTGGATGGCTTCACTCCGGACCTTATCAAGCACTGGGTAGCCCTTTCACGCAGCGCACCGTCTCTGAATGAAAGCACCAATGATAGGCCCTCAAGGCCAAGGCCCTAACTCCACCACAAAAGCTAGCTCATGAGTGGAGAAGTTTGACCCCAACTTTAAGTACCAATCTAATTGCCTGTGGATCCGATGTGGGATCGTATCAGATTTATTCACCCAAATCAGGTTGAAAAAGAGACATATTCTTTAATGAGAACTGTACGAGTATATGCGATTGAGCAACAAGAGAACATGGAAGGTAAATTACATCATTATAACATCTGTGTACCATTAAATCTTTTTTGGTGATAATATGATATTGACTTAACTGAAAAGTGGCAAAAAAATTTTTTTTGTCCTTTATCTAACACCACTTTGAGATTTCATCCTTTTTCTTCTCGCTTTTGAATAGTCCTTTTTCTCAACAAAAAATTGAGATTTGGTCCTCTCACCTGCTATAGCAGGTTACTTTAATCTGTTGAGCTGATGTGGCATTTTTATTTTCAAAATTTTTAATTTTCATTTAGAAAACAATATTTAAATCTTACATGGCATCCTAGTTGGCTTAAATGATGGAAAAATTAATTAAATAAAATATTTTTTTTGAAAAATCTGAAAAAAAAATTATCTAAAAATTCTGACAATTGTTTTACTAAAATTAAAAATTATTTAAATTTTTGTAACAAAGTCTTAAAAAATTCAAAAACATATATTTAAATCAAAAAAATAAAATATATAAAATCTGATAGCTTTTGTAGAAAACTAAAAATAGATTGAAATTGTTTTAAATTATAAAAAAATATATATGAAAATTGTTAAAAAAAACTATAAACTGTTTCAAAAAATCTGAAATTTATTTGAAATATTATAAACTATTTTAAAACATCGAAAATTGTTCAAAAAAACGAAATTTTGTCTGAAAATCTGAAAATGGATTAAAACCAAAGACTTTTTGAAAGTTTTATAAAAAACAAAATCTGATTTTTTTTTATAAAATAAAAAATAGAGTAAAAACTTAGAATTGTTTTTAAAAAACTATAAATTATTTTTCAAAAATCTAAAAATTATGCCAAATATGTAAAAAAAAATCTGAAAATTAAAGTAAAAAAATCTGATTTTTTTTTAAAAATTAGATTATTTTTATATATTTGGCGTAATTGTCAGATTTATTTTAAAAAATAATTCATATTTTTTTGTAAAAATTTAAAAAGTCTTAGTTTAAATCCATTTTCAGATTTTTAGACTAATTTTCTTGTTTTAGATAATTTTCAACTTTTTTTATTTTATATTTTAATATTCCAAATAATTGTAAGATTTTTAACAATTTTTTTAGTTTTTTTAAACAAATTTTCAGATTTTTAAACATCTTTTAGTTTATAAACAAATTTTTCAAAAACAATTTGAGTTTTTCTATTTCAAAAATAAAATAATTTTCAATATTTCAAATAAATATCAGATTTTTTCAGACAGTTTATATTTTTTTAACAACTTTTGTATTATTTTTTTGTAATTTTAAAATAATTTCGATATTGTTTTTACTACTTTTAGTTTTTAAAATAAATTATCAAATTTTAGAAATTTAATTTTTAGATTTTAAAATGGTTTTTTCGAATTTTTAGGATGCCATTAAGATTTAAATATTATTTTCTAAATGAAAATTAAAAATTTTGAAAATAAAAATGTCACATCATTTCAACAGTCAAAGAACTCGCTATTTATAGTAAGTAAGAGGACCAAATCTCAATTTTTTGTTGAGAAAAAGGACTATTTGTCAAAAGCGAAAAGAAAAAGGATGAAATCTCAAAGTGGTGTTAGATAAAGGACTAAAAAAAAAATTTTGCCCTGAAAAGTTGGTCCCGTAACTACGAGGGATTGCAACTGTGGTCCTGTAAATATCTTAAATGCTGATGGGGCATTTGTGTGTATGGAAACTGAGGATTAAGAGACCAGTAGTAAGTAATGCCTGAAATTGATTACACGGTAAACAAAAGAAAAAATAACATCAAACTCTATTGCCTTTAATTGTTTTAGTTTTCCAACCTTGCTGTTAATTTACATTTTTCTTCTATTTTCTTTTATAGGCTATGCAGAAACCATTCAGGAGTTATCATTAAGGAGATTTTAGCTATTGTAAGTGCCTCTACAATGTGTTCCTTTAGGTTTGAATATTTACAGAAAAATGTTATGATGCTTTCTAGGCACTTTACTTCTCTGAAGCAATTGTGTGTAAATATTATTGTACATTTGGTTCTTGTACTATTCAGGTTTTTATCTTTAATTTATGCATTTGTTTTCTCTGCTAAAAGGAAGTCTCTTTGATTTATTGAACTTGGCTTAATCAACTGTTTCTGTTTTTCTTTTTCTTTTTTTTGGGTAGGCAGTGGCGTCTGGCTTTTTCTGAAGATCTGTTGTGGGTTAATTTGCTGCACTTAAATTAGTTTATCTTGTGATGCAACTATTACTCTTCCAAATTGAAAAAGAACCAAAAAATTTGATGATCAAGTTGTTCCTAGTAAGTGCATTTTGTTCTCTATCTTTGCTACGTATTAATTGTTGTATCATTGTAATCATGTACCTGTTTTTGCCATTGTAATTATGTAATTAACATTCTGGACGGGTGACCTTTTTTTGTAATGAGCATTTATGGATAAGGGTGTGAAGATTTTGAAGTTCTGATTTGTGCTTTAATGGGTAGTTTTGTAAGTCACTTTCTCGAATCTGCGCTTAAACAGAGTAGCTCCGAGGTTAGCAAAGTTTCTGTGTCATTATAACACTTGGATATTTTGTTGTTTTCAGTAGCATGCTTAAGTGATTAACTTAGTATGTGTTTGCGTTAATTAATTTTTGAATCCATATGAAAAAATTTAAGTTCAACTCTGAAAGTTTTTGAATCCATATGAAAGGATAAAAGGGTAATGTGATAGTTGATTAATGTCTGAGTAACTCAGTATTTGTGTTAATTAGTTGAAAGGGGTGATTGGATAGATAACATGCTTTACTAAATAGAGAACCTCTATTACAAACATCATACTTTGTAGAACCTGTATGATTGAATTTTTGGTTTGCAATAATGCATTGAGCAGATGTAAGAACCACCAAGTGGGAGCAAAAATGGTTCGTGTTTCAAAACACCAGCAGCTTTACCCGTCAATCCTCCTCTTGCTATTCGTAGTTCAAAGTTCACAAGCTCATCTATGAAGTGAAAATGGAACCTGGATCAGTTTTGAACAAATAATATTACAACATTGTCAATGTAACTTCTGAAGTCTTGTATTGTAAGCAGTGGCGGATCCAGGATTTGGTAGTAGGGTGGGCTAAGAAGTAAAAATTTAACTACGCAAAAAAAAATATTATATTAAAATATATTTTAATATTCAATGAAGTTGTGCCCTACGAAATTTCAAAGCATAAAATTCATCAATGATAGAATCTACATCTATGTTGTTAACAAACTCTCGTTCAATATAGAGCATCAAACTGTCTTCGAGAAAGTCATCCCCCGTTTTATTACGAAGTGCCGTCTTCACATGTTTCATTGCTAAAAATGTTCTTTCAGTTGTGGCAGTTGAAACAGGTAGCGTCAAAACAAGATGAATTAATCTAGTCAACATAACATAAACCGTTGACCTTCCACTCTCGTTTAATTGTTGGCACAGCTCAAGAAGTGTAGAAACTTGAAAATTTTGAACCACGTCATATTTATAATGTATCAGCTCATACTCCAGAGAAATAATATCTTGATCTGTGAACTTCAGGATAGAACTTCTTTGCAAGCTTGCAAATATCATGACTGTTGAAAGACCCAAAGGAATTTTTAGGATCTAATGCCACACTAAGAGAAAGGAGTTCCACAGATATATCGTTAAACCTTGTACTTAACTCCATAAAGATGAAACCTATCGCTTCATTAAAGACATCAAAATGGTAATGATGCTCAACTGCAGTTTGCACGCGAGAACGACCAATCTTATACGAACCATCCAAGTTTGAAACATCAATACCATTTGAAGAGCAAAAAACCTTGACTTCTTCAAGAAAATTCTCCCAACCACATTCTCTCAATTTATTTAAGACAGTCTTAGTGGTAGATACAAATGAAATAGCAGTCAAAATATCTTGAGTTTTTTTTTTTTTTTTTTGAAGTACCTGACAAAGAGAATCAGTTATTCTCATTATTTTATGCATCAAGTGCAAGACGAACACAAATTCAAAACTAGCCATATTTTTGTAGATTCCACAAACTTTAGCCCTAGATCTTCCATTTGGAGAATGTTCGATAAGACATTCAAACACTTTACAAACTGCAACATACATATCTATCAAACTCTTCACAAAATTATAGTGAGAACTCCAATGAGTAGCTCCAGATCGCTGCAAATTACCAATTTGATTGGCACCACGTCCGGAATTGCGTTCTCCAATAGCCAACAAATTCTCAATTTTACATCTTTGAGCAACTTGCAATTGAGAGACACGCTTAGGTGAAGAAGTGATAATATTAACAATATTGTCCAAATGAGAAAAAAATTCCCAAATAACACTTACGTCCTTAGCTGCAGAAACCAATGCTAATTGTAAACGATGTGCAATACAATGGACATAATATGCATAGGGACAATCTCTACGAAACTTGTCAAACCATTTTTTCTGAAAACTACGATTTTGAGCACCAAATTATGAAGATGGATACACTTCCATTTTTGGTTGATAAGACCCTTCTCTCAGATAGTGTTAGTCCAAGTGGCTACGATCGGTTAGAGGGGGGTCCGACCGGTCGGCCCTCTCCTGGGCCGATCGCCCTCCCCCTTTTTTTAAATCCAGTACGTTCTGTTTCAAGTTTTTCATTCTCCAGGTACCGGTCGACGTTTTGCTCGACCGGTCGACCTCCAACTTGAAATGTTGTTCGATTTTTGTCAAAAATAAACTTCAAAAAATACTCCAAAAATTTAGTTAAAACATTTTAAAATCAATTGGGAGTATTTTGGACAACTTTTATAAACATTGTTTTGGTATAAAAACTCATTTAATCAAAATCATCAAAATCTTGATAAAAACATTTATCTAACAAATAGGATATTCACATATTTGCTTTCTTTTTCCTGGATCTCGCTCAAAACAAGTGGTTGATTGCACGACCGACATCGAAGGAGATTCATTAGATTGAAGTTGCACTGTATTGGATGTATGTTTTGAGCTAGTTTCACTAGTTTGATGATCTCTTTTCTTAAAGAAAGGTGATATTAATGTTGGCTTCCTTTTTTCGCAGAAGATTGGTGCTCCATTTAAAGTTCTGAAAAATATAAAACATACAAGATTAATAAATTCAGTAAGTAAGTTTGTGAAATTTTGATTTACACAAAATAATGTATTATAATTTATAAGTTGATATACAATTTCCTTAAGTAATTTATTCATGGTAGTATTATTGAGTTTGTGAAACCAGCATTGTATGTTTGAGATTTGATTTTATATTTTTTTTTTATTTCCCAGCTCCTTAAGGTTAGATTGTGAATTAATCAATTTTGATGGGATAATTGAGATTTGAGACTTGCATTGCGATATTAGGATAACCTCTAAAATAGTTGAGCCTAACTTATGTACTTTTAATATACCTAAAGGGGCTCAAATGCAATTAACTATTTTCAAGCTTTCTAGAATTGTGCTAGCGATTAGAACAAAGTTATCATAATTTTCCTGAAAAAAATCCATTTTTTCTATTAAAAAAAAACAAAAAACACAAATCTTGCCTTCACTCATCCTGACCCCTGCTCTCGGCCACACCAAATCCACAATTCAAAATATTATAACATTCTTTAATGTCTAAATAAGCTATTTTTTTTTTTTATCTTCAATAGATGAACAATACAATCATTAAAGAAAGATGCATAATTTATCCTACCCAACAAATAGATAGTGATAACAAAATTAATACATACAAGAAGAAAATATAAAATTACAAGATAAAAAAAATCTATGAAGTGGGCTTATAAGTATATATGGGCAGTGGGCTTATAGGACTGGGCTTAACTTAAAATGTAAAACTAATAAACCTATATAATATAAGGGCAGTGGGCATATAAATTTTTTTGCACTGGGCTCCAATTACACTATCATCCGCCCCTGATTGTAAGAGCATCTCCAACCCACCTTGATTTTCAAGGCTACCCTAAGAATAGAGGGAGGTGGATGCTCCAACCCACCTCTATATATCCCTCTAAATAAGAGATGGTGAACAATTCACCTCCAATTCTAGAGGTGTACTGTTCACCCCTATATCCCCATTTTTTTTTCATTTTTTTTTTGATTTTTATATTAATTTAAGTTGTATAATTTATCCTTTTGGACATGTTTATTTATGAAAATTAAAGTCAAAGAGGCACACATGGCACTTCGAAATGCGTTGATTGATAATTTGTGGGAGAAATTTTATAATTTAGAAAATTAATTGATGTTATCATGTAATTGAGCGTCATAAAGATCGTCACTGTAGCTTCATCATAAAAGGTATACATGACGATTTTTGCAATTTGTCACTATAAAATTAACCTTTGGTCACGCTAATAGCCATTGTTACGATTTGTATCATTTATTGTGATGCCAATATTGTCACATCAACGATAAAAATTTTGGCATCTATATTGTTTCTTTGTCACAAAAAAGTATATTTTTAATGACGAAAGCATGTTTTGTCATCATAGAACTAAATTTTAGTGACGAAAATAATCGCATTGCCAAATTCATCAAATTCTAATGACGAATTTTGGCATCACTATTGTATTTATGATTTCGTCATATATTACACAGTTTGTCATGAAAGAGGTGATTTAACGTTACGAAATAATATGTGTCACTTAATGTGTACTTATAATGATAAAATAATATGTCACCAATAATTACGATTCAACGACGAGATATGTGTTGTCACCAAAAGAATATGTAACGTGATGATTTTGTTCATCATGGAAATAATCGCAATATATGACAAAACTTATCAGCGTCGCTAATTGCGCCAAAATAATGATGAAATCGTCCGTCATAAAAATAAATATGTGGTGACAAAATGTATCGCCACATAATAAATTTATGCAGTGACAAGTTTTGAAGATATTTGTGATGATACAAGTCATCATTATAGTGTATTTTTATTGACAAATTGTATACCGTCAAAGAATAGATTTTTTTAGTGACGACTAAATTTATTGTAATAAATGATTGTTTTAGTTATAAAATAATTCATTGTCACTAATTGATAGCTTTCTTACATGACAATATAATGCCATGAAAATAACTATTATAGGCAATGTAATTGGCACATTTTTTTATTTTTGTACATATATAATGATTTAAATATTAATTTGTAAAATATTCTATCAATACATTATTAATACCACAAAGTGCAAGTTCAAATGCAGTTAAGCATGAAAAATAAAAATAAAAATAAAATAAATCATGTTTGATTAAGTAGAATACGATTAATTATTTATCAATATAAGAGAAATGATAAGATATCCATATTTCAAATGGACAGTAAACTACTTGAACAATGTCGGAGAAAAAACCATTAAATATCCAAACCAAAAGAAAAGAGTACTTAGATTAATTCTATCGGCTTAGAGATTATTCCCACTCACAGCCATGAATGTCATAAGCTTTTCAATACAAGCACCTTGTTGACTGAGCTGGTTTTTCAAATCACCCACTTGTGAGTTAAGCCCACTCACTTGTGATTCTGATTCTTGTAACTTCTCTTATGTCTCTTGAAGTTTATTTTGCAGTTCTCGAGTACTTGAGTCATACGATGTGGTGCGTCTACTTGGAGGTTTTGGGCCATAGCCAAGGCCTTTTATATAACCAGATCCATGGCCAAGCACCTCAAGAACTATTTCGTCGACACTCTTCTCAATTCCTTCCTCTGTATATTGGTTTCGCTTTGATATCATCAACTCCTATTCGAATATTGGACATACAAATATACAATTAATATCATGACACAAACTAAAATGTACAATACAAATATGTATGTGAATGATTATCCAATTCTCTTGAGCCTCAACTCTTGACCAACCATTTTTCTCTTTATAGTGAGTACGTTTATACAATTCAATCATATCACATTCTTCTCCATTCAGCTCTTTCTGAGACTATAAAAAAATGAGAAAATAAAAAAATTCACAATCCAAAAAAAAAGAAGATTAAAGAAACATTATCGGCTCAAGGTTACTTAAAACACTCACAATTTCATGTTGAAGAACAGTAAAAGGTATTCCGCCGGAAATATGTGGTGCTCATACTTGTTTCTGATTTCCCGTATTGGTTAAACTTTGGTTCTGCAAAATAAGAATAGTGATATTGCAAGTTAAGGAAGACATATAATAAAAAACAAGGCATGTTATAAAATTTAAACATAAGTTTAATTTAATTTTAGGTGCTATTACCTTTTATTCAGGTGTTGCGAAACACTCGCACAATACTTGCCAATTCTGTTTATTTATGGAAAAAAAGATGGCTTATTATTTTGGGATAAAAACATTCAACCCCCCAAACTATTCGAAGTTTTACACTTAACCATACAAACTTTAAATCGTTACACTTCACCCTCCCAACTATGCGAAATTTTATACTTTGCCTTAAATTACAGATTTACCCTAGCTTCACGAAAGTTGGTTTACAGTTTACCCTCTAAACTTCAAAGTTGTTGCACTTTCCCACCTATGCCATAAATTTTATTGTATTATTTACATTTACTCCTCAAGGTCTTGTGATCCTCGAAAATGGTATCAAAACCTAGGTTTATTATGAACTTTTAGTTATATTTATTATATTTATGTAATTAACAATTGGTGAGGGGAATTTTCTCCGAGAATATGGATCTAGACAATTGTCCAAGATGTACACCTTACAGGACATATCATCAAATTGTGACGATATATGCACAAGATCACCAAGACAAGATAGCATATTGGAACAACCAATATATTGAAAAAGAACGCACAGGAGCGATACGGAAACATTGAGACACTGCGAAAGACAAGCAACATATTATCTGAGTTTCCTTATGGTAAATCATATATTATATGTTGATCTGATGAATCATCAGGAAAAAGTCCATGAGAATGCTTATCAAAATTATGATTCCTGATGGAATACCAGCATGGAACGAGATACTTCCGGACACATCTAAGATCTCAAAAGATATTAGGGAAGTCCAGAAGATGGTGCAGGTTTATGGCAACCGCCATATTCATTTACCAGCCCAAGTTCATCAGATCCAGAACCAGATGGAGACAATGGTAAAATATAAAAAGGAAACTCTTGAAATCCTTCATGATATTCAAAAATGAGTCAAGAACCTAGAGGACAGACCAAGTTCATCAGGAGGAAAGAAACGGATTGATTTTGGAACGGTACCCTATTTACATGACTGATGAGGAGAAGCTTATCGCCATCATCAAAGGAAAATCTATCACGAACTAAAAGGTGATGGATATGGAGAAAATGAATCTTAAAGATCTACATGACCTTGCAGAATACTTCGCAGGATTAGAAATTGTAGATTTAAAGATGAGCATAGGAGATGGAACAGCTTTGGTTACCTATGACCCACAAGGTAGACCAATTCCACCACCGCCACCAGTAAATCCCAGCGTCGCCGAAAGTGCAGGTTCAAATCATGGAACCCAGGACGAGAGAATGCATCACGTTGGAGATTTCACCACAGGGAATGAAACACTTTCAGGAACAGGAGCTCGACCCCCTCTTGCGGGAACTCGACAACCTTCTAGAAGGCTAAATGTTTATCAAACGCCTTATGGAAGATCACATCTCGACCCAATACATCCATATGGGTTGATGTTAAATCTGGATATCCCAGATTTTAAAAATCGAGAAGTTCTCATTGATGATGGTCATCAGCTATGAGGATTGCAACAGGTACCCTTGATCTTACGAAAGATTCATTCATTTTACTCCTTGAAATGAGTCTTGAGGGGTCTGTAAGGATTGCATGGGATATGACTGGAGCAAGTATGAAAAACGCGGTCACAGCAGGGGAATCACTAAAAGGAATTGTCGATGATATGGCAAAATTATTCAAAATCCATTTTATCGGCACAGGTTACTTTGAGGGATTAGAAGAGGAAAAAAAGAAAAAGATATAAACAAGCCCTCTACAACCTCGAGTTACATAATATTTGTCATATTGACGAATAAATCAAGTTGTTCATCGAGTATCGGTGGATGTCAAAGATTGGAGACAAAGAAGCTTCACAGCTATTCTTTGCAAAGATTCTGAGTCCCTGGAGAGAAATGCTTATCAGGGAATACAAGGATGCATCTAATTTGGATACGGTGGCTAGAAGAATGTCATTCCTGATGGCCAAGCTATCTGAATGGTGTTATCAAGCAGTACTATACATGAATTACAAGTAGTACTATCTGAATGGTGTTGACGATGACATCCCAATAGTTGTGGGAGGTCAACCACAGTGGCATAAGAAGAAAAAGGAGAGAAGCCATCAAGAAGAAAATCCAAAGGAATTATAATGAAGGTGCTTTGGCATGGTGGGACAAGAACGAGTTTAAAGCTTCCTTAAAGGTTAAACCAGGAAAGGAGTACAAGTTCGTGAGATTCAAACCAATCCTTATGAACCAGGAGGATCGTGAGGATATGCAGAAAATACTTAAGGAACATCTTGACCCTAAGTTGATTTCACCAGGAGTTTCTCCATACAGCAGTCCAGGATTCTTAGTCAGAAATCATGGAGAAATCAAAAGAGGAAAGCCAAAACTTGTTATTAATTACAAAGGGATTAATAACATTTTGGAGTTCGACGGATACTACATCCCAAGTAGAGAACATCTGGTTAACTGTATCAAAGGTGCCAGGATATTCTCAAAGTTTGATTGCAAGTCTGGATTTTACCAGATTAAGATGGAGGAAGAAAGTAAGAAGTTCACAGCTTTCTATACACCACAAGGACACTATATTTGGAACGTGATGCCTATGGCATTGGCTAACGCACCCCAGATATACCAAAGAAAGATGGATAATCTCTTCAAAGATTATTTCAGTTTCATGTTCGTGTATATCGATGACATTCTTATCGCATCAAAGAACATGAAGGAGCATCTCAAGCATTTGGAAATATTTTCAGATGTTGTTTGCCACAAGGAAGGATTAGTGCTTTCAGAAAAGAAGGCAGTGATTGCTACGAGACAGATTGAATTCCTCGGAATTGAAATTGATGAATCTGGAATCATCTACAAAGCCATATTGTAGAAAAGATACAAGGATTTCCACATACACTGAAAGACAAGAAGCAACTTCAGAGTTTTCTTGGATTTGTTAATTTTGTTGGAATGTTCATAAACAATCTAGCACATTACAGGAAGGTGTTTAGCCCATTTCTCAAAAAAGATGCTACATTCAAATGGGAAGATGAACATCAAGAAGGAATAAAGCAACTTAAAGAAGTTTGCAAAAAGCTTCCAAAGCTTGCAATTCCAAAAGATGAAGATGAATTGGTTCTTTATGCAGACGCCAGTGACTATTGGTGGGCAGCGGTTCTTACAAAAGCCACACCAAACGGCGAAGTGCCATGCAGATATTGCAGCGGTCTTTTTACAGACAGTGAAACGAATCGATGGCATATCAACGAGAAATAATTCTTTGCAGTCAGAAAGGCTTTCAAAAAATGGCTTCTATTTTTACTGGCTAAAATATTTACTTTAAAAATTGATAATTCAAGTGTCAAGGCTTTTCTGAAAAACAAAATTGAATCTAAACCATAAAAGGCTAGATTACTTAGATGGCAAGCTGAATGCCAATATTATGATTATGATATTGTCATTACAAAATCTCATGAAAATGTTCTTGTAGATTTTTTAACACGAGATGGAAGGACGCGTTGCTGACGAGGTCCTTAAACGAGTAAGCCATCTCAGGGAAAACCTGGAGAGTCTAGAAAGATATTTTGGGACGTTATGTCTCAATGCAGAAGTTGTTGGACAACTTCAACAGGCTGACCAGAAATACGTTTCTAGTCAAATACGAGCATGCCAGTTTGCTCAAGGACAATTGTTCTTAGCGCTGCAAGGGCCTCTCCTCCAGGCCACATCCCCTACGATGCAGAAAGGGGAGAATAGAGAACGGGGCTATAACCCGGAGGTTATGGATTCAAGTACCATAGTCACAAGTGTTGCAGGTGATGCATCCCCTGAGGGTGTACAAACTGTAACGAATGTTGAAGCTCTGGTGTCACAACCCGAGTCTTCAAGTCAACCCAGCACCTCTGGGGTAAAAGAGGGAGAGTTGAATCTTAGGCCACAGACAGGCAAATCTAAGGTTCAAACTGACGAGATAAAAATTTCTCCAATGCAGGTATATCAACAACAATAGGAGAAATTGATTACAAGAAGAGGTATTAACCCTGAAAAAACAATGGTTGATATCTCAGGCAAATATCCCAGAGTTTGGATGAAACCAGGAAGTCATCCAAATGAAGTACAGGAATGGTATACTCTTGGAGCTCTAGCTTCAATCTATATATGTATCACCAGGATTCCCAGAAATTTCGAAATTACCGAAATGGATTGGGAAAGCCGTTTACGAGACTTGGGCCAATAATCCACATTTGTCCAGAGGAGATATTCTGGAACTGTATTTTATCAGTGCAGCTCCCGAACCAGCGAAGAAAGGCTTTACCGAAGCTTTTCACTTCATCAAGCTAAGAAGACCGGATGGAAATGCTTTAAAATATATCAAGGCAGCTTCACCGGAAGAAGTACCAGTGTTAGTAGGAGCAATTTCTGAAGACGAAGCTTCTACACGACGAGCATGGGGTCTTTGGGTTTGTATAACAGAAATGGACAAAGTCAAATATCCGTTTAAGTTTTTCCAGAATTCAGCAAATGGATCTTTCCTACTGAATTCAATGACTGGATCAACAACAGGATTCGCAAAGGAGGTTTTTGAGACGAAGTGAAGAATTCTCTGGGAGAACAAGATTTCGGCGAGCAAAGAAACTTACCAGAAATTCTGTAACATGGTGCATGTTGGCCGTTGGATCGATCGAATCTGTCAAGAATGCCCCGAACAGAAGGAACCCGAGTTTGGGAAAGGTTTCCGACCCAAATCCGACTGACAAGACCATGCAGCTGGAAAGGACAAGGGCCTAGTTCACAATACGCATTATCCTCGGGGACCAAATTTTTAAAAGATTCCCCGACAAAAAACACATGGGCTAAGTCACACGGAAGAAAAAGAAAAACAGTTGGCGAGACAAAAATGCAAAAAATGACGTAAGCAGTGATGTCATAAATATCAACAAGATTTGAAGTCCGCCTTTGAAGTCCAGACTTACCTCTATAAAAAGCAGGATTTGAAGGAAGCTGAGGACATCGAACATTTTCCTTATTTTCTGATAATAAATTCTGAGTGAAAATTTGTATTAGCTGAGTGTTTTAGTTTTAAGTTTTATGTATTTACGAGTGCAAGCATCATCTATAAGAGGCTAAAAAAGTATTCTCTTCCCAAAAGGAGATTACTAATGTAATAAAACTTATACTAGAAAGTTGGCACCCCATTTTCCTTGTAATTTGTATTGTAATAGATAAATGCATTTAGCCGAGTCAAGTCAAGTCGACTATGCCTGGATATACAAGAAGTCAACTGAAGACTAAAATGAAGATTTCGCTGTGAAACAACTGAGTATGGCAAGGAGGAGAACACAAGAACTCGACTGAAGGAGTATCAGCTGGGATACAGCTGTGTGAAGTGTCAGTCAAGTCAACTCAAGAAGCCAAGTCAAGTTAAAGTGACAAATGAGTCTTTCAATCATTGGAGCAGAAACAAGTCACCTGGGGAAACGACAGCTGCAAAGAGGAGTTAACTGAAAAGAATCCGTTGCACAGAAGTCAAGAATATTACCTAAACATGTAATACTTCCATGCTGCCATGTCTTAAAGTGCTCAGTCCCAGAAGCGTGCAAAAGGAATAAACCAATGGGAAGTATTGCACCTTGTGTAAGACTCTGAAAAGCCGAATGCTCATTTAATACGAGAAAATGTCAATATCAAGAACTGCAACAAGACAAGCCAACGAACACAAGTGACTTTTGAAATCAACCTATCTCTTCAACGGGCAGATTTTTAAAAGTTCACTATAAAAGGCTGAGGAATCACTTTGAGAAGAAAAAACCTTGATTACCAGAACTACGAACAAGAAAGCAATACTCATTATGTAACCTGAAGGATTTCTCAAGTTATTCAAGCAAATCCTCAAGCCTACATCTCGAAGGAAATCGATACAACACCAAGCTGTGAAGGAAAGACAACTTCAAACTGTTGAAGAGAAAACTTTTGAAGAATCAAAAGGGGTCAACATTCCAAGAAGGATTGTAGAAAGGTTCAAGGTCGAACCAGTCTCAAGTTATTGGAGGGCTTCGTGATCAAATCCAAGAAGCTTGAGAAAGTGAGTTGAAGTAGCAAGGCAGCCGCCCTGTGAAGAAGCTGAGCCGAACGAGAAGCCAGCTGTGTGACCAAGGCGTCTCCAGACTGAGTTCCAAAGGATCAAGTCAGCTATGTGATCAAGACTTGTATCTGTGCTGATAACCACTCTGTACTCTGATCAATACTTAGTGGATTCCTCCAGGAGTTGGAGAAGAGAGGATTAGAAGAATTACCCCATCTTCGAACCTCTATAAAAATTATTGTGTCATTTACATTTCAGCATTTAATTTCTGCATATCATTTTATATCTGCTGAAAATTTGCTATCCAACTAATAATTAACAAAGTGCTAAAACCAAGTGTTAAAACAAACTTAAACCAAATTTAAGGGTGTTAAGTCTTCTGCTGAAAATCTCATCACAGCCAAGTTAAGGTTTAAACTAAAGTGAGTTATTCTATCAACGGCTCAATCGATCTGTTGAGTGGCTAACTCTGCTGATTAACTAACCTAGATGTTCCTCAAGGACTTAGCTGTGTATTTAACTCTGTACTATTTTAAAAGGACTAAAATCGAAAAGTTGGTAAGGTTTATTTAACCCCCCCTTCTGAACCTTACTCACACCCCTTAGGACCTACAAGTGGTATCAAAGCGGTTGGTTCATTGTGTTAGATAAATGTTTTTATCAAGATTTTGATGATTTTGTTTTAATAAGATTTTATACCAAAACAATGTTCTTATATGTTGTCCAAATACTCCTAAATGATTTAAAATGTTTTTACTAATTTTTGGAGTATTTCTTAGAGTTTTTAATTTGAAAAAATCGGACAACATTTAACCGGTCGCCCAAAGTGGTAACAAGATTAGAAACTCGAAAACAGAACTTACAGGTCTTGAAAAAAAGAGGAGGGGACCGGTCAAGGGTGAGGTCGGCCGGTATCCAAGGCGACCGGTCGCACCCCACCTCGACCGGTCGCACCCCGCAACCCCTACCGGATCGCACTATTTTTTAAAAACGGTCGAAATCTTCAACAGGGCAACCGGTCGCCCTATGTTAATTTTTGACAAACAAAATTCCAACCGTTGTAACTGTGATGACAAGATTTGCTTTTCAATTTTGTACAATATTTCTACATCTTGTGATCTTCTTTTTGTAGACAAAAGTGAAGATAGAGGAGCCTATGTTGGGAGCCTATGTTGGGAGCCTATGTTGGTGAAGCTTCCCTATAAATAGAGGATGAATTGAAGACACAAGACACCACACATACAAGCAAAATACACAACAAGAAATCTGCAAATTGTTCAAGCTTTCATTTTTTCATTCTTGTTGTAATAGCCTAAGTACTTTCACTTGCACATCTTTGAGGTCTAGGCTTTTTGATTCTTGATTACACTTGCACTCAATCTTTGTATTGATTTCATAGAGTTGTAATCTTGAATTTTGTCTATCATTCAACACAAGATATCCTTGTGAGTATTCTTGTGGTAAGAATACACTTGGGTGATTTAGGTGATAGGTGTTTGAAGAGTGTGGTACTCTTCAAAGGTGGTGAAGGAAGATTGTGGTAATCTCCTTGAAGGTGTTGTAAGAGGATTGTGGTGATCCTCAAGGTGTTGTATTAATTGTGGTAATTAATAAAATCTTTTTTCTTTTTGAAATCCATCCCGGAGATACTTGGGTGGTAGAGGATTAGGCCCTAGGTGGGTTGAACCTCTTTAAATGAACGAGTGTTGTTTAATTTCCGCATTTACATTCTCGTCATTTACTTGTTGATTCGAAAAAGAGGGTGATTTGCGAAAAATCGGCATAATCTATTCACCCCCCTCTAGATTATCGTAGCCACTTGGACTAACAAGTGGTATCAAAGCCAAACTCTTTGGCTAAGCTCGTTCGAGTAAAGAGGAAAGATTCATGGCTATGAATGAAGCTTATCTCACCACCGACGCCTCCACCAACAAGCCACCACTATTCGACGCCAACAACTACGCATTTTGGAAAGACCGCATGGAGTGTTTTTCTACAAAGCAGATTTGATATTTGGAATGTGGTCATTGAAGGAGTTTCAACCAACAACAAAATTGGAGGATGGTGCCACTACTCCCAAGCCATTTTATACGATGAAAATGACAAAAGGCTTTCTCTCTAAATGGTAAGGCCTTAAATATTTTACATTGCTTTCTTACCGCCACCGAATATAATCGCATAAGAGGCATACTCGGCACATGAAGTTTGGGAAAAATTAGAAACCATTTTGAGGGCACAAAGAAAGTAAAGCAAGCAAGAAAAACAATGCTTGTGAAAGACTTTGAAAATTTCAATATGCATGATGGTGAAAGCATATCAAAAATGGTGGAAAGGCGACAACATTGTCAATCCTCTTGTGGCTCTTGGAAAGGTCATCTCAAGAAGAAGACAAGGTGACCAAGGTATTAAACGCCCTTCCCGGCTCATGGTCCGAAAAAGGTGACGGCAATCACGGAAGCTCAAAATCTTGAGACACTCAAGTTTGATGAGCTCATTGGGAATCTCCTCATTTATGAAGTATATCTCAAGGAGAGGAAAAATTCTCAACCATCCACCTCTAAATCGGGTACGCAAAATATTATTAAAGGCTTATCATCTTCTTCTAATAATGTTTATTATGCTAGTGATGAGGATGATGAAGAAACGGCGGCTCTTGTTAGAAAATTTGCAAAATTTGTAAACAAAAATAAAGCAAGAAAGCCAAGAGATAATTCTTGCTTTAAATGCGGAAAATCCGGGCACTACATAGCCGATTGCCCAAAATTAGCGGAAGAGGAACAAAAGAAGAAAAAGCCTTTTCCGAAAAAGAAGGCGTTAAATGCGGATGTCAAAACTTGGGATGAATTACTTGAAACAACCGACGAGGAAGGAGAATCCGAACATGGTCTTATGGCCATAGACGATGAAAATACCGAGGTACGCTCTAATGCTTCATCTTCTTCCCTAGTTGATGAATTACAATGTGATTTTGATGAATTGCAAAATGAGTTTCAAAATTTGATTGTTAAATACAAGAATTTGAAAAAGGAGCATAAAGAGCTTAAACTAGAAAAGGATAAATTATTTACTTTTATGACTCTCTTGATAAAGCTCATGCTATTACTCTTACTATGGTCCGTACTCTTGAAACCGAAAAACAAACGCTCACAAATGATATTGAAAATTTGAAAAAGGATGTGCATCGATTCAATTTAAGTACGGATAAAGTCACAAAAATTTTAGATGCACAAAGAGGTGAGCATTCTAAATTAGGACTTGGTTATAAACCTTTTCAAAATGCTTTTAAGAAAAAGACCAAGGTCCAACCTTGACGTCTAGTAGTCCTCGTATTATTACTTGTTTTTATTGTGGTAAGAATGGACACTATGCTAGCAATTGTAAATTGAAGAATAATTTTAGCTATTATTGGAGACCTAAAGGTCTCAAGGCACCCCCATGGACCCCAAAATTATGGACCCCAAAATTATAGGGTACCTAAAAATAATTCCTTTGTAGGTTAAGGGGTTATAACAACAATGGAAGATTCAAAATGGCTCGTGGACAGCGGATGTTCACGCCATATTGAAATAGAGAACTTTTTACCAACATCAAGCTCCAAGAAAGGGTATGGTCATGTTCGGCAATGGCAAAGGAAGAATTCTTGGAAATGGAGAAATTGGTAACTCTTCTTTCTCTCTTAGTAATGTTCTTTTAGTAGAAGGGCTTAAGTTCAATTTGATAAGTGTTAGCCAACTTTGTGACTCAAATTATAATGTTGTTTTTAATAAAGAAAAATGCCTTATTTCCAAAAATGATAAAATTATTTGTGAAGCAATTAGAAAAGGCAATCTTTACAAAATTTGTACAAGTGATTTGGTTAGTCAAAATGTTTCTTGTCTTGTCGCCAATAATGATTTAACTAGCTTATGGCATAGGCGACTTGGACATGTTGGATACAAAAATTTGCAAACTATTTACAAAAACCAACATGTAAAAGGACTACCCAAATTGAATTTTGAAAATCTTGGCTTATGTGACACTTGTCAAAAGAACAAATTAGTTAAGAGTAGTTTTAAGCCCAAAAATGAAATTTCCACTACCAAACCCCTACAAATGCTTCATCTTGATTTGTATGGGGATATTTTGACAAGTCTAAGTGGAAAACATTACACTTTTTTTGTTATAGTTGATGATTTTTCTAGATATACTTGGGCTCTATTTCTTACAAATAAAAGTGATGCCGTTAATGAGTTTGTTAAGTTGTGTAGACTCATTGAAAATGAAAAGGAAGATACTATTAAGTCCATTCAAGTGATCAAGGTGGAGAATTTGTAATCGAATTTAGAGTCTTTTGTGAAACCAAGGGATATAGTCATAATTTTTCGGCTCCAAGGACACCTCAACAAAATGGAGTAGCCGAAAGGAAGAATCGGACACTTCAAGAAATGAGTGATCCATGCTCAATGAATTTTCACATCCAAAATATTTTTAATTGCTATGTCATTAATAGTTTATATTCGTCCTAAAATGAATAAAACTCCATATGAGCTTTGGAAAGGAAGAACTCCAAATATTAGTTATTTCAAAATTTTTGGATGTAAATATTTTATTATGAATACTAAGGATCAATTAGACAAACTTGATCCTAAGGCCGATGAAGGAATATTTATGGGGTATTCAATCAAAAGCAAAGCATATCGAGTTTACAATAAGACTAGTGGGGTTGTTGAAGAATCCATCCATGTCAAATTCAATGAAGCTTCGGGTGTTGAAAGGATACCCAATGATGAAAGTGATGAAGAGGATATCGTTGAAACCATTGTTCAAGATGAAACTCAAAACGATCAACCGTCCACTTCAAATGGTTCTCAAGAAGATAGAGGTGATATCTCGGATCTTCCCGTTGCATTGAAATTTAAGGGAGATCACCCAAAAGATCTTATTATTGGTGATCCCCTTGATAAAGTTGACTTGAAAATTTCAAGAAAGCTCTTATATCTCAAAAAGAGCCTAAAAATGCTAAGGAAGCCATTGAAGATGAGGATTGGTTTTTAGAAATGCAAGAGGAGTTGAATCAATTTGAAAGAAATGATGTATGGGAATTAGTACCTTGTCCTCCATCTCAAACCATTATTGGTACAAAATGGGTATTTGAACAAGCTCGATGACCAAGGCAATATTGTTCAAACAAAGCAAGATTAGTAGCTCAAGGTTATTGTCAAGAAGAAGGTATTGATTATGATGAAACATTTGCACCGTAGCACGTTTAGAAGAAGCTATGTATTTTACTTGCCTATTCTTGTTTTAAAAATTTCAAGCTTTACCAAATGGATGTAAAATCCGCATTTTTAAATGGTATTATTCAAGAAGAAGTCTATGTAAAGCAACCTCCGGGGTTTGAAAATTTTTCTAGGCCTAATGATGTTTATAGACTTAAAAAGGCCTTATATGGTTTGAAACAAGCACCCCGTGCATGGTATGATAGACTTAGCTCTTTTCTTTTGCAAAATGGTTTTACAAGAGGTAAAGTTGACACTACTCTCTTTGTTTTTGAAAAAGGGCAAGATTGCTTATTAGTGCAAATTTATGTTGA
This sequence comes from Rehmannia glutinosa, assembly GCA_016081115.2. Lineage (NCBI taxonomy): Eukaryota > Viridiplantae > Streptophyta > Magnoliopsida > Lamiales > Orobanchaceae > Rehmannia > Rehmannia glutinosa. The sequence continues at coordinate 58,101,696 of CM071935.1, read as the reverse complement.
TGATATTATTTTTGGTGCTACTAATGAATCCTTGTGCAAGAAATTTTCTAAGTTAATGCAAGGTGAATTTGAAATGAGCATGATGGGGGAGCTCAATTTCTTCCTTGGACTTCAAATTAAGCAATGCCAAGAAGGAATTTATATTTCTCAATCAAAATATACAAAGGAGCTTTTGAAGAAATTTGGCATTGAAGGAAGAAGAACCGTCTTTACCCCAATGGCAACAAATGTCAAGATTGACAAAGATGAAAAAGGCAAGTCGGTTGATGAATCCAAATATAGAGGTATGATTGGTAGTTTACTTTATTTAACCGCAAGTAGACCGGACATTCTTCATGCCGTATGCCTATGTGCTCGTTTTCAAAGCAATCCCAAAGAATCTCATATGAGTGCCGTTAAAAGGATTTTTCGATATTTGAAAGGCACTATTCAATATGGTTTATTCTATTCAAAGAATGAAAATTTTTCTCTTAAAGGTTATAGTGATTCGGACTATGCGGGAAATATTGATGATCGGAAAAGTACTTCCGGATCATGTCAATTTTTAGGCGATTGCCTAGTATCTTGGTTTTCAAAGAAACAAAATTGTGTTTCACTTTCAACTACGAAGCCGAATATATTTCGCGGCATTTTGTTGTACACAACTTCTTTGGATGAAACAAACTTTAGCGGATTATAAATGTTCTTTTGAAAATGTTCCTATCTTTTGTGATAACATATCCGCTATAAATATTGCGCAAAATCCGGTTCATCATAACCGTACTAAACATATTGAAATTCGACATCATTTTCTAAGGGATTGTGTCTCAAAACGAAAAATTGAGATATCTTTTGTACCATCTCAAGATCAATTAGCGGACATTTTTACAAAACCGCTATCTTTCGAGACTTTTGCATCGATACGAGCTCGGTTAGGCATAATGCATATTGAATGAGGCTTGCGTTTGCATTTTGCACGTTTTTAAAACTTAGGGGCGAAAAATCGGATTTTTGGTTGAAAATTCGGATTTTGGAAAAACTGACAAACAGTGGGCTGAAAGGGTTGAGGGCAACCGGTCGCCCTCAACGTCGCCGTCGCCCTAAGCATAAAATGGATTAAAATGGTTCTCTTTTCAAAGATTCGCAACATTAACATATTTTGGCCATTTTTCGTCCCCTTTGCCAAATTTTCATATATTTCATTCAAAAATGGTTTTCATGCATTTTTTTCACAACATGGATATTATATATCATGATTATCATCATTATGACTCATCTTTTCCGATCAAATGGTAAGAATTCTACTCCATTTGCTCAATTGGGTTGAACCCTTGATTTTTTGACTTGTTTGCAAAATTCTTGATTCTAGTTTCATATGAATGTGATGAGCTTAATATTTATGATGTATTGAATGTTGTTTGCACTGAATTGGTGATGAAAATTTTTGGCTTAAATGAATTTCAAAGGCGTTATATACTTCTAGTTTTATTCGACGCACGCCAAGTGTTCGATAAAATGTTTCAATGAAAAATTCATCACCTACGTGATTCTCTTGATTTGAAAAGTCATATAAGTTTATAGAGATCATGTTTTATCAATCAAATGAGCTTTTGCAAGTCAATTGATCAACTTTTCCCTTTTATTTGGAATTTAAGCTTCAATTTTCAATAAGCTCGATAAATCGATAAATTTGCGCACTTTGATATGAATATATGATGTTTTTATCGTGCTAACATTCTTTTTGATGATTCCAAAGGGGGAGAAACAGGAAAAATGCTCATACGCTCAAAGAAGCGAAAATAAGCTTGCAAGAAAAGCTATAAGCTAGGGCTCTTGAAAGCCATAAGCTGTGAACAATGCTTAGTCCATTTGATGTATTGTGGACTTTTATGCTTGACTAATGATGTTATGTGACAGGGGGAGCTTATAAGCTCATGGAATTCAAGCTTTAGTTGTGAAAGCTAAGCTTTTAGCTTTTAGTTGTTGCTTGTATACTTGTTCTTTATATGCATGTTGATAGGGGGAGCTTGTGCAAAAATGATTTTGAAAAATCTTTGCTTCTATCCTTGTGTGCTTGTACTTATGATGTATCTTGTTTGCAATTGATTGTTGTTTTAAGACCGGAAAATTTGTTTTGTTTTAAAATCAACCTTCTAAAATTGTTTTGGTTTGTAATCATCAAAAAGGGGGAGTTTGTTAGATAAATGTTTTTATCAAGATTTTGATGATTTTGTTTTAATAAGATTTTATACCAAAACAATGTTCTTATATGTTGTCCAAATACTCCTAAATGATTTAAAATGTTTTTACTAATTTTTGGAGTATTTCTTAGAGTTTTTAATTTGAAAAAATCGGACAACATTTCAAAGGGGAGGTCGACCGGTCGCCCAAAGTGGTCGACCGGTACCTGAAGATTAGAAACTCGAAACAGAACTTACAGGTCTTGAAAAAGAGGGAGGGGGACCGGTCGAGGTGAGGTCGAGGTCGGCGCCCCTGGGCGCGACGGTCGCACCCCACCTCGACCGGTCGCACCCCCCTGCAACCCCTACCTGGATCGCACTATTTTTTAAAAAACGGTCGAAATCTTCAACAGGGCAACCGGTCGCCCTATGTTATTTTTTGACAGCAAAATTCCAACCGTTGCAATCTGTGACATCAAGATTTGCTTTTCAATTTTGTACAATATTTCTACATCTTGTGATCTTCTTTTTGTAGACAAAAGTGAAGATAGAGGAGCCTATGTTGGTGAAGCTTCCCTATAAATAGAGGATGAATTGAAGACACAAGACACCACACATACAAGCAAAATACACAACAAGAAATCTGCAAATTGTTCAAGCTTTCATTTTTTCATTCTTGTTGTAACAGCCTAAGTACTTTCACTTGCACATCTTTGAGGTCTAGGCTTTTTGATTCTTGATTACACTTGCACTCAATCTTTGTATTGGTTTCATAGAGTTGTAATCTTGAATTTTGTCTATCATTCAACACAAGATATCCTTGTGAGTATTCTTGTGGTAAGAATACACTTGGGTGATTTAGGTGATAGGTGTTTGAAGAGTGTGGTACTCTTCAAAGGTGGTGAATGAAGATTGTGGTAATCTCCTTGAAGGTGTTGTAAGAGGATTGTGGTGATCCTCAAGGTGTTGTATTAATTGTGGTAATTAATAAAATCTTTTTTCTTTTTGAAATCCATCCCGGAGATACTGGGGTGGTAGAGGATTAGGCCCTAGGTGGGTTGAACCTCTTTAAATCAATCAACGAGTGTTGTTTAATTTCCGCATTTACATTCTCGTCATTTACTTGTTGATTCGAAAAAGAGGGTGATTTGCGAAAAATCGGCATAATCTATTCACCCCCCTCTAGATTATCGTAGACACTTGGACTAACACATTGAGCCTTCCACACTGGTTGCTGAACGAGATCTCCAATCTTTCAAACAAGATTTTAACACTTGTTCTTTCAAAAGCCATTTTTTTACAAAAACAAAAACAACAAAGTTATTATCATGGAAGCAAATTTGACACGCGTTCCTATGTTCACCATTGAAGAATTTGATGACTTGAAATACGTATGCAGGCTCATCTATCAGCTTTACATGATGAGATGTGGATAGTGATAGAGGATGGGCCACTGCAAATAATGAAGGTGAACACAGCTGCAAGGAGAGCTGCTGCTGCGGTGAAGAAGAGAAGAGAGCTGCTCCTCCTAGACCGGCTATGGTTGAAAAACCAACAATTTGAATGGGCAAATGATGAGAAAAAGATACAACTTGGACAATGTGGCCAAGGATATACTTTACAAGACTTTGGACAAAGCCATGTTCAACAAAGTCAAATCTTGCAAAGATCAAAGAAATCAGGATAAACTAACTTTAATTTGTGAAGGATCTGAGCAAATTAAGGAAAATAAATTATCTGTTGTTGTTCAAAAATTTGAAAATTTTAAAATGCTTGCAGGTGATACAATGGATCAGCTGGATGCTAGATTCACTGAAATTACAAATGAGCTCTCAGCACTTGGAAAGGAATACACACAAAAGGAAATGTGCATGAAGATACTAAGGAGCCTCCCAGCTGAGTGGGAAATGAAGACCATGGCTCTAAGGCAATCGATGGACCTATCAAAAACATCCAATCATGAACAATTCTCAGACCTCAAAGCTTATGAATTCGAACTAAGAAGAAAAGATCAAGAGAAGATAGCTGTACTCAAAATAGCTGCACTTATAGTCAAAGATGGGAAGAGAGCTGAGACCAAAGAAATCATTGACCAGGAGGAGATTGCGCTGATGGTTAAAAGATTCAACAAGTTCTTCAACAAGAACTACAAAAGAAATAAAGGTGAATCCTCCAGAAGACATTCAGCTCCCTCCAATTCAAGGGAAGATAGGCCACCAAAGAGAGCTGAGTATCAAAAGGTCGAATATCAAAGAGCTGACAACCCAATAAATGAGAGAGCTGACCAAAAAGTTGAAAACCTGTGTTGGAATTGCAGACAACCAGGACACTTTGCTATTGACTGTCCATATCTTGTAGTCAATAAATACAGGAATGAAGAAGAGAGAAGAGTCTTCAGAGAAAGAAGACAAGAAAAGAAAAAGGCAATGTTAAGGGCCGAGAGATCGCCGAGACAGCTAAGTCAATGGAAGTAGCAGACTCAGAGAGTAGTGAAGCTGACTACTCAAGTAACTCGACGAAGAAGAAGCCTTAACTGCCTAATGGTCAAAGAACAAGATCAACCCGACCAAGAAGATGAGGTACACTCTAACTCATCTCACTCGATTCTAGTGATAGTGATCGTGACACACACACTTCATCACCCACTGATCTTTATGATTCATTAGGCAAAATGATGAAAGACTTTGAGCACATTAAATCCTCACACACACTATTAAATGAGGAAAACAGCCAGCTCAAAAGCCAAAACTCACAGCTGACTAAGGAGTTGAGTACAAAGAGCTGAAGGCTGAAAATGCCAAACTAATAGCAGAGATAGCTGCTATAGAAAAGAGGGAGAATGATCTCAAAAATGTGATTGCTTCATTCACTAAGGAATCTAAATCATTGGATGACCTTATTATGAGCCAAAAAGAATGTGGAGATAAGACAGGCATAGGATTCAATTCCTTTGTGCACAAGCAAACTCCCAGAGTGATTTTGGAAAAAGGATCTTCAAGTAATGAAGCATCTCAAAAATCCAAGACACCAAATGTTGCACACACATTCATTCCAAAGCACAACCACAAACAAACTGGCCTTGGTTATAAAGGAAAAGGAAAACAACCACTTGAGTATCTTTGAGATGCGGTGAGAAGAAATCCAAACAGAGTGCCAAAGCAAACTCCAAACAGAAGTACTGTGAAGAAGAAACAGAGCTACCAGAATCCCCAGAAATTCTATCAAAGGAACACAAATGATGGGAATGGTAGAAACTACCCAAGTCAGCTGATTGGAATAATGTGAAATATCAGCAAAGACCTATGGAATACATACCAAAAGGGCAAAGACCTAGAACTCAGCAAAGGTCATTCCAAAGACAAAAGAGCTATCATCAGCACACATATGCACCCAAGCACTATACTCAGAAATATCATAACTACCCAAAGAAGGCAATTGCTAAAACACACACACACATACATACAGACAAAAGAGACAGTTGTATGAACCTAAAGCTCCCAAGCAATTTGCCAAAGTGAATTATGATTATGGCACAGATAGATGGCAACCTCTTAGAGTCAAATCATTTGTCTATAGGTTGGTTGGATCATCTTACAGTACTAACCCCTCAGGACCCAGACAAGTATGGGTACCTAAAAACTAATTTCCTTGATTGCAGGTTCAAGGAACAGATGAGTGCCAAGGAACCTAGTACATGGATAGTGGTTGTTCCAGACACATGATAGGAAACAAAAAAAATCTGTCAAAATTCAAGGAGATTAGAGGCGCAAGAGTCATAATTGGAGGAAATGAAGCTCCAGGGGAAATAAAAGGTATTGGATCCATCAAGAAAAATGGATTAGAAATTACAGATGTTGCATACGTTAAAGGCCTCAACTTCAACTTGTTAAGCATCAATCAACTCTGTGACAAGGGCTATAATGTTGGATTCAATATGGGAGTATGCCAAATCAAAGACACTGAATCAAATGAAGTAGTGCTGCAAGGATCCAGACAAAAGAATATGTATGTGGTAGATTGGTTGACTGCCACACCAAACACTTGTTTGATAGCAAAGAGTACAGCCGAATCAAGTTGGCTGTGGCACAAGAAGCTGAGTCATCTGAATTTCAAGACAATTAACAAGATTGCCAGGAGTCATCTTGTAGAAGGACTACCAGACTCAGTATACAAGAAAGAAAGCATTTGTGATGCATGCCAGATGGGAAAGCAAATCAAATCATCCTTCAAGGAGAAGTCAAGTCCATCTTCAACAAGGATACTGCATCTATTGCATATGGACTTATTTGGTCCAGTTGAGCCAGCCAACATAAGTGGAAAGAAATACACTCTAGTAGTGGTGGATGATTATTCAAGATATACATGGACAATCTTTATGTGCAAAAAGAAGGAAACTTTGCAGAAGTTACCTCAACTGATGAAAAGAGTTCAAAATGAGAAGAGTCAAAACATTATAAAGATAAGATCAGACAGAGGAACTGAGTTTTTTAATTGGATAATTACTCAGTATTGTGTTGAGAATGGTATTGCTCATGAATTATCTGCAGCAAGGACTCCACAGCAGAATGGAGTAGCAGAAAGAAGGAACAGAACTCTCAATGAAGCTGCAAGGACCATGTTAGCTGAAGCTGGATTGCCTAAAAGATTTTGGGCTGAAGCTATAAACACTGCATGATATACTCAAAATAGATGCATGATTAATAGACAGCTGACAAAGACTCCCTATGAAATATGGACAGGGAGAAAGCCAAATGTTGGGTACTTCAGAATATTTGGATGCAAATGCTTCATCCACAACAATGACAATGATAATCTAAAGGCTTTTGATGCAAAAGCTGCTGAAGGTATCTTTTTGGGATACTCAGCTGGAAGTAAAGCCTATAGAGTGTTGAACAAGAGGACTATGGTCACAGAAGAGTCTATCCATGTGGTTTTTGATGAACCCAATGTAAATGGAGAAGACATTGAAGAGTTAGCTGATAAGCTAAATCAGCCAACTATGCAGAAGAGACCCTATGTTGACGCTGAAGCTGGAGCAATCAATCAAGGTGAAGATGAGATAGCTGAATCTCAAAGACAGCTGGAGAATCTGCAGCTAGATGATGATGAGAGAGCTGCTCAAGATAACACAGCTGCAAGACAACTGAACCCAGCTGACTTACTCCAACCTGATGTGAGATGGCTGAGAGACCATCCACCAGAGCTAGTCATTGGAGATGTAAGAGATGGTGTAAGAACCAGATCCAGAGCCCAACAAGAAGCTATGTTCACTTGTTTTATTTCCCAAATAGAGCCAAAAGATGTGTCCCAAGAATTGGATGACACACATTGGATTCAAGCCATGCAGGAAGAGCTAAATCAGTTCGAAAGAAACAAAGTATGGGAATTGGTACAAAGACCAACCCATCAAAATGTTATTGGCACAAAATGGGTTTTCAGAAACAAGATGAATGAAGAAGGTTCTGTGGTAAGAAACAAAGCAAGATTGGTAGCCAAAGGGTATTGCCAAGAGGAAGGAATAGATTTTGATGAAACATTTGCTCCTGTTGCAAGATTAGAAGCAATAAGGATGTTTCTTGCCTATGCTGCACACAAGAACTTCACTGTATATCAAATGGATGTGAAGAGTGCATTCCTAAATGGATTGTTGGAAGAAGAAGTATATGTTGAACAACCTCCAGGTTTTGAGCAGAAAACTCTTGGAGATAAGGTGAACAAGCTCAAGAAAGCTCTATATGGATTGAAACAAGCACCTAGAGCATGGTATGATACATTATCTCAATCTCTGACTGATAATGGATTCACCAAAGGCAAAGTGGACAGAACACTCTTTAGAATTCAAGATGGAGAAAGTATACTGCTTGTTCAAATATATGTGGATGATATCATTTTTGGATCCACAAACAAAGAGCTGTGTGATAAGTTCTCAAACCTCATGCAAGGTAAATTTGAAATGAGCATGATGGGAGAACTGACATTCTTTCTAGGACTTCAAGTAAAACAGCTGAAAGATGGAACCTTCATAAGTCAGACAAAGTATACCAGAGATTTAATGAAGAAATTTGGTATGGAAGAGAAGTCTTCTGTGAAGATACCAATGAATACATCAGTCAAAATGGACATGGATGCAGATGGTAAGCCTGTGGATCAAACCAGATACAGAGCACTTATTGGATCACTGCTCTATCTCACAGCAAGCAGGCCAGACATCACCTTTGCTGTAGGTGTATGTGCAAGATTCTAATCTGCTCCAAAGGAAAGCCATATGACTGCAGCTAAGAGAATCCTTAGATATTTGAAGGGATGCCAGGAAGTCGGCTTATGGTATCCAAAGGAAGGTGCAAGCTTATTGGTTATTCAGACTCTGACTATGTTGGATGTAGAGTTGACAGGAAGAGTACTTCAGGTACATGTCAAATGTTTGGAAACAGATTGGTTTCCTGGTTTAGCAAGAAGCAAAACTCAATAGCCACATCCACAACTGAAGCTGAGGACATAGCTGCGGGCAGCTATTGTGCCCAAATTTTATGGATGAGACAATAGCTGAGAGATTATGAAATTGAAAAAAAAAAAGATTCCAATTATGTGTGATAACACAAGTGCTATTGCAATCACTCAGAATCCTGTGTTGCATTCAAGAACAAAGCACATTGATGTCAGATATCATTTTATAAGAGATCATGTTGAAAAGAAAGACATCACCTTGGAATACATCTCAACTAATAAACAATTAGCTAACATATTCACAAAGCCAATATGTGAGTCAAGATTTGAAGAGCTTAAGCATGAGCTAGGGTTAATTGTCTGAGTTGACACTCAGAAGACTCAAGGAGAAGAGATGGAAAGTGAAAAGTTGAAAATTGAGCAGAGCGTGTGAATCAGCTAAGTGAATCAGCCGTATCGGAATTTCAGCTGTATCGAGTTAGCTGACAGTTGAGTCACTACATGAATAGAGAGAAGAAGAGTTGAGTCAGCTAAGAAGTAAGATGAGTCATTTATGAGCTAAGTGACAAAAACACAGTCGTTTTTAATAAGCGGGAAGGTTTTTAAGGATGATGTCAGCGTAATAATGACAGGTACAGTCAAAAGCTGCACAACAAAGCATATGATTGGATATAAATGCTGCCACATTAAATGTGAGCAATTAAATGCTAATCGGCGTGCTAAATCTGAGCCGTCGATCTTGATCAAATTTCAAAAACCAAAAGCACGTCCTTTCATAACCCATATATACCATTTTGTTCAGTTTCTCTTTCACATTACTCAAAAAATTGTTCATCTCTCCAAAAGCAATGAAAGCATTTTTCTCTCAAAACCCTACCAAATCTTCAAAGCACGTTCGTCAAAGTTCGTTCGGTAAAAACTCAGAAAAATAGCATCAACCTACGATTTCAGCAAGCTAGGGAAGCAAATCCACACTGGTTCCACCGTGGATTTCGAAGGGATGGTTAAATAGGGTTCCGATGAAACCCTTGTGAAGAAGATAGCCGACAAAATCAAGAAATTTGGACTGAAACCTTTCCTCACATGGAGTTCCAGATGACATACGTTGAAGAGGTAGCACAGTTCTACGTGAACGCTGAGGTTCACGACGAGGGCATCAAGCCCTCTATTCACGGAAAGGATTTTACAATCACTGCTGAAGATCTAGCGGAGCTTTGTTTGCTGCCGTCAGAAGGAGTGCCAGAGATATTTGAGGTTGATGTAAACTTGGCTGCTGCATGGAAGGACGATTATCACAGCTGATAAGAAGCTGCTGAAGGACGATTATCACAAGTTGATGGATATCATCGCGAAATGTGTGGATATGAAGTTTGGAAGCTTCAATCAGCTATCCAAAACGAAGCTGATCGTCATGGCTGCGATCATGGAGGAGAAGAAGGTCAACTAGGAAGAATTCGTCTACAGCAGAATCTGCCAGAATGTTGGAAATAAGTCCTTCAAGGACGATGGGTCATTCGGAGTATCTTTGGGCTATGGCCTTGTAGTTGGCCGGTTGATGGAGGTGAAGGGTGTTCCACTCCGACATGGAAAGTCGTTCCATGTCAATAAGAAGATGTTCCGGGCAAACCTTTCAGGAGCCCAAAGGAGAGCTTATGCCAAGCGGGCGGATACCAGTGAGGAAGAATCAGCTGACCCCGAGTAAATAGTTGTTGCCTCCCCTCCGAAGAAGAAAGCTGCTCATGTAGCTGCGAAGAAGCCAGCTGCCCCAGCAACAAAGAAAAAAACCGCACCTGCCCCTACAGACGAGTCACCTGCCCTTGCAGCCATGTCTCCTGCCCCTGCAGCCGCGGTGGAGAAGTAATCTTTAATACCTTCTCCAGGAATAAAGAAGAAGAGGACTGCCAAGGTGAGAAAGGCAGTTGCCTCTAAGGCAATTCCAAAGGCCTTTACATTCGAGGAACCGGAGGAAGTAGAACCAGACATTCCTTTGGTGAAAACTAAGAGAAGGAGAAGACTTACCAAGCGTTCAGAGCTTGAGAAGACAAAGTGAGTCTCCGCCACTCACCGAACAGATCTCGAGCTCGCTGGAGAAGAAGCGATCTCAGAAGTCATTGATGAAACAACTAAGTCTGATGAGGCCGATCAACAGAGGCAAGTCGAAGACCCAGTTGTGGACAAAACAACTGAGGAACAAGAGGCAGCAGAGATAGCTGAGTCTCCTGTCGACAGGAGTGCATCTCCACCTGCGATAGACGCTGCTGAGGGTGAAGAGCAGCAAGCTCTGCTACCCTCCATTCCTGAGAAAGGAGGACAGCAATAAGATGATGACGATGATGTGATTATGTTGTCTCCACCATATCCAGACATCCAAAATCGTCTGCGAGAATGGAGAAAATGGAAGCTGAGTCGCTCGAGGGAACAATTCGAGAGACCTGAATTCATAGAAGAAGAAGAAGAAGAACTGATGAATTTCCTCGGGTTGACCACAGTGGTCCAGGCACTGGATGAAGAGAACTGCCTAGATATCTTGCAGATCTTCAAAGAAAAGGAGAAAGAGAGATTGGCAGAGGAAGCTGAAGCCCGTGAGAAGGCCAATATTTATCCTTTCACTGGAACCACTGATCATACTCATCCTCACTTCGATGCCTTCTCAGGAAGTGATGAGGACTTGGACCCAGCTGCTACTACTGAGGAGTTGGAAATGTAGCAAGCCATGCGGGAATCCCGGATAATGCATGAGCAACAGCTGACGGAAAGACCTGGAGAGTCTTCCAAATCTCAGCTGGAGATTGATCCATTGGGAGTGGTACAACAGATTGCCACTGTCATTGCTGCAACCACTTCCCCAGCTCACTCAGAGGATGAATCTAGGGGACATGGCGATGAAATTGGGATCTTGGGGACCCAAGTCGAGCCAACCCCTGCTGAAGGTGTCTTACCACCTGCCCCCATGGATGAATACTCAAAGGACACATCTGGGAGTCTGGAGAAGAGTGACCCCATCACAAGTCACTCAGCTGGTGTGCCAGCTGAGGGGGAAACTCCCTCCACTGTAGCTAGGTCGGAGGATGCTGCAGATGACTCCACCATGAATCTAGGAGGCGAAGTGGAGAAGGAACAAGAAAAAGAAACACAGCAAGTTGTCACTGACGAAGCTCGGACAGTTGAATCTGTCTCAGCTGAAGTGCCAACCGCTCCGCAGCCGAGGACGCCGCCGATGCAAATCGAGGCACATGATGGTTCTGCCCCGGGAGTTAACACTCTGGGCAATGAAAGTGCAATCCACGGAGTTGAGACTCCTATGGATGCCACCACAGAAGATCCCAAGACAGTTGCGCCTGTCGAAGGGACTGTACAAGGCCCCACTGCAGTTGAGACTACATGAGGTAATGAAGGCCTACGGGAGGTTGAGACTTCCCTAGGTAAAACTCAAGGAGATAAGAGCATTCCTCATACCATAATTGCTGACTTAAAGGAGGAAATCAGTGCTCTTCATGACTCCCAGGATGATCCTGATACAACTTTCCTGGGATCTGCAGATGAAGCTGAATCTACTCCAACTGAACATCACAAAGACTTAGCTGAGGACGCTCTACCAAGTACGAATAAGCCAGAATTCAAGGCTGCTCGTAAAAAGTTCAATTTTGATGATGAGCCAAGTCTTCAAGACTCATCATCTTCCGATGACGCTGATGGTGCAGCTGAGGAACAACAAATTCACTTAGCAGAATCTAGTGAGGCCGAAGAAGCTATTAAGACAGCTGAGGCTCAGTCAGCTGGCCAATCATCTCACCAAGGCCCAGCTGAGATCGAGTCATCTGCGTAGGCTCCCAAAACTGCAGCAGGCTCGACTCAACCTGAATCATCATAAGCACGAACAGTTGAATCCTCAATTCCATATATGCGTGATGATGCGTTTGAAGAAACCTTTCCTTTCCAGATTGAGCTGCCTGATCTTGATGAAGAAACAGCTCGAGAGCAGCGACATTTCAACGTCATACCTGACCCAGTATTCCCCACAGACACTATCGTCCCAGCAGGATTTGACTTTGATGCAGCTTGGCCGCTAGCTGAGACCGAGGTGATAGCTGACGTACGGGAGGTCTTCAAGACAATTCTTGCAGAGATTGAGAAGATAGAACGGCACCAGGCCACATTAGATATGCGGCTGGACAACAGGGATGCAATTCTTACAGCCGATCTGCGTGGGATAGTGATTAGAATCAGGGAATGGTGTCAACAGCAGCGTACAATGCGACTCGAACAAGTCAGATATTTCAAGGTATTGTACAACAAAATGTTGATCTGAGCGCTGATAATGCTGACATGAAGACGAGGATGCAAGAAAATATTGATAGAATGCATGCCTCACACACCATTTGAAATGGGCTAGCTGCGAGAATTTCTTCGAAAAGAACTTCTGCGCGTAGAGGAGAATATGAATGAAAAGTTCAGCCTTCTTATGGCTGAAATGAAGCTGGTGGCAGCCGAATCCAAAGCCACTCGCTCAGAGTTTCGTACAACATACTCTGCAGCAGACTCCAAGCAAAACTCAGCTATCAGCCGCCTAGATTTCATGCTTGCTGGCATGTTCCCAGGGGTTCCTCTCCTTTGATGATGCCAAAAAGGGGGAAGAGGAATACCAAGACACATAAAAAAGGGTCAGAAGTGGAAAAAGAGAAGGTCGCAGTTGTTGAGAAGAAGAAGAAAACAGCTGAAGAACAGAAGAAAGAAAAGGGAAAAGCAGTTGAGGGGGAAGGTTCAAAAGATATGACTATAATGTTTGCTGAAACCCCTCAACAAGGCCTTGTCACAGCTGACATAATCAGCAAACTTCCAGTAAGTCTGCCGCTCCAACACTCTGCTTTACCCATGTATGAGAAGAGAAAAATCGTAGAAGCAGGGATGAAGGAGGTCGAAAGAAAAATGGATGCCCGTGCGATGGAAATATTGAAACAATATGGAGGCATTCCGATAGGAAAAGACACAGATGCCATTCTAAACGACGGAGACGAGCCACGATCAGTGGAAGAATTCAAAATGCTCGAATCCGAGGGATACTTCAAAAATATGTCCATAGCCCAAGCCTGGGACTTGTATTGGGAGAAGGGTCTAAAGCTATGTGAAGAAGCTGACAGACAGCAGACTACTAGCAGTCACTCCGCTGGACACTCTGCTGGAAAGAAGAAGACTCCAGTACAATAGAGGAAGGAGTGGTGGAGGTAGAGGTTTTCAACCTAGACCTCTACCCAAAAATATTGAATATGTAGATCCAGGCAAGAAGGGAAGGATCTACTCGGCTGGATATGACGAAATAGCCAACCAGGAAGTGGCTAGGAAGAATGCTGACTATGTCAAAAGAATTGAAGAAGAAACCAAACGGCAAGATCAGCTGTGGGAAGAAAGGCAAGAAAGAAATAGAAGAGACGATGCTGCAGAGAGAGCATACGAGAAAAAGAAGGCAGCTGAAGATGAAAAGAAGAGAAAAAGACCAGAAGACGACAGAGCTGAAGAAGAAAGAAGGAAGCAGCGAAGGTGATGAAGTGTTGTTGTCCACCCCTTCATGTATTTTACTATTGTAAATACATATGTATGTAAGTCTTCTGTACGATGAATAAAAGTTGTGTAATTCCATATTTACGTAGATATAGTCTGTTATGGTTGCTATGATACACATTGTAAACAACTTTCTAAAGGACAAGAATGTTATGATCAATAAAAATGGTTGATTCTACGCATACATCCTCTGTTTCTACATTGTCTATATGTATATTTGCCATTTACATTTTGTATGTATGCTTTAAGTTTTGGCATCATCAAAAAGGGGGAAATTGTTGGGAAATTTATTGTTTAAATTTTGATGAATGCCATGTAAAACTTAGACTAGAAATTTGGCACCCCATTTTCCTTATAATTTGTATTGTAATAGATAGGGTTGTACGAGCTGAGTCAAGTCAGCTATGCCTTGATATACAAGAAGTCAACTGAAGACTGAAATGAAGACTTATTTGAAAAAAGAAATTTGAGTATGGCAAGGAGGAGAAGACAAGAACTCGACTGAAGGAGTATCAACTGGGATACAGCTGTGTGAAGTGTCAGTCAAGTCAACTCAAGTAGCCAAGTCAAGTTGAAGTGACAGATGAGTCTTTCAATCATTGGAGCAGACTCAAGTCACCTGGGGAAAGGGCAGCTGCAAAGAGGAGTTAACTGAAAAGCATCCATTGCACAGAAGTCAAGAATATTACCTAAACAAGTAATACTTCCATGCTGCCATGTCTTAAAGTGCTCAGTCCCAGAAGCGTGCAAAAGGAATAAACCAATGGGAAGCACTGCACCTTGTGTCAGACTCTGAAAAGCTGAATGCTCATTTAATACGAGGAAATGTCAATATCAAGGACTGCAACAAGACAAGCCAACGAACACACGTGACTTTTGAAATCAGCCTATCTCTTCAACGGGTAGATTTTTAAAAGTTCACTATAAAAGGCTGAGGAATGACTTTGAGAAGAAAAAACCTTGATTACCAGAACTACAAGCAAGAAAGCAATACTCATTCTGTAACCTGAAAGATATTCTCAAGTTATTCAAGCAAATCATCAAGCCTACATCTCGAAGGAAATCGATCCAACACCAAGCTGTGAAGGAAAGACAACTTCAAACTGTTGAAGAGGAAACTTTTGAAGAATCAAAAGGGGTCTACATTCCAAGAAGGATTGTGGAAAGGTTCAAGGTCGAACCAGTCTCAAGTTATTGGAGGGATTCGTGATCAAACCCAAGAAGCTTGAGCAAGTAAACTGAAGTAGCAAGGCAGCCGCCCTGTGAAAAAGCTGAGTCGGACGAGAAGCCAGCTGTGTGACCAAGGCATCTCCAGACTGAGTCCCAAAGGATCAAGTCAGCTGTGTGATCAAGACTTGTATCTGGACTGATAACTACTATGTACTCTGATCAATACTTAGTGGATTCCTCCAGGAGTTGGAGAAGAGAGGATTAGAAGAATTACCCCATCTTCGAACCTCTATAAAAAATATTGTGTCATTTACATTTCAGCATTTAATTTCTGCATATCATTTTATATCTGCTGAAAATTTGCTATCCAACTGATAATTAACAAAGTGCTAAAACCAAGTGTTAAAGCAAACTTAAACCAAATTTAAGGGTGTTAAATCTTCCGCTGAAAATCTCATCACAGCCAAGTTAAGGTTTAGACTAAACAGCTGAGTTTTTCTATCAACAACTCAATCAAGTCTGTTGAGTGGCACTCTGCTGATTAACTAACCTAGCTGTCCCTCAAGGACTTAGCTGTGTATTTAACTCTGTACTATTTTAAAAGGACTAAAATCGAAAAGTTGGTAAGGTTTATTCAACCCCCCTTCTAAACCTTACTCACACCCCTTGGGACCTACAGTGTCGGATTAGATGAAGCATCCTTGGTAGTATGATTATGACACTTAGTTGAGACTTGTTGGAGATTGTTTTCGATTTCAGTTTGCGAGCTCCTGGAGCCATTTTTAAGAATCTACATGAAAACAGTTAATCAAATTATTAAAGAGCTCATGTTGTCACAAGAACAATCTTGATAAAACAAGAAAACAAGTATCATGAACTGTTGTGACGGTTATTTCCTTCACAAATATGCCTAACATTCCATTACAAAAAAACTCATATTCAATTAAAAAGAAAACATATATATTACCTCTAGCTTGGGGTGTCAGTTCACACAAAAGTTACAACATAACCAAGATAACCTTTTACTAATCTAGTTTAGTTTACAGTACACCTAATAGGAACAAAAATCAAGTATTGCAACAAATCAATCTAAGATCTAAAATATATCCCATATCGCGGAAAAGAAAGACTCGTCGAAAGCTATGGATAGGAAAAGTATTGAAGAGTCAGTGAGCACTGATTCTAGTGATGGGGCAGCTGTAAAGAAACTGCTCCCTAAAAAGATAAGGCAAATTCCAGATTATTATTTCCTTTCTCAAAGATCTCTGCCGTCTGCAATTGTCATTTATGGAACATATATAGCTGCTGAAATTGGCGCTGGCATGCTCACCGAAATTTGGTTGAACAAAAAGGTAAAAGGTATGGTTTTTGCTCTGTATTTAGTATTCTTGGTTGATTACTATTCGACATTTTCAAGGTTGTTTGGCTTTCCATGTAGGATCTCAGTTTTTACTAAATCGCTTTCTCAAAAATTGCAAGTATTTTTCAACCCCACCAGTAAATATAGTGTATTCCAAAGGAAAGTTTGAATTTCTGGATATTTGTGCTCATCCTTTATTCATCTAATGTATATGCAGTTAAAACTTTACGAATACTATTTATTTCTTTTGTTGCTCATACAGAAGATGGAATCATTGTGGAGTCTGAGAAATGAAAAGCTTGATAGTTTCACAATAACTTCTTGGTTCTACTCAATGGAGCGTTTTGGATCCTTAAAACTGATGAGCTATGTCGTATGGTGGTGCTTTTTGTGGTTCGACTTGTATAACCTTAATTCTAGGAAGGTGGCGCAAAAATTCCCCAAAGCACTGACACTCTGATTCCTAATCGAAGTTCTTACTAATCATGTGACATAGAACTTATTTCTTCTTGCATCTTTTCCCCGTTCCTTCATTTTTTTTCTTTCTTTTGTTTTTTTTTTCTTCTACTGGTTGCTTTGGCAACGTATTAGTCTCTGAAAACTAAACATCTAACCACTGAAATTCTTATCACCGGTAGAATTCTATTTACAGATGAAATACTACTGTGAACTTATGTTGTATGCACGAGTTTACTAAAAAAAAATATATCCCATATCAACATGACCAACCACTTTGATTAAAGACATACATGCACAAGTATATAACATGTGCATACATAGTTAAATGATTTTCATTCAAACTACTGGTGCAAACAGAATATGCACAATAACATCTTGTTTTTGATGTAACAGATTAGACCAGATGCAATACACCAAATAGAATTTCATCTCTCATATATACACACATGTACAAATTCCCAGGTTTCATATTCATAAAAATCTATATCTAAAGCAACATGTAACACAACAATCTCAATCAAGCAGCCTATATGTTACACTTATTCAAGCATCCATAAGAGTCATAACCCAATTTAAATTGGTAATCGGTGAAGAAATGAGACATTATCTATACTAAGTAGAGACTGAAGAACACACGAAAAGAGATTGCACTAGTATATTTGCTATATTGTTAACATAATCATTGATATATATTACTGTGAGTAAAAGGGGAGAGATGGAGAGATATACGATACTATAAACCGTGTGTTCTCTACCTTAATTAGATGAGTATATACCATAATTAGATTGACAACAAGTGCCAAAACGGAAAAAAAAATCGACAAATTTTTCGGCTGTCAAATTTTTTGTTACTTATTAGTTTATTATATCATTTACTATTTATAAACATTATCATTAATTAAAAAGTATTATGGGATTAATATTAACCATTATCCAAAACTAAATTTATATTTTTAATTCAAATTGGTAATTAGGAAAACAATAAAATAAATTAAGAAAAATAACATGTATTCTTCATAATCCAAATAATTTAACCATCAAGTCTAATGCGAGTCTGCTTTCTCCGATGTTGGAATATTAAGATAACCCTATTACTTTATTTGCTTAATTTTTCTATCAGTCGGACTGCCAAGCATGAGGTTGCAAAGAGTGACGGAATTTGGGACATTTTTGAGGTTGCAATGAACTTGCAGACCTTGGCGACTTAGCACTGGATGTTGGTCTGCGGGTTGAACGGCGGCAAGCTACGCGTAATTCGGCTTGATGGGAATTTCGACATTTTTGAGAATTTGGTATTCCAATTTGTTCTAGACTTTCTTTGATTTTGGCTGGAAAATATGAAAATTCAAAGGTCTGGAATGTAGGTTGTGAAAAGGGCAAAATCGATTTTGGCTGGGAGTGTTGAATAATGCTGAGGTGTTTGATGAGAATTTTTCATTTTCTATTTTGACTTCAAGTTTTTGTGAATTGAGACTTGAGTGAAGAAGTTTATATTTGTTAGAATGTGTATCTATAATTTTTAAAGCAAATTATTTAGGAAAAATTGTAAAATAATTCACTACTCTAAAAATATTTATTTTGAAATTAATTATAAATATATTGGGAAATACTTACAATGGACAATCACGATATATACATTAATAATGCAAATCAAGTGAAGTAGAAAATATATATTTGTATAATATTTCAATTTTTTTGTACGAGATGTATTTTTAGTAGGGGTATCAATTTGGGTTATCGGATCGGGTTCGTGTTCGATTTTAGGCTAATTTCAGGTTATACTCAAAATACATCAAAAATTAAGTAAAAAATAAAATAACTACGTTTTAGACATATTGGTAACTTCGTGTCGGGTTCGTGTTAGTCGTGTTCGTGTTTCTCTCAGTAATTTCGTGTTGGGTTCTCGTGTTGGGTCATGGACTAACACCCCTAAATTTTAGTGCAATATATTGTACGTCTCTTTTACTAGTTAAAAATTACATATTTCCGAAAAATCCTCCATTTGTTATGTACGACTATATCATGAATATTTATTAAATGTTACGGTAAAGAAATGGGCAAACAATAACAATTCAATTAATGTATGGACTCGTAGACGTACGACCTCGGTTGTAAAATTCGCCGCCTAGCCCCAATTAGTCTCTACCTAGGCGATAGGCTCCCCTTGTTCACCTATCTTTTTTTCCGATGAGGCCCAGCCTAACTCCGCCCAGGTCCCATCTAAACCCGACAAGACTCCATCTAGGCGCTAGGCCCCAGTCTGCCGCCGAACTATCACCTAGCACTTTTTACAATATTGCGTACGACTAAAATGCAAATATAAATTAATTAATCGGTGATGTAGATTGGTCATTAGACCGAAGTCAAATACCCTAACTTGGAGTACATCAACTTGGAGTGAGCTACGCAAGTTTTTGCAGCATTAGTCAGAATATTAATTTGAAGTGTTTCATATTAATCAAGTTATGATTATAACACAAATTAAAAGTGATTAATATCTAATCGTAATTAAAATATTTATATATAACTATTATTCCTATTTTCATACGTACAAATATACTGTAAAATTTCATTAAAAGCTATCCTTCACAAAATATTCAACAACCCTGTTCGAAAGTTGTTCGTTCTGTTTATTCATTGAAAGTTTACACCAAGATATCTAGAGTTTTTTTATGTTATAATTATAAATTAAATTTTACAAAATCCTTTAAATTAATTTATACAATCTACACATCTACACATAAGTATAAATACAAATAAAAAAAATGTTCCAAAAAAGTTGTATTAATATGAATTTCTTATATTCTTATTGTCTTTTAAATTTATTCAATTCAAACTTTGAGAAATTATATATAAATAATCTTATTAACGAGTTAAACGGGTAGGGTTCGGATTACATGTGAAATAAATAAGTTGAGTTTGGGTTCAAGAATCTGACCCAAATAATTAAACAGGTTTATTGGGTCTGGATTGGATGATACTGAACTGCAAACCCACAAACCCGGACCCAACCCGAATTGACACCCCTAGTTCACTATTCACCAGATATGTTAAATGGGCTGACCCTAGCCCTATAGGGCCAGCCCTAGCAGACTTTAAGCATATGACATTTAAGTTTAACATCTAAAGTTAAATCTATTCATTAAAAAAAAAGGTCATGCATAGTTTATATTTACACTACATTAACAAAATTATAAAATTAGATTTAGCACCATTCAGAGATATAATTTATGTCCTAAATAATCTAATAAACTACGTGGTATTTTCTTATTCAGAATAAAAATAGGAAAACTATATTAAGTAATAAATAGAACAAATAAAAAAGAAGTTTTTCTTGAATTTATAACTTGTTTAATAAAGTTAAACTTAAAGATGAGGGACATGTGAATTTGAAAAATAAATTTACTAGTAATAAGTAATAAAAATAGATATTAAATATTAGAATTATATTTATTTTTTAAAAAATAAAAACAGCGGGCTAGCCGGCTAGCTCGGTTAACCTCGCTAGCCCTAACGGGCTTCAATTTAAACGGTTCAGGCCAAAAAGGCCCGAATTTAAACTGGCTAAAATAATTCGGCCCTAATCTTTTTTTCCGGTTTAAACAGTTCGGGTCAACGGTTCGCGACACGTTTAACATCTCTACTGTTCAGAGTTGCTACTTATATTTATTTATTTATTTATTTTATAGCTTAAGTTGCTACTTACTTGTAAAATAGCAACTTATCTCATTGTACAATTTAGATGGAATCAACAGCCCCTAATTTTTCCCGATTTATCTCTGTTAATTGGGATTCCATTCACACCTTCTTCTCTCCCTCCAGGCTCCAGCCACCGACGGACCAATTCTCTCAATTCTTAAACACCGGCGACCATCAATCCAGGGGAAATTCTACGATGTTTCGGAATGGGCATTTCATCATCTAGGTGGTGAGTCTCCTCTCTTAAGTCTTGCAGGCCAAGATGCGACTGATGCATTTGATGCTTTTCATCCAGGCTCAGCCTGGCAGTATATGGGAAAATTCTTTAATGGCACTATTCTGTTTCAGAAGTTTCAAAAGATTACAGGAAGTTAGTCTCTGAATTCTCCAAAATGGGCCTTTATGAGAAAAAAGGCCTACGGTTTTAATTCTAATGTGTTTGATAGCAATATTGTTTGCTGTGAGTGTTTATGGTGTTATTTACTGTAAGGGATTTTTTCTGCATTTGCTTTGTGGTGGTTTGATGCGGTTTCTTTGGATTCAGAGTGGTTGGCTAGGGCATGATTCAGGACATTATCAGATTATGGTAAATAATAAAATCAACAGATTTGCTTGGTGGAATTAGTATTGCTTGGTGGAAATGGAATCACAATGCTCACCACATTGCTTGTAATAGCATCGACTACGATCCCGATCTTCAACACATGCCGTTTTTTGCGGTGTCCCCCAAATTTTTTAGTTCAATAACGTCTTGTTTCTACGAAAGGACAATGACTTCCGATTCGTTCGCTAGGTTCTTGGTTAGCAAACAGCACTGGGCATTTTATCCTGTCACGTGTTTAGCTAGAATTAATCTTTTCACGCAATCATTCCTCTTGTTGCTGTCGGATCGAAAAGTGCCACAGACACCAAAAATTTTTCGGATTGCTGGTGTTTTGGATTTGGTACCCTTTGCTGGTTTCTTGTTTGCCTAATTGGGGTGAAAGAGTGATGTTTGTTCTTGCAAGTTTTTCTGTGATAGGTATACAGCATGTTCAGTTCCGTCTGAACCAGTTTTCGTCGGATATTTACATGGGACCACCTAAAGGGAATGATTGGTTCGAGAAGCAAACGGGTGGATCGCTCGATATGGAGTGTTCGTCTTGGATGGATTGGTTTTATGGTGGGTTGCAGTTTCAGATTGAGCATCATTTGTTTCCTATCCATTTGTTAAGGAGCTTTGCAAGAAACATGATTTGCCTTATAATATTGCTTCATTCTGGGAGGCTAATGTTTTGACAATTAGGACACTTAAAAATGCTGCCTTGCAAGCAAGGGATTTTACCAAGCCTGTTCTCAGGAATTTGGTATGGGAAGCAGTTAATACTCATGGTTGAATGTTGGGGGCATTTTCGGGATTTTGCAGTTGGGTATGTGTGTTTGTTTGCTTGGATGATCTTTAAGTTTATGGCGATTTATAATTATGTTTTCATTTTGTCGGTTGGTATATAATCAAACTGTGTGTTATCTTGAGGCAAAAGGTAAACCATAGTCTATCTATCTAGTATGCAATATTCAATATTTGTTTTGAGTTTTCCTTTTTGTGTGGTGATGAATTACTAAATTAGTTGGTTCTATTTAAAAATAAAAAAACAGATTTGTGTATAGGAATCTCTCAACTAGTTCTTTATAATGATATTCTTACATTTGTAGGTTGTTGATTTCAGGTTTCAAAGTCCTCCTGGAGCTATAGCATCTTCGTATGTGGGTTTAGAGGCCTTCACTGGAACCTTGGAAAGTTTTGGTTTTGAAGAACCTCAATGGTAATGAATTACTGCAAAATGTAGAAGTTTCATTTTGACCTCTATATTAGGTGTTTGTGCGTAGTACATAATTATTATTTTCATGAGACTGGATAATATGGACTCATCAGTGTCAGATTAGTACAGTATTATCATCTAGTGCCATTTGGTATCTTAAGTATCATACTTCTAAATTATCTTTACACGCCATGTTTAGAAACTGGATGTTAGTGAAGACCACAAAGGAAAATTTTGTCGTTCTTTTGGTCGCAAGGAAATAAAAAAGCAAGTCTTTGTACAAATGTAAAATTATAAGAAAAAATTGTCAATACTGGAAATATTAGCTGTTGAATGGTTTTGTTGTTACATGTTTATTATGTGCTTTCAGATCCCAGAGATTCTGAATTATTTGGTCCAGTGGACACGCATCATGGTATGGAAATTCGTCTTGGGCTGTGTCCAAAGGACCACCTCAACCCAGTTTCATGTGAAGCATATTGAAATCTCTTGGGACTGAATTCCATTGTCTTCAATCATATTGTTGCTTAAATCAAGCTTTTTAATCTAATACAACCGATGTCTGTATCTGAGCATGTTTTGTTTAGTCGATGAAGACCAAATTTCCGGTGGTTCATTGATGTACTTCAGTTTGTTTTTTAAGTTTTTATAAATTTCACTTCACTTGTGCTACATTGGAGGTAAATCTCATATTAGAACTATTTAAAGTTGGTTCATTGATGTACTTCAGTTTGTTTTTCAAGTTTTTATAAATTTCAATTTACTTGTGCTACATTGGAGGTAAATCTCATATTAAAATTATTTAAAGTCTTTTGGTTTTAAAGTTTCTTTACAACTCAAATTCTTTTAATACAAATACCAGGAAATTTCTCAATTTGATCTTTTCTCGAAATTGTTAATCCTGCTTGTATCCCTCACTGTAGCTTTTTCAGTTCTTAGCTTTCAGTTAGAATAAAATGAAAAGAAGCAAAGCATCGTGTAGGTCGAATTAAATTTATTTGCTAGAAAATGACAAAAAGGAATAAATTGTTTGAACTAAAATTTTTAACATGGACTAATTACAAAATAACCAAAAGATGTTTCAAAACTTTTAAAAATAACCCTTCGATTTGATTTTTGCCTTAAATTTAAGGGGATAATTATAATACATTTTTAAATTTTAGGGGGTTTTGAAATGTTTTTTGCTTATGAAGTGTAACATGTAAAACGAAATCAAACCTCAAGGGCCTTTTTTGTAATTTTCAGAATTTTCAGGAGTTTTTTAATTTTCCACGAATTCATATTTATCGTCATTATTTCGATTTTGTTGACGAAATAATTTTGTCACTAATGTTTTGGCGTAATCAATGACAAAATATGTTGTGGTCATGAAATAATATATTTTGTGATATCAAATGCCATCACCAATTATTATCATTTTGTCATTAAAACATGTCCCTCCAAATTTTTGGTGCGAATTCTGACCTTTTACAAATAACTATGACATAATTCAATTAATCGTCATGAAATATGCAAATTTGTGACGAAATGTAATATTGATAGTGACAAAATTAAATGATGTAATAAAAGGGTATTTTGAAACTACACAAATAACTTTTGTCATTGTTAATTAACAAATAATGGCAAATCTTTATGCGTGCCAAAAATAATCATCATAAAATGTCTTTGTTGACGAAATAAGAGTGTCACTATTTTATTGGAGTGAAAAATGACAAATTATGATGTTGTCATTAAAAGAAATAATTCGTGACACTAAATTTCATCACCAATTATCACCAATTCGCCATCGAAATATTTTCCGCCAAACTTTTGGTGTCAAATTCTACATTCTATGAAATACAGTGACGGGTTTCAGTTAATCGTCATGAAATAGGCAATTTAGTGACGACATTTAATACCAATAGTGACGAAATTAAATAGCATCGTAATAGTGTACTTTACGATGGCAAGAATAAAAGTTGTCACTTTTAATTAACAAATAATGACAAATAGTCATGCGTCGAGAAAAATTTCGTCATAAAATGTGTAATTTCTCATAGTGGCTTCTGTATCATGTAATTTATACTTTTGTGAAGGATCTATTATGAAATTTTACTTTTGTGTTTAAATTAATCGATCACTGAGTAAGGATTTTTATATATATTTTTTCAAAATAATTAATTTGAAAATTAATGCAAATTTTATTTACATTTAATTATATTAAATAATTTTAATATTAAACATAAACTAAAACTATGTATCTAAATTATAAATTGATAAATTAAATATATTAATTCAATATAGAAAAGAAAGAATAAAAGTGGAATATGCCAATGTAGAGCGAAATATAGAGGTGTCCATTGGAGTTGAAACTTGATCCCTCTAAATTTTCCTCTAGAATAGTGTTAAAGTTATGTTGGAAAATTGGGTTTGAGAAAGTGGGCGTCGTCCCAACTTTGACCAAATTTTCGGTGGCTAAGAATTTAATTTTGGAGGAATTAAATTGTATATTATTGATCTACTTTCCGAGTAGATGTTTGTAGTATCATTTATTTCTCAAAACCGAATTTTGGTGAGTGAGAAATTAACACACGAAGTTGGCCACATAAATGGGTATTATGCAAAGGGAGTTGAAAGAATTTTTCTTCATCCCACTTAGCTTAGAAAGCTAAGTTTATCCTAGTTTATAAACTAGAAGATGTTATTAGTTGGATATATTATAACATAAGCGGATGATCACAAGTGGGCCACGTGCGCGCGCGCCTGCCCGCCCGGCCCGTCCTGGGCTTGGGCTTGGGGCGGGGCGGCCCGGCCCTATTGGGCTCGGGTCCAGGTCCACAACACTTTTGTCACTCGAAAATGAGCTTGGCCCAAATTCAAGTGACTGTTGGGTGTTGGGCCGCCGGATGAACCTGGACATTGCAGGTGTCCAGATTCATAGTTGACTGATGGAGTTTGTAACTCCTCAGATAGTGGGGTTGTATCCCCCAGATTGTGGTCATCAATGTGTTTGTAACACCTGGGTGTTACAAGGAAGGTTAATGCCCATTAACTTACCATGTTTAATTCCCAGCAGGTGGATTTTTGTTGCCTATATATAGCTGGTTCCATTGCAGATTTCGGACACAGAAAAAATCACATACATTCTACATATTTCAAAGGTGTTGTCGAAAGTGTCGTAATATTTCGTAGAATATTTTCAACAACATTTCACTCTGCATTCGAGTCCAGTAGCTAGTTTTCGCTCCTTCGAGTTTGAAAGGTGCCTTTGTGTCAGTGGTGCTACTGTACACAGAGGAGGTTAAGCCATTTGATCTTTGGAGATATTACGTCAAACCGTAAGCACTAGCCGAGACGTATTTATCTTGCGGATAGAGTTCTACTCGACTCGGCTTTTTATTGTTTCCAGTTATAATAGTCAGATTCTCATTTCCTTGTAATTTTCATTTTCTGATTGTAAAGCCATTGTTGAAGACTCCCGTTGTAATCACTTTGTATTCAACATTCGCAAGACAAATATCTGATCTTCATGATGGCGAGCACAAACAGGACCTCGATCATCCCTCTCGCTCAGGCTGAGAAACCTGAGAAGTTCATGGGTTTCGACTTCAAGAGGTGGCAGCAAAAAATGCTATTTTACCTCACCACTCTGAGCTTGGCAAAATATATGATTGAGGACGCTCTAGTGGTGGCTGAAAACGAGACTAATGCTGAAAAATGCGTTGCGATTGATGCATGGGGCCAGGGTGATTTCCTGTGTCGTAACTATGTCCTTAACGGGCTTAGTGATGCACTTTACAGTGTGTATTGTGTGGTGAAATCCTCCAAAGAGTTATGGGAATCTTTGGAGAAGAAGTACAAAACCAAGGATGCCGGCACAAAGAAATTTGTTGTCGGTAAGTTCATGGATTTTGTGATGGTTGATTCTAAAACCGTGATGGAACAACTGCAAAAGTTCCAGTTGATCCTACATGAAATCTCTGCCGAGGGCATGACCTTGCCGGAGGCATTCCAGGTGGCCGCTTTGATTGAGAAATTGCCTCCAAGTTGGAGGGACTTCAAAAATTATCTCAAGCATAAGCGAAAGGAGATGGGACTAGAGGATGTGATTGTCAAACTCAGGATTGAGGAAGACAATAGGAGGATTGACTCTAAGTCCAGGCTTCAACCAATGGAGTCGAAAGCGAATTTGTTGGAGCATGGCTCGTCAAGCAATTCGAAGAAAAGACCTAATAATAAAGGCAAGAAACCAGCAAGTGGAAAGTTCCAAGGGGTTTGCTTCAATTGTGGCAAACCGGGCCATATGACAAAGGACTATCATCAGCCGAAGAAAAAGAAAACAAAACAACAGTCCAATGTTAATGTGGTTGAGCAAAGGTAACTAACCGACGTTGATATGTCGGCAGTGGTGTTTGAAGCCAATATGGTGGATAACCCGAAAGAATGGTTTGTGGATGCCGGTGCCACTTGCCATGTCTGCTCTGAAAGGGATGCGTTTTCTTACTACATCTCGTCGATCGGAAGGAAGCTCCACATAGGGAATCACACCTCTTCTGATGTTGCTGGCGTTGGAATGGTGGTGCTAAAGCTTACTTCGGCAAGGAGTTGAAGCTGAAGGATATGCTGCATGTCCCAATCATCCATAAAAATCTAGTTTCGGGTTCATTGCTGGTTAACCATGGGTTTAGACTAGTTTTTGAATCTGAAAAGTTTGTATTGAGCAAGTTTGGACAATTCCTTGGTAGGGGTTATCTAGATAAGGTATTGTTCAAAATGAATATAATGACTGTACGCCGTTCTGGCGATGTTGAAATGAATAAGAATGAATCTTCTTCTGTTTATATTCTTGAGTGCTCTGATTTATGGCATGTTAGAATAGAACATGTAAATCTGAATGCTATAAAAAGATTGGTAAATTTGGAATTAATAAATTTGCCAGAAGTAAACTCACAAAGAAAATGTGAAGTTTGTGTTGAAGCCAAAATGGCTAAGTTACCGTTTCATACGGTGGAAAGGAGCATTTCGCCTTTAGAATTGATACACACTGATGTATGTGATCTGAAGTTTGTGCAAACTAAAGGTGGTAAAAAGTATTTCATCACGTTTATTGATGATTGCACAAGATTTTGCTATTTATATTTATTAAGAAGCAAAGATAAAGCCTTGGAGGCGTTCAAAAATTATAAAAATGAAGTTGAGAATCAACTTGGCAGCCGGATTAAGATAATTCGGAGTGATAGAGATGGCGAATATGTTGCACCATTTGAAGAGTTATGTACCCAGTCGGTAATAATTCATCAAACAACGGCTCCATATTCACCACAGTCTAATGGTGTTGCTGAACGCAAAAACCGGACTCTTAAAGAGATGATGAATGCCATGTTGATTAGTTCCAGATTATCACAGAATATGTGGGGGGAGGGTGTGTTAACGGCGAACCACATATTGAATTAAATCCCACTTAAAGGGGAAGATAAGACTCCTTACGAATTGTGGAAAAATCGTAAGCCTTCTTATAAATACCTTAAAGTGTGAGGGTGTTTGGCTAAGGTTGCAATACCTGAACCAAAGCAAGTGAAAATCGGTCCTAAAACGGTCGATTGTGTTTTTATTGGTTATGCACTTAACAATAGTGCATATCGTTTTATGGTACATAAGTCAGAAAATTCGGAAATGACAGTTGGTACCATAATTGAGTCAAGGAATGCTATATTCTTTGAAAATATTTATCCTTGTAAAGAAAGGATATATGGAAGTTTAAAGAATAGACTAGATGTTGATGGAGATGTGACTTATGGTGTTATCACATCTGGAATAGCTGCAGATTTTACTGCAGATGTTGTTTGGTCTTTGCCGGATGTTATAACATCCGGAATGACATCCGCACGCGATATCCATTATATTTGTGAACAATTAGTTCAACCCCGAGTGGTGAAGAACTAAGACGAAGTAAGAGGCCTAAGGTGGTTAAGTCCTTTGGTCATGACTTTCTAACATTGATGTTAGATGGTGAGCCAAACTCGATTAAAGAGTCTCTAAATAGTCCAGATGCTCCGCTCTGGCAAGAAGCAATCAATAGTGAAATCGAGTCCATTCTACAAAATCATACGTGGGAGTTGGTTGATCTCCCTGCTGGTCATAAACCTTTAGGATGAAAGTGGATCCTAAAGAAGAAGTATAAAGCAGATGGAACTATTGATAAGTATAAAGCATGGCTTGTAGCCAACGGCTTTAAACAGAAAGAAGGGTATGACTTCTTTGACACTTATTCTCTGGTAACGAGGATTGCGTCTATTCGGGTGCTTCTCGTGATTGCTACTTTGCACAATCTAGAGATTCATTAGATGGATGTCAAGACGACGTTTCTGAATGGAGAGATAGATGCTGAAATCTATATAGAACAACCTGAAGGATTTGTTGCACCCAGTCAAGAAAAGAAGGTGTGCAAGATGATAAGATCCTTGTATGGACTGAAACAAGCTCCAAAACAATGGCATCTTAAGTTTGACAACACGATGTTGTCAAATGGGTTTAAAATCAACGAGTGTGATAAATGCGTATATGTCAAAAGGACATCGGAAGTATTTGTTATAGTTTGTCTATACGTAGACGATTTGTTAATCATGGGCAGTAGTCATGGACACGAAAAGAATGTTAAAGAGAAACTTTGACATGAAGGATATGGGAACTGCTGATGTGATCCTGGGGATAAAAATCAGCAGAACTCATGATGGAATTATCTTGTCACAATCCCACTATGTGGAGAAAGTGCTCAAGAAATTCAATGCTTTTGACAGTTCACCATCAAAGACGCTCATTGATTTAAGTGTAAACCTGGTTGCTAATGAAGTAGAACCAGTGGCTCAGATGGAATACTCATGTATTATAGGCAGTCTGATGTACATTACCAATTGTACACGTCCAGACTTGGCTTACCCTGTAAATATGTTGAGTAGGTTCACAAGCAATCCAAGCCACGGTCATTGGAAAGCGTTAACCAATGTGTTAAAATACTTGAAGTATACTTTGGAGTATGGGCTATACTACTCGAGATATCCGGCTATACTTGAAGGGTATAGTGATGCTAGTTGGATTTCGGATTCGAAAGATTCTTATTCCACTAGTGGATACATATTCACCATTGGAGGTAGTGCGGTATCGTGGAAGTCCACGAAACAAACGTGTATAGCTCGGTCCACCATGGAATCTGAGTTTAAAGCTTTGGACAAAGCTTGTGAAGAAGCAGAGTGGCTTCGAAACTTTTTGGAAGATATTCAATGTTGGAGGAAGCTTGTGCCTTCTGTGAAGATTCACTGTGATAGCCAAGCAGCTATAGGAAGGGTACAAATCAATATGTATAACGGTAAGTCTAGACATATTCGTCGGAGACATAATACCGTTAGACAATTGATCTCAAGTGGTGTGATGTCAATTGACTACGTAAAGTCAAAAGACAATTTGGCAGATCCTTTGACGAAAGGACTGAATCGAGATCAATTGAGTAAATTGCTAGAGGAATGGGCTTAAAGTCCACAAAGTAAAAATAACCATCATAGTGGTAACCCAACCATGATGACTGGAGATCCCAAGAACTTGGTTCAATGGGAAAACTAAGCTATGAAGGTTATGTTGTAACACTTGGAAACAATGTTGCAACCCATCCCTAGAGAGCAATGTCAAGTGTTGAAACACCTGTAAGTTGTGGTGTGGCTAAGTCATTTGACTTTTAATGATTCCTACACCTCGTTCAGATTGAGTATGGCAGGATACTCGGATAGGAGATCACCTATATAAGTGAGAAGTGAGGGCCACTTCAAAGTAACACTTATGAATCCAAAGTGGTGTCCATGGCCGAAACGGACACAAAACGTGAGAACAGGAGGTGTTGAGACCTTACTGTGTTAATGTTGTTGTCTCGGTATACACCATGGAGGAATAGTTTAAGGTATTATGTCCACTAGACCGCCAGTGTACCCGATAGTATTGACTATGGAAGATTCAAAACCACAAGCTACCTATACTGATGCAGTATTGTCTCTTGAGGACTGGTTGCGTGTCTGCATTCATGCATGCATTAATTTCCACTCATGTGGGGGATTGTTGGAAATTTGGGTTTGAGAAAGTGGGCATCGTCCCAACTTTGACCAAATTTTTGGTGGCTAAAAATTTAATTTTAGAGGAATTAAATTGTATATGTTGAAAAATTTATTTGATAGATTTTGATGAATGCCATGTAAAACCTAAACTAGAAAGTTGGCACCCCATTTTCCTTGTAATTTTCATTGTAATAGATAGGGCTGGAAAAGCTGAGTCAAGTCAGCTATGCCTGGAAAAACAAGAAGTCAACTGAAGACTGAAGTGAAGACTCCGCTGTGGAACAACTGAGTATGGCCAAGAAGGAATATCAAGAACTTGACTGAAGATGTATCAGCTGAGAAACAACTGTGTGAAGTGTCAGTTTAATTCATCTCAAGAAGCCAAGTCACAAGTTGAAAGTGACAGTTGAGTCTTCAAATGATTGAGCAGACTCAAGTCACCTGGGGAAATAGGCAGCAGTCAAGAGAAGTCAACTGAAAGGAATCCGTTGCACAGAAGTCAAGGACATTACTTAAATAAGTAACACTTCCATGCGACCAGGTCTTAAAGTGCTCGTCCCAGAAGCGTGCAAAAGGAATAAACCAATGGGAAGCACTGCACCTCGTTTCAGAACCTGAAAAGCTGAACATTCATTTAATACGGGGAAAGGTCTACATCTCAAGATTGAAGACCAAGAAAAGACAAGCCAACGAACTCGAGTGTCTTTTGAAAATCAGCCTATCTCTTCAACGGGCAGATTTTTGAAAGTTCACTATAAAAGACTGAGGAAACACATTGAGAAAAGGTTACCTGAAATCAAACAAGCAAGCAATATTCAAACTGTAATCTGCAAATTTTCTCAAGATATTCAAGCAAAATCCTCAAGCCTGTAACTCGAAGGAAATCAATCTAACACAAAGCTGTGAAGGAAAGACAACTTCAAACAATTGAAGAGGAAACTTTTGAAGTATCGAAAGGGGTCTACTTTCCAAGGAGGATTGTAGGAAGGTTCAAGGTCGGACCAGTCTCAAGTTATTGGAGGGCTTAGTGATTAAATCCAAGAAGCTTGGGAAAGTGAGCTGAAGTAGCAAGGCAGCTACCCTATGAAGAAGCTGAGTCGGAAGAGAAGCCAACTGTGTGACCAAGGCATCTCCAGACTGAGTCCAAGGAGCAAGTCAGCTGTATGATCAAGACTTGTCTCTAGACTGATAACCACTTTGTGAATTGATCATTACTTAGTGGATTCCTCTAGGAGTTAGAGAAGAGAGGATTAGAAGAATTACCCCATCTTCGAACCTATATAAAAATCATTTGTGTCATTTACATTTCAGCACTTTTATTTTTGCATACTTACTTATATCTGCTGATAATTTGCTATCCAACTAATTAAAAACTAAGTGCTAAACTCAAGTGTTAAATCAAGTTTGAATCAAATTCAAGGGTGTTAAGTCTTCCGCTGAAAAACTCAACACAACAAAGTTAAGGTTTAGACTAAACAACTGAGTTATTCTAACAACAGCTCTATCGAGTCTATTGAGTGGCTAACTCTGCTGATTAATTAACTATTTTAGTTGTTCCTCAAGGACTTAGCTGTGTGTTAACTCTGTAATATTTTAAAAGGACTAAAATCGAAAAGTTGGTAAGGTTTATTCAACCTCCCCCCCTTCTAAACCTTACTCACACCCTTTGGGACCTACAAGTGTATCAGAGCGGTTGGTTCATTGAGCCTTCCACACTGGTTACTGAACTAGATCTCTATCTTTTATAAAAGATTTTTAACACTTGTATTTTCAAAATCTTTCATTCTTAGCAAAAGTTATTATCATGGAAGCAAATCTGAGACGCATTCCTATGTTCACTGTTGAGGAATTTGATGACTGGAAAATTCGTATGCAGGCTCATCTATCTGCTTTACATGATGAAATGTGGCTAGTGATAGAAGATGGGCCACTGCAAATACTTAAGGTGAACACATCTGTAAGAATAGCAGCTGTAGTAGCAGAAGCAGAAGAAGATAGACCAACCATGGTTGAAAAGCCAACGACTGAGTGAACCAATGATGACAAAAAGAGATACAACTTGGATAATTTGGCCAAGGACATTCTCTATGAGACATTGGACAAAGCAATGTTCAATAAAGTCAAATTTTGCAAATCTGCAAAAGAAATCTGGGATAAATTAACTTTAATTTGTGAAGGATCTGAGCAAATTAAAGAAAATAAATTGTCTGTAGCTGTACAAAAATTGGAAAATTTTAAAATGCTTGCAGGTGAAACCTTGGATCAGCTGGATGCCAGATTCACTGAAATCACAAATGAGCTATCAGCACTTGAGAAAGAATATACACAAAAGAAAATGTGTATGAAGATTCTGAGAAGCCTCCCAGATGAATGGGAAATGAAATTCATAGCCCTGAGGCATTCAATGAACCTCACTACAACATCCAATCATGAGCTGTTCTCAGATCTCAAAGCTTATGAGTTTGAGCTGAGAAGAAAAGAGCAAGAGGAGATAGTTGTACCTAAGACAACTGCACTGATAGTCAAGGATGGAAAGAGAGTTGAAGTCAAGGAAGTCATAGACCAGGAGGAGATTCCCCTGATGGTTAAAAGATTCAACAAGTTCTTCAATAAGAACAATAAAAGAAACAAGGGTGAATCCTCCAAGAGACATTCAGCTCCCTCCAAGTCAAGGGAAGACAGGCCACCCAAGAGAGATGAGCATCAAAGGGTTGAGTATTAGAGAGCTGACAACCCAAGGACAGAAAGAGCTGATCAAAGAGCTGAGAACCTGTGTTGGAACTGCAGACAACCAGGACATTTTGCAATTGACTGTTCCTATCCACCAGTCGATAAGTACAGGAATGAAGAAGAAAGAAAAGTCTTCAGAGAGAGAAGACAAGAAAAGAAGAAAGCCATGTTGGCTGGTGTGACAGCTAAGTCGAATGAAGCAGCAGACTCAGAGAGTAGTTAAGCTGACTACTCAAGTGATTCGGAAGAAGAAGCAATGATCTGTCTAATGGCTAAAGAACAAGATCAACCAGACCAGGAAGATGAGGTACACTCTAACTCATCTCACTCAGATTCTAGTGATAATGATTGTGACACACACACTTCATCACCCACTGATCTTTATGATTCATTAGGCAAAATGATGAAAGACTTTGAGCACATTAAATCCTCACACACATTATTAAATAAGGAAAACAGTCAACTCAAAAGCCAAAACTTACAGCTGACTAAGGAGCTTAGTACTCTAAGTCACATAGCTGATGAGAACAAAGAGCTAAAGGCTGAGAATGCTAAACTAATAGCAGAGATAGCTGCTATAGAAAAGAGGGAAAGTGATCTCAGAAATGTGATTGCCTCATTTACAAAGGCATCTAAATCACTGGATGACCTTATTATGAACCAAAAAGAGTGTGGAGATAAGACAGGCATATGATTCAATTCCTTTGTGCACAGTCAAACTCCTAGAGTGACTTTGGAAAATGGATCTTCAAGTAATGAAGCATCTCAAAAACCCAAAACACCAAATGTTGCACCCACATTCATTCCAAAGCACAATCACAAACAAACAGGCCTTGGATATAAAGGAAAAGGAAAACAACCAGTTGAGTATTCTGAGAGGACAGCTGAGAAGAAATCCAGCAGAGTTCCTCAGCAAACTCCAAATAGAAAATACTCTGTGAAGAATAAGCAGAGCTACCAAAAACCCCAGAAGTTTTATCAAAGAAACACATATGATGGGAATGGTAGAAATTACCCGAGCCAAGCTGAATGGAATAATGTGAAATATCAGCAAAGTCCAATGGAATACAAGCCTAGATGGCAAAGACCTAGACCTCAGCAAAGGTCATTCCAAAGGCAAAAGAGCTATTATCAGCACACATATGCACCTAGGCACTACACTTAGAAATATCACAACTACCCAAAGAAGGCAATTGCTAAAACACACACACACACAGGCATACAGACAAAAGAGACAGCTGTATGAACCTGAAGTCTCCAAGAAATTTGCCAAAGTGAATTATGATTATGGCACAGATAGATGACAACCTCTTAGAGTTAAATCATTAGGCTATAGGTTGGTTGGATCATCTTACAACACTAACCCCTAAGGACCCAGGCAAGTATGGGTACCTAAAAACTAATTTCCTTGATTGCAGGTTCAAGGAACAGCTGAGTGCCAAGGAACCTGGTACATGGATAGCGGTTGTTCCAGACATATGATAGGAAACAAGAAAAATCTGTCAAGATTCAAGGAGATTAGAGGTGCAAAAGTCATATTTGGAGGAAATGAAGCTCCAGGGGAAATAAAAGGCATTGGATCCATCAAGAAGAATTGATTAGAGATCACAGATGTTGCATATGTTGAAGGCCTCAACTTCAACCTGTTAAGCATCAGTCAACTCTGTGACAAGGGCTACAATGTTGGATTCAATATGGGAGTGTGCCACATTAAAAATACTAAATCAAATGAAATAGTGCTGCAAGGATCAAGACAGAAGAATATGTATGTGGTAGACTGGTCTACTGCCACACCAAGTACCTGTCTGTTAGCAAATAGCACAGTCGAATCAAGTTGGCTGTGGCATAAGAAGCTGAGTCATCTGAACTTCTAGACAATCAACAAGCTTGCAAAGAGTCATCTTGTGGAAGGATTGCCAGACTCAGTGTACAAGAAAGAAAGTGAATGTAATGCATGCCAGATGGGAAAACAGATCAAATCTTCATTCAAGGAGAAACCTAATTCTTCTTCAACAAGGATATTGCATCTGTTGCATATGGATTTATTTAGTCCAGTTGAAACCAGCCAGCATAAGTGGAAAGAAGTACACCTTAGTGGTGGTGGATGATTATTCAAGATATACATGGACAATCTCCATGTGCAAAAAGAAGGAAACTTTGCAGAAATTACCTCAGCTGATGAGAAGAGTTC
Organism: Rehmannia glutinosa; assembly: GCA_016081115.2. Lineage (NCBI taxonomy): Eukaryota > Viridiplantae > Streptophyta > Magnoliopsida > Lamiales > Orobanchaceae > Rehmannia > Rehmannia glutinosa. Next base: position 58,066,054 of record CM071935.1, on the reverse strand, counting down.
AAAATGAAAAGAGCCAAACCATTATAAAGATAAGGTCTGATAGAGGAACTGAGTTTGTCAATGGGATAATAACTCAGTATTGCGTTGAAAATGGCATTGCTCATGAGTTATCTGCAGCAAGAACTCCACAGTAGAATGGAGTAGCTGAAAGGAGGAACAAGACTCTCAAGGAAGCTGCAAGAACCATGTTAGCTGAAAGGAGGAACAAGACTCTCAAGGAAGCCATCAACACTGCATGCTATACTCAAAACAGATGAACGATCAATAGGCAATTGACCAAAACTCCCTATGAAATATGGACAGAGAGAAAGCCAAATGTTGCATATTTTAGAATATTTGGATGTAAATGCTTCATCCACAATAATGGCAAGGATAACTTAAAGGATTTTGATGCTAAAGCTGATGAAGGTATCTTTTTAGGATACTAAGCTGAGAGCAAAGCCTATAGAGTGCTGAACAAGAGGACTATGGTCAGAGAAGAGTCTATTCATGTGATTTTTGATGAACCTAGTGTGAATGGAGAAGACATTGAAGAGTTAGCTGATAAGCTGAATCAGGCAACTATGTAGAAAAATCCTTATGTTGAAGCTCAAGTAAGAGTAATCAGCCAAGATGAAGATGAGATAGCTGAATCTCAGAAGCTGAAAAATCTGCAGCTGAATGATGATGAAAGAGCTGCTCAAGACAACATAGCTGCGAGACAGCTGAACCCAGCTGATTTGCTTCAACCTGATGTGAGATGGCTGAGAGACCATCCACCAGAGTTAGTCATTCGAGATGTGAGAGATGGTGTAAGAACCAGATCCAGAGCTCAACAAGAAGTAATGTTCACTTGTTTTATTTCCCAAATAGAGGCAAAAGATATGTCTCAAGCACTGGATGATACACATTGAATTCAAGCCATGCAAGAAGAGCTGAATCAGTTTGAAAGGAACAAAGTATGGGAATTGGTGCAGAGACCAATCCATAAGAATGTTATTGGTACAAAATGGGTTTTCAGAAATAAGATGAATGAGGAAGAATATGTGGTAAGAAACAAAGCAAGATTGGTAGCCAAAGGGTATTTCCAAGAAGAGGGAATAGATTTTGATGAAACCTTTGCTCCTGTTGCAAGATTAGAAGCAATAAGGATGTTTCTTGCCTATGCTGCTCACAAGAACTTCACTGTATATCAAATGGATGTGAAAAGTGCATTCTTAAATGTACTGTTAGAGGAAGAAGTCTATGTTGAAAATCCTCCAAGTTTTGAGCAGAAGACCATTGGAGATAAGGTGTACAAGCTCAAGAAAGCATTATATGGATTGAAACAGGCACCAAGAGCATGGTATGATACATTGTCACAGTTGCTAACTGATAATGAATTTACCAAAGGCAAAGTGGACAGAACACTCTTCAGAATTCAAGATGAAGAGAGTATACTGCTTGTTCAAATATATGTGGATGATATCATTTTTGGATCCACAAATAAAGAGTTGTGTGATAAGTTCTCAAACCTCATGCAAGGCAAATTTGAAATGAGCATGATGGGAGAGTTGCCTTTCTTCCTAGGACTTCAAGTTAAACAATTGAAGGATGGAACTTTCATAAGTCAAACAAAGTACACCAGAGATTTAATGAATAAATTTGGTATGGAAGAGAAGTCTTCTGTGAAAATACCAATGAACACATCAGTCAAGATGGACATGGATGCAGATGGTAAGGTTGTAGATCAAACAAGATCTGAGCACTTATTGGATCATTGCTCTATTTAATGCCACAGACCGGACATCACCTTTGCGTAGAGGTGTATGCGCAAGATCTCAATCGCACCAAAGGAGAGCCACATGATGCAGCTGACTAAGAGAATCCTAAGATATTTAAAGGGATGCGGGAAGTTGGCTTATGTTATCCAAAGGAAGGTGGATTCAAGCTTATTGGTTACTCGGACTCGGACTATCTTTGGATGTAGAGTTGACAGGAGAGTACTTGGTACATGTCAAATGCTTGGAAACAGATTGGTTTCCTGGTTTAGTAAGAAGCAAAACTCAATAGCCACATCCACAGCTGAGGTAGAGTACATAGCTGCGGGCAGCTATTGTGCCCAAGTCTTATGGGTGAGACAACAGCTGAGAGATTATGAAATTGAAGAAAAAGAAATTCCAATTATGTGTGATAACACAAGTGCTATTGCGATCACTCAGAATCCTGTGTTGCATTCCAGAACAAAGCACATTGATGTCAGATATCATTTTATAAGAGATCATGTTGAAAAGAAAGACATCACTTTAGAATATATCTCAACTGATAAGCAGTTAGCTGACATATTCACCAAGCCTTTATGTGAATCAAGATTTGAAGAGCTTAAGCATGAGCTAGGGTTAATTGAGCTGAGTTAGCACTCAGAAGACTCAATGAGAAAAGGTGAAAGAGAGAAAGTGAGAAATGAACAAGTTTTTCACATCAGCCAAGTGAAACAGCCATATTGGAAAGTCAGCTGTATCGAGTTAGCTGACAGCTGAGTCGCTTAATGAAAAAGAGAGAATAAGAGTTAAGTCATTTGTGAAATAAGCTGAGTCATTTATGAGCTAAGTGACAAAAACGCAGTCGTTTTAAATGAGCGGGAATGTTTTTAAGGATGATGTCAGCGTAATAATGACGGGTACAGTCAAAAGTTGCACAGTAGGCATATGATTGGATATAAATGCTGCCGCATTAAATGCGAGGAATTTAATGCGGTTTGACGTGCTAAATATGAGTCGTTGATTTTGATAAAATTTCAAAAATAAAAAACCCGTCCTTTCATAACCCTTTTATACGGTTTTCAGTCTTCTCTCTCACACTTTACTGAAACTGTTCAACTTTCAAGCAAAAGAAAGCAAGTTCTTTTCTCTCTCGCAAACCCTACGTGTTCTCAAGCCAGTTTATCAAGTTTTAATCGGTAAAATTATCTACAAATGGCACCAAAGTTCAATTTCGTCAAGTTATCGAAGCAAATCCACTCAGGATCGTCCATGGATTTTGAAGGCATGGTGAAGTAGGGTTCGGATGAAACCCTAGTGAAGAAGATTGCAGAAATGTTGGAAAATTCCGGTCTTAAGGCTTTTCTGACTTTGGAGTACTCGCACACTTACCTTGAAGAGGTGGCTCAGTTCTACGTGAATGCGGAGGTGCAGGACGAAGGCATCAAGTCTTGTGTCCACCACAAGGACATTATGATAACTGCTAAAGACCTTGCAGAGCACTGTTTGTTGCCATCTGAGGGCATGTTTGAGATAAACGAAGTTGATGTTGACTTGGCTGCTGCATGGAAAGAGGTAGCCAAACCTGAGTGTGCTGCGAAGGTGGTCTACACAGCTGAGAAGAAGTTGTTGAAGGACAACTATCACAAGCTGATGGATGTCGTCTCAAAGTGTGTAGACATGAAGTTTGGCAGCTTCAACCAACTGTCAAAGACTAAGCTGATCGTCATGGTTGCGATCATGCAGGGAAAGAACGTTAACTGGGCTGAGTTCGTGTACAGCAGACTCTGCCAGAACGTTGTAAATAAGTCATACAAGGAAGACGGATCCTTTGGAGGATCTCTCGGTTATGGCCTGGTGATTGGCCACCTGATGGAAGTGAAGGGCATTCCCATTCAACATGGAAAAACCTTCCATGTAAATAAAAAGATGTTCAGGGCCAATCTCTCAGGAGCCCAGAAGAGAGCCCATGCGAAGAGGGTGGATACCAGTGAGGGGGAATCAGCTGACCCTGAGGACACAGCTGTCACCTCCCCTCCCAAGAAGAAAGCCGCAAAGAAGAAGGTTGCCCCTACAGCCAAGAAACAGGATGCACCTGCCCCTGCAGCCGAGTCACCTGCCCGAGCAGCCGTGTCTCCTGCCCCTATAGCCGAGGCTGAGAAGGAAGCACACATACCTTCTCCAGCTATAAGGAAGAAGAGGACTGCCAAGACGAGAAGGGCAGCTACCTCTAAGGACACTTAGAAGGCCTTTACTTTCGATGAACCGGAGGAAACAGAACCAGACATTCCTCTGGTTAAAACCAAAAGAAGAAGGATAGTTAAGCTTTCAGAGCATGAAAGGACAGCTGTGTCCGCTACTCAGCTGGAGAAAGCTTCTGAGACTGCTGACACTCAGGAAGTGCAGTCTCCTGAAGTAGTTGATGAAACTGCCAAGTCTGCTGAGGGTGATCAGTAGAGGCACCCAGAAGACCCAGTTGTGGAGAGGACATCTGAGGATAAAGAAGCAGCTGAGATAACTGAATCTCCTGGTGAAAAAGTTGTCTCTCCGCCTGCAACTGATGCTGCTGAAGGTAAAGAGCAGCAGAGCATGCTACCTTCCATTCCAGAAAAGGAAGGACAAGAAGAGGAGGATGAGGATGATGATGTTATCGTACTTTCTCCAGTATATCCAGACATCTGTCTACGTGAATGGAGGGCGTGGAAGCTAAGCCACTCAAGGGTGCAGTTTGAATGCCCTGAGTTTATCGAAGAAGAAAAGGACCTGTTGCAATTTCTCAAAGTTAACATTGTTCTTCAGGCTCTTGATGAGGATAATTGCCTGAATATTCTTCACATCTACAAGGAGAAGGAAAAAGCTAAAGTTGTTGAAGAAGCAGAAGCTCTCGATAAAGCCAGTATATGTCCTCTTACTGGAACTCTGGAACACACGCACCCTCATATAGATGTGTTCTCGGAGAGTGATGAAGACATGGATCCTATTGCTGCAACAGAAAAGTCAGACATGCAGCAAGCTCTAAGGGAATCCAGGGTGATGCATGAGCAACAAATGCTTGAAAGACCAGGACACAATCTCTCTTGCAGATAGACCCATTGGGAGTAGTGCAGCAGATTGCCACAATTATTGCTGCAACTACATCCCCTGTGCGCACGGAAGAAAGGTCCAAGGGACTTGGCGATGAAACTGGGAATTTGGGCACCCAAGTTGAGCCAACCCCTACCGAAAGTGTTTTACCACCTGCCCTAACGGCTGAGCACTCAACGGAAGCAGTTGCGAGTCTGGAGAAGAGTGACCCCATCATCTGTCACTCAGCTAGTGTGTCAGCTGAGGGGGAAACTCACTCCACTATAGCGGGTCGGAGGATGCTGCAGATGACTCCATATTGAAGAAAGGAGGCGAAGTGGAAACTGAAAAAGAACCACAGCAGGTTGACATTGATGAAGCTCGGACAATTGAGTTTGTCCCAGCTGAAGTGTTAGCTGCTTTGCAGGCTGAGGACACTGCTATTGCAGTCGAGGCACAGGATAGAAATGCCCCGGGAGTTAACACTCTGGGCAGTGAAAGTGCAATCCAAGGGGTTGAGACTCCTTCGGATGCCATGGTCCAAGACCCTAAGACAACTGCGACTATCGAAGGGAATGTAGAAGGCCTCGCTGCAGTTGAGACCGCTGGAGGTGTTGAAGGACCAAGGGAAGTTGAGACCTCCCTGGGTAAAGCTCAACAAGTTCAGAACATCCCTCCTGTTAACATTGTTGAATCTGAGAAGGAGATTAGTGCACTTCATGACTCCCAGGAAAACCCTGATATATCATTTCTGGGGTCTAAAGATGAAGTTGAGTCCACACCTGTTGAACATCAAAAGGACCCAGCTGAGGATGTTCTCCCGCAGATGAGTCAGTCGAGTTTTAAAGCTGCTCGCCAAACATTCAACTTCGATGATGAACCAAGCCCCAAAGTTTCGTCATCATCCGATGACATTGATATTGCAGCCGAGGACCAGGTACTTCACTTAGCAAAATCCACTGAGGCCGAAGAAGCTGTTAAGACAACTAAGGCTCAGTCCGCTGGCCAACCCATTTCAAAAGGCCCAGCTGAAACCGAGTCATCTGCGCAGGCTCCCATAGCTGCAGCAATACCGACTCCACTAGGATCATCACAGGCACAGACTGAAATTTCAATCCCTTATGTGCGAGATGATACTTTTGAGCAATTATTTCCCTTTTCACTTGAGCTGCCAGAGCTAGAGGAAGAGACAGCTAAAGAGCAGCGATGATACACCATTCGAGAAGATCCAGTAATCCCTACAGACTCCATTGTGCCAGCAAACCTTGATTTCGATGCAGAATGGCCGGGAACTGAATCAGGTATGACAGCTGAGATTCGTGAAGTCTTCAAGACGATCTATGCAGAGATTGAGAAGATCGAACGGCACCAGGCCTCATTAGATCTACGTCTGGACAATAGAGATGCCAACCTCACAGCAGACTTAAGAGGGATTGTGGTATGGATCAAGGAGTTGTGTCAGCAGTAGAGTGCAATGCGATACGAACAAATTCGATATTTCAAGGCATTGTACAATAAGATGCTTGTTTGGAGTGCTGACAATGCTGATATGAAGTAGAGGATGCAGGCGTATATGGAAAGATTGCATGCCTCCCACACAACTGAAATGGAGTTATTGCGTGAATTTCATCGAAAAGAAATTCTGCATGTTGAGGAGAACATGAATACAAAGTTCAGCCTTCTCATGGCTGAAATGAAACTGGTGGCAGCTGAATCAAAGGCCACTCATTCAGAATTTCGAACAACACATGCCACAACAGACTCCAAGCAGAACTCAGCTCTCAGTAGACTGGACTTCATGCTCGCAGGAATGTTCCCTAGGGTCCCTCTCTCCTCTGATGATGCCAAAAAGGGGAAAGATGAGTACCTAAGGAATTTGGAAGAAGAAGTAGCAGCTAAGAAGAAAAAGGGAAAAACAGTTGAGGGGGAAAAGTCAAAGGATCTGACACTAATGATTACTGAAACCCCTCAGCAAGGTCATGTGATAGCCTCAATAATCAACAAACTTCTAGTAACTCTGCCGATCGAACACTCTGATGTACCCATGTCAGAGAAAAGAAAGATTGTAGTAGCAGATCAGTTAGATTTCGATAAAAAGATGGATGCCCACATTGAAGCAATGATGAAACAATTCGATGGCATTCCGGCAGGGAAGGATCAAGATGCTATTCCAGATGATGGATCCGAGCCAAGACTTGTTGAAGAATTTAAGACGCTCGAATCCGAAGGCTATTTCCAGAAGATATCTGTAGCCCAAGCCTGGATTTGTACTAGGAGAAGGGTTTGAAGTTATGCGAAGAAGCTGATAAACAACAGACTACCAACAACCATTCAGCTGGTAAGCAGAAGACTCTTGTACAGTATACACCCAGAGGAGGAGGAAGAAGTGGTGGAGGAAGAGGTTTTCAACCTAGACCTCTACCCAAAAATATCGAATATGTAGATCCCGGTAAGAAGGGAAGGATCTATTGGGTTGGGTATGATGAAGTAGCAAATCAGGAAGTGGCTAGGAAGAATGTTGACTACGTGAAAAGAATAGAAGAGGAAAACAGAAGACAAGACCAGCTATGGCAAGAGAGGCAACAGAGGAAGCGAAAAGATGATGATGCAAAGAGAGCTTATGAAAAGAAGAAAACAGCTGAAGAAGAAAGAAAAAGAAAGAGAGCTAATGATGACAGAACTGAAGAGAAAAGAAGGAGGCAGCGAAGACGATGAAATGTTGCTGCGAACCCTTCATGTATTTTACTCTTGTAAATACATCTTTGTGTAAGTCATCTGTATATTCAATAAAGTGTTTTGTAATTTCTCACTTTATATTTGTATCTTAGCATAGATGCTTGTAATTTGCTTAGATTTAAATATGCTCTGATACACTTTGTAAACAACTGTGTAAAGGACAAGAATGCTATGATCATTAAAATGATTGATTCTACGCATACATTCTTTGTTACTGCATTGTCTGCATGTATCTTTGTTGTTTACATGTTGTTTAATGTTTTTATGTTTTGGCATCATCAAAAAGGGGGAAATTGTTGGGAAATTTATTTTATAGATTTTGATGAATGCTATGTAAAACCTAAACTAGAAAGTTGACACCCTATTTTCCTTGTAATTTTCATTGTAATAGATAAGGCTGGAAAAGCTGAGTCAAGTCAGCTATGTCTGGAAAAACAAGAAGTCAACTGAAGACTGAAGTGAAGACTCGCTGTGGAACAACTGAGTATGGCCAAGAAGGAAGATCAAGAACTTGACTGAAGATGTATCAGCTGAGAAACAGTTGTGTTTGGTGTTAGTCTAAGTCATCTCAAGAAGCCAAGTCCCAAGTTGAAAGTGACAGTTGAGTCCTCAAATGATTGTAGTAGACTCAAGTCACCTGGGGAAATAGGCAGCAGTCAAGAGAAGTCAACTGAAAGGAATCCGTTGCACAAAAGTCAAGAACATTACTTAAATAAGTAATACTTCCATCTTTGCCAGTCTTAAAGTGCTCGCCCCGAAGCGTGCAAAAGGAATAAACCAATGGGAAGCACTGCACCTCGTGTCAGAACCTGAAAAGCTGAACATTCATTTAATACGAGGAAAGGTCTACATCTCAAGATTGAAGACCAAGAAAAGACAAGCCAACGAACTCAAGTGTCTTTTGAAAATCAGCCTATCTCTTCAATGGGCAGATTTTTGTAAGTTCACTATAAAAGGCTGAGGAAACACATTGAGAAAAGGTTACCTGAACCACAAACAAGCAAGCAATATTCAAACTGTAACCTGCAAATATTCTCAAGATATTCAAGCAAAATCCTTAATCCTGAAACTCGAAGGAAATCAATCCAACACAAAGCTGTGAAGGAAAGACAACTTCAAACCGTTGAATAGGAAACTTTTGAAGAATCAAAAGGGGTCTACTTTACAAGGAGGATTGTAGGAAGGTTACAGGTCGAACCAGTCTCAAGTTATTGGAGGGCTTAGTGATCAAATTCAAGAAGCTTGAGAAAGTGAGTTGAAGTAGCAAGGAAGCTGCCCTGTGAAGAAGTCGAGTCGGAAGAGAAGCCAGCTGTGTGACCAAGGCATCTCCAGACTGAGTCCAAGGAGCAAGTCAGCTGTGTGATCAAGACTTGTTTCTAGGCTGATAACCACTTTGTGAACTGATAATTAGTTAGTGGATTCCTCCAGGAGTTGGAGAAGAGAGGATTAGAAGAATTACCCCATCTTCGAACCTCTATAAAAATCATTTGTGTCATTTACATTTCAGCACTTTTATTTCCATACTTACTTATATCTGCTGATAAATTCCTATCCAACTGATTAAAGACTAAGTGCTAAAATCAAGTGTTAAATCAAATTCAAGGGTGTTAAGTCTTCCGCTGAAAAACTCAACACAGCCAAATTAAGGTTTAGGCTAAACAACTGAATTATTCTATCAACAGCTCTATCGAGTCTGTTGAGTGGCTACCTCTGCTGATTAACTAACTATCTTAGTTGTCCCTCAAGGACTTAGCTGTGTGTTAACTCTGTAATATTTTAAAAAGACTAAAATCGAAAAGTTGGTAAGGTTTATTCAACCCCCTCTAAACCTTACTCACACCCCTTGGGACCAACATTATATTATTGATCTACTTTCCAAGTAGATGTTCGTAGTATTTTTTATTTCTCAAAACCAAATTTCGGTGAGTAAGAAATTAACACACGAAGTTGGCCACATAAATGGGTATTATGTAAAGGGAGTTGAAAGGATTTTTCTTCATCCCACATAGCTTAGAAAGCTAAGTTTATCCTAGTTTATAAACTAGAAGATGTTATTAGTTAGATATACTATAACATAAGTGGATGATCACAAGTGGGCCATTCACGCGCGCGCGCCCGCCCGCCCGCCCGGCCCCACCTGGGTGTGGGCGTGGGCTTGGGCGTGGGCTTAGGCTTGGGCTTGGGCTGGGGCGGCCCAGGTCCAGATCCACAACACTTTTGTCACTAGAAAATGGGTTTGGCCCAAATTCAAGTGACTTTTGGGTATTGGGCCGCCAGATGAACCTGCACATTGCAGGTGTCCAGATTCATAGTTGACTGATGGAGTTTGTAACTCCTCAGATAGTGGGGTTGTAACCCCCAGATTGTGGTCATCAATGTGTTTGTAACACCTGGGTGCTACAAGGAAGGCTAATGCCCATTAACTTACCATGTTTAATTCCCTGCAGGTGGATTTTTTGTTGCCTATATATATAGCTGGTTCCATTGCAGATTTCGGACACAAAAAAAATCGCATACATTCTGTATATTTCAAAGGTGTTATCGAAAGTGTCGTAACATTTCGTAGAATATTTTCAACAACATTTCACTCTGCATTCGAGTCCAGCAGCCAGTTCTCGCTCCTTCGAGTTCGAAAGGTGCATTTGTGTCAGTGGTGCTACTATACACAGAGGAGGTTAAGCCGTTTTATCTTTGGGGACATTATGTCAAACTGTGGGCACTAGCCGGGACCTATTTGTCTTGCGGATAGAGTTCTACTCGACTCGGCTTTTTATTGTTTCCAGTTATAATAGTCAAATTCTCATTTCCTTGCAATTTTCATTTTCTGTTTGTAAAACCATTGTTGAAGGCTCTCGTTGTAATCACTTTGTATTCAACAAGTTACACAAAACTAAAGGCAAGGATTTGAGATGCTCTAACATACCAAAATAGCATGGAATAGAGTGATGATGCTATCTTTTTGCAGATATACTGGGCGTTTGTATGCTAAATTCTTATCATATGGATTATCGTATGATTTCATGAATAGCACCAACTGTTGTACAATATTTTGGTTTGTACTGGTTTGGTTGTGCACATTTGAATGAAGTCCTTAACACGGGTTATATTTATAAAATTGGATTGTAATTAATCGTTGCCTGATTTAGGTTTGTTAATTTGTATTATTGTTCATTAATTTTAGGTATCAATCCGTTTATAAAAGACATTTGTGTTTACTTAACAACAATGGTAAATAACCATTGTCGCTTGTAGGAACGTCGTTGGCTAAAGACTGGTGTCATTAAAAGATGTCGCTTTTGGAAAATACATCCATTTTTAACCAATGTTGAATAACCCCCACTTTAACAACAGGGTCTTTAACATCAGTGGCATTTCATAAATAGACATCGGTTAATAACCGTTGTCGTGTTTGAAAAGGCAACGCTTTTGCGCCATGTTGAAGATCCCCTTTTAACAACACAGGCATTAACATCAGTGTTTTACCCAAATAAACATTGGTTTTTAAATATATATTTGCATTTTTCTTGTAGTATATTCATCAAATTTATTATTATCAAATAAATATATACCAAGTATAAGGGATCAAGTGACATCATGGCTTAGGCAAAGCTCGTATAGATTATTCCACCTGTTATTTTTTATGTCATAGGAAAGGAATGTGTCAAGTGCTAAATAATGGAGCTGGAATGTTGGGGAATATATTAAACCATATATACAAATAATGCATCACATTTTACGGGTTTGGACACAAAAAAACAAAAAAACAAAGGGATGGGCAAGAAAGTGGCCAATCTATTATCTATATTTGAGTGGAGAATGATTCACATCTATCCCACGTGTAACTTTCTCATCATGCGCTCCTACTTGGCTTTCATTAACTACAAAGTGAATATAATTTCAGTTTTTTCAGTTAAATACACCGTTGTAGGCATTTAAAGTCATTTTGTGCTTAATAAGTTAATATCGAATTAGATTATAATGTATTACGGAAAGTGTTTAACCCGTGCGATACACGATGTATACATCTATAAGGCTTTTTTTTTCCTGTGCTGTGACATGTGCATTTTCCTAAGAATGTCAAATTCTGACCCTACACGAACATGACCTAAATGTACTGAGAGAAACATTTACCCGACCCGACACTAACACAAATCTGACAGAAAGTTACCAATTTGTCTAAAACGTCGTTATTTTATCTTTTACTTAAATCTTTAATCTATTTTATGTGTAACTCAAAATTAACCCGAAACCAAACATGAACCCAACCCAATGACTCAAATTGACACCCCTACATTTTTTTAATAGTTCTGTGAGTTATATCTCCTGCATTGTAAGAATTTTAAAATAGCATTAAACATTATTACATGAGAAATACTATTTAATGTTTTTTATTGATGAAGTCAAAAAGAAAAAATATCATATCTATGTATCATGGAAAAAAATACATTTAAAACTATGTATATTGCGTTCGATTTTTGATACCTAAATTTTCATAAAATCGCACAAGGCATGACTTATTCACTCTTAATGAGTGTAAAGATTGTGAATTAATAACATAATTTTGAATTTAAAAGACAAATAGTCTAAAAAATCAAGGATTTTGTTTACACTATCTTTTACATTCGTTATCTTTTAAAACATAAATACTATATTATACGTATCAAAAAATGAAAAAAAAAACGACGAGAAAGAAAAAAAAACTCTAGTAGTTCAAAACTATATTTTTTTATAGAAATATATTCTCTAATTTGAACTAATAACATAATTTATAATTTAAAGACAACAAATTTAAAAAGATAACAAGTAATCCAAATATCAAGGATTCTATTCACACTATGTTTTAAATTTGTTATCTTTTAAAGTTTAAATATATTATTATATGTATAGAACAAATGCATATAACGAGCAAGCAAGAGAGAAAAGAGAACCCCCCGATATTTTTATAGAAGATATTCTCTCATTTGAATTAATAATATATTTTATAATTTAAAAGACAACAAATTTGAAATATTATAAATTTAAAAAATAATAAGTAATCCAAATATCAAGGGTTCTATTTACAATATCATTTAAATTTATTGTCTTTTAAAAATACGTTTGGTTTATATGCTGAAAATAGTTCCATTTATATAAAAATAGGATTACAAATTAGAGTAAATGATTGGGAAATAGTGTTTCTGAAAACTTTTGATATCTTATATCAAAGATTCTATTGTCCAATTTTTTTTTGTTAAAATCACTTATGACTGATTTTTTTATTTTAATTTTTGACACGGAAATTTTAATTTTGGATAAATTGCATGTAACACATGAGTGTTGTTCTAGTGTGTGTGTATATATATATATATATATATATATATATATATATATATAGGATTTGGTTCAAATGAGATCACCCTCTCTAGGTGAGACAGTGTGGACTCATCTTACCCATTGATCTTAAAAAATGAAGGGATGTGATTAATTCAGTTTTTTTAATTATTTCCTAATTTTCGCTGATTTTAAGGGTAATATTGTAATTTTGTAATTCAAATTAGTGGTCCCCCGGATTTTATGGGTGAAATTGACACTAGGATTTTGTGGCGGATTTTAAGGAAACATTTTCTTTCCAAATATTTTTTTTTCAAAGATAGTTAGGGTTCTTCTATTGCATAATTATACATCAAATAATGCATATTTAGTTATTTTGTTTACGATTTTATTTAAAACAAGACATAATTGAATATAACGCATCTTTGCATATGTAGTTATACTACACTTTGCATAAATATGTTCAATATAATGTATATTTAGTTATGAAAATGAAATGTTGCTTTTGGAAATTATAAAAATGGGATGTTACATAATGTACTGCATATTTAGTTATTCCACAATGCATAGATAGTTTCTAGATAATACATAATTAGTTGATTTTGTTGCATAGTTTATGACGTCTTGCATAATTGGATATATTGTACTACATAGTACATATTAGTTTTTTTACGATGCATAGATAGTTTTCAGATAATGCATATTTAGTTGAGTTTTGTTGCATATTTAGTTTTCGAACTCACTGTTCGTTATTTAGTTTTCGAACTCACAAAAATGGAGGAATGAGAGAGAGAGAGAGAGAGAGAGAGAGAGAGAGAGAGAGAGAGAGACGTGAGATTGGGGAAATTAAGAGATGTGTGAGAGAGAAAGAGATTTGATTCCATTTTTGTAACTAATTTGTTATGTTATTTTACCCTACTACCCTTATATTGATTAAATTAATATTTTAATATATTTTTTATCCATTAAATCATACCCATTGATTAATAGTGGGGGATGGTTGAGATTAGTCCATTGTGTCTCACCTAGAGACATGGTCTCACTTGATCCTCCCCCTATATATATATATGGGGAATGGATCCTATGACCAATATTTAGGGTGAGTTCGCATGAACTAATCCCAGTCATTGATGGTAATTAAACAATAACCCAAATTAAACGACAGAAATAATTATTTGTTAATTAAAATTTAACGAAAGGGGTAAATTTTGTTAATGCCTACAAATACATAACACCACACAGATGGAATAATTACACAATCTATGGATACGTATCTTGGTTGATTTGATTCTGTTAGCGATACACTCAATGACGAAAAAATAAGGACAAATTAGAGCGAAGCCGAATCAGAATTTTTCTTCTTCTTCGATCTTTTTCCTCTTCGTGCGTCAACATATTAATAAGGGATAATTACAAAAAGTACCCCTGAGGTTTGACCTAATTACAAAAAAACTCAACTAACTTTAAAACTTACAAAACGTACCCCTAAGGTTTGATTTAGTGTTAAAACTAAGGAGTAATCTACAATAATTTTACAAATATGAAGGGGGATTTTGAAATATATTTCAAACCTCAGGAGTACTTTTTGTAAGTTTTAAAGTTAGCGGAGTTTTTTTTGTAATTAGGTCAAATCTCAGGGGTACTTTTTGTAATTATTCCTATTAATAAATACAATTTCTTACGATAAGATTAATTTGTTAAACACCATGCCACAGTATCACAAAATATACTAATCCAAAGACGACTTCAATTGTGAACGGAGAATATTATTGACACTGCTCTATATCATTGAATAAATCATAAACATGAATTGTTGGAAAAGAACATTTCTGAAACTTGTGGAATTTTTACCTATTTAATACGTTGTATGTTTATATGGTTGATGTTGTCTGAGATTTTTCTGTGATTTGATGCATATTATTCTCTTAGTGCATTGATATTTTAGAAGAATTGTATACATAGGATAAATTAGATTTTTCATGCATATTTAATATACAATTAGTGTTTGTTTTGAATATACATGTTTTCTATTTTTCTGTCTTGTTTACATATAGGATAATTCCAATTTTAGTACCTAAATTATACCATTGTTTTACTTTTAGTACTCCACTCTCTGAGCATATCAATTTTGGTATCCCATGTTCTACTATTTAATCACTCTTTCTCTTATAGCGTGTAACATTGCTAGAAGAGAGTGTTTTCCCCCGAGAGCACCGAAGGAGAGTATCATATGTCCACCTCCTGGATCACGGGCAGAGGTGCTTCCCCGAGGATCGCCTGAGGAGTGTCTCTTCCCTTGGGATCACTAAAGGCAGCATCTTGAGAGGCCACCTCCTGGATCGCAGGTAAGGGCTGTTGTGAACAAGTGTTCAGTAGAGGTTGATTTTAATATTTATACAACATATTAATATACAACAATTAAATACATATCAATATACAACAAGGGCGTCTCCCTCAAGAGTGTTTGAGGAGATTCCTTTTCTTGGGAGCACTAGAAGAGAGTCTTCATAAGAGTTATCTAGGGTAGCGTGTAATTACAGGACTTTGTTTGCTTAGTGGAGCGCAAAGCTTCTCTAGAGGAGTTTGTTTGCCGATGGAGCATGAAGCTTCTCTACATGAGTTTGTTTAATTTGCGCGACGGAGTGTAAAACTTTTCTACATGAATTTGTCTACCTCAATGAGCACGAAGCTACTGTCGAGGAATTTATTTGCCTCACAGAGCACGAATCTACTCTCGAAGACATTGTCGACATGAATCGAGCGAAGCTACTCTAGAGGAGTTTATTTACCACACAGATCGTGAAGCTATCTCGAAAAATTTGTCTACCTCAAGCAGTGTGATGTTGCTATCAAGGATTTTATTCCACTCACGGATAGTGAAACTACTCTTTAAGACTTTCTCTATCTCACAGAGTGCAAAGCTACTCTGGAAGAGTTTATTTGCCTCATGAAGCGTGAAGCTACTCTCGAGGACTTTGTCTACATCTTGGAGCACAAATCTAGTCTAGAGAAGTTCATTTTCATGATTGAGCATAATCTTTGGAGAAACAGAGGCTCCTCAGTCGAAGAAAGTTGAACTGCGAAATAAATGACCGAAGGACCCGTCGCACAAGGGACAAGAGGCGGCCAAGCGTCGTTCCCCTTAGTTTCGCGCACGGACTCATCAGCCAGCCCTCTTCTATGGCGTTGAACATTTCTACTTAACGTGTGTTCTTGACAAGGAGTACCCTCATATTTACCTGGCTCTCTCAAGTTTTTACTCGAGCTACTCTAGTGAGATAGCACACTGCACGAGACTACTTAGGAAAGCTAGATACAGTGTCACGCCCCAAGCGTGACGCGACAACGATCAATCACTTAAACAGAAATAAATCAACAGTCTAAACCAAAGATACCAAACTCCAAGTGAAATAGAGTCTAATGCAGCGGAATTAAAATAAACACGAGTACAAATTACATCTTAAAGTCTGGCGGTATCCGAATACAACCCAAAAGATTATCTGAATTAACTTACAGTCCAAACTGAAATAAAATGAAGAAGTCCAACAATAAATAAAAGTAAAAGAAAATGTCGCTCCACATCACGGATAGGGATTCAATCTGCAGTAGGTTCGATGTCTTCAGCGAACTCTTCATCTAAAGGTTAGAAAACAAGAGGGAATGAGACAGAAATCTCAGTGGATGGGGTGATCGTGTGCAAGTGTGGCGATATAAATAGTTAATGCGAGAAATTTAGTTGTATGAAAACGCGTGAGAGATGATGCATGATTTCACACACAGTCCACAAGCGTCGTGATAATATATTAAGTAATATACTTATACAGTTTAAGAAAATAGTTCGTGGTCACGCAGGCACTATGGTTCAAGCAGACAGGAGGATTGCGTACGGATTTGTAACGCCAATCCTATGCAAGACAAGTAGCGGATTTGCGCACGGATATGTAGCGCCAACCCCGTTCGTTCAACTCCGGAATCGTGTGGATCGGCAGCGATTCCTTTGTTCTTCCTTGTAACTCCCCGTTCATGATGGTCAAAGACCTGTCACCTTATCGCTCCATAGGCAAAGACAAAATCCACGTTGGAGCTAGCAAGGCTCGGATTTGTCATAATCATGATTATACCTCAAGTACTACGACCCGCTTCCCTTGGACAAACTCCGTCCCTCAGTTGCGGGATTAGGACGATGGGGCCGGAGAGTGGAATAGCAGCCGAGCTGCCGGTTCCATCCCCGACGTATCCATTCCGATCGGCATTTCGACACACCAAGTTGACTCAGGCAGAAATTAAGTACACGTTGGGTAGTCAACCAGCAATGAGTATTATTGATTCGGGAAGCAGTTCATGAAAAGTTCTCAAAAATTTGCACAAGATGGTTATGGCGTTGGTGGAGTTATTGAGATGAAGATAATTATCGGGAGGATAAGTAGTCTTCGATATCTTAAGGATTAGGAGGAACATAAGTCCCGTTATAGATTCGAAATCGGGTATTAATCGGTCAAGACGATCCGATAAGTCAAGGGATTTTTTAAGAAAATAAAATATTTTAATTAAATATTAAAGTCAGAGGGTCCAGGGCTGTTTCTTTAAAAGAAAATAATTTGAGTTAGGTCCTTATAAAAATAAAATTTACAATTAGCCCCGTTTTGTCAAAACCAATACTTTTGGGGTTAAAAGTTAAATAAATAAATGTCCCGACCTTGAAAAATTATGAGGTCAGTTCCTAAATTCTCTAAATTGTTCAGAGATTCAGGTTTTTAAAGTTTTGAGGTCGAGTTTTTATAAAATTCTCACATTGGCCCCAAATTTGTTAAAATTGTCATTTCGGGTCCTAAGTTTAAAATAATCGGAACTCACAAACCGGAAGGGCTTCTAATGTGATTCCAGTTGGAAACTGTCACTAAGGTTAGTGGGATATTGGGACAAAAACAGTTTTAAAACGTCATAAGTATAGGTCCCTTAACTTTTGAAAATCTCATTTTTGTCCCATTTTTAAATAATTGCCTTTAAGGCTTTTAGGGATCCAATTGTTATGAAATTTGAACCTTGGGTCCAAAATATAATTATGTTATAGGTAAATTAGTATTTCCAGGTACATGGGCTGTATAAGTCCTGGAAATTTCATTTGGGTCCTCAAGTTTAATCTTTTACAATTTGGTCCCTCAAGTTTTATAAAATTACTTTCCAAGCTCTAAACACTTGGATTTTTGGAATACACTTAAAATATGTTATTTCCAGTCCCTTAAGAGTTAAAATTTCAAATTTTTAAAATTAGGGTCTGGTACAGTTTAGAAATTTGCAAAATAGCCCTTAAACTTCTCAAATTTTACAATCTAGTCTTTGGGCTTTTAAGGGTTGATTTTATTTATCTAAAAACTCTTAAAACTTTATTAAAATGTCAAAACATCATTTTTGAACCTGAGTACAGTCCCAAAAATCGAAATTTACAGAGAGGTCCCTTAAGTTTTATTTTCTTGCAATTAAGTCCACCAACTTTCCATTTTTTTTGCATTTAAGTCCAAAATCGAATTTTAATCAATTATGCTCGACTTTTCCAGGTTATATGTCATACAAAACATATATTTCAAGAGTCATACACATACATAACCATCTCATACAAGAATTTATCAAATATGACAATAAAGTGTACATGTATGTCCTAATTTTCGATAAATCGCATTTTGAGCAACACTTGAGAAATTTTCCAACTTGATACAAAAAATAGCATGCAATACATAATATATATCTCAAATGCTCAATAACAAAACACTACATGCATTTTTATGAATTAAAACACCTAGGAGTTGAAAGGATTTTTCCACCCACCTTAAAGTTCGGTTTGTTGGGAAAAAATGAAATAAATCTCTCTCGATGAAGGAGTGACTTAGGTCAGCCCCTAAGTCATGGAATATAAAAAAAACATAAAATATAGGAGTTAGAAGAATGTGGTTAAAATTTAAGGGGAAGAAGAAAATAGTGAGAAAATTGGAATTACTACACTTACCTTGTGTAGTGAATAAAGTGTGACTAGTAATGGCTTCCAAGTATAAGATTTTGGTCACCCTTAATGTTAACCTCCAAAGTCAGCCCCTAAAACTCCAAAAATGAAAATGGAGTGTCAAAGTTTGGAAAATAAAAAGGGAAGAAGAAAAGGTACCAAAAATTCCATTTCTTACCTTCTAGTCTAACTTCTTCACAATTTTCTTCAAGATGACAATCCTCTTAACAACTTCAAAGGTCTTCTAGGTATACCTCAAAATTAAAAATCAAACTTAAATTAGAAGGTGAGAGAGATGAGTTAGGTGATATCAAAAATGGATTGAAAAAGACATTTTCCTTACCTTGGTAGTGATGGTTCGAATTTTATGATTTAAGTAGGAAGAATGTTTGTTTTTTTGTTTAGTTGTTTGAAGAAAGAAGAAGTATTTGATGATATGAAGAAGATGTTCTTGAAGTTGTGAAGGATGTTTGAAGATGTGAAGGAATTGTGTTTGAAGATTTGAAGATATTAAGATATGTTGTTTGAAGGTTTGAAGATGTGGATGAATGGTGTTTGAAGATTTGAAGATATGGTGTTTGAAGATTTGAAGATATGAAGATATGTTGTTTGAAGGTTTGAAGATGTGAAAGAATGGTGTTTGAAGATTTGAAGATATGGTGTTTGAAGATTTGAAGATATGAAGAAGTGTTCTTGGAGATATGAAGGAGTGGATGAAGATATACTTAGAGAGATGTTGGAGATTTTAGAGAGAAGTTGGAGAAAATGCTTGAATTATGAATGTGTTGGATGAAAATGATATCTTGATCAAATGTTTTTGATCCTCAAGGTGTTATGGACGAAAAGTGAGGTGGGGAGGGGGAGGAGACAAATTTTTTGATCAAATTCTATGTCTTCCAACTTGTCTCTAGCATAGGGACAAAGGCCTTGGTCAAAGTGTGGTCTTGCATGGGAGGATGAAATTGAAGGGATTGAGGAGGATGTTGGCATGGAATGTTGGGAAGCCTCCAACATGTTGGGTAAGTTTATAATAAAGAATTGGTGTATAAGGTATTGTGAATAAGATTTGAATTAATGGTGTATTAATACACAAGATGAATACACAAGGTGTATGTGTACAAGAGTTGGGAGATATTTCTACACTAAAAATACCCATCATGGTCATCCCTTAAGGGGTTTTTGTGGCATTTCCATATTTTGTTTTTTATGTCCCAATTTGATGATAATAGGTGAATAATATCAATCTCCAAATAATTAGTGATTTCCTTGATCAATTATAAGTCTCATGATCACTTAATCTAAATCGAATTCTTAATTCTATAAGGTATAAATATCTAAAATAAATAGTCTCCTAAAATTCTAAGGTGACTAATGAGTACACAAATATTAATAATGATGATCGATCGAGTGGTCATTAATGCGAAGTGGAAGTAATAAATAAAAGAAAAAGAAATTAAATGCGAAATATATTTATCATTAATATTCACCCATCGAAGCGACTCGGTAAAATAGTCAAAAGAATACAAGGGCGATACGTGAAACAATTACATGTTCGAATAAAAATCGAGGGCTTCACATTCTCCACTCCTTAAAAGAATTTGGTCCCCAAATTCTCTTCAGAATAGTTCTGGATATTGATTCATCATGTCTTCTTCCATCTCCCATGTTGCGTCTTCGTCTCGGTTGTGGTTCCGCCATACAACTTTAACCATGGGAATCTCTCTTACGCAACCGACGATCTATTTGGTCAATGATTCTGATTGGTTCCTCGGTGTAAGATAAATTCTCCATTAGAGGAGGAGCATCACGAGTGATGATATGCTCGGGATCTGGTTGATACTTTTTCAATCTCGACACATGGAATACATCGTGCATTCCCGCATATTGTGCTGGTAACTCAAGTCTGTAGGCCAACTTTCCGATCCTCTGCAAAATTTTGTAAGGTCCAATATATCTCGGACTCAATTTTCCTCCTTTCCTTGGATTGATCAATCCCTTTCGTGGCAAGAGTCTGAGAAATACTTCATCTCCGGCTTCAAATTCAAAGTCCTTTTTCCTCTTGTCCGCGTAACTCTTTTGGCGGCTCTGAGCTGTGCAGATCCATTCCTTGATCAACTTGACCTTCTCCATGGCCTCCTGAACCAAGTCGACCTTTGGAATCGATGGCAACTTTCGTTTCTCTTTTGGAGTCCATTGGTCATCAATCTCCCAGTGTAGTTGGGATCTACACTTTCGCCCATACAAGGCTTCGTAGGGTGCCATCCCAATCGTGGCCTGATAACTGTTATTATAGGCGAACTCGGCCAATGGTAAGTGCGAATCCCAACTTTCTTGGAAATCCAATGTGCAGGCTCGCAACATGTCTTCCAGGGTTTGAATTGTTCGCTCAGACTGGCCATCAGTTTGCGGATGTGCTGCTGTGCTGAAACTTAGCGAGGTACCCATTTCCTCATGTAAGCATTTCCAGAATCTGGAGACAAACCTCGGGTCTCTATCTGACACTATGTCGACTGGCACTCCATGCAGTCGAATGATCTCGGATGTAAATTTGCGCAAGTTTTCGCAAGTCGCTGTCGGTTTTCTTCATGGGTAAGAAATGTGCGATTTCGTGAGTCGGTCTACGACTACCCATATAGCATCATCGCCTCGTCTGGTCCTTGGTAGATCCGTCACGAAGTCCATCATTATGTGTTCCCATTTCCACTCGGGAATTCTCAACGGTTGTAATAAACCAGATGGTCGTTGGTGTTCAGCTTTTACTCGTTGACAAGTCAAACATCTCGCAACGAACTCTGCTACCTGGTTCTTCATGTTTACCCACCGAATGTGTCGTTTCAAGTCCTTATACATCTTGTTTCCTCTAGGATGTATGGTGTATTTCGAACGGTGTGCTTCTGAGAGGATTCTGCTCCTAATCTGCTCGTCATTCGGTACACAAATTCTACTCCGAAATCTGATGATTCCATCTTCATGTACCGAGAATTCTGATCTCTCTTTTAAGTATCTTCTCTTTCAGTCTTTGAAGTTACACATCTGTCTCTTGTGCTGCTTTGATCTCGTTCAGTAGGTCGGGTTTAACCAAAATGTTAGCACACAAAATTTGAGTATTGGTTCTTGTTGGATTCCAAGTGCTCAACTCTTCTAATGATTTCCACTCTCGAATCATTAGTCTGGCTAAACTCGCCTTTCTGCTCAAGGCGTTAGCTACTACATTAGTTTTCCCGGGATGGTATTGAATATCAAAGTGATAGTCTTCTATTAACTCCATCCATCTCCGTTGCCTCAAATTGAGATCTTTCTGAGAGAATAGATACTTTAGGCTCTTATGATCTGTGTAAACCGTGAATGTTGCTCCGTAGAGATAGTGCCTCCATTTCTTTAACGCAAACACTATTGTTGCCAATTCCAAGTCATGCGTTGGGTAATTGGCCTCATACGGCTTGAGTTTCCATGATGCATAAGCAATGACCTTTCCTTCCTGCATGAGCACTGCTCCTAGTCCTTCCTTTGATGCGTCACTGTAGACGACAAAGTTTTTTTTTTGTTCCCTTTGGAAAGGCTAAGACTGGAGATGTAGTAAGTCGTTTCTTCAGCTCTTGGAAACTAGTCTCACACTTGTCATTCCACTCAAACTTGACTTGCTTCTGGGTTAGTCGAGTGAGTGGTCCGGCTATCTTGGAGAAATTCTGGATAAAACTTCGATAATATCCAGCCAGTCCTAAGAAACTTATGATCTCCGTTACAGACTCTGGTTGTTTCCATTCAACCACTGTCTGTGCCTTCGAAGGGTCTACGGCGATCCCAGTGTTGGATACTATGTGTCCCAAGAATGCGACTTCACTTAGCCAAAATTCGCACTTGATGAATTTGGCATACAACTTGTGCTCTCGTAGTGTCTCCAAAACAATTTTCAGATGACGTTCATGCTCTTCTCTAGACTTAGAGTATACGAGTATGTCATAAATGAATATCACTACGAATTGATCCAAATAAGGTTGAAAAACTCGATGCATCAGATCCATAAATGTTGCTGGTGCGTTTGTTAGACCGAAAGGCATCACTACAAACTCATAGTGTCCATATCTGGTCTGAAATGCCGTTTTGGAAACGTCTTCTTCACGGATCTTCAGTTGATAATATCCTTGTTGTAAATCAAACTTCGAGTACACCGTCGCTCCTTGAAGTTGATCAAACAATTCGTCTATCCTCGGGAGGGGATATTTAGTGGTAACATCTAGTCGAGATCGTATAATAGTCACATCCTTAATGTATCTTATCCGTGATACCTAAACCACAAGTCAAATTCCCTTACTTAAGCTTGTGCAGGTACTTGAGAATGAATAACACAAGGGTATTATCATTGATCAATATACTTAATGATTCCCCTACTATCATTTTCCCAAAGTAATATCATTAGGTGTCTAGATCCCATAATATATCCTCATTTTCTTCAAGTCTCACCATACCAGGCATTATAATCTCTAAATCACGGATTTTCTAAATCACCTAACATCCAAATAGAGGAATATCCGGATATCTTAACATTATAACAGCCCAAAAGAGTTCAAATATTCATCCAAGATTCAACTTAGGTCACCTAGTAGTGGTACCCAATCCAAGGCAGAGGAACCTATCCTGGTCAAACAAAACTAAGGCGGATTAGACGAATGTAAGGAAAAGATAAGGAAGAACAAGAAAAGAATGACTAAGGAAAGTCAGTCAAGAGTCAACTAAGTCAAATCAAGTATGACTATGCATTCCCCAAGTATAAATTCTGACTTAACATAAACATCAATAATACGGTTCTATGCCATTATTGAAATCAATTTCACACTTAATTGGTCAGGTCGTGGAACTACCCAACACAGTCCGAGGGTCCTATCCTGGGTCAGCTCGGTGTAAGTTTCCATCTTACAAGCCGAGCTCTGATACCATAACTGTCACGCCCCAAACGTGATGCGACAACGATCAATCACTTAAACAGAAATAAATCAACAGTCTAAACCAAAGATACCAAACTCCAAGTGAAATAGAGTCTAATGCAGCGGAATTAAAATAAACACGAGTACAAATTACATCTTAAAGTCTGGCGGTATCCGAATACAACCCAAAAGATTATCTGAATTAACTTACAGTCCAAACAGAAATAAAATGAAGAAGTCCAACAATAAATAAAAGTAAAAGAAAATGTCGCTCCACATCACGGATAGGGATTCAATCTGCAGTAGGTTCGATGTCTTCAGCGAACTCTTCATCTAAAGGTTAGAAAACAGGAGGGAATGAGACAGAAATCTCAGTGGATGGGGTGATCATGTGCAAGTGTGGCGATATAAATAGTTAATGCGAGAAATTTATTTGTATGAAAACGCGTGAGAGATGATGCATGATTTCACACACAGTCCACAAGTGTCGTGATAATATATTAAGTAATATACTTATACAGTTTAAGAAAATAGTTCGTGGTCACGCAGCACTATGGTTCAAGCAGGGGGAGGATTGCGTACGGATTTGTAACGCCAATCCTATGCAAGACAAGTAGCGGTTGCGTACGGATATGTAGCGCCAACCCATTCCGTTCAACTCCGGAATCGTGTGGATCAGACAGCGATTCCTTTGTTCTTCCTTGTAACTCCCCGTTCATGATGGTCAAAGACCTGTCACCTTATCGCTCCATAGGCAAAGACAAAATCCATGTTGGAGCTAGCAAGGCTCGGATTCGTCATAATCATGATTATACCTCAAGTACTACGACCCGCTTCCCTTGGACAAACTCCGTCCCTCAGTTGTGGGATTAGGACGATGGTGCCGGAGAGTGGAATAACAGCCGAGCTGCCCGGTTCCATCCCCGACGTATCCATTCCGACTGTGAGCTCGACACACCAAGTTGACTCAGGCAGGAAATTAAGTACATGTTCAGGTAGTCAACCAGGCAGTCGAGTATTATTGATTCGGGAAGCAGTTCATGAAAAGTTCTCAAAAATTTGCACAAGATGGTTATGGCGTTGGTGGAGTTATTGAGATGAAGATAATTATCGGGAGGATAAGTAGTCTTCGATATCTTAAGGATTAGGAGGAACATAAGTCCCGTTATAGATTCGAAATCGCGAGACGAGGAAGTCGCCCCGCGATCGGGTATTAATCGGTCAAGACGATCCGATAAGTCAAGGGATTTTTTAAGAAAATAAAATATTTTAATTAAATATTAAAGTCAGAGGGTCCAGGGCTGTTTCTTTAAAAGAAAAAAATTTGAGTTAGGTCCTTATAAAAATAAAATTTACAATTAGCCCCGTTTTGTCAAAACCAATACTTTTGGGGTTAAAAGTTAAATAAATAAATGTCCCGACCTTGAAAAATTATGAGGTCAGTTCCTAAATTCTCTAAATTGTTCAGAGATTCAGGTTTTTAAAGTTTTGAGGTCGGGTTTTTATAAAATTCTCACATTGGCCCCAAATTTGTTAAAATTGTCATTTCAGGCCCTAAGTTTAAAATAATCGGAACTCACAAACCGGAAGGGCTTCTAATGTGATTCCAGTTGGAAACTGTCACTAAGGTTAGTGGGATATTGGGACAAAAACAGTTTTAAAACATCATAAGTATAGGTCCCTTAACTTTTGAAAATCTCATTTTTGTCCCATTTTGAAATAATTGCCTTTAAGGCTTTTAGGGGTCCAATTGTTATGAAATTTGAACCTTGGGTCCAAATTATAATTATGTTATAGGTAAATTAGTATTACATGGGCTGTATAAGTCCTGGAAATTTCATTTGGGTCCTCAAGTTTAATCTTTTACAATTTGGTCCCTCAAGTTTTATAAAATTACTTTCCAAGCTCTAAACACTTGGATTTTCGGAATACACTTAAAATATGTTATTTCCAGTCCCTTAAGAGTTAAAATTTCAAATTTTTAAAATTAGGGTCTGGTACAGTTTCGAAATTTGCAAAATAGCCCTTAAACTTCTCAAATTTTACAATCTAGTCCTTGGGCTTTTAAGGGTTGATTTTATTTATCTAAAAACTCTTAAAACTTTATTAAAATGTCAAAACATCATTTTTGAACCTGAGTACAGTCCCAAAAATCGAAATTTACAGAGAGGTCCCTTAAGTTTTATTTTCTTGCAATTAAGTCCACCAACTTTCCATTTTTTTGCATTTAAGTCCAAAATCGAATTTTAATCAATTATGCTCGACTTTTCCAGGTTATATGTCATACAAAACATATATTTCAAGAGTCATACACATACATAACCATCTCATACAAGAATTTATCAAATATGACAATAAAGTGTACATGTATGTCCTAATTTTCGATAAATCGCATTTTGAGCAACACTTGAGAAATTTTCCAACTTGATACAAAAAATAGCATGCAATACATAATATATATCTCAAATGCTCAATAACAAAATACTACATGCATTTTTATGAATTAAAACACCTAGGAGTTGAAAGGATTTTTCCACCCACCTTAAAGTTCGGTTTGTTGGGAAAAAATGAAATAAATCTCTCTCGATGAAGGAGTGAGTTAGGTCAGCCCCTAAGTCATGGAATATCAAAAAAACATAAAATATAGGAGTTAGAAGAATGTGGTTAAAATTTAAGGGGAAGAAGAAAATAGTGAGAAAATTGGAATTACTACACTTACCTTGTGTAGTGAATAAAGTGTGACTAGTAATGGCTTCCAAGTATAAGATTTTGGTCACCCTTAATGTTAACCTCCAAAGTCAGCCCCTAAAACTCCAAAAATGAAAATGGAGTGTCAAAGTTTGGAAAATAAAAAGGGAAGAAGAAAAGGTACCAAAAATTCCATTTCTTACCTTCTAGTCTAACTTCTTCACAATTTTCTTCAAGATGACAATCCTCTTAACAACTTCAAAGGTCTTCTAGGTATACCTCAAAATTAAAAATCAAACTTAAATTAGAATGTGAGAGAGATGAGTTAGGTGATATCAAAAATGGATTGAAAAAGACATTTTCCTTACCTTGGTAGTGATGGTTCGAATTTTATGATTTAAGTAGGAAGAATGTTTGTTTTTTTGTTTAGTTGTTTGAAGAAAGAAGAAGTATTTGATGATATGAAGAAGATGTTCTTGAAGTTGTGAAGGATGTTTGAAGATGTGAAGGAATTGTGTTTGAAGATTTGAAGATATGAAGATATGTTGTTTGAAGGTTTGAAGATGTGGATGAATGGTGTTTGAAGATTTGAAGATATGGTGTTTGAAGATTTGAAGATATGAAGATATGTTGTTTGAAGGTTTGAAGATGTGAAAGAATGGTGTTTGAAGATTTGAAGATATGGTGTTTGAAGATTTGAAGATATGAAGAAGTGTTCTTGAAGATATGAAGGAGTGGATGAAGATATACTTAGAGAGATGTTGGAGATTTTAGAGAGAAGTTGGAGAAAATGCTTGAATTATGAATGTGTTGGATGAAAATGATATCTTGATCAAATGTTTTTGATCCTCAAGGTGTTATGGACGAAAATTGAGGTGGGGAGGGGGAGGAGACAAATTTTTTGATCAAATTCTATGTCTTCCAACTTGTCTCTAGCATGGGGACAAAGGTCTTGGTCAAAGTGTGGTCTTGCATGGGAGGATGAAATTGAAGGGATTGAGGAGGATGTTGGCATGGAATGTTGGGAAGCCTCCAACATGTTGGGTAAGTTTATAATAAAGAATTGGTGTATAAGGTATTGTGAATAAGATTTGAATTAATGGTGTATTAATACACAAGATGAATACACAAGGTGTATGTGTACAAGAGTTGGGAGATATTTCTACACTAAAAATACCCATCATGGTCATCCCTTAAGGGGTTTTTGTGGCATTTCCATATTTTGTTTTTTATGTCCCAATTT
This sequence comes from Rehmannia glutinosa, assembly GCA_016081115.2. Taxonomy (NCBI): domain Eukaryota; kingdom Viridiplantae; phylum Streptophyta; class Magnoliopsida; order Lamiales; family Orobanchaceae; genus Rehmannia; species Rehmannia glutinosa. The sequence continues at coordinate 58,038,379 of CM071935.1, read as the reverse complement.
GATGATAATAGGTGAATAATATCAATCTCCAAATAATTAGTGATTTCCTTGATCAATTATAAGTCTCATGATCACTTAATCTAAATCGAATTCTTAATTCTATAAGGTATAAATATCTAAAATAAATAGTCTCCTAAAATTCTAAGGTGACTAATGAGTACACAAATATTAATAATGATGATCGATCGAGTGGTCATTAATGCGAAGTGGAAGTAATAAATAAAAGAAAAAGTAATTAAATGCGAAATATATTTATCATTAATATTCACCCATCGAAGCGACTTGGTAAAATAGTCAAAAGAATACAAGGGCGATACGTGAAACAATTACATGTTCGAGTAAAAATCGAGGGCTTCACATACAGTCTAAAGCTTTAAGGCTCCAAATAAGGAGCACAATTCGTTTAACCATATCGGTGAAATTACTCCCCAAAGGAGTCAAAACTGCACAACCCTTGGAGAACAACGGAGAAAGCAACTCCCCACCGAACACTTAGACAAGAACCCTCCATCTAAACTTACATCAAAATACGCACACATCGCTAGAGTCACTAACATCATCTCCAGAAGTTAGAAAGTAAAGACACTAAGTACACTTCAAGTAGACTGCAACCTAATGCAATTCTCGGCAAGAGAACTCCCCAACCCCTAAATAGCGATCTCAAGAAGACCAGGTCTAAACCAGTTTAAGACAATTGCATCGACTGTCCACCTAGAGCTTGGGTCCCCAACAAACACAATAACTAAGAAACCACTCCCAATAGCCCGCGCGAGGCACAACGCCCATTCATATGTGAGCGCTCGTCTCAGGCTGTCTCGTAGTCCAAATCCAACTCTCCTCTTCTCTTCTTCATGTGTTTCCTCATATTTTTACTACTCCCAACTAACAATATTCACTTGGTAATGAAGAGCCACATAAAACATTGAAGGACACTAAGTCCGGAGAAGAAAGCTCATCCAAATTAGTCATTAATGGACTCCTAAAGACTCATATCCACATTCACAATAGGGGTAAATTAGAAGCTCCATAGACATTTCTCTCTAATTCCATGTTGGGAGATACTTATCAATGGATTTGAGAGTTTTTGGAGCTTCCTTTAATTGGAGGGGGTCACCAGCAGATCTTCTTGGGAGTTCTACCATTTGGCACGAAGTAGCTTGCTCTAGAGACTAGAGTTAGCATGACCAGCCTAGATGGCTCTAGACTTCTTAGCTGGAGCGTAGATGTGAGCTTGTGATTGCCCTTGCTAGATTTCTATGCCTACTTTTTCTATAACAGTGTAATGGTCTCTCTGGTTGTCTGGTCATCTTTTAGTCAGTCGTTCCTTTCTTCCTTTCCAGTCAAGTTACGGTCATTCGAATTCGGTGTAGCTATACAGGGTCTTCGTGCAGTTGCTGCTGTAGGGTTTCTTAGGTGGCTTCTTTCAGTAGAGCTTGAAAGGCTTCCCGAGCCAAGTAGACTTTTTCAGCTTGGGGGCCTCTCCAGGAGGAGAAAATTGGGGGAGGACGCCCCATTGAGGAGATGAGGGTGCTCCCTTGAGCCTGCCACAACGATGAGGGCGCTCCTCCAAGAGAAGAGGACTATTCTCGTGTCTTCTAGGCAGTCTCTTTTCTCGCCTATTGTTCTTGGCTCTGGAGTTGGCAACTTGGGTAACCCTGCGTGCCTGTAGCCTTGTCTGCATTCTCATGTCTTGGTAGTTCTCACAAATGACACCAATATGATGCTACTTAAAAGTGCAGATCACTACAAGTCAAGGAATCTGAAAAACCGGTCAAATTTTTTCGCTGGAATTTATGAAATCTTCGGATGGGAACTAGCACGCAACACATAGAACAAGGTTAGAGGGCCCCTACAGTTGTCCTTTGAAGGCCCCTTTGGATGCTAAAGTCAGACTATAGGATAGAAATATCCAGAGCACGGTAACGTAATTTACAGTAATTAATTGAACTTACTTACAAATGAACATGGAGGGATCTTTTACACCTGGGATGATGGACCGCACGGGCTTGATGTAATTAAGTGGGACACTTGAGCTGTAGTGGGCCTCATGGGTTGTATTGAGTGAACTGAGCCTCATGGGCTGCTCAAGAATGGTTTGGGCCAATTAACAATATCCAGACCTAACAGTGAATATTTATGAGGTAATAATTAAAAATAGGCATAATTAAATAAAAAGTATAACTACGATTTTACGCCAAGTACAAAATATAACATTATGGAATTACCACCAAATTAAAATTCTTATGGTGTTGCAATAACTTATCCATTATATAACAGCACTGTAAAGTTATATCATATCCAATAGTTTTTTTTTTTTTGAGAAAAGTAGTAATTCATTCATGAAACGAGTTGGAAGCCAACTCAACAACCCTGAGTACATGGTCAGGTACAGTACCAATGGATCATGAGAGGAAAACGAAAAAGCGTACTCCGCTAATAAGTGCACAGCTGTATTCCCCGTTCGCTTAACAAAGCTAGGTTTGAAAACATCAAACAACGGAATAAAATCTAAAATGTCTGCTACAATATTTCCGGAGTATGAGAGATCAATTGATGCCGTTTGGATTTTATTATAGATGGCCAAGTTGTCTGATTCCATTGCCAACTTCTTGATCCCCATAGTGTGAGCAAGGTGTACCCCATCCCTACACGCCAAAGCTTCAGCTGTTTCAATACTCATTTCGTCCGGTAAAAGGCGAGAAAGACTGGTAATAAGCTTGTTGTTCGAGTCCCGTATGATCACACCAATCCATGTTCCGGTTCCCGAAACAATCGACACGTCCGCATGTTAGTCCAAGTGGCTACGATAATCTAGAAGGGGTGAATAGATTATCTCCATTTTCTCGATTTAGCCCTCTTTTTTGAATCAAACAAGCCAAGACAATAATAAAGGTGCGGGAAGTAAACAACACGCATCAATTTATAGAGGTTCAACCCACCTAGGGCCTAATCCTCTACCACCCCAGTATCTCCGGGATGGATTTCAAAAAGAAAAAAGATTTTATTAATTACCACAATTAATACAACATCTTACAACATCACCTTGAAGAGCACCACACTCTTCTTCAACACCACCTTTGAGATTACCACAATCTCTCTTGAAGATTACCACAATCTTCCTTCAACGGCACCTTGTGAAGATCACCACAATCTTCAATCTTGAAGAACACCAAATTCTTCAAACACCTCAAGAGCACCACACTCTTGAAACTCCTATCACCTAGATCACCCAAGTGTATTCTTTCCACAAGAATGCTCACAAGGATGTCTTGTGTTGAATGATGACCAAAATCAAGATTACAACTCAATAATGAATAATACAATTTGAGTGCAAGTGTAATCAAGAAATAAAAAGTCTAGACCTCAAGATTGTGCAAGTGCAAGAACTTAGGCTTATTACAACAAGAATGTAAAATATGAAAGCTTGGAGAATTCGCAGATTTTTCTTGTTGTTTTGATTGCTTGTGTGTTGTGTATTGTTTGCTTCAAATCTTCCTCTATTTATAGGAGAGTCTTCAAGATTGGATCTCCAACATAGGCTTCTTCATCTTCACTTTTGTCTACAAAAAGAGGATCACAAGATGTAGAAATATTGTACAAAAATCAAAAGCAAATCTTGCTGATAAGGATTTCAAACAGCATAATTTTGTTGTCACAAAATTACATAGGGCGACCGGTTGCCCTGTATCAGATTTCGAACGTTTGAAAGAAAATAGTGCGATCCAGGACAGGTTGCAGGGGGGTCCGACCGGTCAAGGGGGGTGCGACCGGTCGGAGGGGGGTCCGACCGGTCGGCCCTACCCTTGACCGGTCGCCCTCCCTCATTTTTCAAGTCCAATGCGTTCTGTTTCATTTTGTGCGTTCTTCAGGTACCGGTCGACCTCTTGTTCGACCGGTCGACCTCCAATTTGAAATATTGTCCAATTTTTGTTAAAAATAAACTTCAAGAAATACTCCAAAAACTTAGTAAAAACATTTTAAATCAATTGGGAGTATTTGGACAACTTTTATAAACATTGTTTTGGTGTAAAAACCAATTAACACAAAATCATTAAAAGTGTTGTCCAATTTTTATCGAATAATAAACTCTAAGAAATACTCCAAAAATTGGTAAAAACATTTTAAATCATTTAGGAGTATTTGGAAAATATTTATAAACATTGTTTTGGTATAAAAACTCATTTAAACAAAATCATCAAAAGTGTTGTCCAATTTTGTCGAAAATAAACTTGAAGAAGTACTTGAAAAATTAGTAGAAACAATTTAAATCATTTAGGAGTATTTGGACAACATTTAAAAACATTAAAAATAAAATCATCAAAATCATGATAAAACCATCTATCAAACACCGCATTATATTTCACCATGTCGGGCCTTGGTTTCACCCAAGATGCAGTAAACTTCCCACTTTTATTCAGTGACTGCGAATTTTTGGCGGCGTTGTGCTCCTGCAGTCGTCTTATCGCAAACGAGATACACCAATTATGGTCCAGCTCCTTATAGTTGTGTGTAGCTTTGTTCCTCGCATACCACGGCGTCCATAGAAGTGTCACAAATAAACCATGAGCTTCCAGGTTCCCCTGTTTCATCATGGAATTTATTCAGTCTGCAATCGACCCTTGGGTTTCTTGGTGTGAACGTCGGTAACTAAACGGCCCTACAGCCCAGAAAAAGGAGGCCCCCGGACAATCTAACAGCGCATGTTCCGTCGTCTCCGTATCATATCTAATAGTTAATATGCTTTCTATATTACGTTTTCAGGAAAATTGCAAAATTGGTCCTATAACTATAAGCAGTTTGCAATTTCGGTCCTGTAACTATTGAGTTTGCAAAATTAGTCCTGTAAGTTTGAAAGTTTTTGCCAAATTGGTCCTATATGTTTTATACCTAAGCAATATCGGTCCTGTAAGTTTCAAGTTGTTGCAGAATTGGTCCTTTGAGGTTATTTCATATTTTCAAAATACCAAGAATACCCTTATGCACATAATTGGCTTATTTGACTAAGTGTTTTGCCTAAAATGATATCAGAGATCAGGGTTATTAAGAACTTTAAGTTATATTTATTATTTTATATAATTAACAATTGGTGAGGATAATTATCTCCGAGAAAATGATATCGGCTCCTACAGGAGATATCGTCAAATTTTGACAATGTATGCACAAGAACACTAGGATAAGATAACATATTGGAATAATCATATGTTGAAAAGAACTCGCAGGAGCCGATAGAGAACCTTGAGACAATACGAAAAACAAGCAGCATATTGTCTGGGTATCACTTTCGCCCCGCGAGTACCCGCCCCAACCCGCCTAGAACTTTTAGTTGTAAAATATATTATAATATATATTTTGCATATATAATATATATTATAATATAATTTTTATGTATTCTTATATTATTTATAAATTGATAATAATAAATTTTGTAAATATGTTTTTATAAATATATTTTTTTTTCATTTTTTTAATTTAATTTAATTTAAAACAGGGCAGAACGGGTCGACCCGCCTCACCCCGTTCTAGGCACGGGGGCGGATTTGGGTCCTGGCCAACCCGCCCCGACCCTCTCCATTGCCAACACAATAAAATTGCTAAATTTAAAAAGATAAAGGACCAAAAATGCTATTTAGCCAGAAGGGCAAAATTGTCCAGGACCAAAACTATAATTTTTAAAGATAAAAGACTAAAATTGCAACTACCCCAAAATTACAGGACTAAAATTGCAATTTACCCTACTTTTTCTCTTTCGTGCAACGATTGATCTCGTTCGTTGACCAATAATATAAATATTTTAGGCAAGAGGAAGTTTTCATTACATCTAATCTAATAGTCTTCTTTCAACTAAAATAATCAATAAACTTTACTAAAACATTTGACTTTGTCGTTGAGGATATAGCAAGATTGTATTTTATTTAATGTTAGGATAACAAACAAAATCTTCAAATTAGGGATCAAAAATTTTAAAAAACCACTCAAACCACATTGCATCGCCTCGTTGATCGCGATTTTCAATTAAAACCGTGATATAGAATTTCGAATAGATGTGGTGTGGTTTTAGTTTGAAATTTAAAATCGCCTAAAACCACACCGCACCGCACTTATACAATTTAAGTAGTAAAATAAAAATTATATCCCTCCTTAGTTAAATAATTAAAAAAGAATAATTAATAATTAATTCCGCGAATAATAAATTTGGACTTGCACTTTGCCTTTAAAAAGTAATGCATTTTATATTCTTTCTTTAATATTGTAAGAATTAATTGTGTTGTGGAATGAAAATAAAATATTAACTTATGCATTGTATTTTGAACATAAATATTAAAGAGATTACATGATGTATTCAATTTGCAAAACTCATATTAGGAGTGTTTGTCAAACCTTTTGCTTTTAAAAGAAGTGATTTATTGTAGTAGAAGTAAGGTAGTTTAGAATCAGAAGTTGATAATTTTTTAAATTAGAATTCAAAGTTGATAATCATAAGTAGTGAGTATTTAGTGAAAAAAATTGTAAAAGTTGTTATTTATTTGTAAAAGTTAAACCAGAAGCAGAATGTAAAACACTCATCTCCCTGCATTTAGATTCTGATAAAATGAAGCAGAATCAGAAGCAGAAGTTGGCACTTGTAAATACTCAAAAGTGATTTTTTAGGCCAAAAATTGAGAAGTACTTTTTTTAGTGATTGTGAACAGCCGAACACTCCCATTATTTCAAGAGCTAGTCACATTTCAGACGGTCTAACGAATCTAAGTCCGTTAGACGGATCCCCCAAACCCGACCCGAATCTTTAAAAAAAATGCTTCAGCCTACTTGCTCCTTTCTCCTTGTTTTATGTTGTTTCCTCTCTCTCTCTCTCTCTCTCTCTCTCTCTCTCTCTCTCTCTCTCTCTCTCTCTCTCTCTCTCTCTCTCTCTCTCTCTCTCTCTCTCTCTCTCTCTCTCTCTCAAGTCTTATTCATGACCTTAATAAACTATCACATCCCCAGCATCCTCGTCATCTTCATAACCTATGCTTTTATCAGGATATTTGCGATGAACTCTCTACTTTCAGAAAACATATCGCAAGGCTCGCCGACATAGTGTCTCAATCCGCAAATTCCGACGAACCAATCGATATCCAAGTCAGTTTGTCCAATTTCCTCATACAAAAACTATATCCTCTTCGATTTTAAAAAAGTGACTGTGATGATCTATTGTAGGATCTTTTGATGAAAGCAACTTTAGATTCAATATTCAGAGTCGCATTTGGAGTGGAGTTAAACACTATGTGTGGTTCGAACGAAGAGGGTGCCAAATTTAGCAATTCTTTTTATGATACAAGCGAAAAACTAATACTTTTTGGGGAATACTAATAATTTTCAAAAGAAAAATTAATACTTTTTAAGGTAACAACTAATACTTTTCAGTAGGGCTACTAATACTTTTTATTGGAAAAACTAATACTATTCATGGTAATTACTAAAAACATTTGAGGGGAAAAATTAATATTTTTCAGGGGAACTACTAATACTTTTCACTAGGACTACTAATACTTTTGACAGAAAAAACTAATACTTTTAGAAGGACTAATAAAATATTGTCCAAGGGACTACTAAACTTTTCCGAGGGATTACTAATACTTTTCCGAGGGACTGCTAATACTTTTCGGGAGAAAACGTTAATTATATTCAGGAGAACTACTAAAATACTCTCCAGGGAACTACTAATACTTTTTTGAGTAACTACTAATACTTTATTGAGAGACTGCTAATACTTTTCGAAAGACAAACCTAATTATATTTTGGAGAACTATTAAAATACTCTCTAGGGAACTACTAACACTTTTTCAAATTTTTAAAGAATTACTAATATTTTTCGGATGCACTGTTCCAGAATATTACAAACATGCCACCGGTGCATGAAATTACGAAAAAACTGGGTCGGTTGGATCCGTCTAACGGAAAAGAGCCGTTACACGGTCTGACAAAAGTTTTTCTGTTGTTTCAAAACAAAAATCACTTTTCAACTTTTATATTTTTTTGGTATGTTCTAAATATCCTAAAAGAGATAAATAATATGTCGTTTATCAAAACCATCCAACCGTCCGCCACCACCCAAAACCGCACTTATGATTTATATTTTTACTTAGTAAAACCGACCACCACCATCCGTCACCGCCTAAAACTGTATATGGCAATTCGATTTGAAAACTTTTCCCCTCAAAAGGGAAAAAAAACTAAAATTAGTTCATACTAAAATCCTTCTCCAATACGGCTCAGGCATTTACTAAAATCCTTTCTCCTATTGGCACCTAGATCTAGGGGTGTTCATCGAATCGAATTTCGAATTCTTCGATTTCTTCGAATCGAATTTAATCGAATGAAAATTTTAAACCTCAATTCGAAATTCGATCCTAATTCGATTAATTCGAATCAAATTTAAACGAATCGGATTTCTCGATTTCCGAATTGAATTCGAGACAATCCAAAAATCCAAATTTATCGATAAAATGAATAAGGTTTGGATTCAATAACATAATATTTTTGGACTATACCTAATAAAATTTTAGATTTTATTTTTTTCAAAATTATAAATTATCGACTAACCATTTTTCATTGTTTAATTTAACTAAAGACTATCAGAAATTCATAACGAACTCCCTTATATAAATTTAATAAATTCGTTCGTGTCAATTTTATACCAGCACTAGTTACTTGATAAATAACTTTTATACTCAAGTATGAGGTATCAAATTGACAAAGTGTATATGTGTAGATAAAGAGATATATCATATAATTTATTATTTTAATATGTTCTGAAGATAAATATATGTAATATAGTGTACAAATATATAATGTATAATGCATATTGTAATAAGAATTTAAAACAAAGGAAAAAAGTCAAAGATTATACTGTATAAATGTATAATATATGTTGTATAGTATATGTACACGAGTTTTGTACTTTTTTATACAATGAACATGGCTGATGGAATATTCTTATAGATTATTTCACCACATGCCCTCCATTTGAGACTGTAAGAGCGAAATAATTTTTACCTAAAATATATTTTTTAGCACAAAAAAGAATTGTTTGAATATGGTAATCATTTGAATACAGTTTAAAGATAAAAATTTGAAATAATGTAAAATGTATTTCGTATACTATTAAGTATAATTATTTCTAACAAAAACTAAAAAAAAAACAAGAAGGAAATAACATACATTTATCATTTTACATTTTCATTCAGACATTAGTGTTTTATTCATTTATATATATTATAAATGCATGTGTATAATTTACATATATACAATAAATAATTATGTATAATGTGAAATATTTACATATAAATTTCGAACTGAAATACGAATTTGAATTGAAATACAAATTCGAATTGAAACACGAATTTGAATCGAAATACGAATTCAAATTTAGTCGAATTTCATTTCGAATTAGGATTTTCGAATAGAATTCGAAAAAAAAACCTCAATTCGTTATTCGATTCAAATATTCATATTTGAAATTCGAGTTGATTCGAAATTCGATTCGAAATTCAAAAATCCTAATTCGAAACTAAAATTCGAATTCAAACCGAATCGAATTTCGGATCCATTCGAAAAATGAACACCCCTACCTAGATCCGACATTGGTTCCATCTACTCATGTTGGATCTTAGCTTTGCTCTATTTTTGTATCATAGATTAATACACATATTAATGTTTGAATACTTATAACTTCAAATACATCATCTTATTTATTTATTTTTCAAAAAGGTTTTTAAGAAATAAGCGACCATTTCTCACAGTCTCGCTCAAATCTCAAAATTGATTCTATTAAACTCAAAATTCTAGGTAAAACTTAAAAGTTAACACAACTCTAAAATGATAGCCAAACAAAAAAGTTTTTAACTGAAACTAATCGCCCAAAACAAGATTTTTCTATTTAATGAGGCACGACACAATGAATAAAAACACAAACTTGCTAGGATGCTCTCTTCTCTCTCTTCTCCCAAACCCTAGAGTCGTGCCTTCATGACTTTTCCGGCGGCTTCCCCCGGCGTTGGGATACAAGCCGCCGGTTATGATGTTTGCTCCTTTGCTACATCTTGTTCTCCGTTGGTTTTCTCCTCTACGAGTTCTCCTATGTCTTATGTGGATTTTGCGGCAAGGGTTTATTCTATGGATCCTTCGAATCTCTTACTTGGGACTACCATGAACTCATCAAAGGTGGTCCCCTTAGCAACGGTCCTCCCTCCTAAGGTGGTTTCAACTGTGGTCCCTCCAAAGGTGGTTACAACAGTGGTCCCCTCCTCTCCTTCAAAGGCCAATACTCAGGCAACAGTGGTCCCCTCCCCAAACGATTCTGCTATACAGGGGGGTGATGACCCCTGGGCCGCCGTCTACCATCTGCATGGAATCCCATCCACAGGCCCCCACCCAGTAGCTATTTCCAAAGATGCTCCTCAGATTGCTGGAATCTCTCCCCCAATGACATCCGATTATGAATCAAACCCGCGACATTCGACTCATCATACTAAGGCTCAATCCCATTATGGTCATTCTTTTGCTAAAATTGTTTCAGGTACTTACCACGATATGGATTTGGCAACGCGGGCCCAAGGTAATTTTACAATATTTTCGCATGTGATTACTGGTAAATCCCATTCTATCCCTAAACCTGTTAGAAAGGGAGATTATTATTCAGTTACGATTGATAAAAACATTTACCAACAACGCCTCGCCGAATTTTCTTATTCATTGATTGGAAGGGTGATTTTGGGCAAGGGTAACAAACCATGGGTGACTATGCTTCTGCATAAACGCCTATCAGATTTATGGGGAATTAAAAATGATTGGAAACTAATCCCCCTGGGTAAGGGATTTTTTTGTGTCAAGTTCTTGAATGCGCAGGATAGAGCTCGATCCCAAACACGTATTAATTGGGCACTCAATCCGGGAACTATTAGACTCTCTCCATGGGTCCCGGATTTCAATCTGTACAAGGTACACACGTCGATGGCAAGTGTTTGGGTCCGAATCTTCGAGCTCGATTTGGAGTACTGGAATCCTAATACCATCTTGGGGATCGCCAGTGCGATTGGAAATCCGATACAGATTGATCAACGATCGCTTGACGGCTATCTAGGTCATTTCATTCGGGTATTAGTGGATATTGATATGTCGAAACCGTTGGAGGAGCACATCATGGTAGAACGGGTTGGCCAGTGTTGCTTTGTGTCAGTTACTTATGAGAAATTACCGGAATTTTGTTCTAAATGCAGGGTAACTGGACATTCAACGGTTTCTTATCGTATTACTCCCGCAGGGAACTCAACCACTGAAAGACGCGCCTCTCCGGACCAGGGACTTCCCAGGACATCAGCGACACATCCGAATTCTATGCAACGAGGTCGTTCCAGGGTCCGTAAAGTTTACCGTCCGGTGCAGCAGGACAAGGGCTAGGTCGTTGATGACTCCATGGAAAATGCAGGTCATCAAGGTCGTGTTAAGGAGGGTGAACCTTCTTCTTCACGTATTCACACTAAGAATTCTTTTGATGTTCTGGGTGCTGATTCCGATGATGTGGCATGTGATAATACGAATTTGGAGCAAAAATCTGATAATGAGAATCAGATTATGGCTTCGGAATATAATACTAGCAACACAGACAGAGCCATGGTTCCCTATCAACCGCAATAAATTTGGATGAACACGACAAGGCTAATTTGCAACGTGGAATGAAAATAGTTTCAAATAACCTTCCTTTTAATGATTATGTCCTTAGCTCCAATGATCCTTACGAGGGGGGGTTCAAGGCTATGGCCGTTCTTTGCCTAAACGCGTTGGTCGATATGGCGGATGAAGACGATCAAGATGATGCGAGACAAATTGGAAGCTTTAAAGATCAAGTTAGCGACTCTTCAATCAAGCCCGATTGTCATTCACTCAAGTGATTCGTCGGAAAGCTATGAGCTATGAACGCTTATGGCAATTGTGGTGGAGGATCTGGGTCGATATTCCACAGGATACATCGGACCATCGGAGGATACTCAAGACACGCAACACAAACACAGGCCAATGTCCTTCGAAAATCCTCTAGAAATAAACGTTCATCATTTCGATTGAGATTTTAAGTTATTTCTGTTGTTTCTTTTATGGGGTACTCTTTTTCCTATTAAAGGTTTTTCCTAATGGGTTTTACTTTGATAGGTTTTAACGAGATCCCTTTTTAAAGTCAGTTGTTTGGCTTGTAAGCAGTACACTATATTTTCTTTTTAATAATATTTTGCATTTATTCAAAAAAAATAAAACACAAACTTAACATGTTAATTGAGTAAAGCGCATTAGCGTACTGATTTTTCATTATGTAATAACATGCCTAATTAGTCCATACATCGCAAAAACATTGGATCATAGCTAATACTTAAAACTTGCAAATAACCCCCTCCCCCATATGCAGGGATAATTACAAAAAAAAACTGGTTTGTGTAATTACAAAAAAAAATCAAGAGATTTTTGAAAATTCTAAAAAAACCTTGAGGTTTGATTTACAATTTTTTCTTAAGTAAAAATATTTCACAAAACCCCCTAATATTTAAAAATTAACCCCTTAAATTTAAGACAAAATAAAACTTGAGCAGTTCTTTTGTAATTTTGAAATATCTCTCATTATTTTTATAATTAGCCCAAACCTCAGAATTGTTTTTGTAATTATCCCCAAAATGTATGCAATTCATTTCATTGCGTTCCTCTCATTTATCTGTCAATCTAATTCTGACCATCGGATGATTTTTCCGGGACAATTCCAATGTCCTAAACAACTTGCCGTGTCGTATGTAATAACCCAACCAACAAGGGGACACCTAATTGGAAAAAAGTAATACTGCATCAGTTTCCTTTGTCTTAAATAGATAGCGAAGAGACACAAAGCTCGCAATAAAACAGGACAAAGCTTAATAAAAAAAAAAGAATCTCATCATTCCACTTGGATTTCACACTATAACGCACGAGTGCAACCAAAACGTTCATATTTTTCACATGCTTGAACTTGACAAGTTATTTTTACCTATTCTCTTTAATTTGTTTTCCTTTTAGAAGAAAATACTCTTTAATTAAATCGCGTTATATGAACGAATACATTTAAATTTTATTACTAATATACGAATGTTGTGAAGTTACCTAATCTGGAATTGATATAATTAGTGGGAATGTTATGTGTTGTCTTCTTTTTCATAAAGTAATTTAACGATAGATGTAAAGTAAAATCATTACTATATAACCATAAAAACATTATATTAATAGGTGGTGTTGTTTTTATGGTTTGTGGCCCATTTAAGTCCAGCCCAAATGCAACTGAACCCTAAGCATTGACCCGCGTCGACCATTGCCCCGTTATTGAAACCGCGGATCCTCCCTTTTGTTCTATCTCAGCCGTCCCTTTTAGGGATTTCATCCCAGCCCTTCCTTAGCCCCTTTTATTCCTATTGTTGGCTGAAGCCCAAAAGAGAATGAACAGTACTCTTAACATACACAGCGGCTGATCTCTCTCTCTCTCTAAGAAACACGTTTCTCTCTCTCTTTTTCTTTGTGAATCTGAGTTTGATTCTTCGTGGGTTTTTTGGAGGTGGTTTCCGATTTCTTGCTGGGTGTTCGAAATCGGAACTTTGAGGGGTTCTTTCGGGTTTTGACCGGTCTTTGCGGTGGTTTGAGAGGGCTTTGGGCTGAGTGCTTAGTTTGTTCATCTTCTCCACCTTAGGGCACTTGCCTGGCTTGCTTTGTGCACGTCCTTGGGGTAAAAAATCAGTTTCTGAGCCGAAGGATTCGACCCTCATCTTCTTCGCCCGGAGCTTCAAGTTGTACCTTAAAGCTCGCTATTTGTACGAGCTGTGTGATAGCTGCTGTCAAAGAAACAGTGATATCCTTCCTTTCTTACTTTTGTTTTCGGTCCTTTTCCACTTCTTTACAGCAGCTATTTTATTTCTGTCTTGTGTTGTGTGATAGAGGTTCGATTCGAACGGGAGCAGCTGGAGTTAAGGTTAAAGTTGTGGTGCTTTTGGTATTCTTGTTTCATTTTCTGGTTTAGTCTTTCTTTAGGGCTTTTCTTGTGGCTTGGATGGGGGAAAGTGCCTTCCCGGTTGCCATTGTCTTGCAAAGCCTTTATCTGTAATTTATCTCTTTTATTTAGAAAGATTGTAATCCCTAATCCCTAATCCCATAGGCTGTCTATTGTAATAGCGCATTTGTTAGACTACTATAATATTTGGCTATGGCGTACGGGCTCGACAACGGGGTAGATACCTAACAGTGGTATTAGAGCATCCCCCGCTGTGGCGGTAGGAAACCCTTACCCTAGGGTTTCGCTCTGGTAAAGAAGCTTTAACTCACCTTTTACTGCTTTTAGTAGTGTATCCGCTTGCCGCGGGTTTATCACTTTCGTAGTGTAAATACCGCTTGCCGCGGTTTATTTGCTGAGTCTTTATTTGCTGGGATTCTATGTGATCCCCATATCTGCTCTTACGTGGTTGATCGTCTTTACGTGGTTGAACGTCTTTTTGGGTTTTTTTTTATTTAGTATTATAGGAACTCCGAGCGTAAAAGTCGCTTAACCCTACACTGTGAGTGTAGTGGAATCCTATGGTGCGAGGGGTTTCCTATCTGTGGCCCTTATTTGTGCTTCTGCTGAATTCTGATTTTTTCTGTGTGTTTGTTGTTTGTTCCGTGATTATAACTTGCTTTGTGTGCTCTGTGTTTTTCAAAACTGTTGTGTTTTTTATGAAAATGGTTGTGCCTAGTTATAATCTTGAACCGTTTAATGGAAAAACTGATTTTTCGATTTGGCAACAAAAATGAAAGGGATTTTAATCCAAAGAAAAGGTTTATAAAAATTTGTTGGTGGTGTTTATCTTTGAAAAAGATACATTTGAAAAGAAACTTGAAATTGATGAGTATGCTTATTCTTCTATTATTTTGAACCTTTCTGATTATGTGCTTAGAAAAGTTGGTAAACTTGCTTCGGCAAAAGCTTTGTGGGAAAAATTAGAAGAATTGTATACGGAAACTTCTTTGCCTAGTAAGTTGTTTTTGATTGAAAATTTTTTCAGATTTAAACTTGACTTAAACAAAGAGATTGATGAAAATTTGGATGTGTTTACCAAATTAATTCAAGATATTAAGTTGACGGGTGATAAGAATATTGATGATTATACTCCGATTGTGCTTTTGAATGTTATTCATGAATCTTATAGTGATGTTAAATCTGCTATTAAGTATGGTAGGGACACGATCACACTTGACACTGTTGTGAATGGCCTTAAAAGCAAGGAATTGGATTTAAAAGTCAATAGAAGTTCTAGGCAAAATTCTGGTGAGGTTATGCATGTGAGAGGACGTTCTCAAAACAGGTTTAATAAAACCGGTAATAATAACAACCAGAAATTTGCTAAGAGAAACGGAAAGAGTAAGTCTAGGTCTAAGTTTAGGCCTAATAATCGGAAGTGCTATGAATGTGGTCAAAGTGGTCATTATGTTAGGGAATGCCCTAATAAAAGAGGAAATCAGAATTTTAAATAAAATGAGCATGCTAATATGGCTTCTACGAGTGAAAATGTGCACGATGTCTTTATGGTTTATGAAAATTGTCTTTGATGTGAATTCTCGTGCATTCGAATTTCGTGTGTGAAACTCGAATGGCTTGTTGATTGGTTGCACTTTTCATATGACACCATTTAAAAGGTTGTTTTCTAATTATAATGAAGTGTTGCATGGTTTCGTGGTCATTGGCTAATCAAAACAAGTGTAATATTGTTGGATTTGGTGATGTATGTTTAAAATTTGATTCGCTATGTTTTGACTTTGAAAAATGTAAGGCATGTGCCCGATTTGTATAGCAACGATTTCGTGTCTTTGCTCTTGAGGATGATGGTTTAGAGGAAAATGGGAAAAGGCTTAATGAAAATTTTAAAGGGTAACTTGGTAATTTTCAAAGTTGTTAAAAGAAGAAATCAGTATGTTTGCACTTCTTTGAACTTGAATCTAGCCTCGCAAAATTCTCAGTAAATCTTTGTGTGTGTGGCTCGAAAATGACAAACCGATTTATGGCATAAACGTTTGGGTCATATGAGTGCTAAAGGTCTTGAAATTTTGCAGAAAAATGGCTATTTTGGAAAAGATAAATTGTCATATGCCGTTTTGTGATTCTTGTGTTCATGGCAAACAATCTAGAGTGAAATTTCCTGTTTTCCCTCCCCCTAATAAATCAGCCTCTTCTGAAATTCTTGAGTATTTGCATGCCGATGTGTGGGGTCCTGCGAGTATTACTACACATGGTGGTTCTAGGTATTTTCTTTCTGTTATTGATGATTTTTCAAGAAACGTTTGGGTGTTTTTTGTTGAAAAATAAATCTGATGTGTTTGATGTGTTTAAACAGTGGAAAACATTAATTGAAAATCAAACAGGAAAGAAAATTAAAATCCTAAGAACCGATAATGGACTTGAATTTTGTAATCAGTTGTTTGATAAGTTGTGTGCTGAATCTGGTATAAAACGGCATAAAATAGTCCCGTATACACCGCAACAAAATGGTGTAGCGGAACGTATGAATCGAACTTTACTTCAAATGGTGAGAAGTATGCTTGCTTGTTCTGGACTTTCAAAAAAGTTTTGGGGTGAAGTTGTTTTAACTGCTGCCTATGTGATTAATCGATCTCCTTCGTGCCTTTAAGTGGTAAAATACCGAATCTGTGTTTACGGGTAAAGAAATTGATTTTTCTAACTTGAAAGTGTTTGGATGTTCTGCGTTTGCACATCAAAAACTTGATAAACTTAAACCTAGGGCTGTGAAATGTGTTTTTCTTGGTTATCCTGAAGGTGTTAAAGGTTATAGGTTGTGGTTAAAATCTCAACCTGGTTTTAAAGTTTTAATTAGTAAGGATGTGACATTTAATGAATCAAATGCCTTGCTTGACTATGCCTTTGTCTCGATTTCGAAAATGGTACACCTAATAAGGTGGAGCATGTTCCTAGTGTGGATATTTTTCCCGATCTTTGTTGTGCATGAAAATCATGAAAATATGCCCAAATCAACCCGTTATGCCGAAATCGAGCGATTTTGCATGATTTTGAACCTGTTTTGCACGAAAATCATGATGATGATGTGTTGTGCATGATGAAATACTTGATGAAAATGAACCAAGATATGAAAATCGCATGATTATCAACTTGTTAGAGATAGGGCAAGACGAAACATTTAGGCAACTGCTAGGTTTGATGATTTTCATATGACTTCATTTGTTTTAGTGTGTTTGACTCTATTGATAATTCTGAGCCTAAATCTTATGAAGACGCTTTAAAATCTAAAAATTATCTTGCCGAGTGGTTAAATGCTATGAATGAGCAAATGAATTCTTTGCATGTTAACAATACTTGGATTCTTGTGCCTAAACCTCGCTAATTGTTCATTTGTGGATTGTAAATGGTCATTTTAAAGTGAAGAATGAATGTGAATCTGTTAGATTTAAAGCTAGGTTAGTGGCTAAGGGATTTACTCAAAAAGAGGGGAGAGATTATACAGAAATCTTTGCTCCTATTGTGAAGTTTACTACTGTCTGAATTATGCTTGCCTTGTGTGCTCAGTTTAATTGGGAATTAAAACAAATGGATGTCAAAACTGCATTTTTGCACGGTGATTTAGATGAAAAAATCTATATGCGGCAGCCTATTGGTTTTGTTGATAAAAAGAATCATGATTTTGTTTGTTTGCTTAAAAAATCCTTGTATGGCTTGAAACAGTCTCCTAGATGTTGGAACAAGAAATTTGATGATTGCATGCTGTCTTTGAAATTTAAACGAAGTTCTTATGATCATTGTTTGTATTTTAAAGAAGATGCTAAAAATCCTATTTTCTTGTTGATTTATGTTGATGACATGCTGTTAATTAGCCCTTGTGTTAAAATTATTGCTTATTATGTGAGTTGCTTGAGTAGATACATGTCTAATCCTGGAATTATAGATTGGAATGCTGTTAAATGGCTTTTGCGATATTTAAAACATTCTTTGAATTATAGTCTAAAATTTGCTAAGTGCAAAGATGGGGTTAAATTGAAAGGATATGTGGATTCTAATTATGCAAATGATAGGGATAACAGAAAATCAACAACATCTTATGTGTTCTTTGTGTGGTTCATGTATTAGTTGGAAATCTCAATTCAAAGATGTTGTTTGACCGCTCTCACGATCAACTGAGTATATTGTTTAATCGGCGTTTAAAGAAGCCATTTGGCTTAAAGGCTTGATTTCTGAAATTGGTTTTCTTGATGGTAATGTTGTTGTATTTTCTGACAGTCAATCCGGTATTCAATTGTGTAAGAATCCTGTTTTTCATGATAGAACTAAGCATATCGATGTGAGGTTCCATTATATTCGTGATATTGTTGCTAAATGCTTAGTTAATCTTGAAAAAATACCTTCTGAATTTAATCTTGCTGATATGGGAACTAAATGTCTGCCTGTGAGTAAATTTCTAACATGTTTAAAAATTCTGAATTTTGATACAGGTGATTGAACAGTTCTATACTTCTTTGGTTTTGGAAATGACTTCTTTGTGTGCTTGTTATTTCCTGTATTATTGTGCTGTGTGTGCAATATGGTGATTTACCCTGTTCCTTCTGTGTTATAGTTTGCTGTGTGCTTACTATAACTGTATTCTTGTTGCACTGTGTGTGTAGTGAGAAAAATCGGCGATGATGATAATTGTTAATTGACCCCTGTGCTTTGTGAACCGGTATTGGTCCAAGGTGGAGAATGTTGTTTATGGCCCAATACCAGTTATGGTTTGTGGCCCATTTAAGTCCAGCCCAAATGCAACTCAACCCTAAGTATTGACCCGGGTCGACCCTTGTCCCGTTATTGAAACCGCGGATCCTCCTTTTTGTTCTATCTCAGCCGTCCCTTTTAGGGATTTCATCCCAGCCCTTCCTTAGCCCTTTTTATTCCTATTGTTGGCTGAAACCCAAAAGAGAATGAACAATACTCTTAACATACACAGCGACTGATCTCTCTCTCTCTAAGAAACACGTTTCTCTCTCTCTTTTTCCTTGTGAATCTGAGTTCGATTCTGTGGGTTTTTTGGAGGTGGTTTCCGATTTCTTGCTGGGTGTTCGAAATCGGAACTTTGAGGGGTTCTTTCGGGTTTTGACCGGTCTTTGCGGTGGTTTGAGAGGGCTTTGGGCTGAGTGCTTAGTTTGTTCGTCTTCTCCACCTTAGGGCACTTACCTGGCTTGCTTTGTGCACGTCCTTGGGGTAAAAAATCAGTTTCTGAGCCGAAGGATTCGACCCTCATCTTCGCCCGGAGCTTCAAGTCGTACCTTGAAGCTCGCTGTTTGTATGAGCTGTGTGTTGTGCGAATCGCTGCTGTCAAGGAAACGGTGATATCCTTCCTTTCTTACTTTTGTTTTCGGTCCTTTTCCACTTCTTTACAGCTGCTATTTATTTATGTCTTGTGTTGTGTGACAGAGGTTCGATTCGAACGGGAGCAGCTGGAGTTAAGGTTAAAGCTGTGGTGCTTTTAGTATTCTTGTTTTATTTTCTGGTTTAGTCTTTCTTTAGGGCTTTTCTTGTGGCTTGAATGGGGAAAGTGCCTTCATGGTTGCCATTGTCTTGCAAAGCCTTTATCTGTAATTTATATCTTTTATTTAGAAAGATTGTAATCCCTAATCCCTAATCCCATAGGTTGTCTATTGTAATAGCTCATTTGTTAGATTACTATAATATTCGGCTATGGCGTACGGGCTCGACAACGGGGTAGATATCTAACAGGTGTTTTATTACATCGTCTCAAATAATGCTCGGAATCAAATTGGTTCAGTTGGTAACACGTATAGCCACTTGTCCCATTTCAATGTAAACATGTTACATGGTGAAAGAGAACCAAAGCTGTCCCAAATTTGACATCAAATTGCCCTATGTTATATCACTTTTTTGTTTTTCTCTAACATAAAAACACACAAAGACACAGATCGTCCTATAACATAAAAATAAACAAATAAATTTAATGAGCTTACAAATTAATTCTCTTACATGCAGTTGACAATATTAAGTGTAGG
The DNA here is from genome assembly GCA_016081115.2 of Rehmannia glutinosa. Classification (NCBI taxonomy): domain Eukaryota; kingdom Viridiplantae; phylum Streptophyta; class Magnoliopsida; order Lamiales; family Orobanchaceae; genus Rehmannia; species Rehmannia glutinosa. The sequence goes on along the minus strand of CM071935.1, from coordinate 58,018,306 downwards.
ATTGATCGATAAACTTAATATTTCATAGAGAAAAATAGACATTTATCAATCATCCAAACAGTTTAGGATAAAATAAAAGAATACTAACCGAAACTCCCTGGGACTATAAAAATAAACTCAGAGATGTTGAAAAATTACAAAATAATTCTTATAATTTTATTTTGTCTTGAATTTAAGGTGGTAATTGTAATATTTACATAAATGTAAGAAGGATTTTGAATTATTATTTGCACGAGAAAATGTAAGACATAATCAAGCATGAAATTTTTGTCTACAATTTTAAAAAACCTCTAATATATTTTTATCATTAGTCCGAACCTATATTTTTTTTTAATTATCCCTAACATAACACATTTGTCAATCTTCTAAGCGCATCATAAATAATATTATCTGTACAATGTATCATACCCGAAACCAAACATGAAAATTTGAGATGTCGACAAAAAAGATAACCAATTATTTCCACCATTATATTGAATCAACGACCCAAAATGAAGCTGGCCCCACAAAAGGCAACTAGAAAAACCCCTCCACCAAGAAACTGAATTATAAATCAAGGACGGCTTGACCTAACCCTTTGATTCCACGAACCAAGACACCTGGCTTTTCTCTAACCAATCATCCTTCGACACATATACTCCTGAAAACGCCACCATTTCAACTTTGTAACCTTAGGGGCGGCCGCCATGGGCCCCCCTTCTAGCAAGTTACCTCAACTAGTCAGAACATTCCAAATATAGAAATTCAAAACACAAGAACACTGTTATACTGCAAAGGTAAATATCACAATACCATGAACTGTTATTCCATTCCATGTATGGATGATCATATCCGTATTTTACAGCAGTAACTTTTGTCACAGATACAGCAGTGTTTGGTATCAAATTGAAATTAGAATTGCTTCTATTTAAAATTTGAACACCAATTCTAATTTCATGAGCACAATTCTACAAAGCCAAACACAACGCAACAAGAACTAGCATTTTCATAAAACTCAAAGATTATAATTTATATGTTCAAACTAACATTCACCTTTTTGGTGTTTCTGTCTTATTTTTTTGACTTGTACAATATTCTCTATATTTCACAATCTATACTATAGTTGCTTGCTTCTATGTACAATGTAGTAATAGCACACTATTAAAAGAGATATACTTGATTAGAAAAACAGCTTTTAGGGGAGGCTGTTTTCTTTCTTCTTCTTCAACTGTTGTTGGAGTTTGAGTTAATATATGAAAGCAAACTCTATATTTCTAAGGTAAGGCCTCCCATGGGGGCTCTATGGGGGATACCCTTTCTTCGCTTGGCAGTGCGAAAATTCAGAGCAGTTCGAGGAGGGGTTGACGGAGTAAAGCTTGGGAACTTTGTGGTATTCCGGCCATGGCTGCTGCTACTACTGTACGAATCTTCCGAATCCACCATTGCCGCCTTCTTCTTCTCCGGCGAATGCTTTTTGTTATTTTGGAAATTCTTTGATGTCCCAACAATCTGAAAATCAAGAAATAAATTAGGAAAACTCAAAAAGTCAACTCCTCCACACTTTACTAATAGCTAGAGGATTTCCAATTTATCAAATTATTCCAACGATTAAGATATTGTCAACAATTTCATTGTCAGGCTAAATATAGGAAACCTGTAAACCAAAACAAAAAATGAAGGATGAAACTGATAAAAAATACCTTGCAGCCGAGAGAGCAGAATTTGAATGAATCGAGGAGGCTGCGATCGCATACTTGGCAGGTGTTGGTGACCCCTTTTCCCGGCCTAGGTTGTGGCCTCTCATTCAAGAAAACAACCTTTGCGCTATTGATTATGTATGTTTGGACTGAGCTTATGTCCAAATACTTTTGAATTTCGGAAACTCTGATAACATCATGGTATGATGATCGCCTTATCTGAAAATTCCAACCAGAAATGAAAAAGTCATTTACTAATATGAATTAAGTGTGAAAACAGAGGGATAGATACTGAAAAATTGGAAGCCCAATGGCATTTCCCCAGTCAACGCTGAAATGAAATTTCCAAAATCCTAAAGAGAACAAAGGAAATGAACTGAAATGAAATTCCCAAAAATTCCTAAAAAGAAAAAAGGAATGGTTATGAACACGGCTTTTGAGAGATTGAAAAAGCTGAAAATTGACCAAAATGACAGAAACCAAATGCCAAACTTAAAAAGGGAAAGTGTATTCACAGAAAATAGAACGAACCTGTATTGCTCGGTGGTCCTTGTGATGAGCCAAACAGAGTGAACAAAGAGGGCCATTCATACAGTCCAAACAGTACATATTGCATTCACTCTTGTGTGAATCAGCATGAAATTTGCATTGAACAAAGAACTGTTCCTTTAACATAGGTTTCAGCCATGGAGGCCATCGGTTGTCCTCCTCATCAGGTCCTCCAGCTCCCTATTCAAAAACACAGCCATTAAAAAACCAAAAAAAACAAACAAATATCACTCATTGAACAATGAACCCATTGAAAACCAAAAAGAAATGTGAAAAAGAAAACACCATATAACCATATAATCAATAAAAAAGAGTGAATATTAATACCATGATTCGCCTGTTCTTGGGCTTGATTTCACGAACTGCGGTTTCTTGGCTATCAATCGCCAGCTTTAATGATTCGTTTTTGGTATGAAAGGGGATTAGTGGCTATGGCAACTATAATGCAAAGTGTGTGTATTCCCTATTCCAAGTGCTGCTTGTGCGTGTAATTTGTGTGTTCTCTTAAAAAAAAGTGGCTGTGGAAAGTTTTTAAGTGGAGGCGGTGAGATAGTCTGGGCCCTGGGGTGGGTACTTGTAGGAGGTGGGTTGGTTCGGAATACGAGCCTATAATGGTCGTTCTTATCCCTTTAAAGTCCTACATAAACAATGTCCGAACCTAGCTCCAAAGCTGAGCCAGCTTTAGGAGCAAGAAAAGTTTGGAAGAACCGACCTCCTTCTTTATTTTTCTAATTAATTTATGTGTTGGCTTTCATTTTCATGTCTTACTTATTCATGCTTTGATCTTATCACTATATATATTATAACATAAAATTCATTTATTTATTATCGAATATTTTTATTCGTATTGTGTGTGTCATGCCATCTTAATACTAAATTAATTTCACTAATAAATTATCACTACGAAAAAAGTATTTTATTCGTACATACATTATTACCAATTAAGAATAAGATATAATAGTCATGCTTTGGATTGGTGTTCGATAAATTAGGTACTTGACATTTTTTTTTTTACTCGATGGTATCTTGATTCGCTTTTATTACTGGCTTAGCACTGTATTTCTTAGTTGTATTAAAGATTCTTCATCTCTACAATCTTTAAGTGCTGGTTTTTTGTATTTTATTTCTTTCTTTCTTTAGATTCATCATTTTGCGTGAAAATATACAAAGAAATGGAGTGTAAGTAACATCTTATGAATTCCCTCAAAAAAAAGAAAAAAAAACATCTTATGAAAGTGCTGAAATTAGGGTTAATTTGTGTGATATGGAAATCTTGATTCACATGAGTAATGAAATGATATTGCGCACGAAATTAACTTTATTCCAACGGGAAAAACAAAAATTCTAGTAAGTGAAATTTTGGGGCCCTTGATACAATACTAGAGTGACTGATGGGGTAAAATTGATTTTTTATTATTTATTTATTTACAACATATTTTATTTCGAAAATAATTATTTAATTGTCTAATATTATTAATTGTTGTTGGGTCAAGATATTTTTCCCCTACACGTACACACATTGGGGTTGTATCCTGACATCCCCTATTAAGGAGGGAGGCGATACCTCTAGGCTCATTGGTCATCGGTGGGTTACGGTATTATTAATTAGTCCAAAAGGCTCATATCATTGCTTACAATCCATGAATCCCAGTTTTTTTATTTGGGTCATGAACACTTTTGCCCCACTTTTCTGGCAAAAAGACAGATTTTTATGCTTCCCGTTATTTTTTGGATAAAATTACGCTCACGCCATTTTTTTGGACCAATTTACGCTCTTGCCAAAATTTCCGGACATTTTTACGTTGTTGTTTCAAACATGTTTCTTCTATTCAAATTTGAGTTAAAAAATAAATTTTGGCCCCGTTAAATAAACCATTTTATACTCGAAGTCTTATAAAAAAACAAGAAATATAAACATAAAATAACACATATTACAACCAAACAAAATTGAAAATAATATAGAAACAACATGAAAAAAACACAATTCATATCATTGCAACCAAGAAATAATATAGAACCAAACAAGAAACAATACTGAAACACCATATCAGCAAAAAGAGCTTAAAAATAGGTAAAAATTGTATTTAAACATCGAAAATTACGTGGAAACAACAAAGAAAAATAAGAATTGTAAGTCCAAGCGGCTACGATAATCTAGAGGGGGGGTGAATAGATTATCTCCATTTTTTTGATTTCGCCCTCTTTTTCGAATCAATTACGCCAAGACAATAATAAAGGTGCGGAATGTAAACAACACGCGTCGATTTATAGAGGTTCAACCCACCTAGGGCCTAATCCTCTACCACCCCAGTATCTCCGGGATGGATTTCAAAAAGAAAAAAGATTTTAAAACTTTGGATAAACAAGTCATAAGAAGAAGTGCCTTACACATATTTGAAAATTTCTTTTAACGGCACTTTAAAGAGATTTGTTGGGATTGTTTTAAGTCGAGCATATAGACATAAGACATATAGAATGTCGAGTCTAAGGAATAATAAACGAATGAACATACCTCGAATTCGTTTGTCAATGCCTACTTCAACCTTTTGTCAATTTTCGCATTTGTAGCCATATAGGTTGAAATAGTTATTTCTTCTTCAATGTCTCACTTCTTCTTTTGAGTGTGGAATATAATCACCTTCTTGGCATTCCAATGATCAAATTTGTGCTTCCCTCATCATGATCATCTTAGGTTCACCTTGCATTGACTTGGAAAAATATCTTGCACAAATATTCATTAGTAGCACCAAAATTATTATCAACATAAATTTGCACAAGTAAACAACCTTGCCCTTTTTTAAAACAAGAAGTGTAGTATCAACTTTACCTTTTGTAAAATTATTTTGCAAAAATAGCTAAGTCTATCAAATCATATACGGGGTACTTGTATCAACCGTACAAGGCCTTTTATAAAAATCATTTGGCCTAAAATTTTAAACTCCGATAGACTTCTATTTGAATAAAACCATTTATAAAATTGGATTTAACATCCATTTGGTAAAGCTTGAAATTTTCTCAAAACAAGAATGGGCAAGTAAAGTGCAAATAACTTCTAAATGTGCTATGAGTGCAAATATTACATCAAAATCATTACCTTCTTCTTGACAATATCATTGAGCTACTAACCTTGTCTTGTTCATCAAACTTGTTGCGAAATATCATAAATTTCTGCAAAATCTTAACAAGATATTTTGCACACGAGCATAGTAATATCGAATAATAGATACACTATTGCAAGTAACACATACTATGCTTAAAGAAAATCATCAAGAATATACTACACCATGTAAGTTCAAATAAGCTTATAGAAAGCTATATAAGGTCTCCTTTGAAATATGAAAATACGAGAGCACATAGTTGAGACCTCAATCACAAGAATCATATGAACAAGAGCTTTGACATAAGCATCCAAGAATAATGGTATTTATATGTGCAATAAAATGCATAACTAGAAGATCAATTTTATTTTTTTTATCGAAACAAAATATAATCCTTTAAAAATGTTGGATAAAACAAGCTATGTTAAATAATGCCTTCTCAAAAATCAAAACATCCTCTTAATGGCACTTGTATTAAATAAGCACATAGGCATATGGCACAACATGTATCGAGTTTATGAGATGAATAACAATAATGAGCGTACCTCGATAGTTCATGTTTCTCTTGATATATTACGAGTAGATAACCATATGTAAATCCTACACAATTCTTCAACCAAATTTTGCACAAACACAATAATACATGTGTAGGCTAAGCAATAAGAGATATCTTAAGCATGCTTGTGCTATATAACTACATAGGAGATAATAAACCATATAAGTCTAATTAAATACACAAGAGTTTTAGAAACATCATGCAAGGTCTTCTTTCCAAAAATATTTTGAAACTCACAAATATATTGAAGACCAAAATTTTAAAAATATGAAAACTCATATTACAATAAAGACACAAATAAAAACATGCAAAGAAGATAAAATGTATATTTAAATAGGGAGATACAATTTACCAATTTCGCCATTTCCATGGGTTGTGCCGTTCCTATTGTTGATGGTATCTTCCCTTTTGAAAATCTTCTTGTTGATGATGGTTTCTCCAATTGCTCCATTTCCAAGCATTGTGGCTTTCCCATTTTTGAAAGTGTCTTTCTCTTGGAAAATCATCTTGTTGATGATGTCTTTGCCACTTCCAAGGATTTTGTTCATCCCATTTTTGATTATTTCCTCTTCTTGGAAAATGACTTTGTTGAAAATGTTTTTTCCTTTGATCAAATGAAATAGTCATTTGATGTTTTCTTGGCGGTATGAATTTTCTTCGATTATTATTTCACTGGGTACCTAATATGACATTATTTTGTGGTACCCACAAGTGTTTGGGTCCTTTGGAATTAGCTTTGAGACTTTTAGGTTTCCAATAATAATTAGAGCTATTTCTAGGCCGACAAGTATTAACCGTGTGACCCGTTTTACCACAATAAAAGCAAGTAGTAATTTTAGGAGCATAATGACCAACATGCATAAGGACTTGATTTATTTTCACATAATTAACAACACTAGGCTTATGATCAAGTCCTTGTTTCAATTTATCACAACTATGAACATCAATAATATCGGTCATTTTATCGCTACTCAAGTTGGATTTTGATAAATCATTTTTTATGCAATTAATATCCTCAACAAGAGTACTATTTTCTTTTTCAAGGTTTCTAACCTTGTCAAGTGTGGTGATGTGATCACATGAAAGTGATTCATAGGAGGAAAATAAATTATCCTTATCAATTTTCAAAATATTGAATTCCTTTTTCAAATTTTTGTATTTAACAAGTAAGCTTTGGAATTCATTTTGAAGTTCATCAAAATCATTTTGCAAATCACTATAATCATTTTGTAATTCATTATCATAAGAAGTGGAGGGTTTTGAACTTACCTCGTTTTCTTCTTCGAAGCCCATAAGACATCGTTCGTTTTTATCGATGTCGGAAGTTGTAGGAAGCTCATCCCGTGTTGGGTTTGTATCCATTTGAGAAGTAAATGCTTTTGAGTGGCTCCTTTCATTTGCATATACTTCTTCTAATTTTCTCCATACTTTATGTGCCGATTTAATTCCTACAATATGATTATATTCCAAAATGGTAAGTGAACAATACAAAATATTAAGAGCTTTACCATTTAAGGAGATGATTTTATTTTCTTCATCATTGAGCTCTTTGAGGCCTTTGTGTGGTGTGTCCATCACTGGAATGCATTCTTCATTTATGACCGTGTTCCAAATATCGAACCCACAACATTGTAGATAGCATTCCATTCTTTCTTTCCAAAATGTAAAATTTTTAGAATCGAATAGTGGTGGCTTGGTGGTGGAGGCGCCGGTGAGGTAGACTTCATTCGTAGCCGGTGATCGTTCCTCTTTACTCGCGATGTGGAACGAGCTTGCCAAAGAGTTTGACTCTGATACCACTTGTAAGTCCAAGCGGCTACGATAATCTAGAGGGGGGTGAATAGATTATCTCCATTTTTTCGATTTTGCCCTCTTTTTCGAATCAATTACGCCAAGACAATAATGAAGGTGCGGAATGTAAACAACACGCGTCGATTTATAGAGGTTCAACCCACCTAGGGCCTAATCCTCTACCACCCCAGTATCTCCGGGATGGATTTCAAAAAGAAAAAAAAATTTATTAATTACCAAAATTAATACAACACCTTACAACATCACCTTGAAGAGCACCACACTCTTCTACAACACCACCTTTGAGATTACCACAATCCCTCTTGAAGATTACCACAATCTCCAACGGCACCTTGTGAAGATTACCACAATCTTCAACCTTGAAGAATACCAAATTCTTCAATACCTCAAGAGCACCACACTCTTGAAACACCTATCACCTAGATCACCCAAGTGTATTCTTTCCACAAGAATACTCACAAGGATGTCTTGTGTTGAATGATGACAAAAATCAAGATTACAACTCAATAATGAATATTACAATTTGAGTGCAAGTGTAATCAAGAAATAAAGCCTAGACCTCAAGATGTGAAAGTGAAATACTTAGGCTATAAATACAACAAGAGTGTTGAATATGAAAGCTTGAGAATTTGCAGATTTCTTGTTGTGTATTTTGCTTGTATGTATTGTGTCTTGTGTCTTCAATTCATCCTCTATTTATAGGGAAGTCTTCACCAACATAGGCTCCCAACATAGGCTCCTTCTTCTCTTTTGTCTACAAAAAGAGGATCACAGGATGTAGAAATATTGTACAAAAATAAAAACTAAATCTTGTTGATAAGGATTGCAACGGTTGGAATTTTTGCTGTCAAAAATACCATTGGGCGACCGGTTGCCCTGTAATAAGATTTCGAACGTTTTGAAAAAATAGTGCGATCCAGGTACGGGTCGAAGGAGGGGTCGACCGGTCGACAGAGGGGTGCGACCGGTCGCCCTAAGGTGCGACCGGTCGGCCCCCTGCTTGACCGGGCCCCCTCTTCGTTTTTAAGAGTACTGAATGTTCTGTTTCAATTTTCTTTGCTTCGTGTAAGTCGGCCGACGGGATGCATCGGGTCGACCTCCAATTTTAAATGTTGTCCGATTTTTATCAAAAATAAACTTCAAGAAATACTCCAAAAAATTAGTAAAAACATTTTAAATCACTTGGGAGTATTTTGACAATATTTATAAACATAGTTTTGGTGTAAAAACCAATTTAAACAAAACCATCAAAAGTGTTGTCCATTTTTATCGAAAAATAAATTCTAAGAAATACTCCAAAAATTAGCAAAAACATTGTAAATCATTTAGGAATATTTGGACAACATTTATTAACATTGTTTTGGTATAAAAACTCATTTAAACATAATAATCAAAATCTTGATAACAACATTTATCTAACAAGTCCGGTGATTACAATTTCTCAAAATATGGTTCGTCATATTCAAACTAAACATATTGAGATTCGATATATTTTTCTAAGGGATTGCGTTTCTAAAACGAAAACTTGAGATGTGTTTAATTCTGTCTCAAAGATAACTCGCGGATATTTGTTAATCGCCGAGTATTTTACCTCATTTCGAGCTTGACTTTGACATAATGTATATTGAATAAGGTCTACATTTGCATTTTGCACGTTTTTAAAACTTAGGGGCGAAAAATTGGATTTTTGGTTCAAACCTCGGATTTTGGAAAATAGAATGAAAAACTGGTCTGACTGGGGCAAGGTCGACCAGTCGCCCATGACGTCGACCGGTCGCCCATGCCCCCAACCGGTCGACCATAGAAAAAATTTGGTTAAAAATGTTTCTGTTCTCAGCATTTGCCATTTTGGTCGTTTGGGTTCATTTTTCACCCCCTTCGCACTTTGCACACAAATTACTTCAAATTTGTTTTATTGCATACATTTTATATTTTGGACCTCATGAGGCTCGATTATCATCATCATTGCTCATCTTTACCGATTAAATGGTAAGAATTTCTTTTTTATCTCAATTGGGTTGAACCCTTAAGAATGTGCTTATATCTTGCTACTTTGATGAAATTCTTGTATTAATATGTTGTATATGATGATTGTTGATGGATGAATATTGTTGTATTGAAATTGGTGATGAAAGTTTTTGGCTTAAACGAATCACAAAGGCGTTATATTTCTCTTGTTTTATTCAATGCACGCCAAGTGTTCGACAAAATATTTCAATGAAAAACTCATCACCTACATGATTCTCTTGATTTGAAAAGTCTTATAAGTTTATAGAGATCATGTTTTATCAATCAAATGAGCTTTTACAAATCAAATGAGCAATTTTTCCCTTTTATTCGGAATTTAAGCTTAAATGCTCAATATGCTCGATAAATCTATAAAATTGCGCACTTTGATATAATTGTATGATGTTTTTATCGTGCTAACATTATTTTTGATGATTCCAGAGGGGGAGAAACAAGAAAAACGCTCATAAGCTCAAAGAAGCGAAAATAAGCTCGCAAGAAAAGCTATAAGCTAGGGCTCTTAAAAGCCAAAAGCTGTGAACAATACTTAGTCCATGTGATGTATTATGGACTTTTATGCTTGACTAATGATGTTTTGTGACAGGGGGAGCTTATAAGCTCATGATATTCAAGCTTAAGTTGTAAAAGCTAAGCTTTAAGCTTTTAGTTGTTGCTTGTATACTTGTTCTTGATATGCATATTGATAGGGGGAGCTTGTGCAAAAATAATTTTGAAAAATCTTTGCTCCTATCCTTGTGTGTTTGTACTTATGATGAATCTTGCTTATAATGGATTGATGTTTTAAGACCGGAAAATTTGTTTTGTTTTAAAATCAACTTTCTAAAATCGTTTTGGTTTGTAATCATCAAAAAGGGGGAGTTTGTTAGATAAATGTTTTTATCAAGATTTTGATGATTATGTTTAAATGAGTTTTTATACCAAAACAATGTTAATAAATGTTGTCCAAATACTCCTAAATGATTTAAAATGTTTTTGCTAATTTTTGGAGTATTTCTTAGAATTTATTTTTCGATAAAAATGGACAACACTTTTGATGGTTTTGTTTAAATTGGTTTTTACACCAAAACTGTGTTTATAAATGTTGTCAAAATACTCCCAAGTGATTTAAAATATTTTTACTAATTTTTTGGAGTATTTCTTGAAGTTTATTTTTGATAAAAATCGGACAACATTTAAAATTGGAGTCGACGGCCGCCCAAAGCGCCGAGCGTCGGCCGTGACAAGCAAAGAAAATTGAAACAGAACATTCTGTACTCTTAAAAACGAAGAGGGGGACCGGTCAAGTAGGGGGCCGACCGGTCGACCCCCCCTTCGACCCGTACCTGGATCGCACTATTTTTTCAAAACGTTCGAAATCTTATTACAGGGCAACCTATCGCACTATGGTATTTTTGACAGCAAAAATTCCAACCGTTGCAATCCTTATCAGCAAGATTTACTTTTCATTTTTGTACAATATTTCTACATCTTGTGATCCTCTTTTTGTAGACAAAAGAGAAGAAGAAGGAGCCTATGTTGGGAGCCTATGTTGGTGAAGACTTCCCTATAAATAGAGGATGAATTGAAGACACAAGACACAATACATACAAGCAAAATACACAACAAGAAATCTGCAAATTCTCAAGCTTTCATATTCAACACTCTTGTTGTATTTATAGCCTAAGTATTTCACTTTCACATCTTGAGGTCTAGGCTTTATTTCTTGATTACACTTGCACTCCAATTGTAATATTCACTATTGAGTTGTAATCTTGATTTTTGTCATCATTCAACACAAGACATCCTTGTGAGTATTCTTGTGGAAAGAATACACTTGGGTGATCTAGGTGATAGGTGTTTCAAGAGTGTGGTGCTCTTGAGGTGTTGAAGAATTTGGTATTCTTCAAGGTTGAAGATTGTGGTAATCTTCACAAGGTGCCGTTGGAGATTGTGGTAATCTTCAAGAGAGATTGTGGTAATCTCAAAGGTGGTGTTGTAGAAGAGTGTGGTGCTCTTCAAGGTGATGTTGTAAGGTGTTGTATTAATTTTGGTAATTAATAAAATCTTTTTTCTTTTTGAAATCCATCCCGGAGATACTGGGGTGGTAGAGGATTAGGCCCTAGGTGGGTTGAACCTCTATAAATCGACGCGTGTTGTTTACATTCCGCACCTTTATTATTGTCTTGGCGTAATTGATTCGAAAAAGAGGGCAAAATCGAAAAAATGGAGATAATCTATTCACCCCCCTCTAGATTATCGTAGCCGCTTGGACTTACAAGTGGTATCAGAGTCAAACTCTTTGGCAAGCTCGTTCCACATCGCGAGTAAACATACAACATTAAAAATATTATAGAACAACACGAAAACAATAGAAAAAATGTACAAAATAATACATTAACAAAAAACATCATAAAAAATAGGTAAAAGTTGTTTTGAAACATCGAAACAACAAAAAAGCAACAAAGAAACAAATTTAAACAACATCGAAACAACATATATAACATATAAAGCAATACAGGAACAAACAAAAACGAAAAAAACATAAAATTAATCAAAAAAATATGCAGGAGCGTAAAAAAGAAAAAAATAGGTACGGAAGTGAGAGGCGCGTATTTGATGGTATTTTTACTGGAAAGTAGGTCAAGTATGTCGGTTATTCTTTTTATTTCAAGTCCACGAGTTTCACCATCTCAGGTATAAAAAGCCTCACCATAATATTTGTAAGGGAATCTGAACTTAGTCACTTAATTAATTATTGTGCTCAGGATTCTTCTTTGGAAATCTGTTGACTTAAACATTAGAGGGGCCTCCCTGGAAAAACTCGGGGTCCTAATTTTTTTTTTGTTGCGGACTATTTCTTACTAGAAGACTACTTTGACTTTGAGTTACTTGAGCTATAAGGACATGTATTATTGGACTAATACTAACCACCTTGATTTGCATTGATATGCACTTTCTAGCAGCATAATTTTGGCATCGTCTATAAGAAATGCCAATACACAAGAATGCAGACAAAGTCACAAGTGCAAGGAGCTAACTCCCAAGTCGCTAATTCCAGGGCTGACAATGCCAGACTGGAGGAGAGACCTCCCAGAAGACCAGAGTGGGATCCCCCTTTAACTGAAAACACTACAACAAAAATGACATTAGGTAACACAAATTTTGTAGCACTTTTTACATAAGGTACATATGTAACACATGTTTGTAACACTTTTTACATTACAATATTTATGTAACACTTTTGTAGCACTTTATCAATATGTAACACTTTTATATAAGTAACACTTTTTAAGTATCACTTTTTTTTGTTATTTATTTTGTAACGCAAATAGGTAACACTTTTATCAATATGTAACGCTTATATGTAACATTTTTATATAAGTAACACTTTTTAAGTATCACTTTGTTTTTGTTATTTGTTTTGTAACGCAAATAGGTATCACTTTATTTAAGAAACACTTTTGGCAACACTATATTTTATTGATTGTAACACTTTTAAGCTATATTTTAGTAACACAAAATTATATAACTATCATTAAATCATGTCAAAGATTTATTTAATTAATTAATGTCACCAAATTTAAAAATTGTAGACATCATGTACTCTGTTTTTTTAATTGCATTTTTGTTTTCGTTTTACAAAGTATTTTAGTTTTGCTTTTATTTTTTTATTTTTTACGAAGGCAATTGATTCCGTCTTAATACCGACGGAAAATGCGCATGTATATATTTTATTATTATTATTTATTTATTTATTAATTTTTACTAACGGAGACCAATTTCATCGTTAACTTTTTTTTTTTTTTTTTTTACTTTTTTAAAAAAATTACCAATGAAAATTGATGTTGTCGGTAATTACTTAGGCATTTTTTCCGTCGGTAAATTATTTTTTCATTTTTCTTTATTATTTAATTTTTTTACTGTTAGAACTTTTTTATCTGTCGGTAAATTAATTTTATATTTTTATATATTTTTTATTTTTACCGATTATATATTTATCAGTCGATAAATTTATTTTATATATTTTTGATATTTTTAATTTGTTGTGTCCTTTAATATATAATATAATATGATTTTCAAACTATATACTATATAAAATTTGATATATACAGTGTATAATATACTTTAATACATATATTATAAAATATAATATTTATTATATAAAATATATTATATATACATATAATATATATATATATATATATATATATATATGTGTGTGTGTGTGTGTGTGTGTGTGTGTATAAAACAAAGCAAAAGTTGTAATAAGAATCAACTTAGCTTAGTGGCAAATTGCCACTTCCATACATAACAGGTCATGGGTTCGAATCTACTTGGTGGCAAAAAATAGTATTCTACGAAGTGCTACAAAAAAAGTATTATCTAATATTCATATGTAACACTTTAGAAGTATTTTTTTTTAAAGTGTTACAAATATAAAAAGTGTTACAAAAAAGTGTTACATAAGATTCACATGTAACACTTTAGAAATATTACTTCTAAGTGTTACCTATAGAAAACTTAATGTAACACTTAGAAAAAGTATTACTAAAAGCTAATAAAAGTGATACCTTAGACTATAGGTAGCACGGGCAAGTGCAACGCCATAAAAGTGCTACCTATTGTCTATAGTAACATTTTATGGCCATTAGGTAACATTTTTTGAGTGTTACCTAATGTCATTTATGTTGTAGTGAAAAGTGCCATAAGCGGAAGAAGTCCATAGGACTTAAGAGGCTTTTCAAACCTTGCTTAATGAAGCTGTCAGGAATGCATTATAGCAGCATACAACTGTGAAAGCTGCTGGAAGACCCATAGAGCTCTACCAGCTGCGGATGACCCTAACTTGGCTAGAGATGAATCAAGAGAGAAAGCATGAGAGATAACCAGAAAGACCAGCAGGTTGCTGAAGGAGACATAGGTGACAAAGTCCATCACGGACGGTCTAAGGCTCACACGTACGCCCCTGAGGAGAAGTCAGGAGTTATCCATGCTAGTCAAGCAAACTTTAGAGACACTAGTGAGAAAGAGCCCCTTCAGCACCACCATTTTAGCTGAACCATGCTCGATCTGATCAAGAGGGGTTTTATCATAGTTTAATCCATTCCCAGTTAGATCTATCATTGGGATGAAGAAGCTCACATAGAGCTTCATGCATCAGCTCTCCATTAACTGTAAGTGCCCAAAGGTAGTCTCACAATTGTTCTCCATCTAGCAGATTGAAGGGGAACCTCCGATAGACTTTATCAAATATTTCATCGAATGAGTTAATGAAGTTACCATGTGAGAAATGAGACCTTAATCGGAATTCTTCCACAGAACAATCGACAAGGAATACTGAAAGTATCCATAACTGACAACACTACAAGAAAAACGCTCAAAGACATTGCTTAAAAGACATCGTTTAAAGGAATTTTATGATGTCTTATAGTATACAACATCATGTTTTAAGTGATGCGATGTGTATGACCGGATTGTTTTGCTATTACACATTATTTTTAAGAGCATATGTCTTTGGCCATCCGTTTCTTGCTTTATAACATCAATTTTAAGATCGGTTATTCTCATAGATGTCTTTGTCCACCCTTTATTAGTTTATAACATCACTATTAACATCATTTGCTTGAAATTTGATGTTTTTACTCAATTATTATCACTTTAAAATAAAATAAAATTAATTTCCCCAAATTCACTTCACCAACCCAACAAAATCCCTCAAACCCCCTCATCCCTCATCAGCTAATTGTGTTCATTTCTTCATCTTAACATCGTCGTCGCCGCCACCGGCATCAACGCCGGCCAGCCAGCACCACAACCATTAACCCTCGTTCCACAAAACCCTCCATCATCGTCCCTGCCATCTCAACATTATTATCGGCGCCGCTACCAATTCATTACCGCTAATCTGGTTCTCCACTGCCACCATCAACTTCGGCCGGCCACCACCCAACGGTATAGGGTTTCTCGTGGTTAGTCCAGATGCTAGAACTGAGTTTTCCACCCATTTTTCAGTGGTTCTATTTTTTTTAATGACAATGTTTCTTGTTTTTTTTGATGTGTCATTTTGTGGGTTTTTTATCGGTTTCTTTTATGTTTTTTGATATTGGTTTGTGATTTTTACATCCGTTCTTAAAAGGTTGGTGTTTGTTATGGAAATCAAGGTTTATAAAGATTTATTTTTGTTTTTAATTGATGATGATTTCTTACCAAAAGATCTTATATGTGTGTATGTGTATAGAACATTTTTGTGTGTGCACAAAACATTTGGCTTTAAAATCCTGGATATTCATTAATTGCAAAAAGAAACTGTGTAGTCCATAATTTGCTGAAATTTGGTATATCTTTGCATCTGCCCGAAATTGCAAAAAATAGGGCAAGTTCGAGTTCGACTCTGGTGGAAGAATGCTCAAATAAAGCGATACTAAGCTTAGCGAGTCAAAGTTTTTCCGTTTAAATTCCGAATAAACAGTGAGAAACTAGAACCTGCTGTGTCAGTTTCTTGTCTTTTTCTTATTCGTTCTCGAGTTAATGATTATCACTTTTTTCTCCTTCAACCTTTCAATGCACTCTGTTTTGTTTTCTGATCAGAGTATTAACATTTCACTGCACACATAAATGTTTAATATTTATGTGCACCATCATCTTTCTATCATTAGTATATGCATCTTTCTTTTTTTGTACCTTTGCTACTTTAATCTTGAACGCTTTAAAACTTTTGTTTCGAGAAATGTATGTAATGACTAGCAAAAGTTTTACTTGCTTTTTTCGTGAATGTAACTTCAATTCGACCTTATTTGATTTGGGTTGAAGGCGTTTGGAGTTTCTTCAATTGTTAACTCTAAATCAGTGTTGTAAGGCATTGCTGAATTTCTTAGTTACTTTCCTTCCTCTAAAGTTAAGGAATGATTGGAACATGTTTAATTCATGGTTGATTAATTGAGTAAACAAATCAATTACAAGTAAATTATTGCTTTGGGCCTCGAAAGTTCAAATATTGAATATTTTGAACACTGGATCGCTTTTAGCCATGAATTCCTTCACTTTCTCTTGCTTTCATTTTGTATTTACTTTCACGAACACCTAACCACTTGGCCAACTTATAATCCTGAAGATGATAGGTATCATGGCCTAGATGGAATTTATTGATATAAGGATGTAATTTGATGTGATAGAATGGGAGACATGATTTATATGCATACACACGTTCAACATTATATCTTCACAAGTAACTTATTCTCTCTTTCTCACAACTGTTGCCTTTTATTCGAAGTAATTTGGAACTATATACCGAAATGTTATTGCCATTTTTCCTTTCCATGCTAGCCTTTCTGTTGTCATTAATCCGGAGTTGGTAGCTTAATTTGTAGTGGATATGGATGTCTTTTTCCCCTTCTTAATGATCCAATGTAAACCAACTACTGTGCAACCTTTGGAATGTATCAAATGGAGCAAAATGAATTATTCATGCTCAAGAAAAATGTGTGTTGTAATTCAAATAGAAGGTGAATTGAAGCAGATAAGTATTTAGAATAGTTGACGGATAAATACTAAATTTAATAATTTGTAGATACTGTCCTCTTTTTCTCAGTCGACCACTAAAACAATCACCATTTTTTCATTTATGGTAAAGAAGAATTTTGATAGCTGAATCTTAATAATGTAAATACTTGAGGTGGGAAGTGTACATGACAGTTGTTCTGGTTGTGAAGAAAAGTATGTGTTAAACTTTCTTAGTCCCTCTTTTCAGATCAGGATTCTCTTCGCTTGCTAGCTGTTGAGGGTTGTGCTGCTTTTGGAAAGCTATTGGAGCCTCAAGATTGTGTTGTACATATTCTCTCTGTAATTGTAAACTCTTGCAGGTACATTCCAAACTGTGTTTCTTATTTTGGTTATGATTGCTGAACCTCCAATCACATCATTGCTGCCATTTTCTTTAGATCCATTGTAGTTGCTCCGTCAGATCTTTTTAATTGGTATTTGTTGGATTGTTTAATTTTTATGAATGAAATTATCTTCAATTTAATTTGAGGTATGTTGGACAATTTCTGATCATCTTTCTTTTTATCAAATACTTTATTGTAAATTTGTGACATATTAGATTCAAGTAAACATCGAATATGAATAAATATAATATTTTTATGCATGAAAAGGAACCCTATTTCCATACACAGAAACATTACCTGGTAAGACTTATTTCATTTCTGCATATGGGTGTCACTGTGATTTTTCATTCTTTATATCTTTTCGTTCTTTTTCTTATATTGTGATTATTGTATCAATCAGGATAAGTCATGGCGCATTCGGTACATGGTTGCCAATCAGTTGTATGAGCTTTGTGAGGCTGTGGGACCTGAACCAACTCGGTATTATTACTATCTGGCGTCTATTTTTAGTGTTTGCATCTCATATGGCATTAAACTATTGTGTCTTTGAGTTGACATAATGTTTAATTTGTTAACTAAGCGACTGTATGGGGCTACCTTAAGAAGTGCTATTTTTTTTTCTTTTCCATTTCTTTGTTTCAGTCTTGTTTAATCCTAAGAAGCAGGGATAAAGAATTGGATAAGGAATTGGGATGTAGATATGATATTGATACTGTGTGGACTAGCTAACATGAATAAGCCAGATAGTGGGGATTTTAGTTGCTACTGATGCACCAAAACATTAGATGTGTTGTTCATGCCTTGTATAATATTATGATGTTTGCATAAGTGTACACATACATACACACCTATCACACGAGTTTGAACGTATGCACCTAATTATTTTTCATAATTGTGAAGTGAGAGATCAATTGTCGTTCCCTTATCATGTGAGAATGTTGATGCATAATATGTAGTATTGGTTGGTGTCCAAAAGCAGAAGAAAAATTTAATCACATTCCATGACCTAAATTTTACACCAAACCAATACTACATATTATGCATAATATGTACTGCATAATAGGATGTATCTGTTTGTGGTAAATGTTTCATTTGACAAGGATTCCACAACTACCTCGATTATCAATTTAAAATTCTGGATGACTCTCAATTGACTATCATTCTCATGTCCTAAAAATTTAATCATAGTCCATGACCCAAATTTTACACCAAAATTCCATTTTGATTTACCATCATGATACGTGTGTAATTTTTTTTAGATGGTACTATTGAAATGATAATCCAATTAATTACTTGTGTTTAAGTCAGAAGTTGTTGTTGTTTGTTAGGTGTTCATATGTGCACATGATTCAACATTTAATGCTTTAGCACACACTTTTGTTTTTGTCGGAATGCTTGCTAGGATTATGTTTTGGTCAGTATTGTCTCTAGTATTGTTGAATTCTTAAAATTGTTAGATGGATTTATTTTTGAGTTTCTTTTATTATATATGTCTTTAAAATTTGAATTATTTCCTACTTTTGAGTTATAACTTTTTAATTGTATTATGCAGGTGATCAGAAGTTATAGTTGTTAGTTGTACGTTTTGTACTCCTGGATAATTCAGCTCATTCAGTTTTTGCAAGAAGGCGGAGAAGTTAACAAATTTGGAGTCTTTTGATGCATCCTTGAAAATATCTGGAAATTGGATATTATTAGACCCTTTTGGAATTGTGTATATTTATGTGCGTATTGTATATATTGATCATGTGCTTATTCGAACTTGATGTTTGTATATTGACCGTTCACATCGTTGTGTAGTATAATATGCACTGTTTGGACTTGTTGATACTTGATACTAGTGTTATCCTTTTGGAAATTATTTTGATGTAGATTGGATGAATTAGCATTAATGATATGTTGTTTCTCGCTTTGATTTTTGATGGTGGATGGTTGTTTCTTGTTTTGAGGAAGATAATTGTTGATGTAAAACCATTTTAATAAAATGGCCAGCAATATTTTTAAACTAAAAACTGACTTTGTTTAGAATATTCGACATCGGTTTTAAACTGATCTTAAAGATAGTCAACAACATCGATCAAAAACTGATGATGCTTAGAAAAAAGCTAGCAAATCGCAAGTTAACAACATCCGTGGAAAAACGATGTCTTTTTGATATAACAACATCGTTTTTTATATGCTTAAAACTGATGTTGAATAGGCATACTTTTAACATCACCGATTACGACATCGGTCGATTTTCACATAGACAACGGCTAAAAACTGATGTCTATGAGCGTTTTTCTTGTAGTGCACGTCTCTCACATCCTTAGAAGAGCTATTAGGCAGTGTTGAGAATCACATTTGGGTTGATGAGGCTAGCGGGATGAACATTGGCAATAAGATGAAATCTAGAGATGAAGATAAGACTAACCCCAGAAGGGGAGAGAGGAAAGACTTTGAAGGAAAGATTACGAGCTAAAACACACTTGCTTAAATGCATCATTGGCGGAAATATTGGTGACGACACCAAAAACAGGAGATAATAGAGCCTCCCAAAAACATGAAAGATAACTCTAGCATGCTAAAATCCAAAGTATGTCGATTCCACTTGATGACTGCTACAAACTTAAATTGATGGGCCGTTTCAAATAGGCCAATTGAAAGACTGCATAGATCGACGTAGGCTGCGAAAAGACCCTGGATAAGAAATGGACAAATTACTCCAAGTTGTATGCCAAAAGGAAACCCGCATAGATGAAAGACAAAACTCTAACATAACTAGAGTCGTCAACATGATCTCATGAAGTCTTGGAGGGAGAGATGCAATGAGTGCCCTTAGAGTGTACTAGAAGGAATATAAAGAACTCAATGTTGGCACACGTCTCATGAAAAATACCCCTGAACTTAATCAAGACAAAGAACGTGTCCATTACATTTGGAGTACAAGATTATGTCCATTACCTTCGGAGTACAATATTATGTCCATTACCTTCGGAGTACAAGATTATGTTCCATTGTGATCTCCATAATGTTGACCAACTCCATAGAGAAAGACTCCGAGTTGACAACGGGAGAGAAGTCGATGTCATATTCATGGAGGTGTTCAAGAAGCTACAGATAAACACCATCTATGTAGTACCATGACAGTGGCCCTAGTAGGCTTCAATGGCGAGATAATCAATGCAATAAGAAAAATAAGTCTAACCTAACTTTGGGTGTGGAATTCCAACAAAAAGCCAACGAGCTGGTTCGGTTCCTCATAGTGGACGTGCCCTCATCTTAGTACATGATTTTGGGAAGATCGAGTTTGAATTACTTTCAAATCCATCGTCGCTACTGTCCATCGCAATTTAAAGTTTCCAATAGACATATGAGCTAGAGAGCACACTGGCGACATCCAAGAAGCCAGAGAATGCTACATGGCAATGCTGAAGAAGGCAAGTCCCCATGAGAAGGCCGTAGCCAGGCTCACCAGCAGAGGGATTCTTGAAACTCCTAATCTCCCTCCATCCGCATAGAATTTTTTGCTTTCTAGAGGACTTTCATAACTACGTTTATGAATTGTTCTTTTCACTTGCCTTAGAGGTTTAATATTCATTATCGAAGTGAGAAAACAAAATAACGGTTGCATGCAATGTACAACTCTTTCAGGTTATCACCTCCACTAAGAAAGGCAACTACCCACTCAAACAATAAATAACAAAGAAGGTCCATAGAAGATAGCTACCTGGTACTCATTGCACCTTCCAAATAAAAGTCCTATAAGAGGTAGTTGCATGTTATCTATGGCATCATCTAAAATATTTTGTATATAAAATGTAGTTATGCGGTATCCATGGCATTATCTAAGAAAAAGTCCTATAAGAATTAGCTACACATTATTCATGGTACTCCCCAACACTAAATCCTGTAAGAGGGTCATGCTATCTAAGGCACTCTCCAAGTACAAATCTCTTAAAAGGTAGTCATGCACTATCCAGGGTAACGTACAATAAGTCTCGTAAGAAGCAGCTACGCACTATTCAGAACGCTCATCAAACACAAGTCCTATAAAAGGTAGCTTCAAGCAACCCATACGTAGGCTCCCCAAATAGATAATTGTGTTTCATCCAGAGATACAATAATGAACTCCCCTACACATGGAGAAATAAAGCGCATACTAAGTCCCTCACAAAAACAAGCGAGAAGATGAACACAAGAAAAAGAGAACGAGAAAACACCTTGAACCAGACACCAGTCGATTGCGCTGACACGCGCGGCTGCGCTATTGGCACGCACATCTATCGGCTGCTCGGTCGGTTGGTCCTAGATTGGTGGCGATCTTCAACTGTTGTCTGTTGTTGTCTCCTTAATATCAACCTAGTTTCTCCATGGTTAATCCTTCATCTAACCGACTCCCTTGGTTATACACCATTCAATTAAGTAACTATTAAGGAGTCTCCAGAAAACTATTGGTAGGTTGTGAAAGTTGAGAAGGAGTCTCCAAGAAACTAACTATTAAGAAGAGCTTCCTCCCAAAAGTAAACAATGATTTCCACTTACTAGGTACTAAGTACTAAAGAAGGCTACCTCATACCAAACACTAAGAAATGTTAAATGAGTTCTTATCCTCATTAGAGGATTGAAGTCTCCTAAAGACTTACTCCATTTAAGAAACTTAACTTCCATGTTGCTCATTCCTCTTCCACACCTCGGAAGCTAGGAGCATATGATGGGAGTAAAAGTTACTTTTTACTATCTCTTATTTATTGCATATTTTAATACCAAAAAGTAATTATTTAATTAGTAATATTATTAAATCTTTGTTGGGTATAGATATTATTAAGTATCCCATGAGGCTCATATCATTACTCATGAAGCCCAGTTCATTATTTCAACCACATGAGTCATCATCACAGGTATAAAAGGCCCCTCTATATTTATTTATAAATGTATATAAAGATTGTCACTTATTAATTATTTCTCATATGCTTTGGATTACTCTCTCAACATCTGTTAACTTAAGCAACAGAGGGGCATCCCAGGACAACTCCAAGTCCCTTCTAACCTTGTTTATGTGTTGCTGGCTAATTTCCACTACAAGACTACCCAGACTTTGGAATTATCTCGGCTACCCTGACTTGGAGTGATCGGCACTTTCTAGCAGTATCAGAGCAAAATATATTCACGCTTTAAACAACATACCTTTTCTTTACTCTCCTTTAAAATTAGTTCACAATAAAATTATTTTTCCAATTCACTCGATGAGGGGTAAGATTATTAATTATTTTTTAAGTATTTAATTTTAATTAAATTCATTTAATTATTTATTATCCCATAAACATTGTTATTTTGGTTGAGTTATCAAGAAAGGCCTACAAGACCCAAGTTATCACATTAGGTCCACGTGGTCCATAGTCCCATGTATAAATAGCTCATTTCTAATCATTATTTATTAAGTACAATTTAATTACTTAATTCTTGTGACATGGATTTTCTTTGTAAGCTTTGCTAACTTAAACATCGAAGGCCTTTTCCGGGACAACCCCTAGGCCTTTCTAACCTTGTTTGTGTATTTTAGGTTGATTTGGTCCTCAATTATTTTGATTTTGATATTTTGTCCTTTAAGTAACTTTTTTTTCCAGAGATTTAGTCCGATAACCCCATTAGCAGGTGATGGTGATCAGCTCGCTGATGTGTAATTTTTTTTTTTAGAAAAAAATTCTTCACTCGGTTTTTGCTGACTGGGAGTCTACGTGGCGATTTTAAAAAAGACTATTTTTTGATCCTCTGAATGGATTGACTAAGAGATTCGGTCCTCACATTTTTTTCAGAAATTTGAATTTTAGTCCATTAAATGAAGAAATCTTTGATATCTACTCTATTATAAATATAATTTCAGTTTTAAAGATTCCGAAGTTAGAATTAGTTCAACTATAAATATGATATATAGAAAAATCTATTTAATTTTATTGAAATATAATGACAAAAATTTAAAATTTTAAATAAAAAGGAATAATTTATAAAAATTAAAATATTATGTTAAAATTTGTAATTATAACTAAAAGTATAATTAAATTATAAAATAAATATCTTCATTTTCGAAAATTCATATTATTTATCATAAGATTGAAATATTTAAATATCTATAAATTTGAACTTTCAAATATTAAATAAAATATGATTTTTGACACATATTATCCATATATTTTAGTAATTAAAAAAATTAGCACAGTACAATACCTTGGATTCAACCATACCAATTTTCATCCATCCAGTCATCGCCGGTCCCAGCTATCCCCAACAATTATACTTTTAGTTATAACTATAAATTTTAACATTATTTATTTAACTTTGTAAATTATTCCTTTTTACTTAAAGTTGTAAACTAATTTTGTTTTAGTTAAACCAAATATCTTTTTTATATATTGTATTTATAGTTGAACAAAATTGAAACTCGAATTTTTAAAAATTAAAATATTTATTAAGAGTATCAATTCGTATCGTGTTCGGATTCGCGTGAGGGTCGAGACATAAAACTAATATTATTCGTGTCTGAGTACTCAACTCTAACCTAACCCATTTAATTATTCGTGTCAGATTTCTTAACCTCACCTAACTCGTTTATTGTTCATGTTTTTTGAGTCGATCCAAAATGACCTGTATATATTAAAAATATATATTATTCATCTATTCATAGGAGGTATATGTGTCGTATGAGTTAATTTTAATCTGAAAATTATATTTCCTTAGTACATGTGATAATTTTTCATATTCAATCATTATATTAAAAAATGCATCCAGTCAATAAAACTCATGACAAAAAGCAACATAATTACAATACTATCATGTCAATCGGGTTAATCGTGTCTATTGGGATTACAACAAAAATCATAGAAAACAACGGAGAATAATTTGAACTAACAAACGTCTATTACAACAAAGCGAAAAGAAAGCAGTAGAGCACGTCGAGGCGAGCGAACTCTTTCTTTAAGACTCTGGTTGCCCCGTCACGATGCTCACGGTTGTAGGCAACGAGTCTCCCAAGATACAATAATTTTGGTAAAGGATAGGAGCACCACAAATCCTTATACCCGGCGAACTGAGATAAGTGAGGCCTGAGGTGACGTTAAAACCCTAACGTAACACTTTTTGTGCTAATGCAGATTTTTTGAGTGACAGACTATGAATGTATATGCACGGAATTTTCTGTGATTGTGATGTATGCTGCACGACTTCCACTGAATGGTGGGGCTCCAATATATAGGGAAAACACTAGGGATCCTCCAAAGGAAAGCCCTAATGATTAGGACTCAATTATGTCCATAATCATCAATCAAATCCTTCCTTATTTTGATTGATTTGTGTCAAGTCAATCCTTTTAATTGTGGCCTCAATCGGTTTAGGAATGATTTCATGCACTCAATCATGTTATCATAAATTGGTGATTTGAGTCAAAGTTGTCTATTTAACAGATAAAATCAAGCAACTTACCAAACACCGGATTTGACCAATCTACCAACATTCCATATATGTTGGATACCTTTCCCACAAATATATCTTTCCAAGTGTACCATTTGTGCATCGATTTATCACTCACCAATAAATAGTTTTGTGAAAATAAATACACCACTCATTTCCAAAATTAACGAGTATCCACACTTGGAATTTCAGCTTAACAAAACCGATTTTTTCAATAATCCCCCACATGAGTGGAAACGATGCATGAATGCATGCAGTCACTCAGCCCCAGGAAACATTGTTGCATCATGATAGATAGCTTGTGGCTTTGAACCTTCCTTAGTAAGATACTATCGGATATATCCGCGGCTTAGTGGGTACGATGTCTTTAACTACTCCGCTTACGAATATACCAAGATAACAATATTTACACAACAACACTTCTGCTCATCTCGAAGTTCTCTGGTTGTGTCCGTTTTGACTATGGATCACACTTGAGATTCATAAGTGTTTCATTGAGGCGGCCCGTTCTTACACTTACATAAGTGACCTTGCCTATCAGAGGTACCCTGAAATACCCCACCTTATTAGGTATAGGACGTCATTAAAAGTCCATATGACTTAACCTCACTGCAGTCAGCAGGTTCAACACTTGGCTATGCTATCTAGGGAATATGGTTAGCTTAAAGCTAAGCACCAAGTGCAATGACTGAACAGTCTAACGTTTAGTTTTCCCATTGAACCAAGTTCTTGGGATGTCCAGTCATCATGGTTGGGTTTCCACTAAAAACTGTTCTTTAAGTTGTGGATTTTACACCAATTCCCTCTAGAATTTTATAATTGATCTCCACTTCAATCAAATTTTAGCGCAAGATTGAGATCAATTTCTTTACATATTTGAGCACATAGTTTCTGAGCATACGTAACCACTTCAATTGACATAAGTTCCACCGGTGGACTTTCAAGCCCTTCAATGTCAATGTGACTTTATAACACTTTAAGCTCATATAGACTATTCTCAATATGTTATCTCTTTTTAGAAAGAGATTCGTTTGACTTTATCATTTGTCAAACTTGTCATTATTCATTCAATGACTTAATTGTAGTAAATGTTCCCAAAAAGTTCGGTACAACAATCCATTAGGGTCTACCTTGATAAGATTAGCCTTTAAGGTCCTTTTCTACACCTTTTCTTGGTACCTCAATGTGTGCAATATTGCAATACTCAAGAGTACACTAAAAGATGCACATCTTTAAGAGAAATCATAGGTGACCCCTGTTAGCTATCAACTAGCACTGTTAATGCCAGTTGACCCACATTCTCATTTCTAAGGATACCTATCAAAGAAACTTGTATTTATTTGATTCCATAGTCATTGGGGTCAATCTTTATCAAGACTGAGTTAAATTTATATTTACCAAACACCCCCACATTTGAGGCATAACTCATCCACCCCACATTGTGCAACGATGTCAACTTTGAGAATAATCAATTAAACAATTGTTATTTCTCACAAGTTCAACCGTGGTTGGATCGCCAACTGACAAACAATCCAATTGCCTAGGCAAAATTCCAAAGAATTTCCCGGAACGGCTAAAGGACTCAGTTGCATCCATTCACCAAATTTTGGGTTGAGTTTACTTGCCATGTGCTCCCTCACAAGGGGATGCTAAATCATATGTCTCTTACAAGAGCATTTAGATTTGCGCATGCCTTCATTGACATGTTTTGCTACGTGTTATGTGACCCAAGATATCATAACACTCAAGTTGGCACTTTGTGCCCTGCCTATAGTTGTTTGGCTATAGCAGTATCACAACATAAAACTCCATATTTATATTGTGAGTCCAATTTAACATTTGGTAATAATTTTATATTCACCATTTGCTTTATGACATTCATGTTAACGTGTCAAGTCTAACATGTCATAAATCACAACTCAATCATATAAGAGGGCGAAGCAACACAACCATTATATTCATCTTGAACAATCCCTTGTCAAGGTGTCCCTTTCCAAGGAGTTGTCTGTTTTAGTAAGTACAAAGCTATGAGTCCATAGCCCTGTTGTACCATGTCTCTTTCAAGGTCTTTTCATGCTTGGCATTTAATTGTCTATTGCCTTCTTCAATTCGCAACCTGACAATCAAATCCTCCAAGCCTATTTGCTTCCTCTTATGCTTGAGATAGTTTTTGAAATCCCTCCAACTAGATGGCAACTTTTCAATAATTTCAGCCACTTGGAAGGTTTCACACAATTGCATCCCCTCAGCATGGATGCTGTGTAAAATCAACTGCAATTCTTGGAGTTGACTCATAACAGTCTTGGTGTCAACCATCACATACTCCAAGAATCTGCCGACAATGAACTTCTTGGTGCCAACATCCTCCGTTGTGTACCGTTTATCTAACGAGATCCACAAGTCCCTTGGCAGTACCTTTGAAAGAGGCATACACGTTGTACAATGCATTATCCAACTCATTAAGGATGTAATGCTTGCACAAGTAGTCCCCTTGATCCCATGCATCAATGGCAGCCCTACGATCCATATTGGTATTGTCTGGGGCAACAACAGGAGGGTCCTATTTAAGGAACCTGACCAAACTTAGTGTTGTCAGATAAAAGAACATCTTTTGCTGCCATGTGTTAAAATTAAGTCCGGTAAACTTTTCCGACCTTTCGGCATGTGCAGCCACGGTTGCTGGAAACAGGTGTGATCGAAGGTGTTTCCAACACTGACGTAACACTCAAGGCAGAGGCAGAACCATGTAAAGTCTGAAGTGAGGCCACAAGTGTGGTAACACCGAAGGCCACACTAACTGGAACACCATAATACTGGGGTGTGTCAGAAGGTGTGGTAACACCATAGGTCACACTCGCTGGAACATTAGAATACTGGAGTGTGCCAGAAGGTATGGTCACACCCCCACAAACACTGGAGCATAGGCGAGCAGAGGTGTTGTAGCACTTCCCACAGTCGCTGGAATGTTCGAAAACAGAGGTGTGAAAGAAGGTGTGGTCACACTCCCCACAGTCGTTGGAGCGTAAGGAAACAGAGGTGTGATAGAAGGTGTGGTCACACGCCCCACAGAAATCGAAACAGGAGCAAGTGTTGGCATATGTGTGGCCGAAGGTGTGGTCACACCAAAGGCAGAGACAACAGAAATAGGTGTTGTTGGAGGTGTTGTCACACCCGAGGCCACACCTACAAAATCAGTTGTCATCGCGTTGCTTGAAGGCGCCATCAGTCCAAATTACAAACAAGAGTCTTAAACTGTTGGGATTACAATAAAAATCAGAGAGATACAACGGGGAATAATTTGAACTAACAAACATCTATTACAAATGCGAAAAGAAAGCAGTAGAGCAAGTCAAGGCGAGCGAACTCTTTCTTTAAGAATCTTGTTGCCCCGTCACGATGCTCACGGTTGCAGACAATGAGTCTCCCAAGATACAACTGTAAGTCCAAGTGGCTACGATAATCTAGAGGGGGGTGAATAGATTACTTGGTTTTTCAGATTTTGCCCTCTTTTTCGAATAATCAAGCAAATACGAAAGCTAAATGCGGAAAATAAATAACACACGTTGATTTAAAGAGCTTCACCCCACCTAGAGACTACGTGCTCTACCACCCCAGTATATCCGAGATGGGTTTCGAAAAGGAAAAAGAAATTTTATTAATTACCAAAATTAATACAACACCTTGAGGATTACCACAACCCTCTTACAACACCTTCAAGGAGATTACCACAATCTTCCTTCACCACCTTTGAAGAGTACCACACTCTCCAAACACCTATCACCTAGATCACCCAAGTGTATTCTTACCGCAAGAATACTCACAAGGATGTCTTGTGTTGAATGATTACCAAAATCAAGATTACAACTCTATAATGAATGATACAATATGAGTACAAGTGTAATCAAGAATTGAAAGCCTAGACCTCAAATGTGTGCAAGTGAAAGTGCTTAGGCTAATACAACAAGATATATGAAAGTGTTTGCTTGTTTGCTCTTTGCTTGTGTAATGTGTTGTATCTTGTTGCTTGAATGAAGCCTCTATTTATAGGAGAGGTCTTGGCTTTGATTTTCAGACATAGGCTCCTCCTTGGGGAGTGATTTTCTGCAAAAGAAACCATTTAAAATCATCAATATAGCTGTTAGAAATCAATCCCACAAAATAGGGAAAAGCTGTCTGAAAATGTAACGGATAGTTTGCTGATAAAACAGGGGTTTGACCGGTCGCGCAGAGATAAGTTTGAAATTGGTTTTCTGCAATTTTTACACAGGGGGACCGGTCGAAGGGGGGTTCAACCGGTCGCCCTTGATGTTGACCGGTTGGGGGTGTTTAAAATAAGAAACATTGAAGATCGACCAAAAGAGGACTCCCTGTGCACGGCCGCCCAGGGTCGACCGGCCCCTACCGCTGATTGACCTCCGGGTCGACCGGTCGTCCTCCCTATTTTCTCCAACGTCCCTTTTTCTATTTCAAAACTCAATTCAGGTACAGGTTGCCCTATAGGGCGACCGGTCGAGCCTGAAACAAATATGTTGTCCAATTTTTTATCGAAAATAAACTCCAAGAAATACTCCGAAAAATAGTAAAAACATTTTAAATCGATCGCAAGTATTTAGACAACGTTTAGGGACATTGTTTTAGTTTAAAAACTCATTTGAACAAAATCATCAAAATCATGATAAAAACATTTATCTAACAAACTCCCCCTTTTTGATGATTACAAACCAAAACAATTTTCACGAGGACGATTTTGAAAATAAAATAATTTTCCGGTTTTACGAGTGAACTATCCGTTTAAAACATTTTATAAAAAGCTCCCCCTATCGATAAGCACATCAACAAGAAATATTGCATAAGCTAGAAGCACAAGCTATTACAAGCTTTTACAAGATACACAAAAACATCATGAGCTAAGAAGCTCCCCCTGTCAAAATACTTATAATCTATTGCAATTAAGTCCATAAATACAAGCCATGGACTAGATATACTTGGCTTTAAGAAGCCATAGCTTATAGCTTTAATTGCGAGCTTTTATTAGCTTCTTTGAGCTAACGAGCCAATTTTCTGTTTCTCCCCCTTTGGAATCATCAAAAAGAATGTTAGGATGATAAAAACATTTATACAAGTATATCAAAGTGCGCCAAGAATACGGTTTATCAACCATTGAAAGAATGAGTCTTAGAATCTGAAAAAATGGGAGAATTGTATCATGAAGAAGTTCATAAGCTCATTTTGATTGCCAAGACATGATTTTAATAAGTATTTAAGACATTTGAAAGCAAGATAGTCATGTAGAAGTTGAAATTTTTATTGTGACATTTCATCGAACACGTTGGGGGCGTAAAAAATGAAAGAAGTTGTATAAAGCCCTTATAAATGAATCAAGCCAAAAATTTTCATCACCAATTCATACCAAACATCATACAATACAACATAACAACTAAGCTCATCATGATCATTTCATCAAGAAATATACAAGAAAGGTACAAACTCAAGGGTTCAACCCAATTGAGCAAAGGAGAGAAAATTCTTACCATTCGATCGGTAAAGATGAGCAACGATGATGATAAACAAGCTATATAAGGTCCAAGATATGAATTGAATGCATAAAAAACAAATTTTGAGTGAAATTTGTGTGAATTTGGCAAAGGGGACGAAAAATGCCAAAAAATGATGTAAAATGACTAAGGCACGAGACAGAAATCCAAAAATTAGCTCAGGGCGACCGGTCAGCGTTGAGGGCGACCGGTCAACGTTGAGGCGACCGGTTGCCCTCAACCCCTTCAGTCCACTGTCTTGCCAAGTTTTCCAAAATCCGAATTTTCAACCAAAAATCCGATTTTTCGCCCCTTAGTTTTAAAAACATGCAAAATGCAAATGTAAACCTCATTCAATATGCATTATGCCTAACCGAGCTCGTATTGACGCAAATGTCTCGGAGGATAACGGTTTTGTAAAAATGTCCGCCAATTGATCTTGAGATGGTACGAAAGATATCTCAATTTTACGTTTAGAAACACAATCCCTTAGAAAATGATGACGAATCTCAATATGTTTAGTACGGTTATGATGAACCGGGTTTTGAGCAATATTAATAGCGGATATATTATCAGAAAAGATAGGAACATTTTCAAAAGAGCATTTGTAATCCGCTAAGGTTTGTTTCATCCAAAGAAGTTGAGTACAACAAAAATCTACGGAAATATATTCGGCTTCGGCCGTTGAAAGTGAAACACAATTTTGCTTCTTTGAAAACCAAGAAACTAGGCAATCGCCTAAAAATTGACATGATCCGGAAGTACTTTTCCGATCATCGATATTTCCCGCATAATTGGAATCACTATATCCTTTAAGAGAAAAATTTTCATTCTTTGGATAGAATAAACCATATTGAATAGTGCCTTTCAAATATCGAAAAATCCTTTTAATGACACTCATATGAGATTCTTTGGGATTGCTTTGAAAACGAGCACATAGGCATACGGCATGAAGAATGTCCGGTCTACTAGCGGTTAAATAAAGTAAACTACCAATCATACCTCGATACTTTGATTCATCCACGGACTTGCCTTTTTCATCTTTGTTAATTTTGACATTAGTTGCCATAGGAGTAGATACGGTTCTTCCTTCTTCAATGCCAAACTTTTTCAAAAGTTCCTTTGTGTATTTTGATTGCAAAATGTATATACCTTCTTGGCATTGTTTAATTTGAAGCCCAAGGAAGAAGTTGAGCTCCCCCATCATACTCATCTCAAATTCTCCTTGCATTAACTTAGAAAATTTCTTGCACAAGGATTCATTAGTAGCACCAAAAATAATATCATCAACATAAATTTGCAATAATAAGCAATCTTGCCCTTTTTCAAAAAAAAAAAAAAAGAGTAGTATCAACTTTACCTCTTGTAAAACCATTTTGCAAAAGAAAAGAGCTAAGTCTATCATACCATGCACGGGGTGCTTGCTTTAAACCATACAAGGCATTTTTAAGTTTATAAACATCATTAGGCCTAGAAAAATTTCCAAACCCCGGAGGTTGTTTTACATAGACTTCTTCTTGAATAAAACCATTTAAGAATGCGGATTTAACATCCATTTGGTAAAGCTTGAAATTTTTAAAACAAGAATAGACAAGTAATATGCGAATAGCTTCTAGACGTGCTACGGGTGCAAATGTTTCATCATAATCAATACCTTCTTCTTGACAATACCCTTGACCTACTAACCTTGCCTTGTTTCGAACAATGTTGACTTGATCATCGAGTTTGTTCCGGAATACCCATTTTGTACCAATAATAGTTTGAGAAGGAGGACAAGGTACCAATGGCCATACATCATTTCTTTCAAATTGATTCAACTCTTCTTGCATCTCCAAAAACTAATCCTCATCCTCAATAGTCTCCTTAGCATTTTTAGGCTCTTTTTGAGATATAAGAGCTTTCTCGGCAAATTTTCTTCGGGTCATCACTTTATCAAGGGGATCACCAATAATAAGATCTTTGGGTTATCTCCTTTAAATTTCAATGCCACGGGAAGATCCGAAGTATCACCTTTGTCTTCTTGAGGAACATTTGAGGTTGAAGGTTGATCATTTTGAATATCAACTTGAACAATGGGTTCAACAATATCCTCTTCATCACTTTCATCATTGGGTATCCTTTCAACACCCGAGGCTTCATTAAATTTGAAATGGATGGATTCTTCAACAACCATACTAGTCTTATTGTAAACCTGATATGCCTTACTTTTGATTGAATACCCCATAAAAATTCCTTCATCGGCCTTAGGATCAAGTTTGTCCAATTGATCCTTAGTATTCAAAATGAAACATTTACATCCAAATATTTTGAAATAACTAATATTTGAAGTTCTTCCTTTCCAAAGCTCATAAGGAGTTTTATTCATTTTAGGACGAATATAAACTCGATTTATGACATAGCAAGCGGTACTTACGGCTTCGGCCCAAAAGTATTTTGGAAGTGAGAATTCGTTGAGCATCGATCGACTCATTTCTTGAAGTGTCCGGTTCTTCCTTTCGGCTATCCTATTTTGTTGAGGTGTCCTTGGAGCCGAAAAATTGGGAGCATATCCCTTGGTTTCACAAAAGACTCTAAATTCTCCACCAAATTATCCACCTCGGTCACTTCGAATAGATTTAATGGTATCTTTCTTTTCATTCTCAATACGTCTACACAACTTAACAAACTCATTAAGCGGCATCACTTTTATTTGCAAGAAATAGAACCCAAGTATATCTAGAAAAATCATCGACTATAACAAAGGTGTAATGTTTTTCACTTAGGCTTGCCGTACCAATATCCCCATACAAATCAAGGTGAAGCAATTGTAGGGGTTTGGTTGTGGAAATTTAATTTTTGGGCTTAAAACTACTTTTAACTAATTTGTTCTTTTGACAAGTGTCACATAAGCCAAGATTTTCAAAATTCAATTTGGGTAGTCCTTTTACATGTTGGTTTTTGTAAATAATTTTCAAATTCTTGTATCCAACATGTCCAAGTCGCCTATGCCATAAACTAGTTAAATCATTATTGGTGACTAAACAAGAAACATTTTGACTAACCAAATCACTTGTACAAATTTTGTAAAGATTGCCTTTTCTATTTGCTTCACAAATAATTTTACCATTTTTAAGTATAAGGCATTTATCTTTATTGAAAGAAACATCATAATTTGAATCACAAAGTTGGCTAACACTTATCAAATTGAACTTAAGCCCTTCTACTAAAAGAACATTACTAAGAGAGAAAGAAGAGTTACCAATTTCTCCATTTCCAAGAATTTTTCCTTTGCCATTCCCGAACATGACCATACCCTCTTCTTGGAGTTTGATGTTGGTAAAAAGTTCTCTCCTCCCGGTCATATGGCGTGAACATCCGCTGTCCACGAGCCATTTTGAATCCTCCATAGTTGTTATAGCCCCTATTAACTACAAAATGATTTCTTTTAGGTACCCTATAATTTTGGGGTCCATGGGGGTTAGTCTTGAGACCTTTGGGTCTCCAAACATGATTAGAGCTATTTCTCAATTTGTAATTATTAGCATAATGTCCAACTTTGCCACAATAAAAACAAGTAGGAATATAAGAGCTACTAGCATGTACGAAAGTCGGACCTTGGTTATTTTTCTTAATGACATTTTGAAATGGTTTATAACCAAGTCATAATTTGGAATGCTCACCTCTTTGTGCATCTAAAAGTTTTGTAACTTTATCCGTGCTTATATTAAAACGATGCACATCCTTTTTCAAACATTCAAGATCTTTGGTGAGCGATTCTTTATCGGTTTCAAGAGTATGAACTTGAGTAAGAGTAATAGCATGAGCTTTATCAAGAGATTCATAAGAAGTAAATAATCTATCCTTTTCAATTTTAAGCTCTTTATGCTCCTTTTTCAAAGTCTTGTATTTAACAATCAAATTTTGAAATTCAATTTGCAATTCATCAAAATCACATTGCAATTCATCAACTAAGGAAAAGGTAGAAGAGTTAGATCGTACCTCATTGTTTTCATCATCAATGGCCATAAGACCATGTTTGGTTTCACCTTCCTCGTCGGATGTTGCAAGTAGCTCATCCCAAGTCTTGACATCCGCATTTAGAGCCTTTTTTTTCGGAAAAGGCTTTTCTTCTTATGTTCCTCCTCTTCGAGCTTTGGGCAATCGGCTATGAAGTGCCCGGGTTTTCCGCATTTAAAGCAAGCATTATCTCTCGGTTTTCTTGCCTTATTTTTATTCACAAATTTTGCAAATTTTCGAACAAGTGCAACCGTCTCTTCATCATCATCATCATTATCATAGTATGCATTATTAGAAGAAGAAGCAAGACCTTTAGGAATATGTTGCATTCCCGATTGATTTATGGTTGATTTGGAATTTTTCCTCTCCTTGAGATAGACTTCATATATGAGGAGGTTCCCGATGAACTCGTCAAATTTGAGTGTCTCAAGATTTTGTTCCTCCGTGATTGCCATCACCTTTTCGGACCATGAGCCGGGAAGAGCATTCAATACCTTAGTCACCTTGTCTTCTTCGGAGATGAATTTACCGAGGGCCACAAGAGTATTGACAATATTGTCAAGCCTTTCCACCATCTTGGAGATGCTTTCACCATCATGCATGTTAAAGTTTTCAAAGTCTTTAACAAGCATGTTCTTTCTTGCTTGCTTGACCTTCTTAGTCCCTTCATAAATTGTCTCCAATTTTTCCCAAACCTCATGTGCCGACCTTATGCCTCTTATGCGATTGTACTCGGTGGCGGTAAGAGAACAATGCAAAATATTTAAGGCCTTACCGTTTAGAGAGAAAGCCTTTTTGTCGTTTTCATCGAACTCCTTGAAAGGTTTAGGAGCCGAGGTGCCATCCTCCGATTTCTTGGTTGGTTGATCAACTCCTTCAATGACCACATTCCAAATGTCGAACCCGCACCCTTGTAGGAAGCACTCCATACGGTCTTTCCAAAATGCGTAGTTGTTGGCGTCGAATAGTGGTGGCTTGTTGGTGGAGGCGCCGGTGGTGAGATAAGCAACATTTGTAGCCATGGATCTTTCCTCTTTACTCGGAACGAGCTAGCCAAAGAGTTTGGCTTTGATACCACTTGTAAGTCCAAGTGGCTACGATAATCTAGAGGGGGGGATGAATAGATTATCTTGGTTTTTCAGATTTTGCCCACTTTTTCGAATAATCAAGCAAAGACGAAAGCTAAATGCGGAAAATAAACAACACACATTGATTTAAAGAGCTTCACCCCACCTAGGGACTACGTGCTCTACCACCCTAGTATATCCGGGATGGGTTTCGAAAAGGAAAAAGAAATTTTATTAATTACCAAAATTAATACAACACCTTGAGGATTACCACAACCCTCTTACAACACCTTCAAGGAGATTACCACAATCTTCATTCACCACCTTTGAAGAGTACCACACTCTCCAAACACCTATCACCTAGATCACCCAAGTGTATTCTTACCACAAGAATACTCACAAGGATGTCTTGTGTTGAATGATGACCAAAATCAAGATTACAACTCTATAATGAATGATACAATATGAGTACAAGTGTAATCAAGAATTGAAAGCCTAGACCTCAAATGTGTGCAAGTGAAAGTGCTTAGGCTAATACAACAAGATATATGAAAGTGTTTGCTTGTTTGCTCTTTGCTTGTGTAATGTGTTGTATCTTGTTGCTTGAATGAAGCCTCTATTTATAGGAGAGGTCTTTGCTTTGATTTTCAGACATAGGCTCCTCCTTGGGGAGTGATTTTCTGCAAAAGAAACCATTTAAAATTATCAATATAGCTGTTAGAAATCAATCCCACAAAATAGGGAAAAGCTGTCTGAAAATGCAACGGATAGTTTGCTGATAAAACAGGGGTTTGACCGGTCGCGCAGAGATAAGTTTGAAATTGGTTTTCTGTAATTTTTACACAGGGGGACCGGTCGAAGGGGGGTTCGACCGGTCGCCCTTGATGTTGACCGGTTGGGGGTGTTTAAAATAAGAAACAGAGAAGACTGAACCAAAAGAGGGACTCCCAAGTACCGGTCGCCCAGGGGTCGACCGGTCGCCCTCCCTATTTTCTCCAACGTCCATTTTTCTGTTTCAAAACTCAACTCATGTACAGGTTGCCCTATAGGGCGACCGGTCGAGCCTGAAACAAATGTGTTGTCCAATTTTTTATCGAAAATAAACTCCAAGAAATACTCCGAAAAATAGTAAAAATATTTTAAATCGATCGGAAGTATTTAGACAACGTTTAGGGACATTGTTTTGGTTTAAAAACTCATTTGAACAAAATCATCAAAATCATGATAAAAACATTTATCTAACAACAACGACTTTGGTAAAGGATAAGAGCACCACAAATCCTTCTACCCGGCATATTAAGATAAGTGAGGACTGAGGTGACGTCAACACCCTGACGTAACACTAATTGTGCTGATGCATATTTTTGAGTGACAGACTATGAATGTGTATGCACGAAATTTTCTGTGATTGTGATGTATGTTGCACGACTTCCACTGAATGGATGGGCTCCAATATATAGGGAAAACACTAGGTATCCTCCAAAGGAAAGTCCCAATGATTTGGACTCAATTATGTCCATAATCATCAATCAAATCCTTCCTTATTTTGATTGATTTGTGTCAAGTCAATCCTTCCAATTGTGGCTTCAATCGGTTTAGGAATGATTTGATGCACTCAATCATGTTACCATATATTGGTGATTTGAGTCAAATTGCCTATTTAAACGATAAAATCAAGCAACTTGCCAAACACTGGATTTGACCAATCTACCAACATTCCATATATGTTGGATACCTTTCCCACAAATATAACTTTCCAATTGTACCATTTGTGCATCAATTTCTCACTCACCAATAAATAGTTTTGTGAAAATAAATACACCATTCGTTTCCAAAATTAACGAGTCTCCACAGTTGGAATTTCAGCTTAACAAAACCGATTTTTCTAACAGTGTCAACTCAAGTCAACCTTAATCCGATATATTTATTATTCGTGTTATCCAATTATGACCCTAACATGTCAAGTCTCAACCCTAACCCGCTTATAATGTGTTACATTCGTGTCGTATCAGAAATTACCACTCATAATATTTATAACTGGAGTGAATATCTGAATTCTTTTTAATTAAAGGACTAACTTCAAAATTTAAAAAAATGCGAGGACCAAATCTCTAAATCAATTCACTTAGAGACTAAAAAAATAATTTTGTCTTTTCTAAAATCGCTAGGTATAACTTTTTGTCAGCAAAAATGAATGAAAATATTTAAAAAAAAAAATACACATTAGCTAACCAATCACAATTACCTGCCATAGGGGATGACTATACTAAATCTCTGAAAAAAGTCAATTAAAGGATAACATGTCAAAATCAAAACAAGTTAGAGAACTAAAAAAATAATTTTGCCTCTAAATTATGATTCCTCGTTCCTCTTTTTCCTTTTTATTTTATTGGAATTAATTATTATATATATACATATGTTTTATCCAAATAACTTTACCATAATAAATTTAATTGTTTTTTTGGTCAGTATGCATCTGAAATATGATAATGCATTTAATAGTTAGCTCACATCCACAACTGTATTTTAGGGAGTTTGGCTTATGTCATAATCTTATTTTTCTTCGAGATTACCACACTGCATTTACTCTATTTAATTCAGAAATGCAT
Organism: Rehmannia glutinosa; assembly: GCA_016081115.2. Taxonomy (NCBI): domain Eukaryota; kingdom Viridiplantae; phylum Streptophyta; class Magnoliopsida; order Lamiales; family Orobanchaceae; genus Rehmannia; species Rehmannia glutinosa. Next base: position 57,980,076 of record CM071935.1, on the reverse strand, counting down.
TAATGTCATAATCTAAAATTTTTGGAGATTACAAAATTATTGCATTTAGTCTAGTTGATCCATAAATGCAAGAGATTTCTGGATCTGATTAATTCTTGCAATTTTGTTTTATCTTATTTAAGTTACATGGTTTTAATTAACAAAAGTTAGTGGAGTGGTCCAACAATCCACCCTCAGCACTGATCAACCACCATTGGTGACATTCAACAATTAGTTGTTATTATCATATAAAATAGAGATATCAATTGACTTTATGGATCATGCCATTAATCATAATACAAAAGTTGATTAAACAGAAATATGATTAGTCCAACAGTTTGCGTGATTAGGTTACCTTCTATTATTATAACAATTTACAACTTCTAGGTAATAGCATTAACAATGTTTTTTTTTCTCATAATCTAATTTTTGCATGAACATTCTATCTTCCTCCCCAACACAGATTGAAAATGTCACACAAGATTCAACGGCAAAATCCATGGTTAAAAATTCGTTTAAATTTAAACTCTTACACTATATATATTCAGTCGTTTCGATAATATATGAAGCTTGACTAGGGTTCGATTCAATAAAACTAAGTAATGATCCATGAAATATATGTTTATGTCAAGTTACTTAGTGTACGTTGATTGATAAATTAATTAAGTAGGAAAAAACGTTTAAATCCGATAAAAATTTCAAATTAAGTTTAGATAATGTATTGCTCGACTTTATTCATTTGTATTGCTATACGTACCTAGCTCCCCAAATCCATGGTTGCCCCCCAGTCTCAAGAAAAATGAGAAAGAATACTAGTTTTATCTTCATAAAAACAATCAATTTTAAGCATTCACAACTAATAATAAAAGAGAGTGGTATATACCGATCAAAAAAAAAAAAAAAAAAGAGAGTGGTATATGATTAAAGGCATTCCATAATGCTCCTTTTAAGGGGAATATGAGCATCTTTCTTGCCAAATATAAATTGTTGCCTAAGGGACTGAGTCACTTGCCAAACAAATATTAAAATCCAATAATTGAAGAGCTTATCTAAATTCTTTAGTGTCAACATAGTAGAAAAGAACGGACATAACATGGACATCAAAGTTATCCAACTATATATTATTCTTTAATGATACATCTTTTTATGATTAATCACTTCAAGTTCTTGCATACCTAGGCATATATATATATAGGGCATAAATCAAATGAGACCAATGACGGGAATAATTTTGTAGGGACTAATTTTAGCCGTTGTAAAATAAATGTTAATGGCTCAAAAAAAACTCATAAATTATTATTATTTAATTAATTTATTAACAATATGGGTAATTTATAAAAATATACTAATAGATAACAAATTACAAAAGGAAGGTTACACAATTTATGCAATCAATCTTAATTTGATTGCATCTGATTTACAACCAATCATGAAAAATCAGGAAGCAAATTACAGCGGATACAACCTGAAAGGCTGAAATAGATTTCTTAGTTCTTCATTCTTATTCTGGTAAAAGTGTACATTTTCTCACGATAATTTTTCGTGCATCTTTATTATACAGTTAATGTTTATTTAGAACATACATGATGTTTTTTATTTTATTTTTATGTCTTGTTTATTTATTAAATGTAGTTGTTTGATATGTTCATGCATATTTAGTATATATTTAATGTATATTTAACATTCATCATACATTTATTATTTCTGTCATGTCTGATGTACTAATGAATTTGTTTGATATGTTCTTGCACACTTATATGTATTCAATGATTGTTCAGAACATTCACCATGCTTTTATATTTCTGTATTATTTAATACAATATTAAAATGTATTCATGCATATTTATTATATTATTACTCTATATTTACTATATTATTATTGCATATTTAGTACATTCTTATTGATTCCAATCTAAACTTGAAAGATACTCAAATCTGACAATTTGAACTAAAAACCATCTAACACTTCTTTCCGTAACTGAATATGGAAAAAACCGGTCCATAAAATCGTCAGTAATGATATTACTATTTTATCCTTCTTGACTTATCTAAAACACTGAAAAATTACTATATTACCCACAATGTCAATCAATTAGTATCTGACCTCCTAAAATTAAAGAAAGATCTCAGCATTAAAATTTATCTTTCAACGGTTGAGACAAGCCCCTATGAACTTATCCTATGATATGGGTCTTATTTGATCTGAATTGTGTGCCTTTTTTAATATAGAGTAGGCTCAATAATAGAAGTGGGTCAATCCCAACATTTCTTATCAATTGAAAAGAGGATAACAGTTTTTTTTTTTATCAAATAATCACTCACATATTTAAAATCAAATGTCAAGTGGGGTTATATGTTATTGGTGGCTAGTAGTATGTCACCTATTTATTGGTTCTTGTCGTCTATATAACTAAACAACAAACATATCAACTAACATATAATTTTGTCCAGAAGGGGAATATGATATCAAAAACAGTTAAGAGAAATGTAGTGAAGGGATGTTGGTAGTATCTAATGAGTGCTCCAAATCCAAAATTTAGGATTTCCATAACTTACCAAATGTATACATAAAAATAAGGGTTCCCGAGGTCCACAATCAAGTTTGGGAAAAATTTACATAATTTACACCTCGTGGACTCCTCCTTGTATTGATATAATATTATTTTATTTTAAAACATTCCGTACTTCTAGAAGTGGTATCTTATAATTTTTTTTTTTTTGAGGGGAAGTGGTATCTTATAATTAGAGATGCATTTAATTCACTTATTTCTGAATAAAATTGAATCGTTTTTTAAAAACTTTACAATATAATTAAGGCTCATTTAAAAATTTCATGCCAAGAACTCTATTTTTTTTTTTTTTTGAGAAAAGTGGCATTTCATTCATGAGCTTAGGAGGAAGCCTCCAGCTCGGCTGTCCTGAGAACATTATCAGGTACATTTCCAACAGAAAGTTCAGAATTAGGAAGTAAAAAAGCAAAACGCGCTAACATGTGTGCTACATTATTACCTGTGCGCCTAACAAAGCTAGGTTCGAAAGCATCAAAACATGGAATTAAATCTAAAATGTCAGCAACAATGTTCCCCGTATAGGAGAAGTCCGTCGACTTTGAGCGAAGTTTGTTGTATATGGTCAGATTATCCATTTCTAAGACCAGTTTCTTGATTCCCAAGTTGCGAGCGAGGTGCGCCCCTTCCCTACACGTTATAGCCTCTGCTACTTCGATCGACATTTCGTCCTCATAGAGACGAGAGAGGGTGGTAATAATCTGGCCATTTGAGTCGCGAATTGCAGTACCAATTCCTGTTCCCGTCCCCGGCACAATAAACGCATCCGTATTCAGTTTTAAGTAATCAGAAGTTGGCTTAGTCCACACAACGTCCCGTTCCTTCCTTTGAGTTCATGTATGTGCCTTTTTTCCCAGCATATGTTCCTCTAAACGTCTCGCAACAAAAGAGAAGCACCATTGGTGATCAAGTTCTTTGTGATTATGTGTCGATTCATTCCTCGCATACCAAGCCGTCCACATTAAAGTTGCGAATAATTCTTGGGCTCTCAATTCCCCTGTTTTCGACATAGTTGTTATCCAATCTGCAATTGTTCCATTGAGCTCCTGTGGTGTAAACCTGCATCTAAAAGGGCCAACATCCCAAAAGAAAGCAGCCCATGGACACTCCCTTAACACATGCTCTACCATTTCGATCGCCATCCCACATCGGCTACACAGGGGTCGACTTGAATTCCTCTTTTTATCAATGCATGCTTGGTAGGTAGGATTCTTTTGATGCAACGCCACATAAATAGAGTTATCTTAGGGGGGACATCAAGTTTCCACAACCATTCCCAGGTTCCTTTGTCATGACCAGATGACGTAGGGAGATTTTGTATACAGTTCTTAGTAGTCTTCGCTATGTGATAGCCCGAGCGCACCTTATATACTCTATCTTTTGAAAAGTTCCACACCAAACGACCAGGTCTCCGGTTTATACGCAAAGGGATTGCTTGAATGCTCTTGATATCACTCTGACAAAAAAGGTCTCGAGGCACGGCGTTGTTCCATAAAGGGACGCCCTCCATCATCAATTCAGCGACCCGCATATTACCCAAAGTTCCTGGATTATTGGTTAGTGTCTTGAAACCAGGTTGATCTTGAAGCCATGGGTCGTGCCATATTCGAACACTCTTTCCATCACCAATGTTCCAGCGAAGACCTCTAACAAGTATATTGTTCGCCTTATTTTTTAGCTTCACCGCAAGTGTACGGTGTAGTTTATAGAATATGGTTAGCAAGGTCGAATCCACATGGACTAATTAATAAATGTACTAAGTACTGGATTGTAATAGCCTCATTTTTATCTAGACGATCGAAAGTGAGTGAGTTGCTTTTATAAACTAATGCAGAAATCTATCCTAAAATAACAAAGTAAAGAATGATTGAAAGATCAAGATGATGAATGGATTCCTGGGTTATGGTTTTAGTTAATATCCTTTTTTTTCCTCAGATTAATCAAACCAAAGTTAAACGTATTCTTCCCTATAGACCGGTCACAGAAGTAATTTACCCTCTCTCGAGATGCATGTAAAAGCGTTGATTGGAATATCTATGCTAGCATCTCTACTCAACATGAGATATCCAACTCCCAAAAGTTCAAAAGATTATAAAGCCTCACGAATATTCACAGACTTCTCAATCATGCAAGATATTCATGTCAAGTACTCATAGATCTAGTATTGAAACTCATCGGTTATGAAATAATACATCAAACAAGTTAAACCAAACGTGTTTATGATAAAACAAGAATTAAAGCAAAGTACTTGAATAGAGTTGGAAAATATTAACTTTGATTGCAATGAATAATCAAATAAAAGTATCCATTAACCTACTCCCAAACTCGGGAATCACAAAGTGTTTAGCTAGACATAGAAAATAAATAATTTATAGACAAATTATCAATGTTCATGTCTAACTAATTGAAAATAATGATACTATGGAATGAGTGAACTCGGGTATGATGACAATCTCTCGATCTATCTTCAATCCTCGAAAGTGTGGTTGTGGTCTTGATCGATCTCTCCGAATCTCCCGTGGGGAATTGCTCTTTTATCTGGTTTCTATGACAAAAATCAGCGTCCTTTTGTTTGTGGCCGCCCCGTCTCTATTTGTACTTCGTTTTGGGTCAAAACCTAGTTGAAAATCTGTCAAACTCTGTTTTCCAGCACAGACGCATGGGCCGTGCGCCTAGCGCACGCCCAGCCCGTGCTAGGTGCCACAGGAAGTTGTCTTTTGCTGAAGGGAGCATGGATCGTGCGCATACGCACAACCGACCTGTGCGTCACCCAAACGTCCGAATTTTCTTATGGGGTCTGCATAAGAGTAGTATTTCTCTCTCTTAGCTTTCCGTAGCCATTTGAATCAGCTCAATATCAATTTTGTAGAGAGAGTTATGGCCAAAATACTAAACCCTGCGTAGTGTTGGAAATTCCAGACGCGTTTGGACGTTCCTTGAGATAAATCCCCTCGTTGTTTGATCATCCATGCTTCTTTTGACACACGAATCATTACTATGACTCTAGACTCAATATAATTGGCTTCCAATTGGGTGTAATTGCTTGATTCTTGATGCTTCTAGGTCGCAATGCTCGTATTTGTCACAAAATCACTCCAAATATCGTTAAATTCCTACAAAACGAGCAAAACGTAATACCTTTTCCACAAAGAGCGAATATATACCATTTAATATGAGTTATTGCATGTTTATAAACAATTATAGCCATAATATGCCCTAAAATACATGCAAAACTCACACTAAACAAACCCCCAAACTTAAACTGTTGACAGTCCTTGTCAACACTTTATAAACAAGACAACACAAATGGGTTAAAGAAGAGCAACTCAAGAACACCGCATCACAATTCATGTCATTTATCCATAGACATCAAGCACAAACCAACCAAGTTTCAAATATCTAACACGAGCACAAGTCTATCAAAAATAATGGCAAATAATTCAAATCACGCCTCTCATGGATAAAGTGTATACTTTACACACTAGGATAATAAGGGACATGTATTCGCTCAAGTCATATCAATGTTGAAGAATTACCATATGCTTGCAAATCGTCTCACATCATCACCACTCGTTTGTATGCAATTCACAAATCAGAAAGAACTTTGTTTATGGTTGTAATGAAGGCTCTTTGGTTAAGGTAGGGAAATATGGATAAAATGACTCAACTCAAGCGTATAAATTGGTAAGCACGTCGTTTCCTCAAACAGTTATTCTAATACGAATCAACTATGCACTCCCAATCGCCTTATATTCTATCACCTCTCTATTTCTCCCTTATTTTTCATACAAATCATTCTCCTTCGACTTACATCACAATTTCCAGCCTACTTTTCATTTATGGCCGACTCACGACTATAGTCGTTTTTTTTTCCGACTCTTTTGTGAGTATTCTTCCTTCTCCTCTTTTTTTTTTCTTTTCTTCCCAATCACCCAACATATACACCATTTTCCTAACTTCTCGATACCCTTTCATTCAACCCTTTATTTTATCCCTTTACTCAATGCTATACGCTCAAGCTTAGGGCAACCGATATATCAAATTAAGTTTTAAGGCTTCCAATGTGGCTATCAAAAAATCAGGCAATAGGCTCAACTTGGCTAACTAGGGAATTCAAATATCATAAGGTAGGCAAAAAGGCTTAACAAAAATGGCCTAAAATCATTTTCATGAATGCATACAACATGTGACTTTGACGGAGATACTAGAGCAAGTTATAGAATTCAAATCAACACGAATGCCACACTCAATCAACAAACAAGACTGCATAATATGAAAGCAGTAAAGGCTCAAAAAGCTCACAGGCTTGTAAGTGCATAATTCAAAGTATATTAACCATTATCCCAATAATCACATGCTCCATATTAATTATTCCCAACCTGGTCAACTCACGCTCAACACCCAGTTCAAAACAACATAATATGTTCAACACATGCTCCCAAGATCAAAACAAGCACACAATAGCGGTCAACTCACTCCCTAAAAACTAAGAAAGTAGTAAACGTGCTAAAGCAATAAACATGCTAAAATCATAAATAAGCATCTAATGCAATGCAACCTATATGCTCTAAATGCGACTATATGAATGCAATTTTTTTTTCGCCACACCCTTCAAATCAAAATAACTATCTCTCCCCCCAAACTTGAATGAAATTATATCGCATACAAGGAAATACAGAATTTCAATAAAGAAAAGTGTGGATTGAGAATGCATACCTGAATTCGTGACCTAATAATGCTTCAGCGAACTGACGCACGGGCCGTGCCTACGCGCACGGGCTGCCCGTGCGTCCCTGCGAAGGGCGTTTTTCAAGTTTTTTATTATTTTTTTTGGGAAAGCAAAAAAACAAAAATTCTAACTTATGAAAGTAATAAGAAATCCTAACCTAGCAAAGGGAAAAAAAACATGTGAAGAAATAAAATAGCAAACCGTTGGGTTGCCTCCCAACAAGCGCTTCATTTAACGTCTATAGCTTGACGCCTGTAACTCTCATGAATTCGTGCCTCATTTGAATGCATATATTAGCTGCTTTGGGTCATGGTCAAGTGCCAAATTTGCATGTTTGCGCCTAATATTGCATACTTGGGATTTCCAAGCAAGGATTGGAGTCCTGGTGTTGGAACTTTTTGATTTGAGTTACGCGCATGTTGTCCGTGCGCGTACGCATAGTCTGTGCTCATCTCATTCTGGAATAGTTTTCTTATGGCATCTCGCACGCACTGCCCGGGCGTACACGCACGGTTCGTGTGTTCCTTGTCCTATTTTTGCTCCTTTTCGGTACCACACACGGGTTGAAAGTGCATAGACACATAGTCCGTGTTTGGTCCCAAATTTTCTTGCTTTTCCAGGATCTTCGACTCCTCGTGTTCGGTACCACTCCTTAGATGAATGGCACTACATTGTTTCTTCGGGTTGACTTCAGTGTTGCTCGGAAACTGGCCCTTTTGATGTTGTCCACCAACGATCATGGCTAATTGGCTAATTTGGGTTCCAAGATTTTCCAATTGTGTGCCGAGAGTGTTAGCCAATTGTACTATTTTGTCCAGCTTAGCCTCATGTTTGTTGAACCGGTTCCTTGTTTCATTCATAAATGCAGTGAGGACGTCCTACATAGATGTCTTTGCCTCCGGATAATAGTACGTAGGAGTAGGATTATTTTAGTAATTGTAGAAATTCTAGGTATTGAAATAATTGGCTTCATCCATCAGAGCGGGTGTTCGTGCACTACCCGAACCAACTCAAAGAAACAAAACAAATAATGTAGGAGTGGAATTAAACAACAAATAAGAAAAAAAATGTCTAAATTAAAAATAATTCTATTTATCGCAATATTAGTACTAAAAATTTAATTAGCCCCCGGCAACGGCGCCAAAAACTTGTTCGCCTTATTTTTTAGCTTCACCGCAAGTGTACGGTGCAGTTTATAGAATAGGGTTAGCAAGGTCGAATTCACAGGGACTAATAAATTAATGTACTAAGTACTGGATTGTAATAGCCTTATTTTTATCTAGACGATCGAAAGTGAGTGAGTTGGTTTTATAAACTAAAAGCAGAAGTCTATCCTAAAATAACAAAGTAAAGAATGATTGAAAGATCAAGATGATGAATGGATTCCTGGGTTATGGTTTCAGTTAATATTCCTTTTTTTCCTCAGATTAATCAAACCAAAGTTAAACATATTCTTCCCTATAGACCGATCACAAAACTAATTTACCCTCTCTCTCGAGATGCATGTAAAAGCGTTGATTGGAATATCTATGCTAGCATCTCTACTCAACATGAGATATCCAACTCCCAAAAGTTCAAAAGATTATAAAGCCTCACGAATATTCACAGACTTCTCAATCATGCAAGATATTCATGTCAAATACTCATAGATCTAGTATTGAAACTCATCGGTTAGAATTATGAATACATCAAACAAGTTAAACCAAAGGCGTTTTTGATAAAACAAGAATTAAAGAAAAGTACTTGAATAGAGTTGGAAAACATTAACTTTGATTGCAACGAATCATCAAATAGAAGTATCCATTAACCTACTCCCAAACCCGGGAATCACAAAGTGTTTAGCTAGACATAGAAAAGAAATAATTCATAGACAAATTATCAATGTTCATGTCTAACTAATTGAAAATAATGATACTATGGAATGAGTGAACTTGGAGATGATGACGATCTCTCGATCTATCTTCAATCCTCGAAAGTGTGGTTGCGGTCTTGATCGATCTCTCCGAATCTCCCGTGGGGAATTGCTCTTTTCTCTGGTTTCTAGAGCAAAAATCAGCGTCCTTTTGTTTGTGGCCGCCCCGTCTCTATTTGTACTTCGTTTTGGGTCAAAACCTAGTTGAAAATCTGTTAAACTCTGTTTTCCCGCACAGGCGCATGGGTCGTGCTCCTAGCGCTCACCCAGCCTGTGCTAGGTGCCGCAGGAAGTTGTCTTTTGCTGAAGGGAGCACGGGCCGTGCACATACGCACGACCGACCCGTGCGTCACCTGAACGTCCGAATTTGCTTATGGGGTCTTCATAAGAGTAGTATCTCTCTCTCTTATATTTACGTATCCACTTGAATCGGCTTAATATCAATTTTGTAAAGAGAGTTATGGCCAAAATACTAAACCCTGCCAGTGCTGGAAATTCCAAACGCGTTTGGACGTTCCTTGAGATAAATCCCCTCGTTGTTTGATCATCCATGCTTCTTTTGACACACGAATCATTACTATGACTCTAGACTCAATATAATTGGCTTCCAATTGGGTGTAATCGCTCGATTCTTGATGCTTCTAGGTCGCAATGCTCGTATTTGTCACAAAATCACTTCAAATATTGTTAAATTCCTACAAAACGAGAAAAACGTAATACATTTTCCACAAAGAGCGAATATATACCATTTCATATGAGTTATTGCATGTTTATAAACAATTATAGCCATAAATGTTCCCTAAAATACATGCAAAACTCACACTAAACATATATCCCATCCCGCAAGAATGCTTCTCCAAGTATGCGATGGATTATAGCCGATTGTTGCGTCCAGGAAAGACTTGTTAGGGAAATACCTTGCCTTGAGGGTTTTAGCTAGTAGCGAATTTTCATCGTTTATTAGTCTCCACTCTTGCTTGGCGAGCACGACCTCATTAAAACATTGTAGTTCTCTGAAACCCAAACCTCCTTCTTTTTTTGAATTACATAGGTGGTCCCAAGAGCACCAGTATGTGCGTCTCTCTTCCCGTTTTTGGCCCCACCAAAAATTGCTGATTATTGAGCTTAATTTTTTGCAAATATTATTATGCACGAGAAAATAGCTCATTATATAAGAAGGAATTGCCTGAGCCACGGTAATGGTCAAAGCCCATCGTCTAGGCTAGTTTCAGTATTTCGTCACGACACAATTTTGTTTCCATGAGAAACAAAATTTTGGGATATTTTGATTTGATTAACCTTTTAAGCGCTTTAATCGTAAATTTGGTTCCCAAGCCCCGAGCGAGTTCAACCGAGGCAACTCATTGGTCCTGGCGGGGTTACTTTTTTGCAACCTCCGCCGATAAAGTGAACTGGCACGGTACTCCGAACAAACCAAGAACTCTAATTTTGGACTCAACCTGAAATAGAGAATATGGAACTCGAGCTTCAACAGTATAAATATATGAGTAGATTATATCTTAAGTATTCATTTATGTGCTTCGAATTTGGCTTAGTTAATATAAAAGAAAAAAAAACCATTGCAACCTAAACTTAGGGCCAATGATTTAAAAACTGGACTGGACTGGCTGGTTCAACCGATTCAACCGGGAACTGGCACTAGGTCAGGTCCGAACACCTCTAAGAAACCGGATTTGCGGTTAAACCACCAAGAACCGGGTTAAACAGCCTCAAAACCGGCTGAAAAGTTTGAGAAAAACCGGAGGTCGGACCGGTTAGTTATAATACATTGAAAAAAAGGAAAACTATAAATTAGCCATTTGTTTATCGGAATGGTTCATTTTATTCTTTTATTTTCATCAAGTTGCAAGATATGTGGTGATTGTCGATTAGTTTCCAATTGATTACAAGTTGACTACTACATTTAATTCCTTTTTTTTTCGGTTTCTAATTTCTTCCTTAAATTTCCAAATCTTTGTCTGATATTCAGTTTAAATTCCAGTCTTTATTCTTTCTATTTTACTTTGTTTCCTTATCTTTTTTTTTCTACTTTAATATCACCGTGTATTTCCTAATCTTTTCCCTTTAAACTCTACTCATTAATATTTCCTTAAGAATGAGACAAATTTCAAATCATATTGTTTAATGAAGGTTAAATTTTGTATTTGATCATAAGTATGCAATTGTTTTAAATTTTTTTTAATTTTTCTAGATGTGTTTTAGTTGAAATATGGTTATTTATATGCATTTTACATAATATAATAAAAAATATAATTAAATTATATTGGCCGATTAAATCGGACCGGTTCAACTGTTGATTTAACCGGTAGCGATACCGGTTTGCTCAGCTGTCCGGTTTTTAAAATATTGCTTACGACGTTTTCACACTTTGCAACATATTTTTTTCAACTAACAACATAAATTGTGTGGGGTTTTCACTTGGAATTGAAAAATAATCACATAATACAAAGTCGTATTCTAATCATAAAGAACACGAGAAGGTGGAAGCGAAATTGAATCGAATTACCTCTAGCCATTGCTAGTTCTTGCGACGTTGTTTGAGAATTGATTTCTTCGTAATTCTGAGAGTTCTTTTAAGACCTTGCTTTTGCACGATAATGGAATTCGTTTTCAGAATGTAAGTAGGCTTATGAACCTCGAATACCAATTTATAGATGATCACATCCATCAAGAGATCGTACAAAATTAGAAAGAATCTTCCATGATTATTGGTATAATTAGCCAAGATTTCTGCCAATCAAATATGGAAATGATATAGACCACATATGGAAAAAATATCAATATGATTTTAATTGATCAAAAGGAAATAATCTTTATATTCTCCCACTTGGTCTATATATTTTACAATGCACCTTAATAGGAAACAAAGTACACGAATCATGGCGATAGGTCCTCTAATAGGTGAGTATTATCTTCCATGTATCACATTGCACTATATTCCCCATTATAAGCTATGTTAAACTTAATGAACAAACCTCATGTTTATTCTAGATCCAAACTTAATGATATTTCTCGAATACACAAAAATTAATGTGCACAACCATATGAGAAACATCTAAATAAATAAGATTTCATTAAGTAAAACGTACATACAATTAAAGATTACAATATGAAACTAAGTCCCATGTTTTTTACATGATCCTTGAAATTCTTTGGTGGCATGCCCTTAGTCAAAGGATCAACAATCATTAATTCAGTGTTCATGTGTTCAATGATCACTTTATTTTTCTTAACACTTTCTCTTATGGCTAAATACTTGATGTTGATATGCTTAGTTCGACTTCCACTCTTATTATTCTTAGCCATAAATATAACGGCTGAATTATCACAGTACAATTTTAATGGCCTAGAAATATAGTCCACAACTTTAAGCCTAGATATGAAACTCCTAAACTAAAAATCATGCAAGGTAGCCTGAAAACACGATATGAACTCGGCCTCCATAGTGGAAGTAGAAGTTAAGGTCTGCTTTGCACTTCTACAAGATACAGCTCCACTGGCTAGCATAAAAATATAACCCATTTTTTATTTTCATGAATCAATGGAGCAAGCGTAGTCTGAATCAGAGTAGCCAATAACCTCCAGATTATCAGTTCATCTGTATATGAGCATGTAATCCTTTGTACCTTGAAGATATCTCATTACTTTCTTTGCAGCTTTCCAGTGATCAATACCTGGGTGACTCTGATATCTGCCTAACACTCCAACAACATATGCAATATCAGGTCTAGTGCAGACCTGAGCATGCATAAGGCTTCCAACATAAGAAGCATATGGAATGTTCATCATGTGTTCCCATTCCAAATTATTTTTTTGGACATTAACTCAAGTCAAGTTTATCACCCTTGATAATAGGTGCTACACCTCTCTAATACTTTGTTTTATATAGGTCTCTTGAGACAAACCCAATATGTCTGAGATCTATCTCTATGGATCTTAATTCCACTGACATAAGATGCCTGAGATCTATTTCTATGGATCTTAATTCCACTGACATAAGATGCCTCTCCAATATCTTTCATATCAAAGTTCTTTGAGAAAAATTGTGTCACCTCATATAGCAAACCCTTATCTTTTGTTGCAAGAAGAATATCATCCACGTACAAAACAAGAAAACAAATCTTACTCCCACTGATCCTTTGGTGTATACATTGATCCATGATGTTCTCTTCAAAGCCAAATGAAGTAATAAATTCATGGAAATTCAAATACCATTGGCGGGACGCTTGTTTTAATCCGTATATGGACTTATTAAGCTTGCAGACTAAATGCTCATTGTTTCTAGAGGAGAATCCTTCATGTTGTTTCATATAAACATCTTCCTCTAGATCACCATTGAGGAACGTTGTTTTCACATCCATTTGATGTAGCTCAAAATCAAATTAAGCTACTAGTGCCATAACCACTCGAAGAGAATCTTTCTTAGACACGGGAGAAAATGTATCTGTGTAATAAATCCCTTCTCTTTGAGTGAACCCTTTGGCAATGAGTCTTGCTTTATGTCTTCCAATGTTGTCTTGGGAGTCTTTCTTCGTCTTAAAAACCCATTTACACCCTATGGCTTTTACACCATCAGGCAACTTGACAAGATCCCAGACTCAGTTAGATGCCATAGAATCCATCTCGTCCTTCATGGCATTGTGCCATAAGTTAGATTCCTTATAACTCATAGCTTGTGAAAACGTTTCAGGGTCTTTTTCAGCTCCAACATTACAGTCCATTTCTTGTAGATACACCAGATAATCACTAGAAATATCTGAATGTCTGACTCTTGTAGTTCTTCTCAATGTTGTTTCATCATTATTTTGAGGAACTTGTTGTGCAGCCGGTGACTCAACATTATCTTGATGCCCCTCATCAACAATTCGATCTACATGATCACCATTGGCAATTTGTGGAATCTCAATGACTGATTGTCTTACACTCGAATATATTTGAGGGGTGTAATCAACAACTAATCTATCACTTGAACTAGATGGTTGATTCTCACAGTGATCCTTTTTAGGAATTAAGTTTTGTAACTAATCACTCCCACTAATCAAGTCATCCTCAAGAAATTTTGCATTTCTTGATTCCACTATCCTAGTGCTATGAGATGGACAATAGAATCTATAACCTTTGGACTCTTCGGCATATCCAATGAAATCCCCACTAATAGTCCTTGGGTCTAGTTTCTTCTCTTGTGGATTATAAATTCTCACTTCAGACGGGCATCCCCAAACGCGCATATGTCACAAACTCAGTTTCCAACCCTTAAATAGCTCAAAAACGAGTATTTGAGACAACCTTGGTTGGAACACAATTTAATATATACACAGTCTTCATAGTGCTTCAGTCCACAAGAATCAAGGAAGTCTTGTAGAGCTCCTCATGCTCCTTACCATGTCCATCAAAGTTCGATTTCTTCTTTCTGCCACACCATTCTAATCTGGAGAACCAGGCATAGTGTACTAGGCAACAATCCCATGTTCTTGAAGAAACTTCGCAAATGGACCAGGAGCTTGTCCACTTTCTGTGTATCTATCATAATACTCCCCACCTCTATCCGATCTCACAATTTTAATTTGCTTATCACACTGTTTCTCTACTTCAGCTTTAAAAACCTTAAAAACGTCCAAAGCTTTATCTTTGGAACTAAGTAGAGATACATATATCATGAGTAATCATCTATAAAGGTGATGAAGTATTTAGGACTATTTGCAACCATATTTGGACAACAAATATCTGTATATATGATTTTTAACAAGTTTGTGCTCCTCTTTGCACCCTTTTTGGACATGTTGGTTTGCTTGCCCTTTATGCAATCCACACAAGTCTAAGAATAAGAAAAATCCAGAGTACATAGTACTCATTCCTTTACCAATCTTCTAATTCTCACAATGGAGACGTGTCCCAATCTACGGTGCCATAAATTAGCGGAATTTTTGTTTATAACACATCTTTTAATATCAGCACAAGCATGCAAAACATTATGAGAAGAATCATCTTGCAAATCAATAGAGAAAAGACCATCAAACAATGTACCATTCCCAAAAAGATCGGATTTATAATATAAATAAAAAGATCCATTCAAAAAGTTAACGGAATAAACCAACGGTACAAGTCTCGAAACAAAAATCAAGTCTCTTGAAAAACTTGGAATATAAAAGGTCCTTTCTAATAGCAAAATAAAACCAGTACTTAGAACTAAACTGCATGTCCCTATGGCTTCAACATGAGACTGCATCTTATTTCCAGAATAGATACCTTGCTCAATGCCCACTGGCTTCCTTAGGTTTCGCATACCCTACAAGGTATTTGAAATGATGGCTCAAAAACTACTCTAAAAACCTTAGGCAAGTGCACCTATCGTTTTATAGTTATAGATTACCGTGTATCGAGTGTCATTTCCATGAGGATTATGAATACTAGTAATTACCGTATTTTAATTTAATCTAACAATTTTCAGAGGTTTGTTTGTATGAAAAGGAAAATAGGGAATCTAAATAATCAACAAATTACAATTGATAAAATAAAGGAAGATTGTAAAATAAGAGATCAAGAGATAGAAATGTGTTCGAATGTAAACCCCTCTAGAATATTTTTGTGATTTTAACAAGATAAAATACAACCTTAAACCCTTAAGCAATTACCATTCTCTTCTAACATAATCTCATGTTTCATGGACCATAGAAATTCCCGATTTAAGTTAAGCCCTCTTTCATGGTGAAAAACTCCTAACCTACAGTTGATTAACCGAAATCTCCTTCTAGTTAAAACCCCCACGATTGCATTATAACGATTTGTGAATTCCCATATTCGGTTTGACCTTAACCCGAAAGATTTATGTCGTCCTATATCTAGGATTGCATGCAACTCCTTCTCACTTATATTGGTTTTTTCTCACCATAAATCTACCGATTACCCGATGAGGAATAACATTTAAATCAATATACCAAAAATATTAACTCGAATGAACAAAGCATAATATAATGAATCGCATAAAACATGAAGATTTTTATTAAAAACTTACAAGCCTTAATCACAAATCCATTATAGAGTTCATTACATTCAAACACTAGGAGTTTAGCTTCACATGATTTTGACAAAAGAAGAAATTACACAAGAAGAATTAATTGTTGTAGACATAGTGTACTTATCTTTTCCCAAAATTCAAATGGACTTCTTTCTTGATTGACTCCAATGATGTTGCTCTAAGCCTTCTCTTCCAAGCTCATTAATCTCAATTCTACTTAATAGATGAATAATGGTGGATAAAATGAATAATGTCTGAATGTTGGGTAAAATGAATAATAATGAATATCCTCAACCCCATCCTTAGCTTTTATTGACATTATTTTACTGAAATTATTCATTAATAATGTCATCTTTTGATAGTTTAATGCTCCACTTATGAGTTGGGTTGTCGGATATTTGTTTTTATGCAATTATGTTGGGATGATGAGGTGTTTGTGCAACAAATAGGGTGTTAAAAGTCCAGAAAAGTGGTCAAAAATCTTGGTTGGTGAGTTTTCCACAAATTCCGCCAGAAATTGATGCTGGAAAGTGATTCGGACACCCGCATGTGGCGTAACACGGCCTGGCCGTGCTGTAATGTGTTTTTCTTATTCAGGGGAACACGGTCGTGTCAGAGTCTATCCATGCCCCAAATTCGTGATTTATGCCCTGTTTGAACATGTGCGTGTTGCTCGACACACCCTAGCTGCGTTCGGCCTAAAAGTCCCAAAAATGACGCGTTTAGCTTTGGATTTTGAGCCTTTTTGCATCCTTAAACCCCGGGGGGTGTTTTGACATGAATCTATGATCCAAAATTCACCAAAATAGCTTCGAATGATCAATCTACACCAATAAAATCACCTCACAGTAATATGAACCATGTGAAATCAAAACCTTTGAAACTAACAACAAAACAACCTAAATCATACTCAAATAAACAAGTAAAACATGCATAAAAAGACACTTATCAAACCACCTCCAACTTAGAACTTTGCTTGTCCTCAAGCAAAACATAAAACCATGGGAGAAATTCAATAAATGAAACTTAAAAGAGAGATTTTTTTTTTCAACACATTGAATATAAGCAGTCAAGTTCTTAGCCCTCTCAACCCAAATTAACCATTCAGTAAAAACATAGTTTTGCAAAACGATCGATTGACAGGTAAAGATATTCATATCAACAGGTATAATTCAGACTTTAATTCATCACTCCGCAAATATTGATAGCTATGCGCACAACTTTGATTCAATAACGTAATGAAACAAGAACTCAATAGATATTTGTAGTTAGCCTACTAGTCATATAACCAAGCTTCTTGAACTTTATTGGAATGAGAATTCAAGGAATATACATTCTCCTTTTTTTTTTTTGTTTTTTTAGGACGTTCGAGGCATGCTTCCACTAGGTTTATATTTTGAATTTCCGTTCAAACACTCCTAGGGTGATTTCCTATATTCATATTCGTGTCGCCGTTTTACGTAAAAGACAAACATGAGGCTCATGGATGCTCCTAGTTACTAAGCAACAACAAATAGAGGAGTATAACCTCGATTGGTCCATTTTTTTCCTTTTTTTCATTTTATCTTTTCTTTTTTTTTTTTGATTTTTTTTCATCCATAAGCTTGGTTTAACAACTAGCTAACCACCACTAAATCATGAGTTCTCGGACATTCATAGCACTAAGTATCGTCGTATACGCCTTAACAAATCAAGTATTATGGTGTTGGAAATCTCGTCAAAATTTAGCCCACATCCACGTCAATCTATCCTAGACAATCAATTGTTTCGCACTGAAAACAAAAACTAAAAAGTTAATTTGGTGTAATTGGGCCAAGTTATTGACTAGCAAACACTCAATTTATTAAAAACAATAAATCATATCTCCTATCGACAAACTCAAAATAAAAACAAGAACACAAGTATTCTGAGAATGTAATTGCATCCACCTCCAACTTAAAAGTTCGCATTGTCCTCAATGTGAAAGAAAGACATGAACATACACACACAAAACACACAAAAAGCAAAGAAACTAGAAGAAAATAAAAGAGGTGGAAAAAGAAAAATACGACCTTACTACAAGAGTGAAATCCGTGTTGAGCGACCATTGGGTTGTTTAGTACGGGACCTTCATCGGCATCTTCATACCTAATCAAGGATAAGCAACACACAACTCGAATACCGTGAAATCTCAAATATTCCCAATTAAGACACACACACATATATATATATATATAATATAACAGAAGTTTGAAACTTTTATTTTCCCGCGCTTTTTGCTTATTATATTAGAAAATAATTGTAAACATTATAAATGGTAATTATTATAAATTCTTATATTAGGAAAATATGATAAGAAAATCGTTGTCTTTATATAAATTAGGAAAATATTATAAGAAAAGATTGTATATGGTATTCCTATTTTATATGTATATAAATTAGGAAAATATCATAAATGGTATTCCTATTTTATATGTATAAAAATTAGGAAAATTTTATTTACCGGTATTCCTACTTCATACCAAAAGTGAGTCTATAGTATCAATTCTATCTATATATAATATATATCTTAAAAATTATAAATAGTATTTCGCCATAATTGATATTAGTATATGTCAATTCTACTTAAATATATATTACAATGATGTGTTGATTTTATACATCATATATTCATCAAATATATTGTTTATTTGTTTCAATGGCACCGATGTAATTTTGTATAATATAATATTAGTTAATCAAGTTTTAAATACTAATGATTATTCAAACTTTCCTAAATTATTTAATAATAGTTAAAATAGATGAATTATGATTTATGTATCTTTTACCATTGAATTAACAATTGATTTTGTGTTCAAATATTTTTTTGGCAGCTTATTATTTATGCTAAATCCTCTTATATTTATACTACTTAAATTGTATTAGAGAAACACTTTGATATTGTTGATCCTAAATTCAAAGCATAACCACCAAATATGGCTTCATGTTCACGTTCCCCTCTATTTTCGTTTTCATCAAGTGTCCCGCCAACATCGACAATACTAAACTTGAATTCTGCAACAAACAAGAGTTGTTATATAAACTATATTGTAGATTTGAACGGATAAAATTTGGTGAGTTTCTTTTTTGAATATTCTTGATAGTTTTGTTGTATTTTTTTTAAGTTGCTTTTTGTATGATTTGTTTATTTTTTTATTATTCCTCATACTAACATATTTTCTGTCAACATATTTTGTGTCAATATTATTTGTGTCAACATACATTTTCTGTTCATATATATAAAATTCTATCCCCACCAATATTGTTTTTTGGTTATTAGTTTTATAGTTTTGATTCGACAATAAACTTCTATCTACTTATTGTGATGGCTTCTTATATTGTTCAATTAGAAATTCATTAAGAATTGTAATTACATTAAAAATTTTGTGTCAGCGTTTTCCATGCGAATTCGACAGTCAATTTAATGGTTACACCATTAACTTGTGACATGCATAATGTGAACGGATACACTTGGACGGTCAAAGTGGTCATCCCCTATGGTACGTTCTATTTTACGGATTGATGGAGCAAATTCGTCCATGATAACGAAATTTTAGATGGTGAAGTATTGATTTTCTCTTATCGTGCCAACCACATTTTTGATCTGTCAATATTTTCTAATGATGATTCATGTGAGAGATTCGATGTGTACCCAACTAAACGCATATTTGATATCAGTTCAAGTAATATATTATAGTTTAAATCATATATATATATATATATATATATGATACTTCTGTTTAATTATAAATTAAATGATTAATTTATTGATTTAATTAATACGTGTGCAAAAGACATCGATGATTCTGATGATGTTGACATTAAGGTGGATGCTGTTGAGAATCCGACTTTTTGATTGATTCTCTCAAAGTCACATATTAAGAAACCTCGCTTGGTAAGTATTTACTCATATATATATATATATATATATATATATATATATATATATGTGTGTGTGTGTGTGTGTGTGAGTTCGCGATATCTTATGTTTATTTTAGTGGTGAGATTTTTTTGTTAATTTTTTTTATCAACAACATATACCTATGAAGTTTTGGAACGATTTTATGAAGGGTACACACAAAGAACAAAATGATGCAATTATAAGGCATAATGGAAGACAATATTGTATCGGATTAAAGCAAGAGAAATCCAAGATTTTCATGCAACGTGGTTGCCAAAATTATAATTATTGTATACAATTTATAAATTGATGATATTTAATCATATAGATATAATAAGTATTTATTATTTTCTAATCAATCTTATAGATACAATGAGCTATTGATTGGATTTTTTAAAAAGTGAGCATTGGTAAAATAATTAGCGGTATCTAATTATACTTTTATTCATAGTCAATATCTATTAATAGTTTATTAATCGAATTTGACAATACTATGTGAGCGGATAATTGACAAGATGTTTAAGATAAAAAAATGAGAAAATTGCACTTTAAGATTAAAGATTTATTAATCTAGAAAATTATAATGTATTATTTTTTAATAAAAAGACAATAATTGGAATGGGGCATTTTTTGGACAACAATTTATTAGTTTAATGAATATAAGGATTTTTATTTCATATTGATTCAATTGTTGTTGCAATATTTATTTATTATATTTATTTTTGAAATTTTGGTATTTTCAGAAGTGTGAAAAAATACTAATTAAGTTCAGTCTAGAAAAATGAATTATCTTCTAATTGGTCCACTGGTCAACGTTGGTGTTAAATTTGATGATAATTTGCTTAATTAAGAATAATTAACAACTACACTTACTATCGAATAAAATTAGTATATATATGATATAACTAAGGAAACTCAATCAGGAAAAAAAAAGAAAAGATATAAAATAAGATACAATTTTTGATAAATCAATCCAGATATTCTCCTAACCAATGCATGTTTTGTCGTTATCCAAAATTAGCGGTGCTTTGATTTGGTAAGTCAATGGCAAGAATCTTTAGTAACATAAATATTTTACTGGCTTAATTATTTTCTCTGTCATGATTGTAATATTTTTTGAGATTCGAAAATTAAAAATTCTATAATCAATCCTATAATTGTCCTATACAATCAATAAATTGACTGTAATCATTAATATAGATACAATAATTATTTATTATTGTATTTAATCAATCTATAGATACCATCAACTATTGATTGAAAGAATTTTAAACTAAGCCTTTGGTAAAAAATTGAGAGTATCTATTTATATTTTTTAATCGAATTTGACTATGCTACACAAACAGATAATTGACAAGAAGTTTAACAAAAATTAAGAATATCGTACCTTATGATTAAATATTTGTCAATTTAGAAAATGTATTATCTTAAAAAAAAGACTATAATTGTCAATGGGAGTTTTTTTTTTTTTTTAATTTTTAAGGGTACACAAGTTTATGATTGGACAACAATATATTACCTTAATTAAGAAAAAAACTAATTAAAATATTTACAAAACTAAAAATGGTAACAAATATTTGATTGTTAATTTGAAAATTATACATATCTCTTTCATATCTTGATATGAGATTAATAAAACTAATCAAATTGATGTCAAATAACTGACATGATCAATCAATACTACAATTGTCCTATAAATCAATCATATAATTACTTAATGTATATGTAATAAGTTAGTATTTATTTTTTTTGTATAGTTTATTAACTATAACTCTAGAAAACAATCATAGAATTGCTGGTGCTTTACTTTGGTAAATAAATAAATCAATATTGTAAGATGAAATAATCAATATCTAGCGACCAGTATGTTTTGGAGTTATCCAAAATTGACGGTGTTTTGCTTTGGTAAGTCAATAGAAAGATTTTCTGTAACGAAAATAATATGTTGTTAACTCAACATATGATAATTAATAATTATATTGTCAACCAATGCCATTAAATAAATTGTTGTAAAATCAATTATATAATCAGTGATATAGGATTCATCAATTGATGTTATATTTTAAAATAAACTTCACAGTTAAAAAATTTTGGATTGTCAAACTTCCCAGTGTATTCTATCATTTCTTTTTGATTGATGGGCGAGTCACATCAATCCATTGTTGATCAAAATGAGAAAACTCATGGGGTTTACATACATCTATTGAAAATAAATGTCAAAGAATGAATATTGATATCAATTATACTATTTCTATACCCTGTTTTCAGTTATATCATGTTTATGTTCGTAAGTTTTTTAGTGGATTACTATGATATTGCTGTCAAATTTATGTTAATACTACTAACATTTATATCAATGACAGAATAGTTCATTTTAAATATTATTCACGATTTTTTCTACCATATTATTTTGAATAATATCTCAATTTACATTTTTGATTAACAATGTGAAGTATTTAGTTTTTTCAATAGTACAAGTACAATATAAAAATACATGTCCCACAAATTATATATAAATATTTATAGAGAGGTGTGTGAGAAAGAAAGGGATATATAAAATAATAATTTAGAGACATGCATAAATTGAGGGATAATTCTAAAAGAGTTGAATTAGACATTTAAGTTTATAGTTGAAAATATAAAATTGATAGATAAATTTTTATTTTTAATAATATTATATGAATATTACTATTAAAATAAAGTAATAAATAACTGTTCATGTTAATGATATTATAAAATACTTAATATTAAAATAAAAATATATGTGCAACGCACGGGGTGAATTACTAGTACAGACAAAGAAAGACTTTCGGAGTTTGTTCCCTTTTTTTTGAATGACCCAAAACAATCAATATGTGATTTGAAAATGATTCTAAGGACTTGTGGTTATTTTGAAAGAAAATAAAAAAATGCACACAAAGCATCGGGTTGCCTCTCGGGTAGCCCTTATCTAGAGTTGTATAGCTGGACTATTTCACCTAAATATGGAGATTAGTCAGGTGGCGCCTCGAGCTTATGACAATCTTCATGGCCTTGATCAACATCACCACCAAAGTTGAGCATCAAACAATCTCCATTGACCTTGATGGTCTCTTTTTTCTGCATGATATCCCTAAATAGGAATTTTTCTGTGGATACGTCTATACACTGAACAACACAAGCCTTCAAGAGTTCATTAGATGTCGTATCATGCAAAGAATCATTTATTTTTGTGCCAACCGAGTTTATAGTAAAACTAGTTTCATCTTATCAATAGAATTTGTCAAAAGAATTTTAAAGACAATTTGTTCATCTCCTACTCTTAAAGTGATTTTTTCATCATGCACATCAATCAGTGATTTTCCGGTAGCCAGAAAGGGACGCCCTAGAATTAAGGGATCCTCAATATCATCATGCATGTCAAGAATAACAAAATCAACTGGGAAAATGAATTTATCAAACTTGACTAACACATCATTAAAAATACCTCTAGGATGTTGTTAGAGATTTTTCTAACCGCAAGTCTACGGTGTCGAGTTTTTATATAGAGAAGTAAGGTTGTCGAATCCACAGGGAATAATTATCGAATTATCGCTAAGTACTATAATATAGTAGTCTAACTTTATTTAGAAATTCAATATTTGATGGAGTTTTTTTTTTTCAAACGATAGATTTCATTAAAAACTCAAAGAAATTACAAGGAGAGGCTAATTAGCCTGTGATGTCCAATTGAATACAACGGGGGATTCCAATCGGGAAATCAGAGCACCATTCCAAAGGAGATGGGATAATCATAGCTTTAAAAGCTAAGTTACAACAAAAAGACATACGTCTTGGGGGAACAAAAACAAAGGAACATTGCATCTGGGAAGTAAGCATCTGATTGATGTACTTGGCAATTGGGAACCTTGTCACGTAAAGGTTTGCTTTCAGATTCAGGTTCATAGCAATATCCTCAACATCAACCAAGATAGAGAATTTACTCCATTTTCGCAGCACATCTTCAGAAAGAACATGGGAAATAACATGGAGATAGAGATCAACTGGGCCATTAGAAGCATCCCTAGACCTTGTCCAAGCCTTCGATAAAATCCCCTTATCATCAAAATGAATACCGCAAAAACCAGACACAGCAATAGCAGAAAAACAAGCACTGATGTAGATAATTTTACACCCTACTTTGCAAAAGTGATCAGCAGAAGAGACAGGTGGGGTAGTCTTGATAGAGAGAGCCTCCTTGAATTCGTTCCACTCAGTTAAAGCAGCCTGCAGAGCTTCAAGTTCAGTTATCCAAGAAAGGTTGAAAATCCAAGAGTTTCGGGTTTTCCACAACCACCAGAGAAGGTAAGTGGTCAGCTGAATACGATCTTCAAAAAAGCTGTTTTTGACCTCAGAGCATATAAGTTCCCACCATTGGCAAAAGGACTGGGATTCATTGGGTGGATTTGTCCATTGAATTAGAGATAATTTCCAGAAGCGGGTGGCTCTGGTGCAGTTGAAGAATAAGTGGTGCAAAGTTTCAGCCTCTTCTCCACACATTTGGCAGATGGGATCAAGGTGGCAGCCTCTCTTGAGCAACTGGACTTTAGTGGGAAGAAAATTCTGGCAGCATTTCCAAAGGAAAACTTTAGCTTCTCCTTAACATTGAGCTTCCATATTGTTTTCCACATGGATTTTTTGAGAGCACCAGACCTGCTACTTTCAGCAATTTCTGTGACATCAATATTAGAAGACTGCAACATTTTATAAGCAGAATTAACAGTGAAGACACCTGATTTTGAAAAATGCCAGACAATAAGATCTTTGCCAATTTTAGAGTCAACAGGAATGTTAAGAATGTTCAAAGCATCATCACTGTTAAAAGTACTTCTAACAAGACTCTCATTCCAACCATTACTATCCTCATTAAGCAATTCAAAGACCCAAAAAACAGTGGGATGATGAAAAGAAGGACAATTGGGCTTGAAAGAAGGGGTATTAGGGATCCAAGGGGAGTCCCAAATTCTGATGGAGTGCCCATCACCCACCTTGTATCTGACACCCCTTTTAAGCACTCCTCTAACTTTCATCCAACTTCTCCAAAGCCATGAGGAGTTACTCCCCGTGGAGGCCTCCCAGATGGAAGTACTAGGGAAGTATTTAGATTTAAGGAGCTTGCTCATGAGGAGGTTTGGTTTGGTGACAATTCTCCAAAGTTGTTTAGAGATTAAAGCCTCATTAAAGAGATGGATATCATGAAAACCCATCCTCCCATCTTCTTTGTCAAGGGACAACTTTTTCCAAGAGCACCAATGCAATTTAGAGGAGCCTTTTTCATCAACACCCCACCAAAAGTTGGAGACTTTTTGACAGATAATTTTGCAAATACCAATAGGGATGAGAAAACATGACATGACATAAGTAGGCAGAGCTTCAATGACAGCTTTAATGAGAATTCTTTTGCCAGCTTGGGAAAGAAACTTGTTCTTCCAATTACTCAGCCTATTATGCACACAATCAGAAACGAAATTGCGTGCAAACATTCACATATTAACACACACAAAATTTATATATATATATATATATATGCTGCTTCATTATTAAATGTCAAATAATTAAATTTAATGGTTTTAGCATTGGCACATACTATAAAACTAGTATAAACCCATCCTCCAAAGCACAAATATGCACAATAACGTTATAAAAAGAGGACACGTATATGAAGAATCAATAAACAACACAAATAGTGTTTGATAGCCTTGACTGTAATCATTAGAAATTTGAAATCACTTAAGGCATATATTAGGCACATGCGTTTAAGGGTATGTCAAGGTACATATTCTCTAATTATACACATTCAAAAGGTGTCTTTGTTCAATATAAAAAGAGGAAAGTTGATCGGAACCCACAAGTTTCAATTCTTATCATAAGACCAAATCATTTTTTCGCAGTGATAGGAAAACAAAAAACCAAGCAAATACGGAGAAAACCCCAGGCAAGGCAGAGGTATGAAACGCTCTGATACCAACTGTAAAATAATCATATAATACAAAATCGTATTCTAATCATAATAAACACGAGAAGGCGAAAGTGAAATTGAATCGAATTACCTCCAGCCATTGCTAGTCCTTCCGACGATGTTTGAAAATTGATTTCTTCGCAATTCCGAGAGTTCTTCTAAGCCCTTGCTCTCGCACGATAATAGAATTTGTTTTCAAAATGTAAGTAGGCTTAGGGACCTCGAATACCAATTCATAGACGATCTCGTCCATCAAGGGTTCCTACCAAATTGGAAAGAATCTTTCATGATTATTGGTATAATTAGCCAAGATTTGTGCAAATCAAAT
This sequence comes from Rehmannia glutinosa, assembly GCA_016081115.2. NCBI lineage: Eukaryota > Viridiplantae > Streptophyta > Magnoliopsida > Lamiales > Orobanchaceae > Rehmannia > Rehmannia glutinosa. The sequence continues at coordinate 57,953,629 of CM071935.1, read as the reverse complement.
ATTGAAATGATATAGACTACATATGAAAAAATATCAATATGATTTTTCTTGATCAAAAGCAAATGATCTTACTGGAACCTCCACCCAACCGGAATTAGAATATTCAAGAAATATTCGGCTATATGACTCGAAATATACTAGAAATATTCTGGCAATATTCAAACTCCAGATGACTGGAGGTTGCAAATAAAAAAACACACATAATTTAAGTTAGTTGCGAAAAAAAATAGATTGCAAGTATAAAACTAACCTAAGTTTAGGTTGAAAAAAAAATGTCCCGCTTATATAATTAGGTCTAGTTGACCTAAAACATAATGACTCATGGGTTGAGATCTTTTTTGTATGACTCAATATTTACATGCCACTATAGTTTGGTACACCTCAGACCTACTCAATGGCTGTGATATATAAATATTGATCACTGGGCTATGATTCAGTGTTATCACATGTCCTCGAAATTAACCGGCATTATAATATTGCTTGCATTATCGTAATCTCTAATGTTCAATTATCATCCTTATTATCGTATACTAACTTAATTTGCAGATTCAGATACGTTAATTGAGAAGATTGAAGCAACACCAAGAGGGAAAACAATAATATTAAGTCATGTAATTTGGACCAATATGCGAATTAGTCCTCCAAATTGTCATATTTGTGTTTTATTCCTTTAACTTTCAAAGTTCTAGATATTCAATCCTTTAACTTCGCAATTTTGTTTTTGTCGTGTAGCTTAAATAATTTAAGGAATTTAGTCCTAAATTGTCCAAATTGTTGATAAACGAGACGTCATTGCTTACATCTCTAGCTCAGCACTATTTGCCTCTGACAACTAGTGGAATTTTCTTCTCAGAGAGGCACGTTTCTTTTGGGACCCATTGTCACATAGCTCCTTTAATCTTGTTAGGGAATCACTTATTTTTTTGGCTTTTGTAGACTTCGAAAAAAACACCACTTGTCCATGTTTCGTCTTTTAGTCTTTTGGACTGTGTACCAAATTCATTTTTTGCTGTTGCAAGATTTTCCTTTTTAGTTCTACGTTAATTGTTTAACATGTCGGTTACCTTAATATGTTATCTTCTTCTGATGTTGGACAATCGTCTAGATGCATTTCTTAGAGATAATTCTTGATAATAAGCATTTATCCATTTCATATTTTTGGGTGCAAATATGTCCTTTAATAATTAATATATAATTCAGTTTATATATTGGAATAAAAATTAAAATCCAATGGGTTATAAATGGAATAACTCAGCCAAAAGGAGTCCGGGACTGGACCACGGGTCAATTGCTCCTACATGACCGACAAAGCCCATCACTAGGTATATAAAGGTCCACTAATCTTTATTTGTAAGTTAACTCTCCCATAATCACTTTTACGCAATATTCAGTATTTAGTTACTGTCTTACATTCTCTCTCCATCATTGTTCTAACTTGAGTGTCGGAAGGGCCTCTTTGGGACAATCCCGGGGCTCGTTTAATGTTTGTGTGTGTGCAGGCAAGTTCCTAGTAGAAAATTTCCAACTCCCCGAGAAGAAGACTTGGAAGACTTCCCTCTTAGGAAGAAGAAGACTTGAACTTTATCAGAAACCTAGACTTGGAGTGATCTTGCCTAAAAAGCATTATCATTTTGGGGCCGTCTGTGGGAACAACCAAAGCACGCCAAAGATGTAAACCCGATCTCAAGCACGTAAAGCTGGATCTCAAGCTACTGGTTGTGGAGTTAAGAACAGCAGGAAGAATGACCACCAAGAAAAATGGAGGCCAACTACCTTCTACCAGAAGGGCGTCGCCTCCCCCACAAGAAGAAATGGCGCCACCACCTATATCTAGAGGAGCTCCGCCCATTGAAGAAATTCTCCTGACCAGGGAAGCCCTCCAAGTCCTCTTGGAAGAAGCTGCCCAGAATGCTTTGAGATTTCAAGCCGTAACCGGAGCCGCGGGAGACCACCTCGAGCTCCACCAGTTGTTGAAGACCCTGATTTGGGAGGTCAGGGAGCAAGGAATGAAGGACTTGGCAGGAATCGTATGGAACTGCCGCCAGTAGAAGAGTCACAAGCAACGCAACCCAGCCGTACCCACTTACAAGCTACCGCCTCACAAATTGGAGTCCGTCGGCCCCTACCATCCTGACTAAAGTCACTACCTTCAGGAATCAAAATTTCCAATCTCCCGGAGTATGACAGAACTGGAGACCCCCGGGAGCATTTGTATAAATTTTACGCTGTGGCAGATCTCTACGAGATGACGGGCGCTGCATACTACAAGGCATTCCTAACTACTCTATCCAAGCAAGCCCTGACTTTGTTCAATCAGCTCTCGGAGGGCCCCATCACCATGAGCCACAAATTCGCTAAGGCCTTTGTGCAATAATTCTCCATCAGCAAGGCAATCCATGAGATCATCGCACATCTATTTCAGCGCAAGGTGGGGGAACCTTTACGTGTTTTTATGGGATAACTCGTGGAAGTCGTTAATGAAGTTACCAGCATCCAGCTGGAAGCTTTGACTAGGATTCCGCAACGTGTCACTCCCGAGAACACTTCGTGGAACTATTGGAAGAAAAATTTGTCATTAATCTAGAGAGACTTGCAAGCCGTACCAGGGTAGCCATGCGGGCAGATGAAGCCATGGAGTCCCTGAGAAAGAATAAGTGCAAGACCAGAGAGGGTGGCAAGAACCAGCCTTAGAGCAGCAGACAGTATGGTGGGCAAACAACAATTCTCTTAAATGCATCGCTGACTGAAGTGTTAGCCGCTGCTCTAGAGTAGAAGATCATATAGCCTTCTCAGAAGATGAGAAATAGTCTCACGCGACTTCAGTCCAACCTTTATTGCCACTTCCATCATAATAGTGGGCACACTACTGAAGGAAATTGAATGGTTAATTCGAAAGGGTCATCTATAAAAGTACGTAGATCACCATGACGTGCACCAAGATCCTGATCATGCCTGAGAAGAAGATAGTAGGGGACTACTCCTATCAGGCTATGAAGACAATCCGATTCATCCCCCAGGGATTCTTTACCGCCGCGACACAGACTTTGAACGACACCTCCTGAGTTAGTCCCGAGCCTTTTCCTCCACTTTCACCTCTAGCTGAAGCTCACCAGAGAATACAAAATAGCGAGAACATTAGGGATATCAGGACTACCCAAGAATACTTCGTGATAATCTCCCAATAAAACATAGAGCAACACACCGTCATAGGAGTTATAGATATCACTAGCTTCCGCAGATGCCAGTTTCCCATTGCCTTCGGGAGGCCTTAGTATTTTTATACGCTTTTAGTTTATTTCCACCGCCGATGCGTTAAATTTTTTTTTATTTTCATCCCAGTGGATTTTCGCCTGATGGGCGTAAAACTTTATCACTAGTGAATAATAAATGAATTATTTTCACATTTTTGCTATGATTTATTGAATGCAGATAATTGCTAAACATTACTATGGTCGATGACCATTTGGGCGCTCTCCTTAGTAAACCTCCTCCGGCGCACCGGAGGGAAGGGGCCTCCTCATGGGGGTACTCGTAAATAAACCTCATCCGCTACTCCTAGATGGGAGGGACTTCCTCACTGGGGTCCCCGTAAATAAAACTCCTTCGGTGCTCCTGGAGGGGAGGGGCCTCCTCATGACGGTCCTCATAAATAAACCTCCTACGGCGCTCCTAGATGAGAGGGGCCTCCTCACGGGAGTCCTTGTAAATAAACCTCATCTGACGCTCTCGGATTGGAGGGGACTCCTCAAGGGGGTCCTCGTAAACAAACCGCATCCGACGCTCACGGAAGGGAGGGACCTCCTCATAAGGGTACATGTGAATAAACCTCCTTCGGCGCTGCGAAGGGGAGAGGCCTCCTCACGAGGGTCCTCATAACTAAACCTCATTTGGTGCACCCGGACAGGAGGGGTCTCCTCACGGGGGTTTTTGTAAATAAATCTCAACTGACGCTCCCTGATGGAAGGGGTCTCCTCACGGGGGTCCTCGTATAGGGTCCTCATAAATAAACTCTCTTTGGCGTTACCGGAGGGAAAGGACCTCATTGTGCGGGTCCTCGTAAATTTTCCTTTCTCGCCAATATACAATGTATGGATATACAATGAAATGAAGGTAAACATACTAACACATGCGCGAAAAGAATCAATACTCAATCAAAGCAAACATGAGAGCTCCAGGAAGAGCTCCTGAAGGGTGTCCTCTTTGGGCTCCGGAAGGGCACCCCTTAATATCGGTACGAGCATCTCCTACCATTCCAGAAGAAATAAGTCTTCCTCCGAAGAGGGAGGATGCATCTCCACACCAAATGCGAACATGTCCCCACCAACAAAAAATCATGTGCAAATATAACGAGAAAAACGTAAAGTGATGAATATACATAAAGAAAAGCATGAGTATTAGTGTAACATCGGAGCAACATAACATTATCCGGCCCCTCAGGGGCAAATAAACATATCAGGGGAATATGCAATAGAAATATCCAGGTGCAAAAAACTTGCCCTAAATAGGTGGGCTGAAATCAAGGGTTGTCTAGACCAACATAGAACTATCACTACTCAACCACGGGGGGCTCTATCCTCCTCTGCAATATTAGCACCGCCGGTCTCCTCTGCATCCCTATCGCCCATGCCATCGGCTCTCTCTGGAAGTTCTTGCAAAGCCTCAATCTCTCTTATCCTCCTCATCAGAAACTCCGCAATCAAGGATACATATCACCTCATGGGAGGCCTTCCCGCTCTCTAGTAGCAACTTCTGGCGATGACGCAACACCTTATTGAAGTAGGAGGAGGACTCCCTTATCAAATATGAACAATAATACAAGGGATCCTTGTAGGCCTCCACCGAGCTGGACCTCTCCTTATCTAATAACTGAACGCTAGTGGGAGACTAAAAGAACACCTTGCCTGTCTTAGCCTCATGCTCAAGCTGAGGCTTTGCGCGCTCATACTTCTTAGACAAATCAGATATTTGGCCCTCGTGCCGACTAACACCCGCCTTGAGCTTCTTCACCTAAACCCGAAGTTGGTGGTTTTCCATCTCCACCACCTCAACCCGATGGCTTGATACCGCCGCAAGGTTCAAAATCTACACCAAAATTTTCATGTGTCTTAGCTGAATGAAAAGAAAACAAATGAAGAATGAAACGTAAAGTAACTACGAAGCTCACCCTGGAAATATCTCCGCATAGATGTCTCAATGTCCTTGAGGACAGGGACCCAAGGCCAGACTGATCATCCACCGATAGTGCTCCTCTAGTGTTGGCATATCCCATGCCAGAATATGTGAAGTCCCAGTTGGACAATATCCCCTCGCGATGGTTCATGCCGCTAGAAAAGACAACTCTCTGAACTGTCTCCCTCTAAGTCCTCCTCAGGAACCTCATCACTCGATCCTGAATTTGACTCAAGCTCTACTTCCCTCTCATCATCACAACATAATTTCAAAGCTAGAGAGGAAACATCGAAGCCCGCTCGCAAAGGTGGAAACGGAATAACAGATCCAGAGATGTAATGGTTGGTGATGCTTTGGCCCCCGAGCGGAAGTGAAGATAGGACAGAATCTACAATATCGCCCGAAATATGAGAAAACACCAGAGAATACTAAGAAATACATAAGGAAGAATGGATCCGGGGGCTTGGGTCGCTCCCTAGGGGCGGCGTCCTTGAGGGCGCCCCTAGAGGGCGCCAAGGGGGCACCCTTGCCAGTTGCAGTGGGGACCCCAGTGCATCTTCTCTCGACTCTTGGGATCTCATCTCTCTCCTCACTTGATGCACTTCACTCCTCACTACAACTCTCCATGGTCACTCTATTCAATTCTCAAGAAACTTTCACTAAGAGTTTTACCAAGCATAGAAATTCAAAGTTAAAGAGTAGAGAGAGATATTACCTTTGGAAGACATGGTCAAGGCTCTCCTCCCAAATGTGTCCTTGTGTAAGAATTGTCAAAGAATCTCAACACAAGACATGATAAAGAACACGACAAACCAAACACAATATAAGCTTAGCTCCCGCACTGCTCTATTTTCCCGCAGCACCAGAGCTGGAGGGCTTAGTTGGGGGCAAAAATGTCCTTTAATAATTAACATATAAATTAGTTTATATATGGAACTATATTAATTTCCCAATGAGCTACATATGGAATAAACCCAGCCCAATGGAGTTCGGGACTGGTCCATAGGCCAATTCTCCTATACGGCAGCAAGACCAATCACCCAGGTATATAAATATCCACTCCTCTTAATTTGTAAGTTAATGGTCGCCTTATTTTTAGCTTCACCGCAAGTGTACGGTGCAATTTATTGAATAGGGTTAGCAAGGTCAAATCCACATAGACTAATAAATTAATGTACTAAGTATTGGATGTAATAGCCTTATTTTTATTTAGACGATCGAAAGTGAGTGATTGGTTTTGTAAACTAAAACGGGAATTTATCCTAAAATAAACAAAGTAAAGATTGATTGAAAGACCAAGAAGATGAATGGATTATTGGGTTATGGTTTCAGTTAATATCCCCTTTTATCATCAGATTAATCAAACCAAAGTTATACGTATTCTTCCCTATAGAACGATCACAAAAGTAATTTACCCTCTATCTCAAGATGCATGTAAAAATGTTGATTGAGATATATATGCAAGCATCTCTACTGAACATGAGAAAAGCTTAAAAGATTATAAATTCTCACAAATATTCACAGACTTCTCAATCGTGCAAGATATTCATGTCAAGTACTCATAGATCTTGTATTGAAACTCATCTGTTAGAATTATGGATCAATACATGAAATAAGTTAAACCAAAGGCCTTCTGATAAAACAAGAATTAAAACCAAGTACTCGAATAGGGTTGAAAAACAATAACTTCAATTGCAATTAATCCTCAAATAAAAGTATTCATTAACCTACTCCCAAACCCGGGAAAAACAAGATGTTTAGCGAGATATCGTAAATAAATAATCTATAGACAAATTATTCAAATTCATATCCAGCTAATCGAAAGTAAATGATACTATGGAATGAGTGAACTCGGGGATGTTGATGATCTCTCGATCAATCTTCAATCCTCGAAGGTGTGGTTTCGGTCTTGATCGATCTCTCCAATTCTCCGATGGAAAGTTGCTATTTTCTCTCTGTTCTAGGGCAAAAGTCAACGTCTCTTTGTTTGTAGCCGCCCCGTCTCTATTTTTACTTCGTTCGGGTCGAAACCTAGTTAAAAATCTATCAAACTCTGTTTTCCCGCACAGACGCACGGGTCGTGCACCTAGCGCACGTCCAGCCCATGCTAGGTGCCGCAGAAACATTCCAATCGCTGAAGGACTCATGGGCCATGCGCATAATGCACAACCAGCCCGTGCATATAGTCGAGACTTGAGAACTGGCCTTGGTTTGGCGCACGGGCCGTGCTAGGGACGCACACCCTGCCCGTGCGTACCTGCTAGACTTGATATTTGTTTGTTTTATTTTGTTTCTCGCCCAGTTCGTATGACTTCTTCCCGATTCAACTCCAAACTTCATACATTACTTCAAGTATTGACGGTTCTTTATCGCAATGCTCCAAATTGTTGCCAAAATGCTACAATTATCAATAAATTCCTACAAAACGAGCAAAGCGTAATACCTTTTCCACAAGACGGAAATAAGGCCCTATTTACTCATGTAATGCATGCATAACAACTAATTCTAGCAATAATTAAGCCCAAAATACATGCAAAACACATACCAATCAATTAAATCTCTCATAATCACTCTTACGTATTAATCAATATTGAATTACTATCTTACATTCTCTTTCGATCACTGTGCTGACTTGAGCAGCGGAGGAGAAGAAGACTTGGAAGATGTTAAGTTGGTTTTATACCAATGTATTGAGTATTCTAGACTAAGAATTTGCGTTGTTTTGGGTATTTTTAGTGTCGTTTGAGTCGAATTCATGTATTAGTTGTCGTTTGAGAGATGGGACTGGTCTTGGTAGCCGAAATTGATCAAGAAAGATGAACAACGTGTTTGGACTGTTAAAATCGCATTTTAGAAGTTGAAAAGCGAAAAAATATCAAGCAAGACCGAGCGCCACAGCGCCACAACCCCCGCTCCACAGCACGGGGGTCGAAAAAAGTACAGCGGAACAGAGCAGGTGCGCGCTGCAGTGCGCTGACGGAGAGGGGAGCGAAATTGAGTGGCGCTGCAGCGCCTGGGGTGCGGCAGGAGAGATATATGTAGGCGCGCTGCAGCGCCCAGTTCTAAGGGCTGCAGCACGCGACCAGCAGCGAATAGTAGTTGACGAGTCCCAGGCAGCGCAGTAGCGCGCGATTTTGAAGGCCGCAGCGCGCGGCATCCGGCTGAACATGGGCTTTTTATTTTTTGGGCCTTTTTGACGGATTTTTGAGGGTTTCAAGCTACAAATACAAGAAGTCACGAAATTAAAAGGGGCGGACATTATTTTGAGCAGAACGCAAGGCAAGAGACATAGAGCTAGGGTTTGGGACGGCAATTGAAGGCACTTCTCGTCTGGAAACAAAGAGAATTCCTTCTCTTTTATTCTCAATTCTTTCTTTGCTTTTCTTTGTCAATTTTTGATATATATAATTATTTCTTTACGAGTTTTTGTACATCCAATATGAGCTAAACCCATCTTTCTTGGGGATTTATGTAACTTACATTTGAACCTATGTTTTGACTTCTAGTTTATGACATTCGTATGTTAATTAATCTATTTGTGCTATTTGATTCAATTGCATCTGAATTATCTGATCAATAGTTTAGACTGTTTGACGTGTTTGATTTGACACTCGAGAGAGGTAATTGAACGCCTGGCCATAGAATAGCACAACCTAGGGTTTCATAGAACCGAGAGGTTATGAATCTTTTGAAGCCTGTGATAGAATATTCATCGAGCGTATTAGGGTTTAATTTATGATTTTGATAGAGATATTGAAATCAAAATTGGAACCTAGAATCACTTGGCACTCGAGAGAGGAAGTGTTAACCGGTAGAAATATTGACTTATAGATTAATAACTTGTGATTAATGAACTGGATTGAGAACATATGGGATAAATAGGTGAAGTCAACCCTCTAGAATTCATATCATAAGTGTTTGATTAATTGTCTGAACCAATTATTTGCTTATTTTTTGTTTTCGTTTTAGTTTAAAAACAATTCATCTCTTTTCGATTTCTAGATAAAATCAAGCTATTTTAATTATGGTACTTAGTATAAAATTTGATAACAATCCCTGTGGAGACGATAACACTACTTACAAAACAATACTAAAACTTGACACCGTACGCTTGCAGTAAGAATTTCACGATCAAGTTTTTGACGCCATTGTCGGGGATTGTTTTATCATATTTTAAACTAATACTATTACCACGTAGTCTTAATCCTAATCTAGAGTAGTTTAAGAATTATAATTTTGTTTTTCTCATTTGACTTGTCTGTTTATGCGAGATTCCAAAGATATTAATTTGCTTCCTTTGATCCAGAGATTGAAAAGACACTTCGAGCAATAAGAGCAGCAAAGCGAGTAGAGAATCGAGCAATGGCAGAAGACGGGGAAAATGAGAACGCTAGAATTCGGGTCGTGAATGTGCCACCACAACCTAAGGCACGGGAAGGGAAAATGAGAACGCTAGGCCATATATGCGAATAATTTCGAATTGAAACAGGCCTCATAAACATGGTTCAACAGAATCAGTTTGGGGGGAGTCCAGTGGATGATCCTAATACACATCTGGCCACATTTTTGGAAATTTGCGACACCATCAAGATGAATGGTTTAACTGATGAGGCCATTCGATTTAGGCTTTTCCCGTTTTCACTCCGGGATAAGGCCAAACTGTGGTTACAGACATTCTCCCCTGGGAGTATTACGAGCTGGGATGATCTGACTCAAAAATTCTTTGCAAAATTCTTCCCTCCCAGCAAGACACTCCAACTGAAGAGCGAGATAGCCCAATTCCAACAGATTGATTTTGAGCCGTTATACGAAGTTTGGGAAAGATTTAACGATCTGTTGCGGAGATGCCCACAGCATGGCTATGCATACTGGCAGAGGGTTCATTAATTTTACAATGGGCTTAATTGGCATACAAGGACGATACTAGATGCGACATCAGGAGGTACATTGATGGCTAAAACTCCGACCGAGGCTTTACTTTTGCTTGAAGAATCACCCATTTATGCGAAACCAGTGGAATCCAAGAAAATGAAGTTGGAGGAGTTTGAAACTGTCTATTTTACAGAGGAATGTAGTGCTATAGTGCAAAGTAAACTACCTCAGAAAATGAAGGATCCAGAGAGTTTCACTATTCCTTGTACTATTGGAGGAGTTTTCTTTGAGAAACCACTTTGTGATCTTGGGTCCAGTGCAAATCTTATCTCTCTTTCTGATGTGACGAAGTTTGGGCTCGGGGAGGTGAAACCGTCCAATATCATGTTGCAGTTTGTTGATCGATCCATCGCTTAACCTTGGGGAATCATTGAAGACGTGTTGGTAAGAATTGACAAATTTGTTTTTCCTATGGATTTTGTAGTGTAGGACGTGAATGAAGACAAGAAAATACCCATAATCTTTGGGCAACCGTTTTTAGCTACAGCAAGGGCTTTGATCGATGTAGAAACAGGGGAGCTAACGCTGCGGGTAAATCAGGAAAAAGTCGTATTCACCATCCATCCAACCAACAGGCTAGAATTTGAATCAAATGATGGTAAGCAGATGGTTGGGAATATAGCTGAAGACATTGGAGGTTGGGAAGTTTCTAAGGGAAACGTGGATAATATGCCTATTGGAGCCCCTACTTGAGGATAATCTAACAAAGTCTGGCTGAAGACTGTAAACTTAGCACTTCTTGGGAGGCAACCCAAGCCCGTTTTATTGCTTTTATAGTATTAATATAGTTTAGCAGTTGTTTTTTTTTTTTTTTTTTTTGGAATTTTTTGCATTCTTAGGAGTAGTAAGTTGCATCACACCGCACCCCTTTTATTTGTACAACTCCCACATATCCCACTCCATCTTCACAAAGGAGCACTCTAACACCACACACCCCATCTTCATCTCATCCACTCATTATTTGGTAAGTTTGCAACTTCCAAACCCCACCCCATGGTTTTCCCCATCTTATGATTTTTGGTGTGATTGGATTGTAGTAGGGCTCGGATAATTGTTGTTGATTTATGGATTGTGGATTGGTTGTATATGCTAGACTTAGGCTTGGTGTTGAATTTTGGGATTTACTTGAGTTATCCATTGCATTTACCCTCTTTTCCTAAATTCATGCATACGAGGTGTTTGATAAAATGCCCCAATGACAGTTTCACATTGTTTAGTGCTATCTTGCATATGTTTGCTTATCTTCTTGACATGGCACCACATTTTCCACTTGGGTGCATTATGTACGTACTTTGATTTTCGATTTCTAACCCATAACTGAATTCCATGGTTCCACGAGTTTTGTTTTCTTGTTTACCTTTCTAGGTTACAAAGATGCGAAACCAAAAAGAGGTCAGGCCAAGGCGAATGGGAAGAACAAGACCACATCTCGGAGGCATACAACACCAATGGGCTGTGCGCTAGGTTGCATAGTGGGCTTATACGAGACACCTCATACACGTAATAATACCACATGACTTCGATAAGGAGCCTTTGCTCCCCGGCTATCATGAAAGTCCTTTTTTCCATCTCTCTATTGGGGACAATGTCGTTTTAAGTTTGCGGGGGTGCAATCTATTTTTATTCATCGAGTCCAGTCTTGAGTAAAAAAAAAAAAAAAAAGAGTCTAGAGTCGAGTCGGGTCGTCTATAAACTGTGAAACTGCATGACTAAGTTAATTTGTTGAATATGAGTTGAACGGTCAAGAGAGCATGTGTTTGAACTGTGATCTATTTTTCTTTCCATCAATTCCATCTATGTGCTCAACTATGTTGAATTATTTGGGGATGAGTTATGCGATTAAGTGTTTCTTGTATGATCCCACCAGATTCTAAAACTTGTTTGATCACTAGTCGAGGCGAAATCCTAGGTGAAGTAACACTAAGGAAGTGATTTTGGCCATCTTTGAACAAGAGAGAGCCTAAAATGCCTACCTTTGCATTATATTTTCCCTAGTGTCCCCCTTTGAGCTTTATAAACCCATTTCTTTGGCAACCAATCTAATACCCAGAGCCTAAATGTGAAAATCCTAATTACCCATCACTCATACACACAAAGTATAGAAAAACGTTGAAGGTTGAAGAGGGTATGATGAGAAGGGTATGTGTGTAATTGCATGAAGGTGCTTGAGAAAAGAAAATATGAAACCCCATGTATGCAAAAGAATAAGTTTGGGAGTTCCGAAAAAAAAAATTGAGAAAAATCAGCGGGATTGAAGGTTCATAAACATTGGGGATGTCGAAAAAGTGAAGGGTAGTTGCTAATTGATGATTCGAAGTGATAATTGTGTGTTTGGGTGATTTGAGCCACTTAATCCTATATTTTTCTACCTTACCCTAAGCCCACATTACAAGCTTTGAAAGTACTATTGATCCTTGTGTTACATTAGCCTACATTAGTGGAGATTAGTGTGAAAGACAAGCCTATGGAGTCCCGTAAACATCCTATCTTGATATTCACAAAGTGGATCATCTTGAAAATATTTGATTGCGTGAATCTATCTGGATAATGAAAATGGAGTTGGCATGAGCATTCCACCCTCATGATCACATTGTTAAAATGCGTGCTTAATTGGTGGTGAAACAAAATTTGGCGAATGAGTTTGGTTGTGAAGTGTTGCAGTTAGTCCGTTTGAGTTAGTCGTCTTTCTTTATGTTTCCTTCATTTTGTTGATTTTTAGAGTCTGTAATTGCTTGAGGACAAGCAAACGTCTAAGTTTGGGGGTATTTGTTAAGTTGGTTTTATACCAATGTATTGAGTATTCTAGACAAGGAATTTGCGTTTGTTTTCGGGCATTTATAGTGTCGTTTGAGTCGAATTCATGTAATTAGTTGTCATTTGAGAGATGCGACAGGTCTTGGTAGACGAAATTGATCAAGAATGATGAAAAACATATTTGGACGGTTAAAATCGTATTTTAGAAGTTGAAAAGCGGAAAAATATTGAGCAAGACCAAGCGCCGCAGCGCGGGGGTCGAAAAAGGTACAACAAAGTAGGCAAGGTGCGCGCTGCAGCGTAACGTTCAGTGGCGCTGCAGTGCCCAGGCCAAGGGCTCCAGCGCGCGACCAGGTAGCACATCAGCGTGCGATTTTGAGGGCCGCAACGCGCGGCGTCCGGCTGAACATGGGCTTTTTATTTTTTGGGCATTTTTGACGGATTTTTGAGGGTTTCAATCTATAAATACAAGAAGTCACGAAAGTAAAAGGGGTCGGACATTATTTTGGGTAGAACACAAGGCAAGAGACACAGAGCTAGGGTTCGGGACGGCAATTGAAGGAACTTCTCGTCTGGACATAGAGAGAATTCCTTCTCTTTTCTTCTCAATTCTTTCTTTGCTTTTCTTTGTCAATTTTTGAGATGTATAATTATTTCTTTACGAGTTTTTGTACATCCAATATGAGCTAAACCCATCTTTCCAGGGGATTGATGTAACTTACGTTTGAACTTATGTTTTGATTTCCAGTTTATGACATTCGCATGTTAATTAATCTATTTGTGCTATTTGATTCGATTGCATCTGAATTATCTGATCAATAGTTTAGATTGTTGGGCGTGTTTGATTTGACACTCGAGAGAGGTAATTGAATGTCTGGCCATAGAATAACACAACCTAGAGTTTCATAGAACTGAGAGATTTATGAATCTTTTGAAGTCTGTGATAGAATATTCATCGAACGTATTAGAGTTTAATTTATGATTTTTATAGAGATACCGAAATCAGAATTGGAACCTAGAATCACTTGTCACTCGAGAGAGGAAGTGATAACCGGTAGGAATATTGGCTTATAGATTAATAACTTGTGATTAATGAACTGGATTGAGAACATAATTCAACTGGATTGAGAACATAGGGGATAACTAGGTGAAATCAACCCTCTAGAATTCATATCTTAAGTGTTTGATTAATTGTCTGAACCAATTGTTTACTATTTTTAGTTTTCTTTTTAGTTTAAAAACAATTCATCTCTTTTCGATTTCTAGATAGAATTAAGCTATTTTAATTATAATACTTAGTATAAAATTTGATAACAATCCCTGTGGAGACGATAACCCTACTTTCAAAACTATACTAAAACTTGACACCGTACGCTTGCGGTAAGAATTTCACGATCAGAAGACTTTCCGCTTGGGATGAAGAGACTTGAACTTTATCAGAATCCCTGACTTGGAGTGATCTGCCCTAAAAAGCAACATCACGTCTAATATCAAAAGAATTATCTATAAAAAAATTAATAATAAGCAGCCATCTTGGATTAAGTACCAAACAAAGCCTTTTAAAATAACAAATTTAGATTATCTTCCAGAATACCTACACTAATTATTGAACATGTTCAAATTCAGTTGTGGGAAAGGAATAAGACCGTGCATATGATGTCCTGATTAGTTTTCATGACAATTAATTTTGCATGAGGAGATCTCCTGTTAGACGGTCTAACGGATCTAATCCGTTAGACGGATCTAGTCTAGCCCGACCCAACTCGAAAACCTGGTAAAAAAATCAGAGACAAAAATAAAAAATCTCCCGTGCTCTAATTCCAGTTCTCAAGCCCCACAAAAAATGCTTATGGACGTTGAATCCAAAGCTCGACTACTCGAATTTATATGAAACTTAATCTAAAGGCTTGTGCTTTTCTTTTCGTAACATATGCTCTGCGAAGAAAGAGGTATGTTTTTAGAAATAGCAAACATATATATATACACATATATATAGAGAGAGAGAGGACTGGGGTTAATAATTTTAAAGGTTTGGTCACGATTTGTTGTAAAGGTAATGACAATGAATAGTGAGCATATTTTGAAAGAGAGAGATGCAATTTAAGCCCATATTCACATTCAGTTATCGCGTTCCCAATAAAATCCATGGCGACAACTAAGAACATGAAAAGAAGTGGAAGAACAACGACACCGCATCAGCTTTGAGGCCCCGTTCTCTCGTGCTATCACTGCCCAAAATTCGTTCGTAATTGCGTTTAATGTAAATTTTTATTTGTTAAAATTGTTCTCCAAGCAGCCGGATATCTTCTTCTTCCTCCTCGGTCCTCTGAAAGTTTAGGTTTGAAGATTATTATTTTAGTTGTTAGAATAAACTAATACTTTTTAAGTTAACAACTAATACTTTCAGTGGAACTGCTAATACATTTTATTGGAAAAACTAATACTATTTAGGAAAATTACTAAAAAAATTTCAGTGGGAAAAAATAATATTTTTCAGGGGAACTACTAATACATTTAAGAAGAACTGCTAATACTTTTTAGAAGGACGAATAATACTTTTCAGAAGGACTGTTAATACATTTTGGGAGAAAAATTTAATTATATTCAAGGAAACTACTAATACATTTAAAAAGACTGTTAATACTTTTTAGAAGGACGACTAATACTTTTCAGAAAGACTGTTAATACATTTTGGGAGAAAAATTTAATTATATTCAAGGGAACTACTAATACATTTTACAAGAACTGCTAATACTTTTTAGAAGGACAACTAATACATTTCGGGAGATATTCATAAGAAATCCTGAAAAAAACTCTTCAGGGAACTACTAATACATTTCAGAAGAACTGCTACTACTTTTCAGAAGGACGACTAATACTTTTCAGAAGGATTTTTAATACATTTCGTGAGAAATTTTTTAATTATTTCAAGAAACTACTAATACGTTTTCGGGAGTATATTAAGGAGAAATACTAAGAAACTCTTCAGGAAACTACTAATATATTTCAGAAGAACTACTAATACTTTCTAGAAGGACGACTAATAAATTTCAGAAGGACTGATAATACATGTGCTCCCTGAAAACTAATAAAACACCACTGCTAATATTGCTGAAATGCCACCGGATCCGCGGGTCAGATCCGTCTAACAGGTCAGACCCGTCTAACAGGTCAGACCCGTTAGACGTTATGACAGGAGGTTTTGTGATTTTGCATATATATATATATATATATATATGTTAAAATATAGTATTATATTATTAGGAATCCTTATTAAGTTTTAGTCCTTTTAGAGTTAGGATTCTAGTTTGCACTATATAAGTCTCTTTCTCTATTTTGTAATTTATTTTTGGTTTTGCGATACTTAGTACAAGTCTTTATTTTCAAATTCAATATCTATGAATTATTTGATTCAACATGGTATCAAGAGTCAAATTTGTAATCTTAGCCACAACTTTCGCGGATCGAACTGATTTTGTTGGGGGCTACGCCCTAATTTTTTTCCATTCGTTTTTGTTAGTTCCAATTTTGTTCATTTTCGCTCATTTTTGAGTTCCATTTTGGTTCATTATCGCTAGTTTTTGGGATCCGATTTTGTTAGTTTTCACTCGTTTTGGGTTCAGATTTGGCTCGTGTTTGCTCATTTTTGTGTTCAGGTTTGGTGTTTTTCTTTGTTTCGTTCGTCATGGTTGCTCGTAAGGATGACTCTCTTCAGGCAATTAACATTTAATTAGATGGGAAAAGCTATTCATATTGGAGTTATGTCATGAAGAATTTTTGTCGATGTAAATCTATGCGGGTTATGTTACTAGGGACAAAGGTAAAACCTACAAAACCTGATTCGGATGGTGTGGATTTGTTAGAGGTTTGGGAAGCGGATAATTCAAAGATTATTACTTGGATCAAAAATTCGGTTTCATAATCTATAGGAGCTCAGTTGGGTAAAATGAGATTGGAAGGAATTTGGGACCATCTGGAACGGTTGTATACATAGTCGAACTTGGCAAAGTAATATTAGTTGGAGGCTGATATCCGTGCTTTGAAGCAGAAGGATATGAGTGTTCAGGAGTTTTACTATACGATGTCTGATTTGGGGGATCAATTGTCGCTGACTCAATCTGCAAATTTGCGAGCTTTTTCGCCCTATATTACACTTAATGAAGAATAACGATTGGTGCAATTTCTGATGGATCTTCATACTGGCTTTGAGGGGTTTCGTGGTAGTATTTTGTATCACAATCCATTAACTTATATAGATTTAGTGGTTAATGAAATTTTAGCCAAAGATATACGACTTTAGGCTCATGATGATAAATGGATCGTTTCAACATATATTGCATCGATTTTTTTCCGCACCACAAAAGCCGAAAAATAATATTCCAATTACGTGCATTCGAGGATACCCTCTGATGAATGTGTCTTTTCCCACAAAAAACCATTAGAAGGCTTAGTATCCCCTGTTATTAAATAAAGGTGTTACATCCATGTATTTTACACGTTATATAAATAATTTTCCTTATTTTCAAAAATTGATTTATTAAGTGTTTTGCCTTTCTTGGTTAGTTCTTACAATATGATTTATTACATAAAGAAAGTTTGATTTTAAGAGGATTGTTTTATAACTTGACTCTCAAGTATTATTTGGATATGGAAAGATTTTATTCCTTGATATTTTAGGTCATACTGATAAGGAAGGATTCTAAAGTCCTACCTTAGAAGAAATATGTATCCTTGTTGTTCGCCAAAAATATTTTGGATCATCCAACTGCAAGTGTACAGTGTAGTTTATACAATAATGGCAAGCAAGGTCGTATTCCTCAAGGATTAATATTCGAAACACTTATGCTATAATAACATTGTATTCCAATTTTATTGAAGCCATCGTATATTGAGTTATTAATAAAAATTGAAAATTAACGGAAAAATAAATAAATTTGCGAACCCCACAAGTATTTTCAACAACTACAGGAGCAACCTTAGACACATAATCTCAACATGTTTCTTCAATATTAAATGCAAGTAAAGTTTTAAAAACCAACTCATGAAATTCTATGGGTTCAATTCCTAAGTTAGTCAATTCCCCCTCCCAGGCGGCACATAAACAGTAGATTAATAACAATTGTAGGTCTCCCGACTCGATAAAATTATTATTAACTCCCAAAAGATCTATGAATTGAATGACTCCCCACAAATAATTGTAGGTTTCCCGACTCGATACACCCATTTATGTCTGAACTCGATTTTCGTCTTTGTTAGAACTCCTCTTTCGAATTCCACACTAACAAATATGACATGCTAATTATTAATCAGATAAAAAACAATTAAGAATAAGCACTCGAATTCATAAAGAAAGCATGAATTAATTAAAAAAACAAATAATCATATTTAAAAAGAATCCACAGTTTCGATTATGCCTCTAAGATCCGAAAGATATGCCAAATATTGATTAAAAACTCAGAGAGAAATTCGAATCAATATTATGACATCGTTTAAGCACAGACAAGAGATCTTAGACATAGAAAGAAAATCTCTTCTTGTCAGGATGGATTCTCATTCCTAAGCCTTCGAAGCTCTTGTGCTCCCGTAGATGCGAAAACCTTGTAGTGTTCTTCGCGACCTAGCCTTCCTCTCTCAGAAGATCTTCGATTCTTGCATTCCTGTGTTATTTGATGTGTTTTCTCTGTATTAAGCAAGGTTGCCGAATTCGCTAGGCACCAGTCGGGCGGTGGAGAGGCCTAGATTTTTTTTTTTTTTTTTTTGTTTTTAATTTTACTGTTATATTTGTGGTTTTAGGATCCTTTGATGGTCAAAATTCCTATACTTTTTTAATTTTTATCAATTTTAGAGCAAGCATGTAGTTAAAAAGTAAAAACATAATATTATATATAGTAAATTACGCCTCTTTAGTCTTTAACAAATTTTTATATATCATAAAATATCATTAATAATAAAAATAATTAACTCTTTTGTATTAGAAATTACTTGCCAAACTCTTTAACCAAATTTACATTTATCATAAAAAATAAAACAAAATGCCTCAACCTTGTTTATCACATAAGCATAACCAAATTTCCATCCATCTTATATAACCTGTAATTTTGTAAATTGTAATCAGCAAGTGACAAGATACTAATGAGAAATAAAAAACTGATAAGAATAATAATAATAATATAGCAACCAACATGATTCTTTCATATCAATTTCAGCAAGTCACAGACTAATCAACCAACATGAGAAATAAAAAACTGATAATTAATAAAGAGACTAATCAGCAAGTCACCGACTCACGGCCTATAACTATCAAAACAATCAAAAGTAGCAACTAGGAGAACAACTAGCAACCAATATCATTCTTTGATATCAATTTCAATTTTCACCAACTTTGCTCTTTTTCTCCATGAACTTCCAAGACAAGTTCTTCGTCCGACCCAAACTCAACTTCATTTTCATTAATTTCTTCCACATCCTCGGATTCGAAATCATCCTCATAAAGCTCTCTGATTCTACTACTTCTTCGAGGCCTTGGAGACCCGTCTTCTCCCATAGCATCACCCACTTCCTCATGCGTCTTTAATAAGCCTTTTGTTCTATCAATCTCTTTTTTCAAGAATGGCTCACTCATCTCATATCTTGTAGGAGGTTTAAATCCTGGTCCAAATTGACCAACGGCCTCCATCATCAACTTGAAACTATCTAATTCAATACAATTGAAAGAAACACCAGCTTCATACACCCATCTGCAGACATACGCTTTCACCTTATCTGTTCTTTCTTTGAAAAGTGTCTCATTGATACTTTGTTCCCGTTTGCTCTTTCCTGAACCCAAAGAAGCCTCAGGTTGATAACATTTGCAAATTTATCCATAGGGCCAAGAGTATATGGTGATTTCATGGACCCTAAAGACTCTTGCAATTGATCGACATTAACTTCATCAATGCTCTTGGGAATATTGACCTCCGATCTCAGGGATTCATCTTCATTCTTCTTCTTTTTCTTCTTCAGTTTTCCCTCATTGATACCATTTTTACAAATAGCTTGATCTTCTTTTGAAGCCTTCATACATGAAGAAACATTTCCCATTATGTGTGCAATGTGTTCTTTAATTCTATAAACTCCTACAGACATTGTCTTCCCACACTTAATGCATTGAACCCTATCCAAATTATTGGCATCAACTAAGATAGCATACTCCCATCCAACATCATTTGACTTTCGCTTAAGCACCGGCTGGGAAGAATTAGAAGATTGAGAAACACTGGCAGCACTTGAACATTCCATTTTGTTTGTGTACCTAAAGGTAGACAAAAACAAAAATATTAAATAAATTGATCTATGAAATATCAGATATAGAAAAAAAAGTAAAAAACTACAAATCAAAAATAGGAAGTTAATAGGGAAATTAGGTAAAATACCCCCCAACAAGGGGGCATTAAGGAAAAATACCCCCACTTTATTAAACAATGAAATCTACCCCTTTTGCCTACCTAAAATGTCTACTTTACCCTTAACTTAAAAAAATCAAAAAAAAAAAAAAGGAAAAAGCGAGCACATGGGCGGGAGTGAAATTTTCAGCTAGCGGGCCTTTCATTTTCAGCATTACAAACCCTAGTTTCACCATTACAAGCCTACTTCTCAACATTTCGAGCAAAGAGATCAACATTACAAGATTTTCGAGCTCTTCTTCAAAATTACGAACCCTAGTAAATGCGACGCGTTTGAAGGAGGCAAAATCGAGAACCTGTGTTCGACAATAAATCTCAGTTCTTGCATCAAAAAATATGGATAAAGGTTAGTTTTGATTGTTCTTTCGTGTAATGTTAATGATTTTCATTTTCGCAAAATGGTTCAATTAACCAATTTTTCACGATTTTTGAAATGGGTATAATTTGAAGAGTTTCGATTTTTCGCAAGTTGTATCAGTAGGCAAACACGTGGGCATAACCGTAGGCAATTGGGTGGGCAGTTATGTTAAATATTAAAAATTGTGGGTGGACAAGTGAACTGGAAGGGATGTGGGCACTTGGGTGGGTATTTATGTGGGCAGTTGTGTGGGCAGTTTGTGTGGGCAGTTAAATTCAAATGTCATTTTGTTTGGGAGGACAAAGTGAACTGGACAGGATGTGGGCACTTGGGTGGGTATTCATGTGGCGATTACATTGAATGTCAAAATTTTGTGGGTGGACAAACTAAACCGATCTTTTATATCTATCTATTTCTTTGCGGGGGTTCATATAATGCTCTTATGGGATGGAGTTTGGGATTGTGACATAAGTACATCCCGATGGAGGTATACAGGGAAGCATTCCAAAACTGTTCTCTTCCCTTCAGAGTTCACTTACGCTGAATTGTTGCGGAAAGCTTATATTTTCTCTAAATTCAATCCATATGAGTGTGAAATAGAGTTGACCAGTTGGTTTGGCTATGAACATGTTGATCCTTTGCCACCATGTCCAGTCACCGATGATGACGATGTCAGGCTACTTGTTCGCATGAATAGCGAGAAGCCTTTTTTGTCTTCGGTTTTTGTCGATTAGAAGGGAAAATAAGAAGAAGAAAAAACACTCTTTGGAGTCAGCTAGTAGCAATCAAGTGATGTTACCAATTAAAAAAGAACCTATCATTGAAGAGCTTATGCCACCTCCCGGTGCATTTACTAAAAAGCGTAAAATGAGGGTGCAAAAAAGAAAACCAAGTACACTTCCATATTTTGATATGACTATGGAAGAACTTGAGAATGACCCTATGTTTTGGGAGGATGTAGATATGTCAAGTGGCGATGACTGTCCTATTACTTCTGAAGAGAATGATGGTGGTTTTGAAACTATCTACATCCCAATTGTTCAAGAGGATCTACCACACCCCAAGAATAACATCGATAAAGGCAAAGGGGTTGTCAAAGAAACATCTGGTTTTGAAGAATATTTAGGTATGACTATTGAAGACCTTGAGAATGACCCTCTGTTTTGGGAGGACGAAGATGGTAGTGGTGGTGGTTGTGGTGGTGGTGTTGAGGCAGCAGCAAGGGGGAATGCTAAACTCGGGGGTGGGCACAAAAGTCGTCTAGAGAGTAGGCAAGAACATCAACCAGAAAATCGCCATGATGATGGGCAGGATAATGGTAGGCATAAGTGTAGGCAAGATTGTGGGCAGTTGAGTGGGCATAAGAATGACAGCAATGTGGGCAGGCAAGATTGTGGGCAAGATTGTGGGCAAGATTGTAGGCATGATTGTGGGCAAGATTGTAGGCATGAAGGTAGGCATGAAGGTGGGCATAATAGGCATGGTAGCCAATCATGCAAAAGGAATTCTGTCAAAACTGGGCACAGTGGTGTGGGGTCTATTAGCAATCAAACAAGTAGTTGTAACTCTATCTCAGTAGATGATGATTTACAGGGGGAATTCTGACAGGACTACCAATATCGACAAAATCAGGCTTGGCATTGTCCCCATCACTTTCGGATGCACCATCCTCAGTAATTGTTGGATTTGAAGCCACAACCTCAGTGGTTTGAACCACTGAAAGTAATGCATCAAGTTTTGAAGGTTTGGCAATCAATTTTTCAAATCCTTTGTGCGGGACATATGTAATGGGTTGGGCGTCGCTGCCAGCAGGAACAAGGGCAAAAGGACCTGGTGTATCTTTCTTTTCATCAGAAGTGGTTTCATCACACACAGGTCCTGGTATACCTTTTGAGGAAACATCAGAAGGGGATGAAGGCTTGTCGGCAACGACGTGGGCAGGAATGTCGGCAGGCTTGTCGGCAACAATGTCGACAGGCTTGTCGGCAACAATGTCGACAGGCTTGTCGGCAACAATGTCGGCAGGCAAGTCGGCAGCAATGTCGGCAGGCAAGTCCCGGTCGTCATCGTGTTGGGCAACGCGGGCTGCGTCCTGGTCGCCATCCTTGTCGGCAAAGCTGTCGGCACCATCGTCGGCACTACGGTGGGCACTCGATGGAGCTTGTTCTTTGCCCACCTCTTCAGCAAATGAGCATCCCAAATGCTCCATTATTGACATCAGCATGGACTCAATTTTGTCGACTTTCCTCGACAAACCAAACCAGTCCGTGGGAGGATTTGGCCCTCCATCCTGATCATTACCTTCACCCTCCTTTTTTTCCTCAAACATTTTTCTTTTCAAAGATTTCTTCTTTTTTTCTTCTTCATTTTTCTGTCTCAAATCCTCTTTCTCAAGTGCATCTTCCCACACAATAAGTTTTTGCAAGGACTCAGTATCTTGCTCCAGTTTGGACGGTTTCAGGTGTTTGTGAACAACGAGCTACAAACATATAAACAAAAGTCAAAAAACATGTGGGCAGTAATGTGGGCACAAAAGTGGGCAAACATGTGGGTATAAGCGTGTACATCAGTGAATGTCAAATTTAAAGGTGGGCAAACATGTGGGTATAAGCGTGTACAGCAGTGAATGTCAAATTTAAAGGTGGGCAAACATGTGGGCAGTAATGTGGGCATACAAGTGCCCACAGTAGCTGGCATACACAATAAAAATTGATTAAAAAGCTTACCGTATCATCATCCCCCGGAAGCAAAGTCCTGAAGATTGTTGTTTTCAATTTATCAAATGTAAAAACCGTAACCCGGTTGACCAACGCAAAATACGTGGCACCCGATTCTTGGAAGCTTTTGTTGTGATGGCACACAATTTGGCGGCACGGGATCGCCTCATATGCCCATACTTGTAAGGGGGGTGGAAGCGTGGATGTCAAAGTTCTCAAAATCGTGCTTTTCTTTCGTTTCTTTTCTTTCCCAAAAACCCTTTACTCGTCCGGCCATGCAGGCACGTGTTTCTTTCACCAAGAAAACGAAAGCTACTCTTCCCCAAGGATAAGCATTAAATGCTTCTAGATCATCGACAAGGTGAATATATTCTTCCACAATCTTTTTGGTTTACTCTCTTACAAGAAGAACACCATATAAGAAACATAGCAAAAAGCCCGACTTAAGGGTCATATCTCCATCCCCTTTCTCTTTCTTGGACCATTCTTCTAAAGCGTTTTCCACATGTATCAGGCAAAGGGGATTAAATCTCCTAAAGCATTTTTTGAAGATCCCCGAGGATGATGGAATAGTAGACTTGGACCCAAAACCAAGTCCTGTGATCAATGAGAATTTAGTTACTCCAAAATCTGCCTCTTTATTGTTGAAGTGGAATGTTATCTTGTCCAATGACATCGACTTGTCTTGTCGAAAGAGAAGGTGGAGATATAATTGGCCTTGAAATTTCAACTTTTGTACATCCATGAATTGGCCAAAGCACGATTCCCTGAACCTTTGTGTATTCCTAACGCTCAAAAAACCAACTATTCTGTTTACTTCCTCATTTGATTTGCAACGAGCACTTAATCTCATTTGAAATTGGTCCTTTTCGTTTTGAACAAGCGCCATCTTTCTTGAACTGCACAATGAAAAGTAGTGTTAGGTACAAGTAGGCACACATGTGGGCAGACTGAAGGCAAATAGGTGGGCAAGATAAAAATTATCAAAAACACCCAAGTCCATACATATTCCAACCTAAAAACACATTATAGACTCTCTGAGAATATGATCATAAAATCCACACAACACGTCACAGACTCCACAAAGTAGTGTTAGATACAAGTAGGCAAACATGTAGGCAGGCTGCAAGGCAAATAGGTGGGCAAGATTAAAAATTCATGAAAAGACCCAAATCCATACATATGTCAACCTAAAAACACACTATAGACTCTACAGACTCCACACAACACATCACAGACTCCACAAAGTGGGGAAAGAAGTGGGCACTGAAGTGGGCAACGACGTGGGCACTCATGTGGGCAACTCCGTGGGCACTCATGTGGGCAACGCCATGGGCAAAACACATGGCTAATATGTGGGCAACAAAAAAATGTTGGAATAAAGCCAAGTACAAGCACATTCCAACATAAACACACCATTAACTCCGCAAAACATGAATCATTCAACGTTAAATCTCGTTTGGAGTCATATAACAAAACCCTAAACTGTTTATTATTTTGTTTTCAAAACAAAACCCAAAATGGTTCAAAAAAACTAACTAAAATAAACATATAAGAGAAGAAAATGAAACAACAAACCTTTTCAACCGAAGAATGACCTTTGATTTTCAAAAACGGAGACGTCAAACAATCGCGATGGATAACACTAACGGAGACGTCAAACAACTCGTCGGAATAGGTTCTCGTGAGGACGTTCGCGTGTCGAAGAGAGAAAGCAGTGGAGTCGGACGTGAGTCGGACGTGGGTTGGAAGGTGAGAAGAATGGAAGATGAGTCGGACGTGAGAGAGAGAGAGAGAGAGAGTAATGGGCAAATGAAGGGTTCCGCCTATTCATATTCTTTTTTTTTTTTTTTTTTTGGTTTTTTTAAATATAAGGGCATTTTAGACTTTTCAGGAGAAAAAAGGGGTATTTTTCATTGTTTAATAATGAAGGGGTATTTTTCCTTAATACCCCTTGTTTGGGGGGTATTTTACCTAATTTCCCAAGTTAATACATAGGAATAATGAATAAGCATCAAACAATTTATCTCTCTGTTGATATATCATAACACAAATGGGTCATTAATCTCTGCAATTTTCATAGGAATAATGAATAAGCATCAGACAATTTATCTCTCTGTTTTTACTTTTTCCTAATTGCTCAAGCCTCCAACTGATCAACCCATATAATATATTAAATTATTAATAATTAATAATATATTAGAGGGTGCAGATGCTGAGGCATGTATATGGGAACACAAATTATGCTTAAATTAGAAAAACAAAACAAAGCATATTAGAGTCGAGAGGCCAGGCCATATATCAAATTTTGTTTTTGACATTTAAGAGCAAATAGCCAAATAAAACCAAACTACATACGAATTCTCAATCAGTTTCGACAAAAATGCGTGCAAATTCATCATATATATACCATTTAAGCCCCAAAAAGCACGTATATTTTACACACATCAAAATTTCCCATACTAAAAGCTTTGCTCGTCCTCGAGCAAATTAAGAAAAATAATATAAGGGGTAAACACGAACACCCAAGAACACTATGAACATTAAATAGCATTTGACTCTATACTCAAGGAAACCATGTAATTCATCATCAAGAAGTCATTATTCATAAACTATGCATAATTAATACTCTCTTGTCTACTTGACATCTCGACTCACAAGTAGATAGTGTATCACTCGATTCTCAAAGTTTATGGGTAGTGTTTACGCTCAAATTCAATTCAATGAAAGTAGAACTACCATAGGCTTGCAAATCGTCTAACATCTCTACCACTTTTGTGTGCACAACTTAAGAATCAAAAAGGACTTTTATTAGGTCGTAATGTAGGCTTTTTGGTGAGGGTGGGAAATTTTGGATTAAATGACCTGACTTGAGCAAATAGAATTTAATCATACAAACTTGCAATTCAACAACCCAATTTCATATAATACTTATTTTCTGTTTCAATTCCACCCTTATTTCTCCTTTTTCATACTTAGGCCTTTTTGCATTCTTTTCTTTTTTCTAGCCTTTAAGCTTTCAGTTTTCTTTTGCTTTGCTCGATTTTCTCGATATATTTTTCAGAGATTTCTCTTTTCTTTTTTCGAGCTTCATATATTGTTTCCTCTTTTTTTCATAAATTTTCGCCACTTCTCCCCCAAACTTGTTCATTTTTCTATAAGCTCAAGAAATTTTCGGGATAAAATCATGTGTAAATTTTACAGATCAATGTGGCTCAAAATAAAATTTTGACTCAAAATTGGCTAACTAGGGAATTATAAGTTCATAGGTAGGCTTTTTAGGCTAAGTAGGCTAAACAAAGATGACCATATATCATTTTCAAAAATTGCACATACACATGGCTTCAATGAGGATACCAGAGCAAGTTCTAGAGTTCTATCAATAATGAATAACACACTCAAGAAAAAAATAATAGTTTTTTTAAGAAACATGTACTTAGGTACTTTTGACACTTTACAACCTACATTTTGTTTCTTGGAAACTAACAACCCGAACTATGCGCATTTTGCAGTTTGCAACCTCCAGCAGACCAAAAGGGGAATATTCCCTCACATGACTTGCATGCTTATTTCATAAAGGCATTTTTGTCTTTTTCAATTGATTTTCTTTAGTTTCTAAATTTTTCTTTTATTTTATAAACACAAACCCCAAAAATTGGCAACATCCAAGCTAATAGGATAATCAACAAACAGGTGAAGGTGATTCGAATCTCATAATCCAACCAAAAATCGAGAAGAAAAGTGTATTCTCAAAAACAATAGGAAACTTAAAATTGGTGCAGATCCTCTTTATTGTGTACGGGGGAGGGGTACGAGAAAGGAGATGAAAAGAAAAAATATAAATAAAATAAAAATTTAGAAACTAAAGAAAATTAATTAAAAAGACGGAAATGCCCTTAAGAAATAAACATGCAAGTCATGTGAGGGAATATTCCAAGAATATTCCCCTTTTGGCATGTCGGAGATTGCAAACTGCAAAATGCGCATAGTTCGGGTTGTTAGTTGCCAAGAAATAATGTAAGTTGCAAAGTATCAAAAGTGCATAAGTACAGGTTGCTTAAATTTTTTTCCTCAAAAAATAAATCTGCATAATATAAAGCAGTTTAAGGCACAAAAGCTTACATGCTTATTTTTCGCAACATGTTCAAATACCCAATTTTCTCAATTAATGCTAAGCAAATAAATGTCACCTTCCCTATAATTTATCACATTATTCCCACAAGTATGTTATTTCATTCCATAAAATGCTCATAGTAAAATCATACGGGAGTTGGACATTTAAAAACTTAACTAAAATCACACACAAAAGCAATTAAACGCTAAAGCGGTAAACATGCTAATACAATAAAACAAAAATAAACAAAAAATCATTTTTTTCCGAACATATTAATGCAAAGTGCTCTATATGCAATCCTAAATGCAATGCAAAATTCAAGAAAGTACTAAATTATGCATTCTTGGCAACCCCCCAAACTTAAAATATGTTTCGTCCCGAACATATGAGGAAATTATCAAAAGAAAGAGGAATGCGTAATAAGTACTTACATGGATAGTTCACATCAAGAAGATGGTCGAAATTTCTTGCGGAGTTTCTGGCCCATAATAGTGTTTAATTCTTTGCCCATTTACGATGAAAGTTCGACCATTCTTTACTAGCAATTCAATAGCTCCTCCTGGTGATAGCACCTTTTTTTTTATTACAAATGGACCAGACCACCTTGATTTAAGATTACCCTGGAATAGTCTCAATCTCGAGTTGTACAGCAGTACTACTTGTCGGGGTAGGAATTCTCGTCTCAAAATCTTTTTGTCATGCCATCTCTTTGTGTGATCTTTGTAGATTTGGGCATTTACTTATGCATCTTGACGAAATTCTTACAGTTCGCTTATTTGCAGTTTTCTCTTTTCGCCTACTGTAGTCATGTCGAAGTTAAGGTTTTTTACTGCCCAAAATGCTTTATATTATTGCAGAAGTGCGACCCTCCATCACTAATTAGGGCCCGTGGTGTGCCAAACCTAATGAAGATATTCTTATGCAAAAATTTCAACACTATTCTGGAAATGGTCCTATGAAGTCTATACCCCAGACGTCGAATAATTCTACTTCCATTATTGGAGTTAATGGCATCTCGTGTCGTCTTGAAATATTTCCTATACGTTGACACCTATCGCACTGCAAAACAAACTTATAGCAATCTTTGAAAATAGAAGGCCGAAAGAAACCAAACTGTAATACCTTAGCCGTAGTGCGTGTTGGTCCAAAATGGCCCCCACAAGGTGATGAATGGCATTGCTCTAGAATGCTCGCTCATTCTTTTTGAGGTACACATCTCCTAATAACTGAATCTGCACATCTTTTAAATAATAGAGGTTCGTCCCACAGAAAATATCTCACATCATGAAGAAATTTCTTTCTAGCATGATATGTGATATCTTGTGGTAAAACCCCGCTTACTAAGTACTGTATAATATCAGCGTACTAGGGGATGGTCATTTCGGCCATCATGATTAATTCGTCCAGAAATATTTCTTTGATTGTTGTGCCCTTTGTGTTTTCATCAGTTGTTTGCTCAAGTCATGAGAGATGATCAGTTACCACGTTCTCTCACCCTTTCCGATCCTGAATTTGGATATAAAACTCTTGTAGCACGACTATCCATCGAATGAACCTAGGTTTGACATCTTTCTTTGCGAATAGGTATTTGACCGCAGCGTGGTCCGTATGGACTATTGTCTTTGTTCCAATCAAGTATGCCCAAAACTTGTCAAATGAAAACACCACTACCAGCAATTCTGTTTTAGTTGTGGTGTAATTTTGTTATGCCGGATCCAATGTTCAACTTGCGTAGTAAATAACATGAACAATGTTTCACGTTTTTGTCTTAGTGCGGCCCTTACTGCATAGTCGTTTGCATCACACATTATTTAGAAAGGTTGACTCCAATCTGGTGTGATCAAAATTGGTTTAGTCACCAGAGCCTTCTTTAGTGTTTCAAATGCCTGTAGACAATCAGGGGTGAAAGCAAAAGGTACATCTTTTTCAAGTAAGTGGGAAAGTGATTTAGTTATTTTTGAAAAATCTCAAATAAAGCGTCTGTAAAAACCCACATGTCCCAAAAAGCTCCTTACTTATTTTTCGTTCTTTGGAGGTGGAAGTTTTTCGATTGCCACCACCTTTGCTCGGTCAACTTTTAAACCTATAGAAGAAACACGATGACCGAGTACAATGCTATATTTTACCATAAAATGGCATTTTTCCCAGTTTAGTGCTAAGTTCATCTCCTCGCATCTCTGCAAAACAAGGGTTAGATTATGCAAGCAATGATCAAACGAACTACAAAAAACTGAGAAGTTATCCATGAAAACTTCCATGATGTTTTCAATCATTTCATGGAATATTGCCATCATACATCCTTGAAATGTTACAGGCGCATTACATAACCCAAATGGTAATCGACGAAATGTGAACATACCATAAGGGCATGTAAATGCTATCTTTTCTTGGTCCTCTCGAGAAATCACAATCTGATTATACCCCGAGTACCCATCCAGGAGACAATAGTATTCATAACCTGCAAGGTGATCTAACATTTGATCCATAAAAGGGAGGTGAATGTGATATTTGTGAGTTGCGGCATTTAACTTTCGATAATCAATGCAAATACGCTACCCTGTAACAACTCTAGTAGTTAAAATTTCATTGTTTTCACTTTTTATTATTGTTATTCCTCCCTTTTTTGGTACGACTTGTACTGGACATACCCAATTACTGTCAGAATAACAAAAATTATTCCATTATCTAACCATTTAAGTATTTTCTTTTTGACGACATCCTGCATAATTGGGTTAAGTCTTCATTGATGTTGCAGAGAAGGTTTACAATCATCTTCCATTCTTATCATATGCATGCAAATCGAAGGGCTTATACCTTTTAAATCAGAAATTGACCATCCAATAGCAGTTTTATGTTCCCTTAATAAATGTAGTAATATTTCCAATTGATTTTCAGTAAGGGAATAAGAAACTATTACCAGATAGGTTTTGTTGTCGCCTAAGAATGCATACTTAAGATGATCCAAAAGAGGTTTAAGTTCTGGAGGAGTCAGGAGCTTGTCGTTGAATTTTCAACTGAAAAGGCATGTCGGACGGTCGGGTTGTGTAACACCACACGGCCGTGTTGAATTGGGACGTTGGAGACTGATTGCATGGGTTGGCTGTGTGAGATCACACGAGCATGTGAGATGTCATCCCTCGGGCGCACGATCTGGTCGTATTATGTCATACGACCGTGTGACTGGAGGTCTTCGAATACAGCGTATCACACGGCCTGACCATGTTGCATCACACGGTCGTGTGCGTCTGGATGCGTGCATCGCATGGCTGGGCCGTGTTGCTTCACACGGGCATGTGGAGTGTTGAGAACGTTGTTTTCTGGATTTTCTCTTCCGCTGAATCTAGAGCAAGCACAAAATCGATAACCTCATTATTAGTAATATCCAAACACATACCTTGGGATTCTACCGAGTGACTTAAACACCATTCCAATGCGTTTTTCATCACAACTTGTTCAAACTCAGCTTCCATGCATGGGGTTAGCACATCAAGCATGTTGCAATGTTCGACGTTTTCATGAAATTGCATAGCTTTATAAATCGAAAATAATATGTGTTCATCATTTACTCACAATGTTAATTAACCTTTTTGCACATCGATTAGTGCTCTACCTGTGGACAAGAATGGTTTTCCCAGAATTAATGGAACCTCGCGGTCTTCTTCCATCTCCAACACAATAAAATCTTCTGGAAAGATGAATTTATATACCTTCACTAACACGTCTTCAATCACCCCTTTTCGGATATGTTACTGAGCGATCTGTTAATTGTAGGGTAATTGTCATAGGATTTATTTCCCCTAATCCCAATTTTCAAAATAATTATAACGGCATCAAGTTAATGCTTGCACCTAAGTCGCATAGTACATTATTAAAGGTTTTTCCCCCTGCTACGCATGGAATCGTGAAACTCCCAGGATCCTTACTCTTTTGAGGTAACTTCCTTTAAATAATTGCTCTACCCTTCTCTGTCAGTTTCACCGTTTCATATTCCGAGAATTTTCTTTTCTTTAACATGATATCTTTAAGAAATTTCGGATAGTTTGGCATTTGTTCTAGTACATCCGCAAAAGGTATATTTATTTCAATTTTCTTAAATATTTCCTAAAATTTTAGAAATTGATCATCTAATTTCTTTTTCTGAAACCTTTGTGGGAAAGGGATAGGTACCTCAGTTCTTCCAATAGTTGGAGCAAATTTTACCTTTTTTGTTTCCACTGTTGTTGGCGCCACCTCCTCTGCCGTGTCTTGCTCTTCGATTGCTTCTATTTTTTGATCAATTGGCATCTTTGGACCTTCATAACTTGTTCCACCCCTCACACGAATATATTGGCACTGTTCTCCCAGATCTGTCTTTGTATCTTTTGGGAATTTGCCTTTTTGGTGTTGGCTATATATTGATGTAGCAATCTGCCCCACCTGCTTTTCCAAAGATTTCAATCCATCATTCATGTTAGTATTTAATTGAGTTACCTGATCCTCGATTCTATCTATCTTGGCTTCATCCTGGTTTAATTGAGCTCAAGTTTCTCCGATGACTGAAGCTAGCATCTCTTCTAGAGAAGGTTTCTGTTCCATTGGCAGCCCCAGATTATAGTAAGGTTGTGTCTGATTATTTTTGTAGTTGCTATAACCTTGCTGTCCTACAAAATTTGCTTCCCCTACAACCATTGCTACCTCTCTTGAAGTTACTTGCTGCATCGCATCCAGTTTCATACTTATCATGGATATTTGTTCTGTGAGTATGGCGATCTTATCCTCATCCTGAATTTCCGCGATACGTCTATCCTTGGATCTCTCGGATGGCCATTGGTAACTATTGTTCGTCCTTTAACAAGTCTAGTGCTTCCTCAGGATATTTACTTAGTAGTGTACCCCCAGATGCAACATCTATAATTGTTCTTGTGTTGTCACTCAAACCATTATAGAAGTACTGGACCTCTTGGTAGTCGGGATATTCGTGTTGAGGGCACTTCCTTAGCAATTCCCTGAATCTATCACATGCTTCATATAATGGCTCAGCATCTAATTGCCTAAACTGGGCGATCTCAAATTTTAGTTGTAGCGTCTTACTGAGGGGAAGTATTTGGTTAGAAACCGTTGACTTAGTTCTGCCCAATTTGCGGCTGGTGGTGTTAGAGAGCATAACCATCCCTAGCCTTATCGCGTAAAGAGAATGCGAAAAGGCGGCATCAAATGATATCCTCAGAAACACCATTCATTTTAACAATTTCGCAAATTTCTATGAAGTGCGCCAGATGCGTGTTTGGATCCTCAACGGCTCTACCACCAAACTGGTTTTGTGACACCACCTGGATCAATGCTGGTTTTAGTTCAAAATTATTTGCATTGACCGGCAGACGGGCTACACCCCTATAAGTTTCACTTACCTCTGGCTAGAAGTAGTCCCTAACTGCCCTTCTTGCGGGCCTTTGCATAATTCGGTCTTGGACGTCGGCCCTTTTGGCGCTCCTCATTGGTTCTGTTGTCCACTGTGTTTGGATTTGCCCATCCGCCATTTCTTTGGCTCTTTTCCTTAGTTGCTTCACTGTCTTTTCATTTTTCAAATCAATGGGTATTGGCTGAGTTGATCTGGAATGCGTGATCATGCACTATCTACACTTAACGAAAATAATGTTAGAACCGAACAAATAATAAACAAAATTAATTTTGAACAATTTTCAAAAATATTTAAAACAAATAAAAATTATGCTTCAATTATGTTTGAACTACTTATTACTATATCTAAGTAGAATCTTATCAATCCCCGACAACGGCGCCAAAAATTTGTTCGCCAAAAATATTTTGGAGCATACAACTGCAATTATACAGAGTAGTTTATAAAATAATGGCAAGCAAGGTCGTATTCCTCAAGTATTGATATTCGAAACACTTAGGATTATAACATCGTATTCCAATTTTATTGAAGCGACCGAATATTGAGTTATTAATAAAATTCAAAAATTAAAGGAAAAAATAAATAAATTTGCGAACCCCACAAATATTTTCAACAACTACATGAGCAACCTTAAGCACATGATCTCAACATGTTTCTAAAATATTAAATGCAAGTAAAGTTTTAGAAACCAATTCATGAAATTCTATGGGCCCAATACCTAAGTTAGTCTATTCCCCCTCCGGGGCGGCGCATAAACAATAGATTAATAACAATTATAGGTCTCCCGACTCGATACAATTATTATTAACTCCCAAAAGATCTATGAATTGAATGACTCCCCACAAACAGTTGCAGGTCTCCCGACTCGATACACCCATTTATGTCTGAACTCGATTTCCGTCTTTGTTAGAAGTCCTCTTCTGAATTTCGCACTAACAAATATGGCATGCTAATTATTGATCAGATAAAAAGCAATTAAGAATAAGCACTCGAATTCATAAAATAGAAAGCATGAATTAATTGAGAAAATAAATAATCATATATAACATGAATCCACAGTTTTGATTATGCCCTAAGATCCGAAAGACATGTTAAACATTGATTATGCCAAACATTGATCCGAAAGAAAACCCCTTCTTGTCAGGATGGAATTCTCCTTCCTAAGCCTTTGAAGCTCTTGTGCTCCCGTAGATGCGAAAGCCTTGTGGTGTTCTTCGTGACCTAGCTTTCCTCTCTAAGAAGATCTTCGATTGTTGCGTTCTTTTGTTATTTGATGTATTTTCTCTGTATGAAGTGATATATTTCCGTGCAAGCCTTGGGTCCATTATATAGATGCTTGGGGAGATCACTTGTAGAGTTGGAACTGTTGTGTGATCTCGAACGGGCTCGTTATGTCCCCTATTTTGCCCTATTTCACATGGTTGTGAGGTTTCACACCGGCATTTCCACACGGCCGTGTGTCACCACACGGTCTGACCGTGTGAAGTGTTTTTGTCCATTTTTTTTGTCGTTTTGATCTTCTCTTCGCATTCGTCAATCTTAGCCGGGCATTCCAACTGATATTTCTTCATTTTAAGCTCCATTTCCTGTAAACATTACAAGAATACGCAGTATCATGCCATTTTAAGGAAACCAAGTAAAAACATACTAAATAAGCGTGCAAATGAATCAAATATATATCATTTTAGGCCCTAAAATGCACGTATATTTTACACACATCACTGGTTTGTGTATATATCTCTTTCCATTTTTGTACGGACTTGGAGACTTGAAGCATCTATATAAAGAGAAGTCATCCCTCACAAATTGACGAACGCAAAATTACGAGTTTAAAGGGAAGAATATACTAGATTTTGAGTTCTGTGAGAAAAAACAAAGATCAAAGTATTGCATAGATCAAAGTGTCATCTGAAGTGCGGCTGCTCAGTGTAACACCTTGAGTATTGAGAGTCTTTGTTTCATAGGGTTTTGTCCATCCTTGTTTTCATAAGAGGTCCGAATTGTTTATGTTCTTTACTTTTGGACGAGTAGTTTTACACTTCATACATCTACACATAAATAGGAGTTTTAATACGTTTTATACTAGTTGAGTCATTCAAAGTGAGTTTTGTAAACGATACATAAACTAGTGGATTATTTTGTCCTGCTAGCACGTTTACAAGTATATTTTACTTGTAGACAAATTTTATCTCAGTGTTTTCTGTTATCTGTTGCGAGTTCGTATAAGTGCTATTAGCACTTATAGCAACACTTTATTCTGAGTGCTTTATTCTTGAACGTTGGAACCTATAAAACTGTCAATCGATATCTAGAGTCAACACTTGATTTCACTAAGTGTTGATCCTTAGTTCGAGCAATCGATGGATAGTCAAGTGGCTGTCATGTTCCGTCCTCCTATGCTAGATGGAATCAACTAGTCTATTTGGAAGATAAAGATGCGTGCTTTTATTAAATCAATTGATTAGAAAGGTTGGTGTACTGTATTAACTGGATAGACTCCTCGAAGATTATAGACGTTGATGGTGACTTCACAAACTAGAATGAAATAAGCTTGTCCAATGATGAGATCCAACTGGAAAATTGCAATTCAAAGGCTCTCTATGCAATTTTTGGTGTAGTAGATTTTTACATATTCAAAATTATCTGTAACTACTCTGCAGCCAAAGATACATGGAAGGCATCACAAAAACATTGTGAAGGATCTGCAAGTGTTTGTCTCTTCAAGCTACGACACTTGAATGTGAGGTTTGAAAATCTGAAGATGGAAGAAGATGAAGATATCACAATGTACCATGGAAAACTGTATGATATTGCTAATGAGTCTCAATCTCTGGGTGAACCTATTTCAAATTCGAGATTGGCTAGTAAGAAGATGTGTTTCCTTCCTGAAAGGTTTGGTGTAAAGATTGCGACTGTTGAAGAATTCAAATATTACTACACTGTGACTTGATGAGTTAGCTGGGATTCTGAAAACCTGTGAACTCAACTTTGTCACCAAAAGAAGGCAAAAGGGAAAAGCGTTTCTCTATAGGTATTACCCGATAAATCAAATGAACTAACTCTGTTAACAAAGGAGGTTGAGAAATTTGAATTAGATGAGGAGTAAATGGCTTTGTTTGCTAAAATATTTAGTAAAATTTTGAAAAACAAAAGCAAAAATCAATTTCCTTCCAAAGCCAAAAAACCTTTTAAATCTGATGCTCCCAAATATCCTCAAAGAAATATGCCTGATAGCCGATAGGAACAAAGAGAAATCTGGAAATTAGATTGATATTGAAAAGGTTAGATGTAGAGCGTGCACTGGTTTTAGGCATTATGCCAATCAGTATGCAAACACTCTGCGGAAAAAGGGTATGAATCTAAGTGTTACTTTAAGTGATGATGAGTCTGAGGAGGAGAACTTGAGTAAGAAAGATGATAATACTGCCCTCATGATTATCATCAAAGGAAAAAGGCGCTACAAATTAATCCACTAGGTGTCTCTCGAGGTGTTGCTCGAGATGTTCCAATACCTGGCATGTACACTTTCTCTAACACTTCATATACAATTTGCTTAACATATGCCTCTTTATTTTAAACAGATATTCAGGTTGCTGAGGACTCCGATGGTGAAAAACAGAACATTGTAGAGGCTTACCAAGAGTTGTAACACGATTGGCGGAAGCGTGTCTAACAAATTCGATGCCTCACGAAGGAGAACAAAAATTCTCCAAGGAAAACGACGAGCATAAGAGTTCTTTAACACGTCTAGAAGTGCTATTGACAAGAAGGGATGAAGAACTAGAAAAGGTAAAATCATAACATAACAAATCCCTTGAAACCTTCGAAATGCTAAATATTGGTAAAGCTAAACTTGATGAAATCCTAGGATTAGGAAGTGAAGACAATGCTGGTATAGGCTATAAAACACCTATTTTTGTTAAAGGAACTAAAAACTTTGAGGCTACTAATTCTTCAATCGAAAAACCTACTTCTTCTAATCAAAAGCCATGAAAAATGAAAAGGAATTATATCTGTCATTACTACTATAAACCTGGCCATATCATACTTTATTGTCGTAAGTTACAATCTCATTTGAACTACCAAAGATTTTTTGGTAGGTATCTCCACAAGTGTTTTCTCACGCTTCTATTTAAACCCTATATTTTTCAAAAATAAGTTTGGATCCGTAAAACTGAAATGACATGTAATGTTATATGTACATCCTTGAGGTCTAATGTTGCAGGATCTTGGTACTTCGATAGCGGGTGCTCTCGCCACATGGCAGGTACCATCAAATACCTAATGGACCATGAGTTGTTTGACGGAGGTAAAGTTACTTATGGAGGTGGTGCTTGAGGACATATAGTTGGAAAGGGTACTCAGAATGTAAAAGGTCTTCTGAAGCTCAAAAATGTTCTACATGTTGAAGGGCTTTCAACAAATCTTCTTAGTATAAGACAACTATGTGATGACGATTTGTATGTTAAATTTGATAAGAATTCGTGTGAAGTCTTTGATAATGCTAACATTTTGCATCTTAGAAGGTTTGAGATCGATTGATAATTGTTACTAATTTGGTGGCATTAATGCATATCATAGTGTGAACTAAACGAAACTGATTTGCGGCACCAAAAGTTAGGACATGTGAATCTCACAATGATTGAAGACTTAGTAAGATATGAAGCTGTAAGAGGTTTACCTAACCTGGACACGAAAAATCCTTCTATATATGGATTTTGTCAAAAAGGTAAGCAAACTCGAGTGTCGCACCAAGTGTCACAATACTTTAATACCTACCCGATGCTTTGAACTTCTCCATATGTATCTAATAGGTACTATTGAGGTTGAAAGTGTTGGAGGTAATAAATAATCTTTTGTGTGTGTTGATAATTTTTCTCGTTACACTTGGGTGCATTTTCTATGTGAAAAATCTGACGCTTTTGAGTCCTTCAGAAATTTGCACAAAAAGGTATGTAATTTGTATAGTGTCACGGTTGCAAGGATTAGAACTGATCATGGTAAAGAATTTGAAATATCATCTTTTGCATCTTTCTGTGATAGGAAAGGAAATTCTCATGATTTTTCCACACCCAAAACTCCACAACAAAATGGGGTGGCGGAAAGAAAGAATCGAACATTGCAAGAAATGGTGCGAGTAATGTTAAGTTCAAAAGTTTTCACCAAACGCTTTTTGGATGAGGCCCTGAACACTACATGCCATATCACTAATCATGTGTATTTTAAGGATAGGAAGTACTATGACATCGTAAGAAATTCTTTTAGGTAAAAAACCTATCCATAAATATTTTCATGTGTTTGGGTGTGTGTGTTATGTGTTGAATGATAGAGATGAACTTGTTAAGTTTTATACCAAGAGTGATAAAAGTTTGTTCCTAGGATATTCCATTTATAGTCATGCTTATAGAGTGTTTAATCTTTGAACAAGGACTATTATGGAAACTGTGAATGTTGTTATTGATGATTTGGCTGACCTTGCATGAAATACTGAAGAAGACTTTGTCTCTCATCTGATTGAGACAAGTGGTACATCTGAGTAAGTCACTGAAACTGAAGTTGAACCAAGTGTTCCAACAGATGTTGAAACACCTGCAGAAGCACCTGTGCAAACTGACTCAGAAACTGAATCTGAACATGAGAGTGAACAAAATTAAGTATTTGATGATCATGTGAATGATCGTACCAGAGACATACCTAGCAAAATTCAGAAAAATCGCCCAACTACTTAAGTAATAGGTGATGTGACTGAAGGTGTACGAACACGGAGGAAAGAGAAGGTAAACTACCGTGATATGGTGAGAAACGCATACATGTCCTCAAACTGCACTCTGGTAAGAATTTGTTGTTTTATCTCGAATTTTGAGCCTAAAAATATCAATAAAGCTTTGAAAGAGAAATTCTGAATTATGCTATGCAAGATGAACTTGATCAATTTGCAAAGAATGATATGTGGTATTTGGTTCCTAGACCTAACAATGTGAGTGTGATTGGTACTAAATAGATTTTCAAAAACAAAACTAATGACTCTGGGAATATAGTGTAATAAAGCTTGTTTGGTTGCTCAAGGGTATACACATGTTGAGGGGGTGGACTTCGATGAAACCTTCGATCCGGTAGCCCGAATTGAGTCAATTAAACTTCTTCTTGCTATAGCTTGTCATCTTGGTCTTACACTTCACCAAATGGATGTCAAAGTGTTTTTATAAATGGTATTTTGAATGAAAAATCTTATGTTGAACAAACAAAAAGGCGTTGAAGATCCCTATAAGCCGAACCATGTGTTCAAGCTTAAAAATGCACTTTATGGTCTTAAACAAGCCCCTAAAGCTTGGTATGGTAGATTGACTGAGCATTTACTCAAAATGGGTTTTAAACGTGGTGAAGTAGATAAAACATTTTTTATTCAAAGGCCTAACCATAATGTTTTGATTGCTCAAATTTACGTGGATGATATTGTGTTTAGATTTTCTAGTACTAAACTTTTGAATGAGTTTGTTGAATGTATGTCTTCTATATTTGAAATGAGTATGATTGGTGAATTGAATTAATTTTTGTACTAACATGTATAGTGTGTGTTTGTGTGCTCGTTATCAAGCCAATCCTAAGATCACTCATTTGAAAGCCTTGAAAAGAATAATTCGATATGTTGGAGGCACTAGTAATCTAGGGATTTGGTACACTAATGATACAAACACTAATCTAGTTGGTTTTAGTGATTCAAATTGGGCTAGGGACGTAGATGATAGAAAAAGTTCGACAGATGGTTGTTTCTATCTAGGAAATAACTTGGTGTCTTGGTACAGTCATAAACAAAATTGTGTCTCTCTTTCGACTGCTGAATCTGAGTATGTTGCAGTTGGGAGTTGTTGTTCTCACTTACTCTGGATGAAAAATGGTTGAGAATTATTGTCTTCATAGTGATATCTTAACCATTTATTGTGATAATTCTAGTGCTATTGATATTTCAAATGATCCTGTACAATACACTCGCACAAAACGACATAAGACACCATTTTATTTGTGATTTGGTTGAGAAGAACATTATTCACATTGAGTACATTGGAACTGAAAATCAGTTGGCTAACATTTTCATCAAAGCATTAGATTTAGAGAGATTTTCTACCTAAGGAAGTCTCTTGGTTTGTGTGCAATTTAACACTTTCTCTGAAAGTGTTCCAGCACTCACCATAACACTTGCTGCAACTCGCTGCAGTACTTTTAGTTGTAATATCATACTAATCACTTGTCTGGAAGTTTAATTACATGATATCTTTAAAGTGTGAAAATAGATTATTTAAATCACTTTCTATTTCAATAAAACAGGGACTGATTGTTGCTAAAATACCTTCGTTTAAGGATGGTCAGAATGTTGACGTAAAAGCTCCTGGTTCACCTCATGGTACTGGAAATTCTTTATTGCAATTAAATACTACATAATTGATGAATGCATGTGTTGAATTTGATATACATTCGATTCATGTTAGCGAGGCCTTTCTTTCTGCATTAATTTCAACTGAGTTTATTCTATTCAAGAAATAGCATAACATTAATATTCTTGAGAGATGAATTAAATCTCATTCTGATTTCTGTTCCCTTTCCCCGTTTCTTTGTTAATTTGTTGCCATTTCTGTTTATATAAATGTATATCCCTTCTTATCAGAGTTGAAGTGCTGGAATAAAGAATGTGTCAGACTGCCAACCTTAAAGATGTTTTGCTGAAATAGTGCCAAAAGCAAGGAGCCAATGAGATGTACCTGAAAACATGCATAGTTTAAGGAAAGGCTGAGGAATACACAGAGCAAGGCAACGACCTAGAAGTTGAGTTGAAAATGCATCCATCTCTTCAACGGATACATTTTTGAACTGCCACTATAAAAGGCTGAGGAATACACAGAGAGAAGGTTATGAACGAATTCAAGCAAGAAAAAATAGACACTAACCTGCAAACCAAACATTCAAATCCTATCCTCAAACCTAAACTCGAAGGAAATCGATCCAACACATTCAACGCAGGAACGACAACTTCATTTGTTGAAGAGGAAAAATTTGTTTCAAACAACAACGGTTCTACTCTCCAAGGTTGAAGGAGGTGTAGTAAGGTTCCGGATCGAACCAGAGGCTTTAAACTTGTTGGAAGGATGTGTGAACAAATCCAAAAGATTGAAGGAGTTGAAGTAGCAAGTCATCCGTCTTGTGAAGAAGCTAAGTCCTAGGAGACGCCAACTATGTGATCAAGGCTGTCTCGGACCGCCATCCTTTTATAACAAAGCCAAGTTACATAGTGGATTACCTCCAGGGGTTGGAGAAGAGTGGATTAGAGGAATTACCCCATCCTCGAACCAATATAAAATTGCTTGTGTCTTTTACATTCAACATACTTATTTTCTTGCACATTATTATTGTTGTTTGTTAATTTGCTAAATCAACTGATAATAACCAAGCTTAAACAAGTTTTGTAAAACATATTCAAAACTAAGGATGAAAGTCTTCTACTGTTAAAAACTAAGTCAACTAAATATTTAAAGAGTTAAATGAATCAGCTGAGTCATACTATCAACAACTTAGTCGTCTCTGTTGAGTGGCTAACTCGCTGTGTAAGTAAACTAAGTTGTCCATCAAAGAGGAGATAGCCAAACTAGAGGTTGCTGCGAAGCCCAACTACATTGTGAAGAAGTCACTGATCAAAGAGGACTACGACAAGCTGATGGATGTGGTAACAAAATGTGTCGACATGAACCTTAGATCTTTCAATCAGCTTTCTCGGACTAAGCTGGCTGTGATGGCGGCGATAGTGGAGGGATAGAAAGTTAATTGGGCCGAGTTCGTTTTTGGCAAGTTGTGCTAGAATGTGTTGAACATGTCCGTGGGCGAAGATGGAATGTTTAGTAGCTCACTTGGCTATGGCTGGTCTTAGGACACCTGTTGGAGGTGAAGGGTATTCCTCTTCGGAATGGGATACCCTTTCACGTGAATGCATGTGTTGAATTTGTTATACATTCGATTCATGTTAGCGAGGCCTTTCTTTCTGCATTAATTTCAACTGAGTTTATTCTATTAAAGAAATAGCATAACATTAATATTCTTGAGAGATGAATTAAATCTCATTCTGATTTTTGTTCCCTTTCCCCATTTTTTTGTTACTTTGTTGCAATTTCTGTTTATATAAATGTATATCCCTTCTAATCAGAGTTGAAGTGCTGGAATAAAGCATGTGTCAGACTGCCTACCTTAAAGATGTTTTGCTGAAACAGTGCAAAAACAAGGAGCCAATGAGATGTACCTGAAAACCTGCATAGTTTAAGGAAAGACTGCAGAGCATTAAATTC
Source organism: Rehmannia glutinosa (assembly GCA_016081115.2). Classification (NCBI taxonomy): domain Eukaryota; kingdom Viridiplantae; phylum Streptophyta; class Magnoliopsida; order Lamiales; family Orobanchaceae; genus Rehmannia; species Rehmannia glutinosa. The sequence continues at coordinate 57,911,422 of CM071935.1, read as the reverse complement.
ACGGTACAACCTATATCAATGCTCCATGACAAGACAAGGCAACGACCTAGAAGTTGAGTTAAAAATGCATCCATCTCTTCAATGGATACATTTTTGAACTGCCACTATAAAAGGCTGAGGAGTACATAGAGAGAAGGTTACGAACGAATTCAAGCAAGCAAAAATAGACACTAACCTGCAAAGCAAAGAAATATATCTCAAACATTCAAATCATATCCTCAAACTTAAACTCGAAGGAAATCGATCCAACACATTCAGCGAAGGAAAGACAACTTCATTTGTTGAAGAGAAAAAACTTGTTTCAAACAACAAGGGGTCTACTCTCCAAGGTTGAAAGAGGTGTAGTAAGGTTCCAGATCGAACTAGAGGCTTTAAACTTGTTGGAAAGATGTGTGAACAAATCCAAAAGATTGAAGGAGCTGAAGTAGCTGGACATCCGTCTTGTGAAGACACTGAGTCCTAGGAGACGTCATCTATGTGATCAAGGTTGTCTCGGACCGCCATCCTTTTCTAACAAAGTCAAGTTACTTAGTGGATTACCTCCAGGGGTTGGAGAAGAGTGGATTAGAGGAATTACCCCATCCTCGAACCACTATAAAATTGCTTGTGTCTTTTACATTCAACATACTTTCTTGCACATTATTATTGCTGTTTGTTAATTTGCTAAATCAACTGATAATAACCAAGCTTAAACAAGTGTTGTAAAACATATTCAATACTAAGGATGAAAGTCTTCAACTGTTAAAAACTATGTCAACTGAATATTTAAAGAGTTAACTGAATCAGCTGAGTTATACTATCAACAGCTTAGTCGTCTCAGTTGAGTGGCTAACTCACTGTGTAAGTAAACTAAGTTTTCCATCAAAGAGGAGATAGCCAAACCAGAGGTTGCTGCGAAGCCCAACTACACTGCGAAGAAGTCACTGATCAAAGAGGATTACGACAAGCTGATGGATGTGGTAACTAAGTGTGTTGACATGAAATTTAGATCTTTCAATTAGCTTTCTCAGACTAAGTGGGCTGTGATGGCGGCGATAATGGAGGAATAGAAAGTCAATTGGTCGAGTTCGTTTTTGGCAAGTTGTACTAGAATGTGTTGAACATGTCCGTCGGCGAAGATGGAATGTTTAGTTACTCACTTGGCTATGGCTGGTCTTAGGACACCTGTTGGAGTTGAAGGGTATTCCTCTCTGGAATGGGAAACCCTTTCACGTGAACAAGAAGATGTTCATGGCAAATCTCTCTGCTGCCCAGCGCCAAGCCCATCCAAATGAGATGGCTACGAGCGAGGGGGAATCAGCTGATCATGTCCCCATTGACACAGTTGCTTCTGCGGAAGCCCCTTCTCCTAAACCCATTGAAGAAGAAATCAAGAAGAAGATTGGTGAAATGGTCTGACTTAGCTGACAAGCCAGCTGAGTCTGGAACAACCATTGAGGCTGCTGAAGAAGATGATGCTGTTGATGAACAACAAAATGTGAAGGATAATGATGAAGTGATGGTTACTGAGCAAGAATCAGTTGCCGCTGCTCAGCCACGTCAAGAGTTAACTGTTAGGGAGACAACTGAAGAATCAGAACCAAACACAGCAGACAAGAACAATGAAGAGTTAAGTGTTAAACCCCTCAGACTGATGCCGTTACAGCTGAAGAAATAAAGGATGCTGAAGAGCCTTTGCATCAAGATGATGAAGATGATGATCTTCAAGTACTATCTCCCGCCTACCCTGATGTGCAGGAAAGGCTACACATATGGAGGGCCTGGAAGCTGAGTGCAGCCAGGTATCAATTTCAAATCCTGGAGTTCATTGAAGAAAAGGAAGAACTCCTAAGTTTCTTGGGCAACATCGGAATTTGGTCAGCCTTAGACCTAGATTTCTACACCACCATCCTTTATCAAAAGAAGGATGAGGAGATAGAGAAGGCAAAGGCAATTGAGGAGTCTAAGAAACCTCATACTTTTCCATTTGATGATGTATCGGAAAGTACATTTTAAAGCTCCAGCAGTGATAGCGATGTCGAAGAGCTAAACGGTGCTAATGCAGTAGAGAAGGCAGAACTTAAGAAAGCACTAAAAGAGTCCAACGAGCTACATGTGAAGACATTGACAAAGGGACCTGGAGAGTCTTCATCAATTCAAATCTCTCATAGCCTTGACATATTGGAGATGGTGAGGACCATTAACGCTTAAACCTCACCAGCACACTCCGAGGGACAATCCATGAAGTATGGCGATGAAGCTAAGGAAGATGATGAAGATGGCACCTTAGCTGAGCCTACCCCTGAGAAAAGTGTTGAGACATCTGCCCAGACAAACAACCGAGTCTAAAATCCCCACTGCTCATGACTTAAGTGGTGCGCCAGCAGAGGGGAAGCTGTAAACACAACAACCGGGTTGGAGCAGGTTGTGGGAGCCCTCACAAATTTGAAGATAGGAGGCGAAGATGTTAATGAAACATAACAACAGAGTGGTTGACGAAACTCAGATAGTTCAGACTGTCTCAGCTAAAAACGCAACTGCGCTGCAGGCCGATGAAGCTGCTGATGCAGCTAAGGCATTTGAGATTGTTGGCTCTGAAAGTGCAATCCAAGAGCTTGAGACCTTGAAGGATGCCACTGAAGACTTCAAAGTAGCTCCGTCTGCTAAAAGGATTTTTCAAGACCCTGCTGCAGCTATATCTGTTGAAGGGAATGTTGAAGGCCCCACAGCGGTTGAGACTGTTGCTGAGGGTAATGAAGGCTCAAAGGAGATTAAGACTTCCTTGGTAAATCAGCTGAAGAAGAAATTCCAGTGATGTGTGTAAAATATACGTGCATTTTGGGGTTTAAAATGATATATATTCGATGCATTTACACGCATATTTAGTATGTTTTTACTTGGTTTCCTTCGAAGGGAATGTAATTGCATATTTTTGTAACTTTTTACAGGAAACGGAGTTTAAAAGAGAAATATCAGTTGGAATTCCCGGCTAAGACTGACGAATGCAAAGAGAAGATCAAAATGACGAAGAAAATGGAAAAAAACTTCACACGGTCGGACCGTGTGGTGTCACAAGGCCGTATGAAAATGTTGGTGTGGAATGACACAATCGTGTGAAGTAGGAAAAGAAACAGGGGACGTAACCAAGCCCATGCGGCCAGACCTTGTGAACCCACGCGGGCGTGTGGGAAAGGGCAACACCACACGACCGTGTGGTCCCACACAGCCAAGCCGTGTGGGACTCTGCCAAATGCATTTTTCAGAGTTCTTTTATTGTTCCAACTCTACAAGTGATCTCTCCAAGCATCTATAAAAGGGACCCAAGGCTTGCACGAAAAATAATCACTTCATACAACATACAACATATCAAATTATGCAGGAACAAAAGATTCAAAATCTTCTGAGAGAGGAGGGCTAGGTCGCGAAGAACACAACAAGGCCTTTCGCATCTACGGGAGCACAAGAGCTTCGAAAGCTTAGGAGGGGAATCCATCCTTACAAGAAGGGGTTTTCTTTCTATGTCTAGATCTTTTGTCTGTGCTTAAACGGTGTCATAATATTGATTTCAAATTTGTCTATGAATTTATTATCAATGTTTAGCATATCTTTCGGATATTAGGGGCATAATCAAAACTGTGGATTCATGTTAAATCTTGATTAATTGTTTTCTAAATTGATTCATATTTTCTATTTTATGAGTTCCAGTGCTTTTTATTAATTGCTTTTTATCTGATCAATAATTAACATGTCATATTTGTTAGTGCGAGATTCAGGAGATGAGTTCTAACAAAGACGGAAATCGAATTCAGACATAAATAGGTGTAACGAGTCAGTAGACCTACAACTGTTTGGGGGGGGGTCATTCAATTCATAAATCTTTTGGGAGTTAATAATAGTTGTAACGTATCGGAAGATCTACAATTGTTATTAATCTACTGTTTATTTATCACCCGGGAGGGGGAATAACCTAACTTAGGAATTGAACCCTTAGAATTGCATGAATTGGTTTTGAAACATTAATTGGCTTTAATATTGAATAAAGATGTTGAGATTATGTGCCTAAGGTTGCTCCTGTAGTTGTTGAAAATACTTGTTGAGATTATCTACCTCAGGGGGTCCCAGGTGATGGCCCTAGGCAGGGTCAATTTGATTATGGACATGCGATTATTGATATTGTGTTGAGATCTTTCCGGTGCATAGCAGGTGGGTTAAGGGACCAATGAAAATAAATGATTCTAAATAAAATATTTCGACTCATCTTGTGCATTTATGGTAAAATATCGTGGAATACATTGCATTTGTATTATATTATTCTTTCGACATGCATGATTTTCGCTTACTGGGAATTAGCTCACGTGGTTCATGCATTATAGGTGAGTCTGGTGACGCTGGATATCATGGTCTTACTGGGCAGGCTGCTGAAGCTCCTACAGGTTACTGAGGACAGTGTACATGGATGAGGACCCGGTGGGCTATGTTGATGGGTCACCTTTCCTTTTTTGGTCTTATATTATATTTTGGTTTAGGGTCATACTCATTTTTTAAAACTCTGATGTAAATATGTACATGTAAATAGCTGGGTGATATGGGTTATGCGTTTGATCACGTGGATGTCTGTTGTGTTTAATATCAGGGTTGATTACCTCTTTTGTTTGTGGACATGGCTTGCCCTTATCTTATAATTAAAATGGTTTTACTTGTTTGTTGCTAAAATGTCACAAGGACAAAAACAAATTACCATTTTAAATAGAGTTTGTGGTCGAGATAACTATTTATATATTTTATAGTAGTAGTAATAGGGGTTGGCGTCACAAAGTGGTATCAGATCCCAGTTTGTAGATTCTGTAGACTCTCTATGTACACGAACTCAGAACCCATGGAGCGCAACAATGCCAGTTAGTTTTATTGCTTGCTTGTTCGTGGTTCAGGTAACCATTTTCTCAATCAATTTCCTCAGCCTTTTATAGTGAACTTTCAAAAATCTGCCTGTCTTTTCAAAAGACACTTGTGTTCGCTGGATTGTCTTTTCTTGGTCTTCAATCTTGAGATGTAGACCTTTCCTTGTATTAATTGAATCTGCAGCTTTTTAGGTTCTGACATGAGGTGCAGTGCTTCCCATTGGTTTATTCCTTTTGCACACTTCTGGGATGAGCACTTTAAGACCTGGAAGCATGAAAGTATTACTTACTTAACTAATGTTCTTGACTTCTGTGCAATGGATTCATTTCAGTCAACTTCTCTTGGATGTTGCCTATTTCCCCAGGTGACTTGAGTCTGCTCCAGTCATTTAAAGACTCATCTGTCACTTTCAACTTATGACTTGGCTTCTTGAGATGACTTTGACTGACATTTCACTCAGCTGTTCTTCAGCTGATACAACTTCAGTCAAGTTCTTGATCTCCTTTCTTGGCTATACTCAGTTGTTCCACAGCAGAGTCTTCACTTCAGTTTTCAGTTTACTTCTTGTATTTCCAGTCATAGCTGACTTGACTCAGCTTTTCCAGCCATATCTATTACAATGAAAATTACAAAGAAAATGGGGTGCCAACTTTCTAGTTTAAGTTTTACATGGCATTCATCAAAATCCATAAAATAAATTTCCCAACAATTTCCTCCTTTTTGATGATGCCAAAACTTAAAAACATTAAACAATATGTAAACAACAAATATACATACAAACAATGCACTAACAAAGAATGTATGCGTTGAATAGATCATTTTATTGATCATATCATTCTTGTCCTTTACACAACTGTTTACATTTAGTATCAAAGCATTCTATATTAAAGTAAAATACAGACGTCTATGCTAGGACACATGTACAAAGTGAAAAATTACAGAAAAACTTCACTAAGTATACATATGACTTACAAAAATGTATTTACAAAAGTAAAATACATGAAGGGTTCACAACAACACTTCATCGCCTTCGCTGGTTCCTTTTTTCCTCTTCAGCTCTATCGAAGTCATCAGCTCTTCTTCTCTTTCTTTCTTCTTCAGCTGCTTTCTTCTTTTCATAAGCTCTTTTGGAAGCATCATCCTTCTGCTTCCTCTCGAGCGATTGCTCTGTTTGTCTTCTGATATCCTCTTCCTGTCTTCTTGCAGCTTCAACATTCTTCCTAGCCACTTCCAGGTTTGCTACTTCATCATACCCAGCCAAGTAGAATCTCTCTTTCTTTCCGGGATCCACATATTCGATGTTCTTGGGTCTTGAACGAGGTTGAAAACCTCTTCCTCCACCACTTCTTCCTCCTTCTCTGGGTGTATACTGTACAAAAGTCTTACCTTGCAATTTGAATGGGTCTTTGGTAGTCTTTGCTTATCGCCTTCTTCGCATAATTTAAGACCCTTCTCCAGTACAGATCCCAGGCTTGGGCTACAAACATTTTTTGAAAATAGCCTTCGGATTCGAGCGTATTGAATTCTTCAATTGATCTTGGCTCGGATCCGTTGTCTGGAATAACATCTTGATCCTTCCCTACCGGAATGCCACCATATTGTTTCATCACTTCTTCTACGTGGGCAAATGTCTTCTTGTCGAACTCTTCGATCCCTACTTCTACGATCAGCCTTTTCTCTGACATTGCCGCAGCTGAGTGTTCAATCGGCAGAGTCACTGGAAGTTTGCTGATAATTGAGGCCATAACATGACCCTGCTGAGGGGTTTCAGCTATCATTAACGTCAAATCCTTTGATCGTTCCCCATCAACTGCTTTTCCCTTCTTTTTCTCAGCTCCTTAAGGACTCCTCTTCCCCCTTTTTGGCATCATCAAAGGAGAGAGGAACCCAGGGAACATGCCTGTGAGCATGAAGTCAAGTCTAACGAGAGCTGAGTTCTGCTTGGAGTCTGTTGCGGCATAAGCTATCCGAAATTCTGAATGAGTGGCTTTTGACTCGGCTGCCACCAGTTTCATTTCAGCCATGAGAATGCTGAATTTTGCATTAATGGTCTCCTCAAGATGCAAAACTTCTTTTCTTTGGAATTCACACAGTAGCTCGATTTTCGTTTTGTAAGAGGCATGCAACCTTTCAATTTACGCCTGCATCATCTGTTCCATATCAGCATTGTCAGCACTCCAAACAAGCATCTTATTGTATAACGCCTTGAAATAGCGAACTTGCTCGTATCGTATCGCACTCTGCTGTTGAGACCATTCCCTGATCCTTACCACTATCCCTCTCAAATCTGCTGTGAGAGTGGCATCTCTATTGTCCCGACGTAAGTCTAGTGAGGCTTGGTGCCGTTTGATCTTCTCAATCTCTTCACAGATCTTTTTGAAGACTTCACGAATCTCAGCTGTAACACTTGATTCAGGTGCCGGTCATTTTGTATTGAAGTCAAAGTTTGCTAGCACAATAGAGTCGGTAGGGATTACGGGATCTTCTCGTACAGTAAATCATCGTTGTTCTTTAGTAGTCTCTTTCTATAGCTCAGACAGTTCAATAGAAAAAGGAAATAATTGCTCAAAAGCATCATCTCGCACATATGGGATTATTCGTGTGGTTTGTGCATGTGATGTTTCTGGTGGAGTCGGTACTGCTGCAGCTGTGGGAGCCTGCGCAGATGACTCGGGTTCAGCTGGGGCTTTTGGAATGGGTTGGCCAGCTGACTGAGCCTCAGTTGTCCGTCCTAACAGCTTCTTCGGCTCAGTGGATTTTTATAAATGAAGTAGGATCCTCTGCTGCAACATCAGTATCATCGGATGATGATAAAACCTGGAGGCTTGGTTCATCATCGAAGTTGAAAGTTTGACGAGCAGCTTTGTAACTCGACTGACTTGCATTCATGAGAACATCCTTAGTTGGGCCCTTTTGATGTGCAATGGGTGTGGACTCAACTTCATCATCAGACCCCATAAATGATATGTCAGGATTCTCCTGGGAGTCATGAAGTGCACTAATCTCCTTCTCAGATTCAACACTATGAACAAGAGGGATGTTCTGAATCTCTTGAGCTTTACCCAGAGAGGTCTCAACTTCCCTTGGGCCTTCAACACCTCCAGTAGTCTCAACTGCAGGGAGGCCTTCAACATTTCCTTCGACAGTCGCATTTGTCTGAGGGTCTTCAACATTGGCATCCATAGGAGTCTCAACCCCTTGCATTGCGCTTTCACTGCCCAGAGTGTTATCTCCCGGGCCATTTCCATCACGTGCCTCGACTGCAACAGTAGTGTCATCAACCTTCAAAGCAGCTGACACTTTAGCTGGGATAGACTCAACTGTCCGAGCTTCGTCAATGTCAATATGTTGTGGTTCTCTCTCAGTTTCCACTTCGCCACCTTTCTTCAATATAGAGTTATCTGCAGCATCCTCTGACCCTGCTGCAGTGGAGTGAGTTTCCCCCTCAGCTGGCACACCAACTGAGTGACTGATGATGGGGTCACTCTTCTCCTGACTCGCGACTTCTTCCATTGAGTGCTCAGCCGTCGGGGCAGGTGGTAAAACACCTTCAGTAGGGGTTGGCTCAACTTGGGTGCCCAAGATCCCAATTTCATTGCCAGTTCCTTTGTTTCCATCTTCCGAGAGTATTGGGGACGTAGTTGCAGCGATGTTTATGGCAATCTACTGCACTACTCCCAAAGGATCTATTTGCAGGAGAGATTGAGACGACTCTCCTGGCCCTTCAACTAGTTGTTGCTCATGCATTAACCTGGATTCCCTTAGATCTGCTGCATATCTGACTTTTCTGCTGCAGCAATGGGATCCATATCTTCATCACTCTCTGAGAACACATCCAAATGAGGGTGAGTGTGTTCTAGAGTTCCAATAGACGAGCATATTTTGGCTTTCTCGAGAGCTTGTGCTTCCTCGGCTGCTTTGGCTTGTTCCTTCTCCTTGAAGATGTATAGAATATTTAGGCAGTTATCTTCATCCAGAGCCTGGAGCACAATGTTGACTCCGAGAAATTGTAGCAATTCCTCCTCTTCGTCGATAAACTCAGGGAGAGCAAATTTCGCCCTTGAGTGGCCTAGCTTCCACGCCCTCCATTCGCGTAGATGGCGCTAAATGTCTGGGTATACAAGAGCATACATGATGACATCGTCATCGTCATCATCATTATCTTATTGTCCTTCATTTTCTGGGATTGAAGGCAAGATATTATGCTGCTCTACTTCTTCAACAACATCAGTAGTAGGTGGAGAGAACATTTTCAGATGGATGTTCAGTTGTCTTAGCTGCTACATTATCCTCAGCAGACTTGGTAGTTTCATCTATCACCTCAGGAGACTGCACTTCCTGAGTTTCTACAGTTCTCCAGCTGAGGGGTAGATCCAGCTGTCTGTTCAAGCTCTGAAAGCTTGAAAATTCTTCTTCTTTTGGTCTTAACCAGAGAAATTTCTGGTTCTGTTTCTTCAGCTGATTCTCTGGCGGCGGGGACCGTGGCATCATTCTTAGAGAGAGCTGCCTTCATGGATTTGGCAGTCCTCTTTTTACTCGGTTGCATGGGCAGGTGACTCGGCTGCACGGGCAGGAGACTCCTTTTTCTTAGCTGCAGGGGCAACCTTCTTCTTCGCAGCTGCAGGGGCAGCTTTCTTATTTGGAGGAGAGGTAACAGCTGTGTCCTCGGGTTCAGCTGATTCCCCCTCACTTGTATTCGCCCTCTTTGCGTGGGCTCTCTTCTGGGCTCCTGATAGATTCGCCCTAATGTTGGGAAAATTTAATTATTAGATTTAGATTTTGATGAATGCCATGAAAAACTTAGACTAGAAAGTTGGCAACCCATTTTCCTTGTAATTTGTATTGTAATAGATAGGGCTGTACTAGTGAGTCAAGTCAGCTATGCCTGGACATACAAGAAGTCAACTGAAGACTGGGATGAAGACTCTGCTGTGAAGTAGCTGAATATGGCAGGGAAGAGAAGTCAAGAACTCGACTGAAGGAGTATCAGCTGGGATACAACTGTGTGAAGTGTCAGTCAAGTCAACTCAAGAAGCCAAGTCAAATTGAAGTGACAGATGAGTCATTCAATCATTGGAGAGGACTCAAGTCACCTGGGAAAAGGCAGCTGCAAAGAGGAGTTAATCAAAAGAATGCATTTGCCGAAGTCAAGAATATTACCTAAACAAGTAATACTTCCATGCTGCCATGTCTTAAAGTGCTCAGCCCTAGAAACGTGCAAAAGGAATAAACCAATGGGAAGCACTGCACCTTGTGTCAGACTCTGAAAAGCTGAATGTTCATTTAATACGGGGAAATGTCAATTTCAAGGACTGCAACAATACAAGCCAACGAACACAAGTAAGTTTTAAAAATCAGCTTATCTCTTCAACGGGCAAATTTTTAAAAAGTTCACTATAAAAGGCTGAGGATTCACTTTGAGAAAAATGTTAACCTTGACAACCTGAACCATTCAAGCTATTATTCGAACTGTAACCTACAAAATATTCTCAAGTTTTTCAAGCAAATCCTCAAGCCTAAATTTCGAAGGAAATCAATCCAACACCAAGCTGTTAAGGAAAGACAACTTTTAACTGTTGAACAGGAAACTTTTGAAGAATCAAAAGGGGTCGACATTCTAAGGAGGATTGTAGAGAGGTTCAAGGTTGAACTAGTTTAAAGTTATTGGAGGACTTCGTGATCAAATCCAAGAAGCTTGAGCAAGTGAGCTGAAGTAGCAAGGCAGCCGCCCTGTTAAGAAGCTGAGTCGGACGAGAAGCCAACTGTGTGACCAAGGCATCTCCAGACTAAGTCCCAAAGGATCATGTCAGCTGTGTGATCAAGACTTGCATCTGGACTGATAACCACTTTGTACTCTGACCAATACTTAGTGGATTCCTCCAGGAGTTGGAGAAGAGAGGATTAGAAGAATTACCCCATCTTCGAACCTCTATAAAAATTATTGTGTCATTTACATTTCAGCATTTAATTTCTGCATATCATTTTATTTCTGCTGATAATTTGCTATCCAACTGATAATTAACAAAGTGCTAAAACCAAGTGTTAAAACAAACTTTAACCAAAATTCAAGGGTGCTAAGTCTTCCGCTGAAAATTTCATCTAAGCCAAGTTAAGTATTAGACTAAACAGCTGAGTTATTCTATCAACAGCTCAGTCGAGTCTGTTGAGTGACTAACTTTGCTGGTTAACTAACTTAGCTGTCCATCAATGACATAACTGTGAAATTAACTCTGAACTAATTTAAAAGGACTAAATCCGAAAAGTTGGTAAGGTTTATTAAACCCCCCCTTCTAAACCTTACTCACATCCTTTGGGACCTAAAAGTGGTATCAGAGCGGTTGGTTCATTGAGCCTTCCGCACTGGTTACTGAACTAGATCTCCAATCTTTCAAAGAAGTTTTTTTTTACACTTGTTCTTTCAAAAGTCTTTTTTTTAACAGCAAAGTTATTATCATGGAAGCAAATTTGACACGTATTCCTATGTTCACCATTAAGAATTTGATGACTGCAAAATACGTATACAGGCTCATCTATCAGCTTTACATGATGAGATGTGGATAGTGATAGAGGATGGGCCATTGCAAATAATGAAGGTGAACACAACTGCAAGGAGAGCTGCTGCAGCTGAAGGAGAAGAGGCTGCTCCTCCTAGACCAGCAATGGTTGAAAAACCAAGAGCTGAATGGACAAATGATGACAGAAAAAGATACAACTTGGACAATGTGCCCAAGGATATACTTTACAAGACTTTGGACAAAGCCATGTTCAATAAAGTCAAATCTTGCAAGACAACCAAAGAAATCTGGGATAAATTAACCTTAATTTGTGATGGATCTGAGCAAATCAAGGAAAACAAATTATCTATTGTTGTTCAAAAATTTGAAAACTTTAAAATGCTTGTAGGTGAAACGATGGACCAGCTGGATTCTAGATTCACTGAAATTACAAATGAGCTCTCAGCACTTGGGAAATAATACACATAGAAGGAGATGTGTATGAAGATACTAAGGAGCCTCCCAGCTGAGTGGGAAATGAAGACCATGGCTCTAAGGCACTCGCTGGACCTATCAAAAACATCCAATCATGAACTATTCTCAGACTTCAAAGCTTATGAGTTTGAGCTGAGAAGAAAGGATCAAGAGGAGATAGCTGTACCCAAAACAGCTGCACTCATAGTCAAGGAAGGGAAGAGAGCTGAGACCAAAGAAATCATTGACCAGGAGGAAATTGCCTTGATGGTTAAAAGATTCAACAAGTTCTTCAACAAGAACTACAAATAAAACAAAAGTGAATCCTCCAGAAGGCATTCAGCTCTCTCCAAGTCAAGGGAAGATAGGCCACCAAAAGAACTGAGTATCAAAAGGTCGAATATCAAAGAGTTGACAACCCAAGAAATGAGAGAGCTGATCAAAAAGTTGAAAACCTGTGTTGGAATTGCAGACAACCAGGACACTTTGCCATTGACTGTCCATATCCTGTAATCAATAAATACATGAATGAAGAAGAAAGAAAAGTCTTCAGAGAAAGAAGGCAAGAAAACAAGAGAGCAATGTTGGCTGCTGAGACTGCTGAAACAGCTAAGTCAAAAGATACAGCAGACTCAGAAAGCAGTGAAGGTGACTACTCAAGTGACTCTGAAGAAGAAGCCTTAATTTGCCTAATGGCCAAAGAACAAGATCAACCTGATCAAGAAGATGAGGTACACTCTAACTCATCTCACTCAGATTCTAGTGATAGTGATTGTGACACACACACTTCATCACCCACTGATCTTTATGATTCATTAGGAAAAATGATGAAAGACTTCGAGCACATTAAATCCTCACACACCCTGTTAAATGAGGAAAACAACCAGCCCAAAAGTCAAAACTCACAGCTGACTAAGGAGCTGAGTACTCTAAGTCACATAGCTAATGAGAACAAAGAGCTGAAGGCTGAGAATGCTAAACTAGTAACAGAGATAACTGCTACAAAAAAGAGAGAAAATGATCTCAAAAATGTGATTGCTTCATTCACAAAGGCATTTAAATAATTGGATGACCTAATCATGAGCCAAAAAGAATGTGGAGACAAGATAGGCATAAGATTCAATTCCGTTGTGCACAGTCAAACTCCAAGAGTGATCTGGGAAAAAGGATCTTCATGTAATGAAGCATCTCAAAAATCCAAGACACCAAATGTTGCACAAACATTCATCCCAAAGCACAATCACAAACAAACTGGCCTTGGATATAAAGGAAAAGGAAAACAACCAGTTGAGTATGTTGAGAGGACAGCTGAGAAGAAATCCAGCAGAGTTCCTCAGCAAACTCCAAACAGGAAGTACTCTGTGAAGAAGAAACAGAGCTACCAAAATCCCCAGAAGCTCTATCAAAGGAACACAAATGATGGAAATGGTAGAAACTACCCAAGTCAAGGTGATTGGAATAATGTGAAATATCAGCCAAGACCTATGGAATACATGCCAAAATGGCAAAGACCTAGAACTTAGCAAAGGTCATTCCAAAGGCAAAAGAGCTATCATCAGCACACATATGCACCCAAGCACTACACTCAGAGATATCAAAACTACCCAAAGAAGGCAATTACTAAAACACACACACATGCATACATACAAAAGAGACAACTGTATGAACCTAAAGCCCCTAAGCAATTTGCCAAAGTGAATTATGATTATGGCACAGATAGATGGCAACCTCTTAAAGTCATATTATTTGGATATAGGTTGGTTGGATCATCTTACAATACTAACCCCTCAGGACCCAGGCAAGTATGGGTACCTGAAAACTAATTTCCTTGATTGCAGGTTCAAGGAACAGCTGAGTGCCAAGGAACCTGGTACATGGATAGTGGCGGTTCCAGACACATGACAGGAAACAAGAAAAATCTGTCAAAATTTAAGGAGATTAGAGGTGCAAAAGTCATATTTGGAGGAAATGAAGCTCCAGGGGAAATAAGAGGCACTGGATCCATCAAGAAAAATGGATTAGAAATCACAGATGTTGCATACGTTGAAGGCCTCAACTTCAACCTGTTAAGCATCAGCCAACTCTGTGACAATGGCTATAATGTTGGATTCAATATGGGAGTATGCCAAATCAAAGACCACTGAATCAAATGAAATAGTGTTGCAAGGATCCAGACAAAAGAACATGTATGTGGTAGATTGGTCGACTGCCACACCAAGCACTTGTCTGCTAGCAAAGAGTACAACCGAATCAAGTTGGCTGTGGCACAAGAAGTTGAGTCATCTGAATGTCAAGATAATCAACAAGCTTTCAAGGAGTAATCTTGTAGGACTACCAGACTCTGTGTATAAGAAGGAAAATGTTTGTGATGCATGCCAGAAGGGAAAGCAAATCAAATCATCATTCAAAGAAAAGTCAAGCCCATCTTCAATAAGAATATTGCATCTGTTGCATATGGATCTATTTGGTCCAGTTGAGCCAACTAGCATAAGTGGAAAGAAGTACACTCTAGTAGTGGTGGATGATTATTCAAGATATACATGGATAATCTTCATGTGCAATAAGAAAGAAACCTTGCAGAAGTTACCACAGCTGATGAAAAGAGTTTAGAATGAGAAGAATCAAACCATTATAAAGATAAGATCTGATAGAGGAACTGAGTTTGTAAATGGAAAAATAACTCAGTATTGTGTTGAAAATGGTATTGCTCAGGAGTTGGAGAAGAGATGATTAGAAGAATTACCCCATCTTCGAACCTCTATAAAAACTATTGTGTCATTTACATTTCAGCATTTAATTTCAGCATATCATTTTATTTCTGCTGATAATTTGCTATCCAACTGATAATTAACAAAGTGCTAAAATCAAGTGTTAAAACAAACTTTAACCGAAATTCAAGGGGTGTTAAGTCTTCTGCTGAAAATTTCATCTCAGCCAAGTTAAGTATTAGACTAAACAGCTGAGTTATTCTATCAACAGCTCAGTCGAGTCTGTTGAGTGACTAACTTTGATGGTTAACTAACTTAGCTGTCCATCAAGGACATAGCTGTGAAATTAACTCTGAACTAATTTAAAAGGACTAAATTCGAAAAGTTGGTAAGGTTTATTCAACCCCCCTTCTAAACCTTACTCACACCCCTTGGGACCTAAAACCTAAACATCTTCTTGTCGACATGGAAAGGTTTTCCATGTCGAAGGGGAATGCCCTTCACTTCCATAAGGTGGCCAATCACCATGCCATAACCAAGAGATCCTCCGAAGGATCCATCTTCCTTGAATGATTTATTTACAACGTTCTGGCAGAGTCTGTTGTACACGAACTCAACCTAGTTAACTTTGGTGCCCTGCATGATCGCAACCATGACGATCAGCTCAGTCTTTGACAACTGGTTGAAGCTGCCAAACTTCATGTCTACACATTTGGAGACAACATCCATCAACTTGTGATAGTCGTCCTTCAGCAATTTCTTCTCAGGTGTGTAGACCACCATAGCAGCACACTCTGGTTTGGCTACCTCTTTCCATGCAGCAACCAAGTCAACGTCAGCTTCATTTATCTCCTTCATGCCTTCCGGCAGCAACAAACAGTGCTCCGCAGTGTTCTTAATTGTTATCATTATGTCCTTGCGATGGACAAAAGACTTGATTCCTTCGTCCTGCACTTCCACGTTGACGTAGAATTGCGCCACCTCTTCTAGGTAGGTGTGCGAGTATTCCAAAGTCAGAAAAGCCTTAAGACCTGACTTTTCCAACATTTCAGCAATCTTCTTCACTAGGGATTCATTAGAACCCTGCTTTTTCATGCCTTCGAAATCCACTGATGATCCTGAGTGGATTTGCTTTGATAGCTTGACGAAATCAAACATAGGTGCCATTTTTAGAGATTTTTACCGATTAAAACTTAAAGAACTGGTTTGAGGACACTTAGGTTTTTCGAGAGAGAAAAATAGCTTGCTTTCTATTGCTTGAAGATGAACAGTTTCCGAATGTGAAAGAGAAAACTGAAGAAAATGTATATAAGGGTTATGAAAGGACGTGTTTTTAGATTTTGAAATTTTGATCAAAATCAATGGTTCAGATTTAACACGTCAAACCGCATTTAATTTCTCGCATTTAATGCGGCATCATTTATATCCAATCATATGATTACAGTGCAGCTTTTGACTGTACCTGTCATTATTACGCTGACATCATCCTTAAAAACATTTCCGCTTATTTAAAACGACTGCGTTTTTGTCACTTAGCTCATAAATGACTCAGCTTATCTCAATAATGACTTGACTCTTCTTCTCTCTTTCCATTAAGCGACTCAGCTGTCAGCTAACTCGATACAACTGACTTTTTATATGGCTGTTTAACTTGGCTGATGTGAAATACTTGTTCAATTATCACTTTCTCATCTTCCATTTCTAATTGAGTCTTCCGAGTGTTAACTCAACTCAATTAACCCTTGTTCATTCTTAAGCTCTTCAAATCTTGATTCACATAGAGCTTAGTTAATATGTCAGCTAACTGTTTATCGGTTGAGACATATTCCAAAGTGATGTCTTTCTTTTCAATATGATCTCTTATAAAATGATATCTGACATCAATGTTCTTGGTTCTTGAATGCAACACAGGATTCTGAGTGATTGCAATAGCACTTGTATTATCACACATAATTGGAATCTCTTTTTCTTCAATTTGATAATCTCTCAGTTGTTGTCTCATCCATGAGACTTGGGCACAACAGCTGCCCACAACTATGTACTCTACTTCAGCTGTCGATGTGGCTATTGAGTTTTGTTTCTTGCTAAACCAGGAAACTAATCTGTTTCCAAGCATTTGACATGTACCTGAAGTACTCTTTCTGTGAACTCTACATCCAGCATAGTCTGAGTTTGATTAACCAGTAAGCTTGAATCCACCTTCCATTGGATACCATAAGCCAACTTCCAGGCATCCCTTCAAATATCTTAGGATTCTCTTAGCTGCAGTCATGTGGCTCTCCTTTGGTGCAGATTGCAATCTTGCACATACACCTACTGCAAAGGTGATGTCTGGTCTGTTGGCTGTTAGATAGAGCAGTGATCCAATAAGTGTTCTATATCTTGTTTGATCTACAGCTTTACCATCTGCATCAATGTCCATCTTGACTGATGTGTTCATTGGTATTTTCACAGAAGACTTCTCTTCCATACCAAATTTCTTCATTAAATCTCTGGTGTACTTTGTTTGACTTATGAAGGTTCCATCCTTACAATTGCTTAACTTGAATTCCTAGGAAGAAAGTCAGCTCTCCCATCATGCTCATTTTAAATTTGCCTTGCATGAGGTTTGAGAACTTATCACATAGTTCTTTTTTTGTGGATCCAGAAATGATATCATCCACATATATTTGAACAAGCAGTATAATCTTTCCATCTTGAATTCTGAAGAGTGTTCTGTCCCTTACCAGTTAGAAATTGAGATAATGTATCATACCATGCTCTTGGTGCCTATTTCAATCCATATAATGCTTTCTTGAGCTTGTACACCTTATCTCCAATGGTGTTCTGCTCAAAACCTGGAGGTTGTTCAACATAGACTTCTTCCTCTAGCAGTCCATTTAAGAATGCACTTTTCACATCCATTTGATATACAGTGAAGTTCTTGTGTGCAACATAGGCAAGAAACATCTTTATTGCTTCTACTCTTGCAACAGGAGCAAAGGTTTCATCAAAATCTATGCCCTCTTCTTGGCAATACCCTTTGGCTACCAATCTTGCTTTGTTTCTTACCACAGATCCTTCCTCATTCCTCTTGTTTCTGAAAACCCATTTTGTGCCAATAACATTTTGATGGGTTGGCTTCTGCACCAATTCCCATACTTTGTTCCTTTCAAACTGATTTAGCTCTTCTTGCATGGTTTGAATCCAATGTGTGTCATCCAATGCTTGAGACACATCTTTTGGCTCCATTTGGGAAACAAAACAAGTAAACATTGCTTCTTGCTGAGCTTTAGATCTGGTTCTTACACCATCTCTAACATCTCCAATAACTAACTCTGGTGGATGGTCTCTCAGCCATCTCACATCAGGTTGAAGCAAATAAGCTGGGTTCAGCTGTGTCGCAGCTGCGTTGTCTTGAGCAACTCTTTCACCATCATTCAGCTGTAGACTTTCCAGCTGTCTTTGAGATTCAGCTATCTCATCTTCATCTTGGTTGATTGCTCTTACATCAGCTTCAACATATAAGGACTCTTCTGTATAGTTGGCTGATTGAACTTATCAGCTAACTCTTCAATGTCTTCTCCATTCACATTAGGTTCATCAAAAACCACATGAATAGACTCTTCTGTGACCATAGTCCTCTTGTTCAGCACTCTACAGGCTTTGCTCTCAGCTGAGTGTCCCAAAAAGATACTTTCACCAGCTTTAGCATCAAAAGCCTTTAGATTATCTTTGCCATTGTTGTGGATGAAGCATTTACATCCAAATATTCTGAAATATGGAACATTTGGCTTTCTCCCTGTCCATAGCTCATAGGGAGTCTTGGTCAATTGCTTGTTTACCATGCATCTATTTTGAGTATAACATGCAGTATTGATGGCTTCAGCCCAAAATCTCTTAGGCAATCCAGCTTCAGCTAAAATGTTTCTTGCAGCTTCCTTGAGAGTTCTGTTTCTTCTTTCAGCTACTCCATTCTGCTGTGGAGTTCTTGCTGCAGATAACTCATCAGCAATACCATTTTCAACACAATACTGAGTTATTATCCCATTGACAAACTCAGTTCCTCTATCAGACCTTATCTTTATAATGGTTTGGCTCTTTTCATTTTGAACTCTTTTGATCAGCTATGGTAACTTTTGCAAGTTTTCCTTCTTTTTGCACATGAAGATTGTCCATGTATATCTTGAATAGTCATCTACCACCACTAAGGAATATTTCTTTCCACTTATGTTGGATGGTACAACAAGACCAAATAATTCCATATGCAACACATGCAGTATCCTTGCTGAAGAAGGACTAGGCTTCTCCTTGAATGAAGATTTGATCTGCTTTCCCATCTGGCATGCATCACATACACTCTCCTTCATGTACACTGAATCTGGCAATCCTTCCACAAGATGACTCCTTGCAAGCTTGTTGATTGTCTTGAAGTTTAGATGACTCAACTTCTTCTACCATAGCCAACTTGATTTGGTTGTGCTCTTTGCTAACAGACAGGTGCTTGGTGTGGCAGTAGACCAGTCTACCACATACATATTCTTCTGTCTTGATCCTTGCAGCACTATTACATTTGATTCAGTATCTTTAATCTGGCACTCCCATATTTAATCCAACATTGTAGCCCTCGTCACAGAGTTGGCTGATGCTTAACAGGTTGAAGTTGAGGCCTTCAACATATGCAACATCTGTGATTTATAATCCATTCTTTTTGATGGATCTAGTGCCTTTTATTTCCCTTGGAACTTAATTTCCTCCAAATATGACTTTTGCACATCTAATCTCCTTGAATTTTGACAGTTTTTTGTTTCCTGTCCTATTTCTGGAACAACCACTATCCATGTACCAGGTTCCTTGGCACTCAGTTGTTCCTTGAACCTGCAATCAAGGAAATTAGTTTTTAGGTACCCATACTTGCCTGGGTCCTGAGGGGTTAGTGTTGTAAGATGATCCAACCAACCTATAGCCAAATAATTTGACTCTAAGAGGTTGCCATCTATCTGTGCCATCATCATAATTCACTTTGGCAAATTACTTGGGGGCTTTAGGTTCATACATCTGTCTCTTTTGTCTGTATGTCTGTCTGTGTGTTCTCTGAGTGTAGTTGCCAACCTATAGCAATTGCCTTCTTTGTGTAGTTGTGATATTTCTAAGTGTAGTGCCTGGGTGCATATGTGTGCTGATAATAGCTCTTTTGCCTTTGGAATGACCTTTGCTGAGGTTTAGGTCTTTGCCATCTAGGCTTGTATTCCATTGGTCTTTGTTGATATTTCACATTGTTCCAATCAGCTTGGCTTGGGTAGTTTCTACCATTTCCATCAAATTTGTTTCTTTGATGAAACTTCTGGGGTTTTTGGTAGCTCTGTTTATTCTTCACATAATACTTTCTGTTTGGAGTTTGCTGAGGAACTCGGCTAGATTTCTTCTCAGCTGTCCTCTCAGCATTCTCAACTGGTGGTTTTCCTTTCCCTTTATATCAAAGGCCAGTTTGTTGGTGATTGTGCTTTGGGATGAATGTGATATTTGGTGTTTTGGATTTCTGAGATGCTTCATTGCTTGAAGATCCTTTTTTCCAAAATCACTCTAGGAGTTTGACTGTGCACAAAGGAATTAAATGAGGCAATTACATTTTTAAGATCATTTTTTCTCTTTTCTATAGCAGCTATCTCTGCTCTCAGTTTGGCATTCTCAGCCTTCATCTCTTTGTTCTCATCAGCTATGTGACTCAGAGTACTTAGCTCCTTAGTCAGCTGTGAGTTATGGCTTTTGAGCTAGTTGTTTTCCTCATTTAAAAGTGTATGTGAGGAATTTATGTGCTCAAAGTCTTTCATCATTTTGCCTAATGAATCATAAAGATCAGTGGGTGATGAAGTGTGTGTGTCACAATCACTATCACTTGAATCTGAATGAGATGAGTTAGAGTGTACCTCATCTTCTTGGTCTGGTTGATCTTGTTCTTTAGCCATAAGACAGATCAATGCTTCTTCAGAATCACTTGAGTAGTCATCTTCACTACTCTCTGAGTCTGCTGCTTCTTTAGACTTAGTTGTCTTAGCAGCCAACATGGCTTTCTTCTTTTCCTGTCTTCTTTCTCTGAAGACTTTTCTTTCTTCTTCATTTCTGTACTTGTTGACTGGTGGATAGGAACAGTCAACTGCAAAGTGTCCTTGTTGTCTGCAATTCCAACACAGGTTATCAGCTCTTTGATCAGCTCTTTCTGTCCTCGGGTTATCAGCTCTCTGATATTCAACTCTTTGATGCTCAGCTCTCTTGGGTGGCCTGTCTTCCCTTGACTTGGAGGGAGCTGAATGTCTCCTGGAGGTTTCACCCTTGTTTCTTTTATAGTTCTTATTGAAGAACTTGTTGAATCTTTTAACCATTAGGGAAATATCCTTTTAGTCTATGGCTTCCTTTACTTCAGCTCTCTTTCCATCATTGACTATAAGTGCAGCTGTCTTACGTACAACTATCTCATCTTGCTCTTTTCTTCTCAGCTCAAACTCATAAACTTTGAGATATGAGAATAGCTCATGATTGGATGTTGTTGTGAGGTTCATTGAATGTCTCATGGCCATGACCTTCATTTCCCATTCAGCTGGGAGGCTTCTCAGAATCTTCATACACATTTCCTTTTGTGTATATTGTTACCCAAGTTCTTATAGCTCATTTGTGATTTCAGTGAATCTGGCATCCAGCTGATCCAAGGTTTCACCTGCAATCATTTTAAAATTTTCAAATTTTTATACAACAACAGACAATTTATTTTCTTTAATTTGCTCAGATCCTTCACAAATTAAAGTTAATTTATCCCAGATTTCTTTTGCAGATTTGCAAGATTTGGCTTTATTGAACATTGCTTTGTCCAATGTCTTGTAGAGTATGTCATTGGCCACATTGTCCAAGTTGTATCTCTTTCTGTCATCGTTAGTCCACTCAGTCCTTGGCTTTTCAACCATAGCTGGTCTTTCTTCATCTGCTTCTGCTACTACAGTTGTTATTCATATAGCTGTGTTCACCTTAAGTATTTGCAGTGGCCCATCCTCTATCACTAGCAACATTTCATTATGTAGAGCAGATAGATGTGCCTGCATACGAATTTTCTAGTCATCGAATTCCTCAACGGTGAACATAGGAATGCGTGTCAAATTTGCTTCCATGATAATAATTTTGCTAAAAATGAAAGATTTTGAAAATGCAAGTGTTAAAATTCTTTTAGAAAAGATAGAGATCTAGTTCAGTAACCAATGCGGAAGGCTAAATGAACCAACCGCTCTGATACCACTTGTAGGTCCTAAGGGGTGTGAGTAAGGTTTAGAAGGGGGGTTGAATAAACACTACCAATTTTTCGATTTAGTCCGTTTAAAGAAATTACAGAGTTAACACAAACAACTAAGTCCTTGAGGGACAGGTAAGTTGGTTATTCAGCAGAGTTAGCCACTCAACAGTCTTGACAGAGCTGTTGATAGAATAACTCAGTTGTTTAACCTGAAACTTAACTTGGTTGTGTTGGTTTTATCAGCGGAAGACTTAACACCCTTTGATTTTTTTTTAAACTTATTTTAATACTTGATTTTAGCACTTGGTTATTAATCAGTATGGATAGCAAATCAGCAGATATAAAGAAGATATGCAGAAATATAAATGTGTTGAAAAATAAATGACACAGTTAATTTTTATAGAGGTTCGAAGATGGGGTAATTCTTCTAATCCTCTCTTCTCCAACTCCTGGAGGAATCTACTAAGTAACAGATCAGTTTACAAAGTGGTGAACAGTCTAGAGACAGCCTTGGTTGCACAGCTGGCTTCTCCTCTGACTCAGCTTCTTCACAGGTCAGGTGCCTTGCTACTTCAACTCACTTTCTCAAGCTCTTGGATTTGATCACGAAGCCCTCCAATAACTTGATACTAGTTCGACCTTGAACATTTCTACAATCCTCCTTGGAAAGTAGACCCCTTTTGATTCTTCAAAAGTTTCATCTTCAACAGTTTGAAGTTGTCTTTCCTTCACAGCTTTGTGTTGGATCGATTTCCATCGAGTTTCAGGCTTGAGGATTTACTTGAATATCTTTGAGAATATTTGCAGGTTATAGTTTAAATATTGCTTGCTTGTTCGTGGTTCAGGTAACCCTTTTCTCAATCAATTTCCTCAGCTTTTTATAGTGAACTTTCAAAAATCTGCCCGTTGAAGAGATAGGTTGATTTTCAAAATGCACTTGTGTTCGTTGCCTTGTCTTTTCTTGGTCTTCAATCTTGAGATGTAGACCTTTCCTTCTATTAATTGAATATGCAGCTTTTCAGGTTCAAAGATGAGGTGCAGTGCTTCCCGTTGGTTTATTCCTTTTGCAGGCTTCTGGGATGAGCACTTTAAGACCTGGCATCATGGAAGTATTACTTATTTAAGTAATGTTCTTGACTTTTGTGCAACCGGTTCATTTCAGTCAACTCCTCTTGGCTGCTGCCTATTTCCCAGGTGACTTGAGTCTGCTCCAGTCATTTAAAGACTCATTTGTCACTTTCAACTTATGACTTGGCTTCTTGAGATGACTTTGACTGACACTTCACTCAGTTGTTCCTTAGCTGATACAACTTCAGTCAAGTTCTCGATCTCCTTTCTTGTCCGTACTCAGCTGTTCCATAGCGAAGTTTTCACTTCAGTCTTCAGTTAACTTCTTGTATTTCCAGGCATAGCTGACTTGACTCAGCTTTTCCAGCACTATCTATTACAATGAAAATTACAAGGAAAATGGGGTGCCAACTTTCTAGTTTAAGTTTTACATGGCATTCATCAAAATCTATAAAATAAATTTCCCAACATGAGCTATTATCAGCGCACATATGCACCAAGCACTACACTTAGAAATACCACGACTACCCCAAGAAAGCAATTGCTAAAACACAAACACAGACATACAGACAAAAGAGACAGTTGTATAAACCTAAAACCCCCAAGCAATTTGCTAATGTGCACTATGATTATGGCACTAATAGATGGCAATCTCTTAGAGTCCAGTCTTTTGGCTATATGTTGGTTGGATCATCTTACAACACTAACCCCTCAGGACCCAGTCAAGTATGGGTACCTAAAAACTGATTTCCTTGATTGCAGATTCAAGGAACAACCAAGTGCCATGGAACCTGGTACATGGATAGTGGCTGTTCCATACCTATGACAGGAAACAAGAAAAATCTGTCCAGATTCAAGGAGATTAGAGGTGCAAAAGTCATATTTGGAGGAAATGAAGCTTCACGGGAAATCAAAGGCATGGGATCTATCAAGAAAAATGGATTGGAAATCACATATGTTGCTTATGTTGAAGGCCTCAACTTCAACCTGTTAAGCATCAACCAACTCTGTGATAAAGGCTACAATGTTGGATTCAACATGGGAGTGTGCCAAATCAAAGATGTTGAATCAAATGAATTGTGCTAGAAGAATCAAGACAAAAGAATATGTACGTGGCAGATTGGTCTACTGCTATACCAAGCACTTGTCTGTTAGCAAAGAGCACATTCGAATCAAGTTGGTTGTGGCACAAGAAGTTGAGTCATTTGAATTTCAAGACAATCAACAAGATTGCAAGGAGTCATCTTGTACAAGGATTAGACTCAGTGTACAAGGAAGAAAGTGTACGTGATGCATGCCAGATGGGAAAGCAAATAAAGTCTTAATTCAAGGATAAGCCAAGTCCTTCTTCAACAAGGATATTATATTTGTTGCATATGGATTTATTTGGTCTAATTGAACCAGCCAGCATAAGTGGAAAGAAATACACCCTAGTGGTGGTGGATGACTATTCAAGATATACATGGACAATCTTCATGTGTAAAAAGAATGAAACTTTGCAGAAGTTACCTCAGCTAATGAGAAGAGTTCAAAGTGAAAAAAGCCAAACCATTATAAAAATAAGATCTGACAGAGGAACTGAGTTTGTCAATGGTATAATAAATTAGTATTGTGTTGAAAATGGAATTGCTCATTAGTTATCAACTGCAAGAACTCCACAGCAAGATGGAAATGGCTAAAAGAAGGAATAGAACTCTCAAGGAAGCTGCAAGGACCATGTTCGCTGAAGCTGGATTGCCCAAGAGATTTTGGGCTGATGCCATTAACACAACATGCTATACTCAAAATAGATGCATGATCAACAGGAAATTGACCAAGACTCCCTATGAAATTCGGACAGGGAGAAAGACAAATGTTGGATATTTCAGGATATTTGGATGCAAATATTTTATTCATAACAATGGCAAAGATAATTTGAAGGCTTTTGATGCTAAAGATGATGAAGGTATCTTTTTTGGATACGCAGTTGAGAGTAAAGCCTATAGAGTGCTGAACAACAGGAATATGGTTACATAAGAGTCTATCCATGTGGTTTTTGATGAACATAATGTAAATGGAGAAGACATTGAAGAGTTAGCTGATAAGCTGAATCAACTAACTATGCAGAAGAGTCCTTATGTTGAAGCTGAAGTAAGAGCACTCAACCCAGATGAAGATGAGATAGCTGAATCTCAAAGACAACTGGAAAGTCTACAGCTGAATGGAGATGAAAGGGTTGTAGCTGCGAGACGGCTAAATCCAGCAGACTTACTCTAACCTTTTGTGAGATGGCTGAGAGACCATCCACCACAGTTAGTTGTTGGAGAAGTTAGAGATGGCATAAGAACCAAATCCAGAGCACAGCATGAAACTACATTCACTTGTTTTATTTCCCAGATAGAGCCTAAAGATGTGTCTCATTTATTGGATGACACTCATTGGATTCAAGCCATGCAAGAATAGCTGAATCAGTTTGAAAGAAACAAAGTATGGGAATTAGTGCATATGCCAACCTATCAAAATGTTATTGGCACAAAATGGGTTTTCAGAAACAAGATGAATGAGCAAGGATCTGTTGAAAAAAACAAAGCAAGATGACAAAGGGTATTGCCAAGACGAGGGTATAAATTTTGATGAAACCTTTACTCCTGCTACAAGAGTAGAAGAAATAAGGATGTTTCTTGCTTATGCTGCACATAAGAACTTCATTGTGTACCAAATGGATATGAAGAGTGCATTTTCGAATGGACTGTTAGAGAAAGAAGTCTATGTTGAACAACCTCCAGGTTTTGAGCAGAAAACCATTAGAGATAAGGTCTATAAGCTCAAGAAAGCACTATATGGACGAAAACAAGCACCAAGAGCATGGTATGATACATTGTCTCAATTTCTAACTGACAATGGATTCACCAAAGGCAAAGTTGATAGAACACTCTTCAGAATTCAAGATGGAGAGAGTATACTGCTTGTTCAAATATATGTGGATGACATCATTTTTGGTTCCACAAATAAAGAGCTTTGTGACAAGTTCTCAAACCTCGTACAAGCTAAATTTGAGTTGAGCATGATGGGAGAGCTGACTTTCTTCCTAGGACTTCTAGTCAAGCAAATGAAGAATGGAACATTCATGAGTCAAACAAAATATACCAGAGATTTGATGAAGAAATTTGGTATGGAAGAAAAGTCTTCTATGAAAATTCCAATGAATACTTCAGTCAAGATGGATATGGATGCAGATGGCAAAGCTGTTTATCAAACCAGATATAGAGCTCTCACTGGGTCATTGCTCTATCTAACAGCAAGTAGGCCAAACATCACCTTTGCAGTAGGTGTATGCGCAATATTTGAATCTGCACCAAACGACAGCCACATGACTGCAGCTAAGAGACTCCTAAGGTATTTGAAGGGATGACGTCAGCGTAATAATAACGGTCACAGTAAAAGTTTCATAGTAAGCTATATGATTGGATAAAAATGTTGCTGCATTTAATGCGGGGAATTAAATGCAGTTTTGACGTTCTAATCTTAGCCGTTGATTTTGATCAAAAATTTCAAAATCTGAATTATGTCATTTCACGTCACTTATATACGAAACTTTGCATTTCTCTCTCCTCACGCGAACTATTCATCTTCAAGCAAAGAAAGTATTTTCCCTCTGAACCTTGTGCAAACCCTAGTTCTTTCAAGCAAGTTCTCTCGTATTTTAATCGGTAAAAATTCTGGAAATGGCCCCAAAGTACGATTTCGTGAAGCTCTCAAAGCAAATCCACACTGGTTCTTCAGTGGATTTTGAAGAAATGATCAAGAAGGGTATGGATGAGACCCTAGTCAAGAAGATTGTGGAGATGTTGGAGAAGTCCGGCCCGAAGGACTTTTTGACAATGGAATACACTCATACGTACCTCGAGGAAGTCGCTATGTTTTATGTAAATGCAGAAGTGCAGGATGACAAGATCAAATCTTCCATCCACAGCAAGGTCATCAAACTGACTGTAAAAGACCTCGCTGAGCACTGTTTATTGCCCCTGGAGGGCTTGAAGGACATCTATGAGGCAAATGTCGACTTAGCTGCGGCTTGGAAAGAAATTGCCAAGCCTGAGTGTGCTGCGAAAGTGGTATATACGGCCAAGAAGGAACTGTTGAAAGACGACTATCACAAGCTGATGGATGTCATCTCAAAATATGTTGACAGGAAATTTGGAAGCTTCAATCAGCTGCCCAAAACTAAGTTGATCGTGATGGCTGCGATCATACAAGGAAAGAAAGTTAACTGGGCTAAGTTTGTTTACAGCAGACTCTGCCAGAATGTGTTGAACAGGACCTTTAAGCAGGATGGGTCATTCGGATGCTCTTTGGGCTATGGCATGGTTATTGGCCATCTTATGTAGGTGAAGGGAATTGCATTATGCCATGGAAAACCCTTCCATGTCAACAAGAAAATGTTCAGAGGAAACCTATCAGCAGCCCAGAAAGGAGCCCATGCGAGAAGGGCTGATACTAGTGAGGGGAAATCAGCTAATCCTGGAGACACAATTGAGACCCGTCCACCAAATAAGAAAGTTTTCGTATCCAAGACTGCTTCTACCCCCGCAGCCAAGCCAAAGAAAGCACCTGCTCCTGCAGCCAAGTCCAAGGCTCCTGCCCATGCAGCTGAGTCACCTGCCCATACAGCCGAGACTCCTTCCCACGCATCCGAGTTAGAGGAGGAACACCATATTCCTCCCTATCGTAAACAAGAAGAGAATTGCCAAGTAGAGGAAGGTAGCTACCTCTAAGAAGACTGTCCAAATCCTTACTTTTGATGAATCTGCTAAGATAGAACCAGAAGTTCCACTTGTTTGCCCCAAGAAGAGATGGTTGTTCAAGCAATCTGAGCTTGAAAAGACAGCTGAATCTGGTACTCAGCTGGAGAAAGCAACTGAGATTGTTGGTGATCGAAAGGAGTAGTCTCCGGAAACTATTGATGTATTGATGTAGTCTGTTGATGATGATCGGCAGAGATCCGCCGAAGACCCAACTGTGAGGAAGACAACTGAGGAAAGTGAAATATCCGAGACAACTAAGCCTGATGTTGAAAGAGTTGTCTCCCCTTCTATAACTGATGTTGTTGCATCTGAGGAAGAGCAAGGTCTCTTACCTCCCATTCCGGAAACTAGAGATGAGGTCGATGATGATGATGATGTAATTATAGACTCTCCAGTTTATTCTGATATTCAAAGACACTTAAGAGAGTGGAGAGCATGGAAGTTCGATCACTCAAGGGTACAGTTCACTCGCCTTGAGTTCATTGAAGAAGAAGAAGAGCTTCTCCGATTCCTCTGCGTAAATGATGTCCAATCTGCGCTCAATGAAGAAAACTTGTTAGACATCCTTCGCAATCTCGAAGAGGAAAAAAATGAGAGATCTGTCGAGCAAGCCCGAGCCTTGGAGAAATCCAAGATGTGCGCATTTACAGGCTCTCTAGTGCATACTCACGAGCATCTGATGTGCTCTCAGACATCGATGAGGACATGGATTCTGCTGTTGCAGCTGAAAAGTTGGAAATGCAGCAAGCCTTGCAGGAATCCAAAGCCATGCACGAAAAATGCTTACTAGAAGGCCCAGGAGAGTCCTCCCAAACTTTTATGCAAACTGATCCTTTGAGAGTGGCACAGCAAATTGTGACAGACATTGTCGCGGCCACGTCCCCCGTGCAATCAGAGAATAGCTCCTAGGGAGATGGCGATGAAGCTGGGAATTTGGGCACCCAAGCTAAGCCTACCCCTGAGGAAGGTGTTCTCACACCTACCCCAGCGGCTGAACACTCAGAGCACAAAGCCGCGTCTCTGGAGCACAAGGTGTTCTCACTCTGTAGTAGTGGAGATTGCTGGGGGTTTTGAAGGCCAACGGGAAGTTGAGACTTTCCTTGGTAAATATGATGGAAATAAGAACATCCCTCTATTTGAAGGTGTAGCCACGAAAGAGGTTATTGGTGCCCTTCACGACTCCGTAGAAAATATGACACATCATTTTTAGGATTGGAAGATGAAGCTGAGTCCGTTCAACATGATGATCCTACCATGGACACAACTGAGGATGTTCACAAATCTCAGAGTCAAGTCAGTGAGAAGATGGCACCCATGAAATTCAATTTTGATGATGAGCCAACTCCACAAGTCTCATCATCCTCCGATGAAGCTGATGATACAGCTGAGGACAAGATTACTCAATTGGAATAACCCACTGAGACCAAGTTGAGGCTCAGTCAGCTGGGCAAAACATCTCAAATGCCCCAGCTGGAACCGAGTCATCTGTCAGTGCAGGCTCCCACAACTACAAACGATATCGACTCCATCGGCTCGATTCTGAGGCTCCCTTAGCTGTGACAACTACCAATGAAGCTGCCGCAGCCGAGGCACAACGAGCTGAGTTATCGCAAGCACCTGAGCAACAAGAAATCCCCTATGTGCGCGATGATGCATTCCAAGACATTTTCCCCTTCTCGACTAGAGGGAGAGACAACTGTTGGAGAAAGGAGATACACCGTAAGGGAAGATCCAGTTATTTCCACAGACACGACTGTTCCAGTTGACTTCAATTTTGACGTAGAATAGCCATCAGTTGAATCCAATGGCTAAGCTAAGTTCCGTGACGTCTTTAAGAAAATTTGCAAAGAGATTGAGAAGATGGAACGTCATCAAGCCTCTCTGGACTTGCGCCTGGACAATCGAGATGCCACTCTTACAGCCGATCTGAGAGGCATAATGGTGAGACTACGGGAATGGACTCAACAGCAGACTGCAATGAGAATCGAGCAAGTCCGTTATTTTAAAGCTTTACATGGAAGAATGCTTGTATGGAGTGCTGATAACTCCATATACAAGCAAATGATGAAGGAGTTCATTGAAAGGATACACCAGTCTCACAAAATGGATTTGGATATGTTGCAACATTTCCACAAGAATGAAATTGCCAGACTCGAGAATGCCATGAATGAGAAATTCAGCATTTTCATGGCTGAAATGAAGATAGTAACAGCCAAGTCCAAGGCAACATGCTCAGAATTTTGAACCGCATATGATGCAGCTATCAACAGTCTGGACCTTATCCTCGGAGGAATGTTCTCTGGGGTACCTCTCTCCTTTGATGATGCCAAAAAAGTAGAAGAGGAGTTCCTCAAGGGTTTGAAAGAAGAGAAATTGAAGAAAGGCGATGCAGCTGAGGGGGAAGGAAGTTCAAAGAAATTAAACTTGATGTTCGCTGAAACCCTTCAGCAAGGTCAAGTCACTGCCTCTATCCTCAGCAAACTCCCTGTGACCTTACCAATTGAGAAAGATGTTGTGTCAATGGCAAACAAAAGAAAAATCATTGAAGCAGGATTTGAGGAGTTAGCTGAAAAACAGGATGCTCGTGTTCAAGAAATCATGAAACAATTTGGTGGTCTACCAGCTGGAAAGGACCAGGATGCAATACCTGATGATGGATCTGAGCTTAGATCAATTGAGGAGTTTAAGACTCTTGAATCAGAAGGCTACTTCCAAGGATTGGCTTTGTCTCAAGCCTGGGATTTGTACTGGGAGAAAGGTTTAGCCTTGTGTAAAGAAGCTGATAAGCAGCAGACTTCCAGCAGTCACTCGGCTGGAAAGAAGAAGACTCAAGTACAGTACTCTCCCAGAGGTGGAAGAGTTGATTCAGGTAGAGGAAGAAGTGGTGGTGGAAGAGGATCCCAACCTCAACTAAAACCAAAGGTTGTATCGTATGTGGATCACGAGAAGAAAGGCTTAATCTATAGGGCTGGATATGATAACCTTGCCAACCGACAGGTTGAAAGAAAGAACGATGAAGCTGCAAGGAGGCAAGAAGAAAAAAATCAAAGGCAAACAAGAGAATGGCCCGAGAGGAATCAAAGGGATGACCCTGCTGCCAAACGGGCCTACGAAAAGAATAAGAGAGAATAAGAGGAAAGAAAGAGGAAAAAGGATAATCAAGACAGAAGAAGAGTTGAAGAAGAAAGAGGAATGAAGCAGCAAAGGCGTTGAAGTGTTGCTGCAAATCCCTTCGTGTATTTTTGTTGTAAATACATCTATGTAAGTCTACTGTAATAAGCTTAGTAAATTTCCCTGTAATTTTCACTCCTTATGTATCTTAGCTTTGATATACTATGTTTTGACATGTATACATTTATGTTGCTTTGATACCGAATGTAAACAACTGTGTAAAGGACAATAATGCTATGATTAATAAAAAATATCTATTTTAACCAGATATTTTTTGTTACTGCATTGTCTGTATGTATCTTTGTTGTTTACTTTCTTTGAATGCTTTTAAGTTTTGGCATCATCAAAAAGGGGGAAATTGTTAGGAAATTTATTAAGTAGATTTTGATGATACCATGTAAAACTTAAACTAGGAAGTTGGCACCCCATTTTCCTTGTAATTTGTATTGTTATATACATGGCTGGAAAAGTTGAGTCAAGTCAGCTATGCTAAGGATTACAAGAAGTCAACTGCGGACTAAGTGAAGACTATGTTGTGTGTCAGCTGAGTAATGCCATGAAGGAAGTCAAGGACTCGACTGAAGGAGAGTCAACTGTGAAACATCTGTAAGATGTGTCAGTCAAGTGAACTCAAGAAGCTAAGTCTCAAGTTGAAGTGAAAGTTGAGTTATCCAATGACTGGAGCTGACTCAAGTCACATGGGTACAGACAATAGTTTAGTTAAGACAACTGACTTAGATCCGTTGATTAAAGTCAAGAATATTACTCAATATAGTAATATGTCAAAGCTGTCACGGCTAAAGTGTTAGTCGCAGAATTATGCAAAAGGAATGAACGAATGGAAAACACTGCACCTTGTGTCAGGCACCTGCAATGCTGCGGAGACATTTAATACGAGGAAGGGTCAACATCAAGGGTTGCAGACCAAGACAAGCCAACGAACACAAGTGACATTTGAAACTAGCCTATCTCTTCAACGGGGAAAATTTCAAGTGTGCACTATAAAAGGCTGAGAAAGTTATTGAGAAGAGCAGACCTGAACCACGAACAAGCAAGCAATATTCAAGCATCTAACCTGCAACATTCTCATAAACATTCAAGCAATTCCTCAATCTTCAAACTCGAAGGAAATCGATCCAACACAAGTTGTGAAGGAAAGACAACTTCAAATCTGTTGAAGAGGAAACTTTTGAAGAAATCAAAGAGGTCTACTTTCCAAGCTAGGATTATAGAAAGGTTCCAGGTCGAACCATTATCAAGTTTGTTGGAGGGCTTCGTGATCAAATCCAAGAACTTGAGAAGTGAGCTGAAGTAGCAAGGCAGCTGCCCTGTGAAGAAGCTGAGTCGCAAGAGAAGCCAGTTGTGTGATCAAGGTTGTCTCCAGACTGTTCACCGCTTTGTAAATTGATTTGTTACATAGTGTATTCCTCCAGGAGTTGGATAAGAGAGGATTATAAGAATTACCCCATCTTCGAACCTCTCTAAAATATTTGTGTCATTTAGTTTCAGCAAATTTACTTTCCTGCATATTCATTTTATATCTGCTGATCATATTTGCAATCCAACTGATAAATAACTAAGTGCTAAAAATCAAGTATTTAAAACAAGATAAAATCTAATCTAAGGGTGTTAAGTCTTCCGTTGTTAAAAACCAATCAGCCAAGTTAAGTATTTGGCTTGAGCAGCCAAGTTATACTATTAACAACTCTATCGATTCTGTTGAGTGGGTCACTTAGCTGAAAAGCCAACTTAGCTGTCCATCAAGGACACAACTGTTTGAGTCAACTCTGTTGAATTATTTTAAAAGGACTAACTAAAAAATTTGGTAAGGTTTATTCAACCCCCCTTCTAAACCTTACTTTACACCCCTTGGGACCTTCAGCGAGGAACGAAACATTAGGACTTTTATTTGCCCATTCAAGCATCGTTATTTTTAACAACTAATCGAGGTAGGGATTTCTTTACATATTTTAAGAGTTAATTTAATTGTCTATATTAAATGTTTATATACATAATTTCATGAATTGTTTACTTGCAAATGTGATTTTAATAGTTGAATTGACGTGAATATTATACGTGAAATGTTCTATGATTATTTGTGTTTAATGGCAAAGTATATGTGTGGCTTTGGTCAATAGGAAAGTACATGTGTGGCTTCGTCCAAATGGTAAAGTATGTCTTCGGCCAATGACAAGTAGACTTCGGCCAATGGCTAAGTATATGTGTGGTTTCGACCAAATGGCAAAGCATGGCTTCGGTTATTTGCAAAGTATATGTGTGGGTTCGACCAATGGCAAAGTATATGTGCTCTAGTTCATTAAATTATGTTGTTTTATATTTAATATGGACAATTAGAATCCCTACTGAGTATGCACTACTCACCCCTATTATTCAAACTATTTTCAAATTAAATGGGTGGATGCGACGCGGATGCTGGGAATAGCCGAAGACTTTACACTTTAGTTATTTAAATTTTAGAACTGTTGACCGATTTTTAAATTGAAACAAATGTGACGTACTATCTTCTAATTTATTGTAATTGTAGGTCCCAAGGGGTGTAAGTGTAAGGTTTAGAAGGGGGGTTGAATAAACCTTACCAAATTTTCGATTTAGTCCTTTTAAATATACGAGTTGATTCTTCACTTTGTGTCCTTGATGGATGATCGATTAAGTCAATCAAGAGAGTTAGTCTCTCTGAGACTCAACCGAGTTGTTGATGGAATAACTCAGTTGTTGACTCTAAATTAACTCATTTGTGGTTTTGTTTTTTGGAAGACTTAACACCCTTAAGTTTGATTAAGTGAGAGTTTAGTCTTTGGGTTTAGTACTTGTATTATCAAATGGATAGCAAATTTATCAAAGATATATAGGCGTTAAAAATGCAGGAATTAAAATCTTTGAAATGTAAATGACACAGTGAAATTTTTATAGAGGTTCGAAGATGGGGTAATTTTACTCCTCTCTTCTCCAACTCCCGGAGGAATCCACTAGGTAATGATCGTTTACAAAGTGGTAACAGTCCGGATACAAGTCTTGATCACACGGTGACTTGATCCTTTGGGACTCGATCCGAGACGCCTTGATCACTCACCGGCTTCTCTTACGACTCGGCCTTCTTCACAGGCAGTGCTTGCTACTACAGCTCACTTGCTCAAGCTCTTTGGATTTGATCACGAAACCCTCCAAAAGCTTAAGACTTGGTTCGACCTTGAACCTTCCTACAATCCTTCGTGGAATGTAGACCCCTTTTCTTCAAAAGTTTCCTCTTCAACTGATTGAAGTTATCTTTCCTTCACAGGTGAGTGTTGGATTGATGTGCTTCGTAATGTAGGCTTGAGGATTAATCTTGAATGATTTGAGAGTATTTCTGGGTATGATTTGATTGATTTCTTGAATGTTCGTCGTTCGGGGTCTCCTACTCTCAGAGTCATTCCTCAGCCTTTTATAGTGATCTTTCAAAAAATTTCCCATTGAAGAGATAGGCTTATTTTTGAAAGTCACTTGCAGTCGTTGGCTTGTCTTGTTGCCGTCCTTGGAATTGCCATTTCCTCGTATGAATTGTTCTTTCACCTTTTCGAGTTCGACACGGTGTAGTGCTTCCCATTGGTTCATTCCTTTTGCACGCTCGGGACCGAGCACTCGAGAAAGGTGGTATGGAGATATTACTTGTTTAAGTAATTCTCTTGATTTCTCGTGCAACGGATCTTTTCTGATTATCTCGACTTGACCGCATTTCCTTGCTTTCCCAGGTGACTTAGAGTCGACTTCCAATCATGGATGACTCTTCTTGTCACTTCAACTTGAGACTTAGCTTTTCTTGAGTTGACTTGGTCGATACTCCACTCACCGCATCTCACCGCTTGCTTCTTGAGAGAGTTCCCATCTACTCTTCTTTGCCATACTCTTGTCTCCCAATGAGTCTTCCTTTTAGTCTTGATTGTCTTCTTGCATGTTAGGGCGTAGCCGACTTAACTCGGCTTGGCCAACTCTATTTATTACAATACATTTTACAGCAAGAATTGGGGTGCCAACTTTCTATTCTAAGTTTTACATGGCATTCATCAAAATCTAAACAATAAATTTCCTAACAATTTCCCCCTTTTTGATGATGCCAAAACTTAAACCATTAAAAAATGCAAACATCAAAGATACATACAGATAGTGTGTTGACATAGAATGTATGCGCAGAATCAATTCTTTTATTGATCATATCATTCTTGTTCTTTTACACAATTGTTTACAAGGTGTATCAGAGTACATATTTGCCTACACAGAAAAGTAAAGAATTTATAGCTTTATTACAGAAGACTTACATTGTATGTATTTACATAGTGAAATACACGAAGGGTTGGACAACAACACTTCATCTCCTTCGTTGTCTCCTTCTTTCATCTTGTTCAGCATCTTCTTCTCTTCTTCTCTTTTTCTCGTCGTCAGCTGCCTTCTTTTTCTTTTCATATGCCTTCCTAGCAGCTTCATCTTTTCTTATTCTTTCCTGTCTCTCCTCCCATAGCTGAGTTTGTCTCTTGTTTTCTTCTTCTATTCTTTTTGCATACTCAGCGTTAGTTTTAGCCACTTGCAAATTTGCCACTTGGTCAAGCCCACCAAGATAGATCCCTCCTTTCTTTCCTAGATCTACGTATTCAATATTCTTGGGCGGAGGCCTAGGTTTGAAGCTTCTTCCTCCACTCTCGCTTCTTCCTCTACCTCTACCTCGGGCGTATCTTATCTTGTGGGTCTTCTTCTTTCCGGTGAGTGACCGGCGGAGTGACCAGCAGAGCGATCGCGGTAGTCTGCTTTGCTGTCGCCTTTCTTCTTCACATAATGTGAGACCCTTTTCCCAAGACAGGTCCCAAGCTTGAGCCATAGACATATTTGCAAAGTATCCTCAGATTCGAGCGTTTTAAATTCATCAACGACCGTGGCTCTGTCCCGACATCCGAAATGGCATAAGTGTCTCTCTCTCTTGGAATGCCTCCATGTTCTTTCAAGATGTTCATAACTCGGGACATCCATTCTTCCTTCCACTTCCTTCATCCTCGCTTCAATTGTTTTTCTCTTTTCATCCATAGATACAAAGCAGAGTGTTGGAGTGGCAGAGTCACTGGGGGAGTTTGTGCCGATAATGTCACCGTGACGGGACCCTGTTGAGGGGTTTGTGCAATCATCAAGGTCATATCTTTTGATCCTTCCCCCTCGCAGATTTTCCTTTCTTCTGTTTTAACACTTCCTCGGTGATTTTCCCTTCGCGATTTGCTCCTTCCTTTTCAACTTCGGATCCCCTTGCGCGCTTTAGGTATTCCTCTTCCCCTTTTTGGCATCATCAAAGGAGAGAGGAACGCCGGAAATAGACTTGCAAGCGGGAAGTCAAGCCTGGCGATAGTTGAGTTTTGTCTCGAGTCCGCTGCAGAGTATGCAAGACGAAATTGCATCGAGTAGCGTTGGACTCTGTTGAAATCGGCTTCATCTCGGCCATGAGAAGGCTGAATTTTGTATTCATGGTCTCTTCCAAACGTCTGTAGATCACTCTTTTTTGCTCACGCAAAGCGAGCCTTAACCTCGGCAATGTGAGCTTCATGCATGTGCTCAATATGTTCTCTCGGCTTCGTTTTTGCATCGGCATTTTCACTCTCCACACCAGCCGACTTGTTGAACAATGTCGAAGTATCTCACTTGTTCCACACGCATTGTTTCTTCTTGTTGCCACCATTCCCCGATCCGGATCTGTTATGCCTCTTAAATCGCCAGTGAGATTGGCATCTCTGTTGTCGATCGCATATCCATAGAGGCCTCGATGCCTCTCCATCCGTTCAATCTCGTGAATAATGCCTTGAACACTTCGCGGACTTGGTGATTCTTCCGTCGCGGTGATGGCCATGCGGCGTCAAAATCATAATCGGTTGGAACAATGGTGCCGATTGAAAAACGGAGCTGGTGCGTGATAGCGTGCTTGTTCGTTTTTCGACTCTTCATGGAGTTCGGTATCTCCAAAGTGAAAAAGGAAAAGATTCTACAAAGGATTCATCACCGCCAACCGGGATCTGTTTCATGATGATGAGCGGTGCGCGTGAAGTTCTTTTGGGAATCGATCTGCTGCAGCCTTGAGGAGCATGCGCGATGACGCCGGTTCATTTGGGTTTTGTTGTGAAGTGGTCCGGTTTGCGAGCCTCACTGTCTCAACAACCGTTGGTCTCAATCGATTTTTCCAATTGCGTGGCGGTCCTCGGCCTTATAAGTAGCGTCATCGGACGATGATGAGATTTCCATTGGTGGCTCATCATCAAAATTAAAGGTTTGTGAGTAGTCTTGGGATCGACTTTGCTCGTGCTTGGAACATCCATGGTGAGTCTTTTGGATGCTGTCACGGGGATGACTCAGCCTTCTTCTTCTTCGCCTTCCGATCCTAGAAAGGTTACATCGGGATTATCCTGGGAATCATGAAGTGCGCTTATCTCCTTCTCGGATGGGTCGATGATAGCGGGAGGGATGTTCTCTACTTGACTTCTTTACCCCGGGAAGTCTCAACCTCCCGTGGGCCTTCATTACCTCCGGCAGTCTCTCTTTGGCGAGGCCTTGGTCCTCCCTTTCGACGATGTGTTAGCATTTGTCTTAGTGTCTTCTGTGGTGGCATCCATTGGAGTCTCAACTCCATGGATTGCACTTTCATCGCCCAGATTGTTAACTCCCGGGTTGTTCCTTCCTCGTGCCTCGACCGCATCAGCGGTGTCATTAGCCTTGAGCGATTGACACCTCACCGAGAGGCAGTCTCAATCGCTATCTCGAGCTTCATTGATGGCAACTTGTTGTTCTTCTTGTGTTTGTATTTTCTCTACTTCGCCTCCTTGATTCGTTGTGGAGGAGACATCCTCCAACCTTGCTGCAGCGGTGGAGGGAGTTTCCCCTCGGTGGCGCACCCGGTGAGTGACTTGGAATAGGGTCACTCGTCTCCAAACTCCCGGTTGTTTCGATTAAATGTTCAGCCGTTGGGGTAGGTGGTAAAACACCTTCAATAGGGGTTGGCTCGATTGGGGTCCCCACTATCGCAGTTTCATCGCCACGCCCCTTATTGCCTTCTTCCGAGTGAGTGGGAAGTGGTGGCAAAGAACAACAACTTGATGGCGATTTCTTTGAACCACTCCCATTGGATCAATTTCGGTTGTGTTCGAGGACTCTCCTTGTCCCTCCATCGTCTTTGCTCGTGAAGGATTCTTGATTCGTGCAATGCTTGCTGCATTTGCAACTCTTCTATGGCGCAAAGACATTTTCCGATCCTCATCGAGTGTCGGAGAAGTCATCAAGGAGAGGATGTGTGTGTTACGTAGTGGGAGATAGAGATAGGATCTTTGGCCTTCTCACGTGCCTCGCCTTCCTCTCGCATGCTTTTCTTTCTCCTTGTCCTTGTAGATCTGCAGGATGTCCGTGCGATTGTCTTCATCCGATCTTTGGGACAAAGTGGTCGACCCAAGAAAGCTCAACAGTTCCTCTTCTTCTTCTATAAACTCAGGCCGTTGGAACTGTTCCCTGGATCGACTCAATTCCATTTCCTCCACTCTCGCAGACGATTTTGGATGTCTGGGTAAAGTGGGGATAGGATCATTACATCACTATCCGCTCTAGCGAGTTCTTCTTGTGCTTGGTGTGTGAACTACGATTGTGTCTTCGGGTTGCCTCTGTTGATCGCCTTCACAGACTTGGTCTGTTTCATCAATTACATCCGGAGACTCTACTTCTCCATTTGTCTCGAGATCTGCTCGGTGAGTGGTCGACTCAGCCGGTTTCTCAAGCTCGGAGTGCTTGACAATTCTTCTTCGATAGTTGGTCAAAGCTGCCAAATTTGATGTCGATACATTTGGCAACTATGTCCAACAACTTGTGATAATCCTCCTTCAAAGCATCTCTTGTTTGATGTATACACTATTTTATCAAAGACAATCGGGCTTGGCTATTTCTTTCCAAGCATCGGCCAGGTTTACATCGGCCGTTAATCTCTCGATGCTCCTTCATTTGGTAGTGAGCAATGTTCACCAAATCCTTGGCGAGATAGTCACCGCTTTCCGTGAAGCAGATGACTTTGACTTTATTCCTTCATCGTGAATCTCAACATTCACGAGAATTTGCGACTTCCTCCACATATGTCATCGGATACTCTTTGCGTCGAAACGGTTTCGGCCGGGGACGTTTCCAACTTTTTAGCGATTTTCTTCACTAGGGTGTCGTCGGACCCCTGTTTCATCATTCGTCGAAATCCACCGTAGAGAGGTGTGGATTTGCTTTCCTAACTTGGTAAACTCATAAGTTGGTGCCATTTTTCGGATTATATCGAAGAAAAACTCGAAATTGATTTGAAGATAGATAGGGTTTCGAGAGAATTTTTGCCTTTGCTTTTGAGAGAAAGAAATGAATAGTTTTAGAAGTGTGAGAGAAACGGACGAAAATGGTTTAAATATGGTTTATGAAAGGGCGTGCGGGTGGTTTTTGAAATGTGATCGAAATCAACGGCTTAGATTTTGCACGCCTATTTAGCATTTAATGTCTCGTATTTAATGCGGCAAAGCATTTATATCCAATCATAAGCTTGGTGTGCGGCTTTATGTCCGTACACATCATCATTATCCGACGTATTTCTTAAAACATTCCCGCTTAGTCAAAACGATTGCGTTTTTGTCATTTTGCTCATAAGTGACTCAAACTTATCCCTTAGCCGATTTAACTCTACTTCACGAGTTCTCTTGGTGACTCATTATCTATCACCGACTCGGTGTATTGTCTTTCCGTCTGGTGATTTACTTATTGATTTGTGAGTTGACTCTTTTTCCCTTTTTGTGTTCCATTTCTTTTCTTTGATTTTTCCGAGTGTCACTCACTCAATTAACCCTAACTCATGTTTGAGTTCTTCAAATCTTGACTCACGTAATGGTTTTGTGAAGATGTCGGCTAGTTGTTTATCGGTTGAGATATATTCCAGGATGATGTCCTTCTTTTCAACATGATCTCTTATGAAGTGATATCGACATCAATGTGCTTTGTTCTTGAATGCAACACACGATTTTGAGTGATTGCAATTGCACTTGTGTGTTATCACACATGATTGGAATTTCTTTTTCCTCAACTTCATAGTCTCTCATTTGTTGTCTCATCCATAGGACTTGGGCACAACATTTGCCCATGACTATGTATTCTCGCCTCATTTGTAGAGGTGGCTATTGAATTTTGCTTCTTGCTAAACCAGAAATCACTGTTTCCTAGCATTTGACATGTTCTGAAGTGCTCTTCTGTCCACTCTACATCCAAAGATAGTCGTCGAATCTGAATAGCCAATTAGCTTGAATCCACCTTCCTTTGGATACCATAGGCCTAATTCTTGGCTTCCTTTCAAGTATCTCAATATTCTCTTATTTCTTTGTCATATGGCTCTCTTTTGGAGCAGATTGAAATCTTGCACATACACCTACAAACAAAGGTGATGTCCGGCCCGCTTCTTTGTGAGATAGAGAAATGATCCAATAAGTGCTCAGATCTTGTTTGATCTGAGGCTTGCCATCCGCATCCATGTCCATTTTTCCTTTGATGTGTTCATTGGTATTTTTCTGAAGACTTCTCCTCCATACCAAACTTCTTCATTAAATCTCGGTGTATTTTGTTTGACTTATGAAGGTTCCATCCTTCCTTTTGTTTCACTTGGAGTCCAAGGAAGAATGTCGACTCTCCCATCATGCTCATTTCAAATTTACTTTGCATGAGGTTTGAAAACTTTTCACTGACTCTTTGTTTGTAGATCCAAAAATGATGTCATCCACATATATTTGAACAAGCAAGATACTCTTTTTGTCTTGAATTTAAAAAGTGTTCTATCTACTTTTCCTTTTGTGAATCCATTTTCGATTAGGAATTGTGACAAGGTATTATACCAAGCTCACGGGTGCCTGTTTCAATCCATATAGAGCTTTCTTGAGTTTGTATACCTTATCTCCAAGAGTCTTACGCTCAAATCACGGAGGTTGTTCAACATACACTTCTTCTTCCAATAAACCATTTAGGAATGCACTTTTTACATCCATCTGATATACAATGAAATCCTTGTGAGCAGCATAGGCAAGAAACATCCTTATAGCTTCCAATCTTGCTACAGGGGCAAATGTTTCGTCAAAATCTATCCCTTCTTCTTGGCAATATCCTTTGGCTACTAGTCTTGCTTTGTTTCTTACCATAGAACCTTCCTCGTTCATCTTATTTCTAAACACCCATTTGGTGCCAATAACATTTTGATGTATGGGTCTTTGCACTAATTCCCATACTTTATTTCTTTCAAACTGATTCAGCTCTTCTTGCATAGCTTGAATCCAATGTGTGTCGTCCAAAGCTTGTGACACGTCTTTGGGCTCTATTTGTGAGATGAAGCATGTGAACATAGCTTCTTGTTGAGTTCTGGATCTTGTTTTGACACCTTCTTTTATATCTACAATTACAAGTTCTGGTGGATGATCTCTCAGCCATCTTACATCAGGTTGGAGTGAGTTAGTTGGATTGATCGACTTGCGGTAACCGTGTGTTGTTTTGTGGTTAGCTCTCTCGTAATCACTTTTGCAAATTCTCCAAATTGTTTTTGAGATTCGGCAATCTCATCTTCTTCTCGAATTGATGATTCCGGCTTGACTTCAAAGATAGGGACTCTTCGTATGGTTGGATGATTCAGTTTATCGGTGACTCTTCAATGTCTTCTCCATTTACATTTGGCTCATCGAATACTACATGAATGGATTCTTCGTAACCATAGTTCTTTTGTTGAGTATCTGTAGGCTTTACTTTCATTTGAGTATCCTATGAAGATTCCTTCATCAGCTTTAGCATCAAAAGCCTTTAGGTTGTCTTTGCCATTGTTGTGGATGAAGCATTTACATCCAAATATTCTCAAATATGCAACATTTGGTTTTCTTCACCCAAATCTCATAGGAGTCCTTGTCATTTGTCTATTTATCATACATCTGTTTTGGGTGTAGCAAGTGTGTGTTGATTGCTTGACCCAAAATCTTTTTGGTAACCCCGCTTCCCTAACATGGTCCTTGCCGCTTCTTTGAGGGTTCTATTCCTTCTTTCTCGCAACTCCATTCTCTTTGTGGAGTTCTTTGCTGGCCGATAGTTCATGACCAATACCATTTTCAACACAAATCGAGTTATTATTCCATTGACAAATTCAGTTCCTCTGTCGATCTTATTTTGATAATGGTTTGACTCTTCTCGTTTTGAATTCTCTTCATCAATTTGTGGTAGTTTTTGTAGAGTTTCTTTCTTCTTACACATGAATATTGTCCATGTATATCTTGAGTAGTCATCTACTACCACCAAGGTGTATTTCTTTCCACTTCTTTCATTTGGTTCCTTTGGGCTAAATAGATCCATATGAAGCAGATGCAATATTCTTGTTGAGGATGGGCATGTCTTTTCTTTGAATGACGACTTGATTTGCTTTCCTTCCGACATGCATCACATATACTCTCCTTCTTGTATATCGAGTCGGAAGTCCTTCTACAAGATGACTTCTTGCCGACTTGTTAATTGTTTTGAAATTCGGGTGACTCGGCTTTTTGTGCCACAACCAACTTGATTTGATTGTGCTCTTTTTTTGTAGAGAGTGTTGGGTGTTGCGGTTGACCAATCCACTACATACATATTTTTTGTCTACATCCTTGCAAAGACAACTTCATTTGATTCAATATCTTTGATTTGGCCTATTCCCATGTTGAATCCAACGTTGTAGCCCTTGTCACATAGTTGTTGATGCTTGCTTAGCAGTTGAAGTTGAGTCCTTCAACATATGCAACGTCTGTGATTTCTAATCCATTCCTCTTGATGGATCCAATGCCTCTTATTTCACCAGGAGCTTCATTTCCACCAAATATGACTTTTGCTCCTTTAACTTCTGAATTTTGATAGATTTTTCTTGTTTCTGTCATGTGTCCGGGCGACCACTATCCATGTACCAGGTTCCTTGGCACTCACTGTTCCTTGAACCGCAATCAAGGAAATTAAGTTTTAGGTACCCATACTTATGCGGGTCCCGAGGGGTTAGAATTGTAAGATGATCCAACCAACTTATAGCCAAATGATTTGACTCTAAGGGGTTGCCATCTATCGAGTGCCATAATCATAATTAATCCTGGCAAATTGCTTGGGAATTCTAGGTTCATACAATTTGTCTCTTTTGTCTCGTATGCCCGCATATGTGTTTTAGCAATTGCCTTTCTTGGGTAGTTGTGGTGTCTTTGAGTGTGATGCCTAGGTGCATAGGTGTGTTGATGAAAGCTCTTATACTTTTGGAATGGCCTTTGTTGAGTTCTTGGCCTTTGCCATTTGGGCTTATATTCCATAAGTCTATGCTGATAGTTCACATTATTCCAATCAGCTTGGCTTGGATATTTTCTGCCATTCCCATCATATGTATTTCTTTTATGGATTTTACGGGATTTTTGGTAGCTCGCTTCTTTTTTCTGAGTATTTTTTGTTAGGAGTTTCTTTGAGGACTCTGGTGAATCTCTTCTCTGTTTGTCCTTTCAAAGACACTCAATCGGTTGTTTTCCTTTTCCTTTGTAACCAAGGCCGGTTTGCTTATTATTGTGCTTTGGAGTGAATGTGTGTGCAACATTTAGAGTTTTGGATTTTTCAGACTCTTCATGACTTGAAGATCCTTTTTCCAAAATTACTTTTGAGGTTTGAGATAGCACAGAGGAATTAAATCCTAAGCTGTCTTGTCTCCACATTCTCTTTGACTCATAATAAGATCATCCAATGATTTAGATGCCTTAGTGAATGAGGCAATAACATTCTTGAGGTCATTCTCCCTCTTTTCTATAGCAGCAATTTCTCGCTATTAATTTAGCATTTTCAGCCTTTAAACTTTCATTCTCATCACTATTTGACTTAGAGTACTCTCGGCTCCTTAGTCGGCTTTGAGTTTTGACTTTTGAGTAGGTTGTTTTCCTC
This sequence comes from Rehmannia glutinosa, assembly GCA_016081115.2. Classification (NCBI taxonomy): domain Eukaryota; kingdom Viridiplantae; phylum Streptophyta; class Magnoliopsida; order Lamiales; family Orobanchaceae; genus Rehmannia; species Rehmannia glutinosa. The sequence continues at coordinate 57,867,612 of CM071935.1, read as the reverse complement.
ATTCAATAGTGTGTGTGAGGATTTAATGTATTCAAAATCTTTCATCATTTTGCCTAATGAATCATAAAGATCAGTGGGTGATGAAGTGTGTGTGTGTCGATCACTATCACTAGTGTCCGAGTTTGTTGAGTTAGATTGTACCTCATCTTCTTGGGAGTTGATCTTGTTCTTTGGCCATCAAGCGGATCGAGCTTCTTCTTCGAGTCACTTGAGTAGTCGGCTTCACTGCTGCTCTCGAATCATTGTCTCTCTTGACTTGTTTTTTGTGATCTCATGACCATCATTGCCTTTTTCCTTTCTTTCTTCTTTCTCTCAAGACCTTTCTTTCTTCTTCATCCTGTATTTGTTGACTACGAGGATATGGATCAATGGCATAGTGACAATCAATGTCGCTTGTCCCGCATTTCTTTAGCCCGTTTTGCATGATTTGACTTTATTGAACATGGCTTTGTCAAGGTTTTGTAAAGGATGTCCTTGGCTACATTGTCCAGGTTGTATCTTTTTTCTGTCATCATTTGTCCACTCGGTTCTTGGTTTTTCAACCATGTAGTGCGGGAGCAACATCTTCTTCTCCTTCATTTTTGCAACTCTTCGATGTTTGTGTTCGCTTTTAAGATTTGCAGAGGCCCATCTTCTATCACTATCCACATCTCATCATGTAATCTTTGATAGATGAGCTCGCATACGAATTTTCCAATCATCAAATTCTTCAATAGTGAACATAGGGATGCGTGTCAAATTTGCTTCCATTATAATAACTTTTAATGATAAAAAGAGTTTCGAAAGTTTAAGTACTAAAGCAGATTTTGAAAAGTTTGGAGATCTAGTTCAAGTAACCGGTGCGGAGGGTTCAATGAACCAACCGCTCGATACCACTTGTAGGTCCCAAGGGGTGTAAGTGTAAGGTTTAGAAGGGGGGTTGAATAAACCTTACCAAATTTTCGATTTAGTCCTTTTAAATATACGAGTTGATTCTTCACATTTTGTGTCCTTGATGGACGATCGATTAAGTCAATCAAGTAGAGTTAGTCTCTCTCTGGACTCAACCGAGATGTTGATGGAATAACTCATTTGTTGACTCTAAATTAACTGTTGTGGTTTTGTTTTATTGGAAGACTTAACACCCTTAAGTTTGATTAAGTGAGAGTTTAGTGTTGGGTTTAGTACTTGTATTATCAAATGGATAGCAAATTTATCAAAGATATATAGGCGAGTTAAAAATGCAGGAATTAAAATCTTTGAAATGTAAATGACAAGTGAAATTTTTATAGAGGTTCGAAGATGGGGTAATTCTTCTACTCCTCTCTTCTCCAACTCTGGAGGAATCCACTAGGTAATGATCGGTTTACAAAGTGGTAACAGTCCGGATACAAGTCTTGATCACACAACGGTGACTTGATCCTTTGGGACTCGATCCGAGACGCCTTGATCACTCGGTGGCTTCTCTTACGACTCGGCTTCTTCTTCAGGGTTGCGCTTTGCTACTACTGACTCACTTGCTCAAGCTCTTTGGATTTGATCACGAAGCCCTCCAAAAGATTAAGACTTGGTTCGACCTTGAACCTTCCTACAATCCTTCGTGGAATGTAGACCCCTTTTCTTCAAAAGTTTCCTCTTCAACTGATTGAAGTTATCTTTCCTTCACAGGTGAGTGTTGGATTGATGTGCTTCGTAATGTAGGCTTGAGGATTAATCTTGAATGATTTGAGAGTATTTCTGGTTATGATTTGATTGATTTCTTGAATGTTCGTCGTTCGGGGTCTCCTACTCTCAGAGTCATTCCTCAGCCTTTTATAGTGATCTTTCAAAAATTTGCCCGTTGAAGAGATAGGCTTATTTTTGAAAGTCACTTGCGTCGTTGGCTTGTCTTGTTGCGATCCTTGGAATTGCCATTTCCTCGTATGAATTGTTCTTTCACTTTTTCGAGTTCGACACGGTGTAGTGCTTCCCATTGGTTCATTCCTTTTGCACGCGGGGATGAGCACTCGAGAAAGGTGGTATGGAGATATTACTTGTTTAAGTAATTCTCTTGATTTTGCGGCAACGTATCTTTTATAGTTATCTCGACTTGACCGCATTTCCTTGCTTTCCCCAGGTGACTTTAGTCGACTTCCAATCATGGATGACTCTTTTGTCACTTCAACTTGAGACTTAGCTTTTCTTGAGTTGACTTGATCGATACTCCACTCACCGCATCTCATCTCGTTTTCTTTGATAGAGTTCCCATCTACTCTTATTTGCCATACTGTTGTCTCCCAGTGAGTCTTCCTTTTAGTCTTGATTGTCTTCTTGCATGTTAGGGCGTAGGTGACTTAACTCGGCTTGGCACTCTATTTATTACAATACATTTTACAGCAAGAATTGGGGTACCAACTTTCTATTCTAAGTTTTACATGGCATTCATCAAAATCTAAACAATAAATTTCCTAACAGTAATATTATTAAGATGGATTTTCAATCTTAGCTAATACTATAGGGTTGCTTATTTCAGAATTATTTTCAGTAATCTATTTTAAACTTCATGATTGTTTTCGCCTGAGTTATCTATTTTATTTTAAAATATATACAACAATGGTAAGTGGCGCAACGAAATTTTTATAATTAGACTATGTTTTATAAAATCAAAGTAGCCCAACGGAAGTTTGATGGATTTTTGGATTTATTAATAAAATGGTTCCACTTGTTTTTGAAGAACTATGTACTTGTTTTCATATTCAAACTAATGTGACATACTCTCTTTTAATTTATTGCAATATTGTTAGGATGAATTTCTAATCTTAATGAATATTCTAAACTTATTTCTTTAAGACTTATTGTTAGTAATTTATTTCAAATTTCATTGTAGCTTCCACTCGAATTATTTATTTATATTAAAAAAATTCACTATTTACTTTAGTGACGCTCAAATATCATTTATAAAAAGTGGGGCGTTACAGGTGGTATCAGAGCAGGTCCACCTTCTTGAAGACTTGCAATTTCATTTATTTAAAAATGAAAAAGAAGGCTATCCCTCCATCGCGCGACATCCATTCAGGTAATATTTAGTTATTGCAATAATTTGTGAAATCTTGAGAAATTGCAATGTTATATGAACTTGTTTGTATCTTGTGATTATTTTTCATAAATATTATCTATGTGCTAATTTTCTGTTTGATTTCATGACTCACAATTATTTGCTTGTTCGGCATGATTCAAATAGAAAATCTTTGTAAATGGCGAATCATAATTGACTATAGCGGTTAGCCATCCATAATTTATTTAAATGATATGTGATAGAGTAAAAATAATGACTTATATGATTACTGATGTAAATTTTGTAGTATGACTCATTCGATTAAAACTGATAGAAAGTCTAATATATGTGGAATTACACGTTGAAATGAGTTAAACATAAATATTTTATCGTCACCATAGATTAGCCGCCGTGAAGGGACAATTCTAACTCATCACTTAACTACAACCAAGTATCCAAAATTTCTCAATCAACATAGTAAACCCAATTTCAATGACGAATTTTTTTTCAAGCCGGATAGTTTGTAATACCCGACTTAAGATTTGATATTTCTCATCTTTTATGTTATTATTATTAATATTATAACTAATATTATTATTAGTCTTAATATTTCTTCCTTTATTATATTAAGATATTATTATTGAGCTACCATCAATCCAATTTAACCCAATCTCTTTCAATGGTCTAGTCATAAATTTTGATTTATCAAAGCTCAAACTCCATTTAATTTAGATAAGCTCGAGTTCCACTAAATTTATCATATATGTTAATGGTATTATTAATATTATTACTATATTATATTAATTATTTTATTCATTTGTGTAAATAAGAAAAATAATGGTTGATTTATATTTCTATAAAGTAGATATAGTATAACAATTTATTTTAAGTTGGAAGGAGATTTTAATGTGAATTTTATACACAAATAGATAAGCTTAAATCTCTCATGGCACAATTCAACTAGTTTGAAATTTCTAATAATATTTCCTTCATATTTTTTTATCCAGCGAATGAACAGTTATAGGTATAACACTCCATAATTTTTATATTTGGATAAGTTAATTATGAAGTTTAGAATTTTTCTTAACATTGGCCTTATATAAGAAAAACTTTAGATTTATTTATTTATTTAGTTGACCCATTATGTTATAAACCCAATTGATAAATTTGGATTTAAAATCCTGTAGTATTTTTACGTATCAAATTAGAAAATCTTATTTCAAATAAAATAAAATATTTTATCATACATATCCATTATACTTAACCTATTACATGCCAATTAGGATTTTTAAGCTTCAACTAGATAAGTAGTTTTATATTTACCAATTTATAGAACTGTATTTTCTCTCAAATCAGTTTTCTCACTCTCTTCAAGCCTATACAAATACTTATTTACAGATATTCCAAGGATTTGGTTTTATCTACACACGTATTCTACACCCTCTTTCCCATGTTTCATGTTTAGAAAATAATCAACCACTCCTCCCTCAATATCTATATATGTCGAGCAGAAAAAGTAAAATCCACAGTTCTATTCCTTCATGCCAAATTCTCTCACGTACTCTTGGCAAATGATTTCACCAAGTAACATCCTTTTTCAGAAGAAAAAAAAAACAACAACAGGGGCTAAGACTATTTTTGTTATAAAAGCAACATCTGAACATTGTTTGCCAGAAATTGGGGGGAAGGGGGACGGAGATGATAGTTGTCGACCAAGCATAGGGAGAGGAGAATTGAAGAGAGTGAGAAATGGTAATCTTGGAGTTGTGTGTGTGTGTTAGTGTGGGTTTGTACGAGTTCTTGACGAAACAGAGTTCGAGGTGGGTAGCCGGTAGTCCTACGGCCTTATTGTCATTGGTGGCCGGAGAAAGAAGAAAAAGGGAGGTTGATCGGCGGATTGTGTAGAAAAGATGAAGGAGATGGTTCCAGGCCTGGTTTCGTCTGTGTTTGCGGGTTTTTAGTGTGTGAAATGCATTTTTTAGACTGTGGTGTTTTCCACACTGTGGTGCTTCGGGGTGGTTGGCCATGTCCTAGTTGGAAGTGAGGGAGCCGATGGGTGGGGATTAGAAGAGAAGAGGAGGACGATGAATAGTTTTGGAGGAGATGGGTTCTTCATTTTTCTTAAGCAGAGGGGCTGCTGATAGAGAATTAGACATAAAGTTGGACCTAATGAAAATTGTATTCTTTTCATTTCAGCCCTAGAACTTTCTATTAAGCCCTAAATCCCAAATCAAAGTTTCTGCCTTTTTCAATTTAACCCCAGGAAGTTTCACTTTCATCCTAAATTCAAATTCAGCTTTTAGAAACTCCAATTCAGCTCTTAAAGACCAAATTATACTTTCTGAATTTTTAGTTTAACCCCACAATGTTTTAATTTAGTCCAAAATCCTAAATTTATTTATGTTTTCTTTCAAAATGCTTCCAAAAAATATATTTTTGGTCAAGTTCCTTCTATTAAGAACCTTAGGGCATTACATAAGTACTTTTACTACAAGTTAGAACTTAAATTTTTTTCCACTCACCTAATTATGTCAATACCTATTGTAGGTGGCGAGGAACTGAACCAGTAGGACTTTTATTTGCCCGTTCAAGCATCGTTATTTTTAACAACTAATCAAAGTAGGGATTTTTTTACATTTTTTAAGTGTTAATTTAATTGTCTATATTAAATGTTTATATACATGATTTCATGAATTATTTACTTGCAAATGTGATTTTTATAGTTGAATTTGATGTGAGTATTATACGTGAAATATTCTATGATTATTTGTATTCAATGGCAAAATATATGTGTGGCTTTGGTCAATGGCAAAGTATACGTGTGGTTTCGGCAAAATGGTAAAGTATGGCTTCGGCCAATGGAAAAGTATATGTGTGGCTTCGACCAAGTGGAAAATCATGGCTTCGGCCATTGGCAAAGTATATGTGTGGCTTCGGCCAAATGGCAAAGTATGACTTCGGCCAATGACAAGGTAGGCTTCGACCAAATGGCAAAGTATATGTGATGGCTTCGGCTAATGGCAAATTATATATGTGCTCTAGTTCATTAAATTATGTTGTTTTATATTTAATATGGACAGTTAGAATCCCTACTGGGTATGCGCTACTCACCCTATTATTCAAACTATTTTCAAATTAAATGGGTGGATGCGACGCCAATGCTGGGAATAGCCGAAGACTTTACACTTTAGCTATTTAAATTTTAGAACTATTGATTGTTTCAAATTGAAGCAAATGTGACGTACTATCTCTTAATTTATTGTAATATTATTAAGAAGGATTTTCAATCTTATTTAATACTATAAGGTTGCTTATTTCAGAATCATTTTCAGTAATCTATTTTAAACTTCATAATTGCTTTCACCCGAGTTATCTATTTTATTTAAAATATATTAAGAAAAGTATAAGTGGCACAACAATAATTTTTATAATTAGACTATGTTTTATAAAATCAGGTAGCCCAGCGGAAGTGTGATGGATTTTTGGATTTAATAATAAAATGGTTCCACTTGTTTTGAAGAACTATGTACTTGTTCTCATATTCAAACAAATATGACATACTCTCTTTTAATTTATTGCAATATTGTTAGGTTGAATTTCCAATCTTAGCGAATATTCTAAACTTGTTTCTTTAAGCCTTATTGTTAGTAATTTATTTTAAATTTCATTGTAGATTCCACTCGGATTATTTATTTATATTAAAAAAATCATTATTTACTTTAGTGACACTCAAATATCTTTTATAAAAAAATGGGGCTCTACACGCACAATTTTCATCTCGTTAGTTAGGTCCAAGACCACTAGTTTGATCTGTTCCACAGCCTCAAGTTTGGGTTCCTTCTTCAACTAGTGGGCATTGGAGTCTTCTTCTTCTTGAGATTCTTTTAGGCAATCTTCTTCTTGGAGGAGGCCCACTTCCATGGGAGTAATCAGTGCATTCCAAAGATTCGGCTCCCAAGCTTGGGCTCCTGCTTCCAGGTTGTAGGTACCAAGGGGTGATGTGTAAGGTTTAGAAGGAGGGAATTGATTAAACCTTACCAATGTTTCGATTTAGTCCTTTTAAAGTATTTTCAGAGTTAACTCAAATCTGCTTAGTCCTTGAGGGACTACTAGGTTGGGTTACACATCAAGTTACCCACTCAAAAGACTCGACTGAGCTGTTGATAGTATAACTTAGCTGCTTTCAACTAACACTTAGACTATCAGTTGGTTTGGTTTTGTTCAGCAGAAGACTTTTCACCCTTATGATTTTAAACTTGTTTTACAACACTTGTTTTAGAAATAGTTATTATCATCAGAGTTCAGCAATTTTAACTTAGCAACAGATAAAAAATAAATGCAAGAATTAAATGTGTTGTAAAGTAAATAAGACACAAGCAATTTTTACAGTAGTTCGAGGATGGGGTAATTCCTCTAATCCACTCTTCTCCAACTCCTGGAGGAATCCACTAATTAACAAGATCTTGGTTACAAAGCGATCAACAGTCCGAGTCAGCTTCGATCACTGACCCACCGCTCCGGGACTCGATTTCTTCACAAAGCAATTTTGTCTTGCTATTTCAGCTGCTTCAAACTCTTAGATTTGTTCACACAGCCCTCCAACGAGTCTAAAGCCTCTGGTTCGAAATTGAACCTTACTACTTCTCCTTTAACCTTGGAGAGTATACCTTTTCGTTCTTTAAACAGGTTTTCCTCTTCAACTGATGAAGTAATCTTTCCTTCACTGGATGCATTGGATTGAGTTCCTTCGAAATTTGGCTTGAGGATATCTTTGAAAGCTTGAGAGAATTTGCAGGTTATTGCTTGTTTGAATGCTTGATAGTCTTATGAAATTCGTTATTGGTTACCTTCTCTCACTTGCAACCTCAGCCTTTTATAATGTAGATTTGAAATTATGTTCGTTGAAGAGATAGACACACATTTGAAATCACACTTGTACGTTGTTGGCTTGTCTTATCTTGCAGCATTGATGTAGATCATACTATGAATTAAATGCTCTGCGGACTTTCCTTAATCTCTGCAGGTTTTTAGGTACATCTCATTGGTTCCTTGCTTTTTGCACTCTTTCAACAAAAAAACTTTATTGCTGGCAGCCTGACACATGCCTATTTCCAGCAAAACCTTGGCTTGTGTTGACAACGGATCTCTTTCAGCTTTCTTTAAGTCTTGTCTGCTGCATACCCATTTGAAATTCGATTCCAATTATTTTGGAATGACTTAGATGTCAGTTAGCTGACTGAGACAACTTATGTGTCACTTGACTGAGTCTTCACTTGGCTTCACACAACTGGGTCTCCTCTTTGATCATCAGTCGACTCTTGTAATCTTCAACTTAGCTGACTCCAACTCAGCTTATATAGCCCTATCTATTACAAGTTGAATTACACAGAAAATTGGGTGCCAACTTCCTAATCTATGATTTACATGGTATCATCAAATTCTAAACATAAATTTTCCCAACAATTTCCCCCTTTTTGATGGTGCCAAAACTTGAATAAATACATCAAAGTAAATAGTGCAGTAACAAAGAATTTATGTGTAGAATATGTCAATTTTATTTGAACATATCATTCTTGTATTTTACAAATGCACTCTACGAAGCTTTTACAAAGTATAACCTATACATTGTATCAGAGCTATACATGTCTATAGAGATGTATCAGATCTACGAAAATTTGTACAAATGTATTAGAGCCTATAATAAAAATTTTACAGCATGTATCAAAGCTTTATGATATTATAAAAATACTTACAATTGTGTATTTACAGCTAAGTAAGAAACACTGAAGGGGTTCAGACGTCTTTGTAGGTCCTAAGGGATGTGATTAAGATTTAGAGGGGGGGTTGAATAAACCTTACCAAATTTTCGATTTTTGTCCTTTTAAAATTACAACAGAGTTGACTCAAACAGCTATGTCCTTGAGGGACAGCTAAGCTGGTTATTCACTAAGTTAGCCACTCAACAGACTCGATAGAGCTGTTGATAGAATAAATTGGTTGTTTAACCTAAACTTAACTTGGCTAGTTTGGTTTTATCAGTGGAAGACTTAACACCCTTGATTAGATTTTAGCTTGTTTTAACACTTGATTTTGAGCACTTGGTTATTAATCAGTTGGATAGAAAATATGATTCTACAACAAATATAAAGTAAATATGCAGGAAGATAAATGTGCTCAAAGTAAATGACATAAATGTTTTTATAGAGGTTTGAAGATGGGGTAATTCTTCAAATCCTTTCTTCAAAGTAAATGTCTTTCCTTCACAGCTTGTGTTGGATTGATTTCCTTCGAGTTTCAGGCTTGAGGATTTGCTTGAATGTACTTGAGAATATTGCAGGTTAATTGCTTGAATAATGCTTGCTTGTTCGTGGTTCAGGTAACCAAGGTAACCTCTTCACAATAAATTCCTCAGCCTTTTATAGTGTACATTTGAAATTTTGCCCGTTGAAAAGATAGGCTAATTTCAAATGTCACTTTTGTTCATTGGCTTGTCTTTGCTGCAATCCTTGATGTTAACATTTCCTCGTATTAATTGTCTTCGCAACATCCCAGGTGCCTGACACAAGGTGCAATGCTTCCCATTGGTTTATTCTTTTTGCACAATTGTGGGACTAACACTTTAGACCTGACAGCTTTGACGTATTACTAACTTGAGTAATATTCTTGACTTTAATCAACGGATCTAAGTCAGTTGTCTCGACTAGACTGATATCTTTACCCCAGGTGACTTGAGTCAACTCCATTAATTGGATAACTCAATTGTCACTTCAACTTTGAGACTTGGCTTCTTGAGTTGACTTGACTGACACTTCCTACAGTTGTTCCTCAGCTGACACTCCTTCAGTCGAGTCCTTGACTTCCTTCTTGGCCATACTCAGCTGACACACAACAGAGTCTTCAATCCAGTCCACAGTTGACTTCTTGTATTCCTTGCCATAGCTGACTTGACTCAGCTTTTTCAGCCCTATCTATTACAATACAAATTAAAAAGAAAATGGGGTTCCAACTTCCTAGTTTATGTTTTACATGGCATCATTAAAATCTACTCAATAAATTTCCTAACAATTTTCCCCCTTTTGGTGATTCCAAAACTTAAAGACATTCAACAAAAGTAAACAGCAAAGATAAATACAGACAATGCAGTAACAAAGAATGTATGCTTAAAGTATATCTTTTTATTGATCATAGCATTCTTGTCCTTTACACAACTGTTTACATTTGGTACCAGAGCAATATACATGCATCTAAGCTAAGATACAAGAATACTTTCAGAGTGAAAAATTACAGGGAAATTTACTAAGTTTATTACAGAAAACTTACATGAATGTATTCACAATTGTAATACATGAAGGGGTTTGCAACAACACTTCAACGCCTTCGCTGCTTCCTTCCTCTTTCTTCTTCAGCTCTCTTGTGCTCTTCATCGTCATTAGCTCTCTTCCTCTTTTTCTCTTCTTCTTCCCTCCTTTTCTTCTTTTCATAGGCCCATTTGGAAGCATCATCCCTTTGCTTCCTCGCGAGCCATTCACTGTTTTGCCTTTCATTCTCTTCTTCTTGTCTTCTTACTGCCTCAGCATTCTTCCTTGCCACTTCCCGGTTGGCTAGGTGATCATATCCAGCCCAGTAGATCAAGCTTTTCTTGTCAGGATCTACGTATTCTACGTCCTTGGGTTTTGGTCGTGGTAGGGAACCTCTTCCACCACCACTTCTTCCCCTTCCTTTCTCAGCTCTTCCGCCTCTTGGAGTGTACTGCACTGGAGTCTTCTGCTTTCCAGCTGAGTGACTACTGGAAGACTGCTGCTTATCAACTTCTTTAAACAGTGCTAGACCTTTTTCCCAATACATATCCCAGGCTTGAGCCAGAGCCATTCCTTGGAAGTAGCCTTCTGATTCAAGTGTTTTGAACTCTTCAACCGATCTAGGATCAGATCCATCATCAGGTATCGCATCCTTATCCTTTCCAGCTGGAAGACCACCATATTGTTTCATTATTTCGTGAACGCGAGCATCCTGCTTTTGAGAGAACTCCTCAAACCCTGCTTCAATAATCTTTCTTTGGTCTGCATAATATTGACATTCAGCTTGCCATCTAAGTAATCTAGCCTTTTTCTGGTTTTTATTCAATTTTGTTTTTCAGAAAAGCTTTGGCACTTGAATTATCAATTTTTAAAGTAAACTTTTTAGCCAATAAAAATAAAGGCCATTTTTAAAAGCCTTTCCGACTACAAAGAATTCTTTCTCATTTATATGCGATCGATTCACTTCACTGTCTGTAAAAAGACCGCTGCAATATCTGCATGGCACTTCCCCGTTTGGTGTGGCTTTTGTGAGAACAACTGTCCACCAATAGTCACTGGCATCTGTATATAGAACCAGTTCATCTTCATCTTGTGGAATTGCAAGCTTTGGAAGCTTTTTGCAAACTTCTTTAAGCTGCTTTTTCCTTCTTGATGTTCATCTTCCCATTTGAATGTAGCATCTTTTTTGAGAAATGGGCTAAACACCTTCCTATAATGTGCTAGATTGTTTATGAACTTTCCAGCAAAATTACCAACTCCAAGGAAACTCTGAAGTTGCTTCTTGTCCTTTAGTGTATCTGGAAATCCTTGTATCTTTTCCACAATATGACTTTGTAGGATGATTCCAGATTCATCGATTTCAATTCCGAGGAATTTAATCTACCTTGTAGCAATCCCTGCCTTCTTTTCTGAAAGCACTAATCCTTCCTTGTGACAAACATCTTAAAATATTTCCAAGTGTTTGGGATGTTCCTTCATGTTCTTTGATGCAATAAGGATATCATCAATATATACGAGGATGCATTCTCTCGTCCTGGATTCCATTTGAACCTGCACTTTCTGCAACGTTGGGATTTACTGGTGGCAGTGGTGGAATTGGTCTTCCTTGTGGGCTATAGGTGACCAAAGCTGATCCATCTCCTGCGTTCATCTTTAAATCTACAATTCATAATCCTGCTAAGGATTCTACAAGGACAAGTAGATCTTTAAGTTTCATTTTGTCCATATCTATCACTTTTTTGTTTGTGACAGATTTTCCCTTGATAATTAACGGCAATAAGATTCTCCTCATCTGTCATTTGTCGTTTGACTTCGGTTGGTTTCCCCTTTTGATGTAAATAGGGTACTGTTCCAAAATCAATACGTTTCTTTCCTGTGGATGAACCTGGTATGTCCTCCAGGTTCTTGACTCGCTTTTGAATATCATGAAGGATTTCAAGAGTTTCCTTCTGATATTTCACCATCGTCTCCATCTGGTTTTGGATCTGATGAACTTGTGCTGGTAGATGAATATGGCGGTTGCCATAATTCTGCACCATCTTTTGGACTTCTCTAAGATCTTCTGAGAACTTAGATTTGTCTGGAAGTATCTCATTCCACTCCGGTATACCATCAGGAATCATTGATGTGCATTTTCATGGACTTCTTCATGATGATTCATCAGATCGACATATAATATCTGGTTTACTGTGAAGAAACTCATATAATATGCCGCTTGTCTCTGGCAGTGTCTCAAGGTTTCCCTATCGACTCTTGCAAGTTCCTTTTCAACATATTGGTTGTTCCAATATGTTATCTTGTCTTGGTGATCTTGTGCATACATCGTCAAAATTTGATGATACAACATAAATGACATTAGGTAACACAAAATTTGTAGCACTTTTTACATAAGGTACATATGTAAAACATGTTTGTAACACTTTTTACATTACAATATTTATGTAACACTTTTGTAGCACTTTATCAATATGTAACACTTATATGTAACACTTTTATATAAGTAACACTTTTTAAGTATCACTTTTTTTTGTTATTTCTTTTGTAACGTAAATAGGTAACACTTTTATCAATATGTAACACTTATATGTAACACTTTTATATAAGTAACACTTTTTAAGTATCACTTTGTTTTTGTTATTTCTTTTGTAACGCAAATAGGTATCACTTTATTTAAGAAGCACTCTTGGCAACACTATATTTTATTGATTGTAACACTTTTTAAGCTATATTTTAGTAACACAAAATTATATAACTATCATTAAATGATGTGAAATATTTATTTAATTAATTGATGTCACCAAACCTAAAAATTGTAGACATCATGTACTATGTTTTTTTTAACTGGATTTTTATGTTATTTTTACAAAGTATTTTAGTTTTGCTTTTATTTTATTTTTTTTACGAAGGCAATTAATTCCGTCTTAATACCGACAGAAAATACGCATGTATATATTTTATTATTTATTTTTTTTTTAATTTTTACTAACGGAGACCAATTTAATCATTAACTTTTTTTTTACTTTATTAAAAAAAATGACCAATGAAAATTGATATTGTCGGTAATTACCTAAGAACTTTTTCCGTCGGTAAATTATTTTTTTGTTATTTTCTTTATTTTTCAATCTTTTTACTGTTAGAACTTTTTTATCTGTCAGTAAATTAATTTTATATTTTTATGTATTTTTTATTTTTACCGATTAAATATTTATCAGTCGATAAATTTATTTCATATATTTTTGATAATTTTAATTTGTTGTGTCCTTTAATATATAATATAATATGATTTTCAAACTATATACTGTACAATATAAAATTTGATATATACAGTGTATAATATAATTTAATACATATATTATAAAATAAAATCTTTATTATATAAAATTTATTATATATACATATAATATATATATATATATATGTGTGTGTGTGTATGTATATAAAAAACAAAGCAAAAGTTGTAATAATAATCAACTTAGCTTAGTGGCAAATTGCCACTTCCATACATAACAGGTCGTGGGTTCGAATCTACTTGGCGGCAAAAAATAATATTTCTACAAAGTGCCACAAAAAAAGTGTTACATAAGATTCATATGTAACATTTTAGAAGTTTTTTTTTTTAAGTGTTACAAATATAAAAAGTGTTACAAAAAGTGTTACATAAGATTCATATATAAGACTGTAGAAATATTGCTTCAAAGTGTTACCAATAGAAAATTTAATGTAACACTTAGAAAAAGTGTTACTAAAAGCTAATAAAAGTGATATCTTAGACTATAGGTAGCACGGGCAAGTACAACACCATAAAAGTGCTACCTATTGTCTATAGTAACATTTTATGGCCATTAGGTAACATTTATTCAGTGTTACCTAATGTCATTTATGTTGTAGTGTATGTCCTGTAAGGTGTATATCTTGGACAATTGTCCATATCCATATTCTCGGAGAAGATTCTCCTCACCAATTGTTAATTACAATATAATAAATATAACTAAAAGTTCTTAATAAACCTGGGCTCTGATACTATTTTGAGTCAACAATCTAAAACAAATTGAGTATAATGTAAAATGAAATATTTTGGGACTGAAGGTGCAATCCTTGAAAATTATGGGACCAAATATGTTGAATTTACGATCTCGGAACTTCTTTTGCAACAATCTTAATCCTATGGGACTATTGCGCAAACGTGGGACTAAAATTATAATGAAGAAAATCCTGTGGAACCAGAGATGCTATTAACTCCATCTTGACAAGATCTCAAGAATTTGTGAAGAAATTTGACTACAATGTAAGAATTTGGGTTGTAGCACATTTTTCTTCTTCTCCCTCTTAATTTCGAATTTTTACTTCTCCATTATTATTTTCGGAGGTTTAGGGGTTGACCTTAAGAGGATTCTTTGAGGGTGAGCAAGATTTTTCATTTTGAAGCTACTACTTGTCTCATTTTGCCCATTACACAAGGTAAGTGTGGTATTTGCCATCCTCTTCACCTCCTTCATTTTCTTCTTAATTCAAGCTCTATTTTTCTAACTCTTTTTATTTTTTATATTTCATGACTTAGGGGCTGACCTAAGTGAGATTATCAGCAAGTTGTGATTTTATCCTTTTTTTTTACCAACAATTCAATTTATAAGGTGGGTGGAAAAATTCTTTCAACTTCTACGTGCTTTCTTTAAAAATGCATGTAATAATTTTTCTTGAGAGCTTGAGATATATGTAAAATGTAATTCATGTTTATATCAAGTATTAAGTTTCAAAAATTCTCAAGTGTTGCTCAAAAATACTATTTATTGCAATTTAGGTGCATGCATGTATATTTTAATGCTCCATTTGATGAATTATTTAATGAGAGGTATATGCATGTTTATGATCCTTGAAATCCATTTTGTATTTGCCTTATAATCATGACAAATCGAGCATAATTGATTAAAATTGAAATTTTGGACTTAAATTGCAAAAATGGCAAATTGGTGGAGTTAATTGCAAGAAAATGGAACTTAAAGGACCCCTCTGTAATTTTCGAAATTTGGGACTGTACTCAGGTCCAAGTTTTAAGAGTTTGGAGATAAATAAAATCAACCGTTGAAAGCCCAAGAACTAAATTGTAAAATTTTAGAAGTTTAAGGGCTAAATTGCAGAATTCGAACTGTACCAGCCGCACTTTTAAAATATTGAAATTTTAATTTTTAAGGGACTGGAAATAACATATTTAAAGGTATTCCAAAATTCCAAGTGTTTAGAGCTTGGAAAGTAATTTTACAAAATTGAGGGACCAAAATGTAAAAGATTAAACTTGAGGAACAAAATAAAATTTCCAGGACTAAGACAGTCCATGTACCTGGAAGTACACTTCTAAATATAACCTTATGATATTTTGGACCCAAGGTTCAAATTTCATAACAATCGGATCCCACAAAAGCCTTAAAGGCAATTATTTAAAAATGGGACTAAAATGTAATTTTCAAAAGTTAAAGGACCTATACTTACCTCTTTTAAAATGCTTTTGTCCCAATATCCTACTGACGGTAGTGACATTTTGTAATTGAAATCACAATAAAGCCCTTCCTTTTTGTGAGATCCAATTATTTTAAACATGGCGCCCGAAATAATAATTTTAACAAATTTAGGGCCAAAATGAGAATTTATAAAAACTGAACCCCAAAACTTTAAAAACCTGAATCTCTGAACAATTTAGAGATTTTAGGAACTGACCTTATAATTTTTCGAGGTCGAGACAAAACTTATTCAGTTTTTAACCCCAAAAGAACTAGTTTTTCAAAACGGGGCCAATTGTAAAATTTTCTTTTGACAAGGACCTTAAATCAAATTATTTTCTTTTAAGTACAGCCCTGGAACCTCTGACTTATAATTATTAATTATAATATTTTACTTTCTTAAAATCCCTTGACTTATTGAATTGTCTTGACCGATTAATACGCATTCGCGGGGCGACTTCCTTGCCTTGCAATTCCGAATCTACAACGGGACTTATGTGCCACTTAATTCTTCAAGTCATTGAATATTATTTATCCTCTCGATAATTATCTTCATCCAATTTACTCCACCAATGCCAATAAATGTCACGTGAAATTTCGAAAACTTTCCTGAACTACTTCCCAGAATCAATATACTCGACTGCCTGATTGACATCATGTACTTGTGATTTTATTCCTGCCTGAGTCAACTTGGTGTGTCGAGCTCACAGTCAGAATGGATACGTCAGAGATGGAACCGGGCAGCTCGGCTGCTATTCCAACTTTCGGCCCCATCGTCCTAATCCCGCAACCGAGGGACGGAGTTTGTCCAAGGAAAGCGGGTCGTAGTACTTGAGGTATAATCATGATTATGACAATCCGGGCCTAGCTAGCTCCATTGTGGATTTGTCTTTGCCTATGGAGCGATAAGGTGATAGGTCTTGGACCATCTTGCTCGGGGAGTCACAAGGAAGAACGAAAGAACCGATTTGTGATCCACACGATTCTGGAGTTACTCGGACCCATTTGATTGGTGCTACAAATCCATACGCATACCGCTACTTGTATTGCATTAGTTGGCGCTACAAATTCATACGCAACCGCTACTTGTCTTGCACGGGTTGGTGTTACATTCCGTACGCAATCTTACATGTCTTGCTTGAATAACATAGTGCTTGTATGATCATGAACTCTTTCATCAAAACTGTATCAGTATATAATTTTAAGTATACTAGCAGT
This sequence comes from Rehmannia glutinosa, assembly GCA_016081115.2. Classification (NCBI taxonomy): domain Eukaryota; kingdom Viridiplantae; phylum Streptophyta; class Magnoliopsida; order Lamiales; family Orobanchaceae; genus Rehmannia; species Rehmannia glutinosa. Next base: position 57,850,591 of record CM071935.1, on the reverse strand, counting down.
GCACCCGTGCGATGCACGGATTATATGCTAAGTAGAGGTAATTTTAATATTTTAGCTATTTTAATTAATTAAATTCAATAGATTATTTATTTGTAAAGACAAAATAAATACGGATTACCAATAAATTTGTACTTTATCTCTATACAATAATTTTGAATGAAGAATGAAGCAATTGATGTTTTCTACTGAATGGTAAATTCTAATTGAAAGTTTATTTATTAAGCAAAAAATATAATGAATGAAATAAAAAACTAAAAACAAACTATACAACATAATAATACATAAGTGACAGTATAATAAATTTGTTTTACATTGAGTCACATACAAAATTTTATTAATTAAATGCATTTTCTTTTGTACGACACCAAATTTGGAAGAGTTAGCTGTTAGAAGATATTTCGTCGGTTGCTAAATCAACAACCATAGAGAAATTTGGGGAGATAACTAATGAAAATCATGACAACTTACAATAATTTGAAATATTGTGTTTCCTACAAAATAAATATTATTTATTACTTATTGTTGAAAATACCTACAAATCTATAAAATATATACATAAACAGAAATTTATGAATTAGGGAGGAAAACATATCATACCGTTTGTGATGTTATACGAAGGGAGAAATTGATGTCGGATATAATTAATGTTACGTAGAACATTCACCACAACACCATTGAAAATATGCAAAATAATTTACCCACAATAGTTCAACTAAAAAAGGCATGCGCTAAAAATAAAAAAAAAAACTTAGAATCCCTCATTTATTTAAAATTAAGTATCATATTTTTCGTATGAATACAAATTAATCAACATATATGAACCATTAAAAAATTGAAAGCTTGCATGGACCTAACAATAATCAAATCTAGTATTTATTTTATAGTATAAGTTATATAAGAATAAGAAAAATATTTCTCGAACCATTATGGGGCCAACATAAATTGGCTCAAACAATTTCAAGAATAAAATCAAGTTTAAATATGGTTGCAGATGAAATTGGTCCAACTGTTTGGCAGTCCACTGTACAAATGGCTGCAAATATAAATATATTAAAAAATAAGAAACTAAATAAAATTATAAGCACCTGAGAGTAGACCCAAAGAGGACAAATATAATTATTCTTAAACATATTACCGTTTTAAACCTCTACCATCTTCAACCTGAGAGTAGACCTAAAGAGGACAAATATAATTATTCTTAAACATATTGTCGTTTTAAACCTCTACCACATTCGTCGTTCTTTTTGATAGATCTAGTATTTTTTTCCAAATCGATTGATAATTAAATTTAAAGAAAACAAATAAAAATTAAACAATAGAACAATAAATCATAAGACCACCAAAAAACTTATTAGAGAAAAAATTGAACTTTTAAATAAAATGTGAATTTAATAGTACATATACACATTGAAAATTATTATTTTGTGTTAATGAATTATAGATGACTAATACTGATTTTAAGCAAAATGCTTTATAATATATCAACTATTGGAAGGAGTGGCAGATCCAAAATTTTAACAATGGGGATGCGATAGATATTTTAAGAACAACATATACACATTGAATGTGCAAAAGTTGATTGTATATAACAATATATGAAAGATTAATATATATATATATATATACATATATATAAAAAAACTAAATAGAGTAATTAAGAAAATATGAGAGAACAAAACATAGTTTTGGTAACATAATTGATTTTATTAGATTTTTTTGGGATATTATTATTTTTTACAAATTTTGCAATGAATTTTATGTAAGTCCAAGCGGCTACGATAATCTAGAGGGGGGGGTGAATAGATTATCTCCATCTTTTCGATTTTACCCTCTTTTTCAAACCGAATGCTCAAAGACAATAATAAAGGTGCGGAATGTAAACAACACACGTCGATTTAAAGAGGTTCAACCCACCTAGGGCCTAATCCTCTACCACCCCAGTATATCCGGGATGGATTTCAAAAAGAAAAAAGATTTTATTAATTTACCAAAAATTAATACAACACCAACTTACAACAACACCTTGAAGAGCACCACACTCTTCTTCAACACCACCTTTGAGATTACCACAATCTCTCTTGAAGATTACCACAATCTCCAACGGCACCTTGTGAAGATTACCACAATCTTCAACCTTGAAGAATACCAAATTCTTCAATACCTGAAAAAGAAGATTACCACAATCTTCTCACACCTAACACCTAGATCACCCAAGTGTGTTCTTACCACAAGAACACTCACAAGGATATCTTGTGTTGAATGATAACCCAAAAATTCAAGATTACAACTCGATAATTGATAATACAATAGAGTGCAAGTGTAATCAAGAAAAGCCTAGACCTCAAGAATGTGAAAGTGAATAGCTAGGCAAATTACAACAAGAAATAAGACAATGTAAGAACAAGTGTATTCTTGAGTGTATCTTGTTGTGTTGTAGTTTTCTCTCTTGTTATGTTGCTTCAATTCTTCCTCTATTTATAGAAGATGTCATGTACATGATAGGCTCCTCTTGGGGACATTGAAGAAAAGAGCTGTTAGAAATCCATCCCACAAATTAAGGGAAAGTTGTCTGCTGTCAAACGGTCAGATTTTTGCTGTCAAATAGAGGGCGACCGGTCGCGCACACATAAGATTAGAAAAGAACGCAGCAAAAATTACACGGGGTGACCGGTCCAAGGGGGGGTCGACTGGTCGCCCTAGGGTGCGACCGGTCGCCCTCCACGGTGACCGGTCACCCTGACCAATTTTTAGGAGTCTGAAGTTTCTGTTTCGCGAAACTTGTTCCCAGGTACCGGTCGCCTCTTTGGTCGACCGGCCGACCTCCTAAATGACATGTTGTCCAATTTTTGTCGAAAATAAACCTCAAGAAATACTCCAAAAAATTCGTAAAAATATTTTAAACCGATCGGGAGTATTTAGAACAACATTAGAAATATATTTTGATGAAATAACACGTAAACACAAAAATCATCAAAAGTGTTGTCCGATATAAACTCCAATAAATACTCCGAAAAATAGTAAAAATATTTTAGACCAATCGGGAGTATTAGGACAACATTTAGAAACATAGTTTCAATGTAAAAACCCATTGACACAAAATCTTTAAATGTGTTATCCAATTTTGTCGAAAATAAACTTGAGGAAATACTCCGGAAATTATTAAAACCATTTTAAATCATTTAGGAGTATTTGGACAACCTTTAAAAGTATTGTTTTGGTATAAAAACAAAATCAACAAAATCATGATACAACCATTTATCAAACAATCTCCCCCTTTTTGATGATTACAAACCAAAACAATTTTAACGAGGTCGATTTTGAAAACAAAACAATTTTACCGGTTAAAAAGAAATATCCATTGAGAGCGACAACATTCCGCGCAATATAAATACAAGGATGGGAGTAGAGATATTCAAACACATATAGCAAATGTTCCCCCTATCAACATGCACAACAAGAGTAATATAGAAGCAACTTCAACATAAGCTAAAATCTTAGCTTTTCGATATTGAGCTTAAGTATCAAAAACTTAAAAGCTCCCCCTGTCAAAGAGACATCATTAGAACCATATATAAGTCCATACTACAACCAATGGACCATGATTCATACATAACCATAATGCACCAAGTGGACTAAATATGATCCACAACTTATGGCTATATGAAGCCATAGCTTATAGCTTCTTTTCGTTAAGCTTATCTTAGCTTCTTTGAACTAAAGAGCTTATAACCTGTTTCTCCCCCTTTGGAATCATCAAAAAGAATGATAGCATGATAAATACATCATATATTCATATCAAGGTGCGCAACTAAACCAATGTATCGAGCTATTTGAACATTGAAGCTTATAAACCAAATAGGAGGAAAAAGTCGAATCATACGACTTGTAGAAACTTATGAAAACTCATTTGATAAACAAAACATGATCTCTATAAATATATAAGTCTTTTGAAATCGAGAGAATCATGTAGGTGATGAATTTATCATTTAGACATTTTATCGAACACTTGGCGGGCGTCAAAAATTGAAGAAGATATATATAGCCCTTGTAAATGTAATCAAGCCAAGTTTTTCATCACCAAATGCAATTTAACAAATATCATTCATCAACAATCAATAAGCTCATCACAAAAATATATGAATTGCATCAAGAAAAATACATATAAGCCACAAACTCAAGGGTTCAACCCAATTGAGCTAAAGAGAGTAAAATTCTTACCATTCGATCGGTAAAGACGATCAATGATGATGATAACCAAGCTAGATAATCCCCAAAATATAAAATGTATGCAATAAAACAAATTTGGAGTGAAATTTGTGTGCAAGTTGCGACGGGGACGAAAAATGGACAAAATAAGCCATAATGGCTAAGTCTGGAAACAGAACCATTTTAAGCCAAACAATAGCCAAGGGCGGCGACGTTTCGGCGGCTTGGCGGCCGGTCGGCCTTGCCCCCAGATCCCAGCCAGTGGTTCTTTTCTGTTTTGAAAATCCGAAATTTCATCTAAAAATCCGATTTTTCGCCCCTAAGTTTTAAAACGTGCAAAATGCAAAAGTAGACCTCATTCAATATACATTATGTCATAATCAAGCTCGAAATGTGGTAAAATACTCGGCGGTGAGTGATTAGGAAGTCCGCGAGTTATCCTTGAGACGGAATTAAACACATCTTAAGTTTTTGTTAAAACATGCAATCCCTTAACAATTATATCGAATCTCAATATGTTTAGTTCGATTATGACGAGCCATAGTTTGAATAATTTTGATCGGACTTGTTATCCTGAAAAATAAGAATGTTTTAAAGCTTTGGATAAAACAACTCATAAGAAGAAGTGCCTTTCAAATATTTGAAAATTTCTTTTAACGGCACTTTAATGAGATTCGTTGGGATAGTTTTTGAAGTCGAGCATATAGACATAAGGCATATGGAATGTCGAGTCTATAGAAATAATACAAGAAAACATACCTCGAATTTATTTGTCGGCCGATATGCCTTTCTCAACCTTTGTCAATCTTCAGCCATAGAGGTTGAGATAGTTCTTCTTTCTTCAATGCTTAACTCCTTCAAGAGTTCTTTTGAAATATAACCATCTTCGTGGCATTTAGTAATTTGAATTCCAATGATCAAATTTGAGCTTCCCTCATCATGATCATCTTAGGTTCACCTTGCATTGACTTGGAAAAATATCTTGCACAAATATTTATTAGTAGCACCATAAATATTATCAACATAAATTTGCACAAGTAAACAACCTTGCCCTTTTTCAAAACAAGAAGTGTAATATCAACTTTACCTTTTGTAAAATCATTTTGCAAAAATAGCTAAGTCTATCAACCGTATAAGGCCTTTTATAAAAATCATTTGGCCTAGAGAAATTTTAAATCCCGGAGGTTGTTTTACATAGACTTCTTCTTTGAATAAAACCATTGAGAAAATTGGATTTAACATCCATTTGGTAAAGCTTGAAATTTTCTTAAAACAAGAATGGACAAGTAAAATGCAAATAGCTACTAAATGTGCTATGAGTGCAAAAGTTACATAAAAAACAATTACCTTCTTGAAAATACCTTCGAGTTACTAACCTCGCCTTAGTTCAACCAATGTTGCCTTGGTCATCGAGTTTGTTCCAGAATACCCTTTTTGTCTTCTTCATCACTATCATCATAGAGCATCCAATTGATCTAAGGTGTTCACAATAGAACATTTATATCCAAATATTTTGAGGTAACCAATTTTTGGAGTACTTCATTTTCCATCTACACAACTTAACAAACTCATTAACGGCATTGCTTATATAAGCAAAAAAAAAAAAATAGCCCAAGTGTAAAAACATGCCTCAATCATCAATCACAAAATATCTTGCAAAAGAGCATAGTAGAAAGAGACACTATATATATAGACCATGAAGCAAGAAACACATACTATGCATTTAGAAGACTATCAAGAGTCTAATAAATCATGCAAGTTCAAATAAGCTTAAGAAAGCTACAAGAGGTCTCTTTTGAATTTTGAAAATTCGATAGCATATAGTTTAGACCTCATTTAAAAGAAGTATTTGAACAAAAGTTGACAAAGCAAATATGTGCAATCAAATATCGAATAGTGCCTTTCGAAAAATCTAAAAATCCTCTTAATGGCACTTGTATGAAATACTATGAAAAACAAGCACATAGGCATATGGCAATACATATATCGAGTATATAAGACTAAGAATAACACAAGTAAACATACCTCGATAATTTATGCCTTTCTTGACAAATAATGATGTAAATGACCATTTGTGAAAATATGTAAATCCTGTTAGTCCAAGTGGCTACGATAATCTAGAGGGGGGGTGAATAGATTATCTCGGTTTTTCAGATTTTGCCCTCTTTTTCGAATAATCAAACAAAGACGAGAATGTAAATGCGGAAATTAAACAACACTCGTCGATTTAAAGAGGTTCAACCCACCTAGGGCCTAATCCTCTACCACCCCAGTATATCCGGGATGGATTTCAAAAGAAAAAAGGATATTATTAATTTACCAAAAATTAATACAACACCTTGAGGATTACCACAACCCTCTTACACCACCTTGAGGATTACCACAATCCTCTTACAACACCTTTGAAGATTACCACAACCTTCAAACACCTATCACCTAGATCACCCAAGTGTATTCTTACCACAAGAATACTCACAAGGATGTCTTGTGTTGAATGATGACCAAAATCAAGATTACAACTCAATAATGATTGATACAATATGAGTACAAGTGTAATCAAGAATTGAAAGCCTAGACCTCAAATTTGTGCAAGTGAAAGTGCTAAGGCTAATACAACAAGATATATGAAAGTGTTTGCTTTGTTTGCTCTTTACTTGTATGGAGTGTTGTATCTTGTTGTTTGAATGAAGCCTCTATTTATAGGAGAGGTTTTGGCTTTGATTTCCAGACATTGGCTCCTCCTTGGGGAGTGATTTGCTGCAAAAGAAACCATTTAAAATCATCAATATAAATTTGTTAGAAATCAATCCCACAAAATAGGGAAAAGTCATCGAAAATGCAACGGATAGTTTTTCGATAAACAGGGGGGGTTCGGCCGTCGCACAGAGATAAGATTGAAATTGAATTCTGCGAATTTTTACAGGGGGACCGGTCGAAGGGGGTTCGACCGGTCGCCCTTGGTCTTGACCGGTTGGGGTTGATAGAAAATCAAAACAGAGAAGTCTGGCATTTGAGAGGATTGCTCCAGGGTACCGGTCGCCCACTGGTCGACCGGTCGCCCTCCCCATTTTCTCTTACGTCCCATTTTCTGTTTCAAAACTCAACTCAGGTACGGGTTGCCCTATAGGGCGACCGGTCGAGCCTGAAACAAAAGTGTTGTCCAATTTTAAATCGAATATTAACTTCAAGAAATACTCCGAAAAATAGTAAAAACATTTTAGATCGATCGGAAGTGTTGGGACAACATTTAGGGACATTGTTTTGGAATAAAAACTCATTTGAACAAAATCATGATAAAAACATTTATCTAACAAACTCCCCTTTTTTGATGATTACAAACCAAAACAATTTTCAAGAGGACGATTTCGAAAAACAAAATAATTTTCCGGTTTATGAGTAAACTATCCGTTTAAAAACATTTTACAAAAGCTCCCCCTATCAACAAGCACATTAATAAGAATAATTGCATAAGCTAGAAGCACAAGCTTTTACAAAATAAACAACAACTCCATGAGCTTAGAAGCTCCCCCTGTCACAAATACTTATTATCCATGCAAACAAGTTCATAAAACAATCATAGGACTGAGTTTTCTTCACAACTTATGGCCTTAATAAGCCATAGCTTATAGCTTCTATTATGAGCTTTTATTAGCTTCTTTGAGCTAACGAGCCAATTTCCTGTTTCTCCCCCTTTGGAATCATCAAAAAACATGTTAGGATGATAAAAACATCATAGAAGTATATCAAAGTGCGCCAAAGAAATGGTTTATCAACCATTGAGCAATTTAGGCTTAAACACCAAGGAAAATGGGAGAAATGTATCATGAAGAGTTCATACGCTCGTTGTATTTGCCAAAACATGATCTCAATGAGTATTGAAGACTTTTGGAAGCGAGAGAATCATGTAGAAGTTGAAATTTTCATTGTGACATTTCATCGAACACATAGTGGGCGTGAAAAATAAAAGAGTTGTATATAGCCCTTGTAAATGATCCAAGCCAAAAAATTGCATCACCAATTCACATCAAACATCATACAATACAACATAATAACTAAGCTCATCAAGATCATAAGCAAAAAATATCAAGAAATGTACAAGAAAGCCATAAACTCAAGGGTTCAACCCAATTGAGCAAAGTAAGAAAAATTCTTACCATTCGATCGGAAAAGATGAGCAATGATGATGATAAACATGCTATATAAGGTCCAAGATATGAATTGAATGCATGAAAATCAATTTTGAGTGAAAATTGTGTGCATTTGGCAAAGGGGACGAAAAATGGCAAAAAGAAGTGAAAATAACAAATGATGAAGACAGAACGAACTTAAACCAAAATTTGGCCTAGGGCGACCGGTCGACGTTGAGGGCGACCGGTTGCCCTCAACCTCTTCGAATTTTGTTTTGTCAAATTTTTCAAAATCCGAATTTTCAACCAAAAATCCGATTTTTCGCCCCTAAGTTTTAAAAACATGCAAAATGTAAACGTAGACCTCATTCAATATGCATTATGCCTAACCGAGCTCGTATTGACGCAAAAGTCTCGGAAGTTAGCGGTTTTGTAAAGATGTCCGCTAATTGATCTTGAGATGGCACAAAAGATATCTCAATTTTTCGTTTTGAGACACAATCCCTTAGAAAATGATGTCGAATCTCAATATGTTTAGTACGGTTGTGATGAACCGGGTTTTGAGCAATATTTATAGCGGATATGTTATCACAAAAGATAGGAACATTTTCAAAAGAACATTTGTAATCCGCTAAGGTTTGTTTCATCCAAAGAAGTTGAGTACAACAAAAAGCGGCAGAAATATATTCGGCTTCGGCCGTTGAAAGTGAAACACAATTTTGTTTCTTTGAAAACCAAGAAACTAGGCAATCGCCTAAAAATTGACATGATCCGGAAGTACTTTTCCGATCATCAATATTTCCCGCATAGTCTGAATCACTATAACCTTTAAGAGAAAAATTTTCATTCTTTGGATAAAATAAACCATATTGAATAGTGCCTTTCAAATATCGAAAAATCCTTTTAACGACACTCATATGAGATTCTTTGGGATTGCTTTGAAAACGAGCGCATAGGCATACGGCATGAAGAATGTCCGGTCTACTAGCGGTTAAATAAAGTAAACTACCAATCATACCTCGATACTTGGATTCATCAACCGACTTGCCTTTTTCATCTTTGTCAATTTTGACATTGGTTGCCATAGGAGTCGAGACGGTTCTTCCTTCTTCAATGCCGAACTTCTTCAAAAGTTCTTTTGTATACTTTGATTGCGAAATATAAATACCTTCTTGGCATTGCTTAATTTGAAGTCCAAGGAAGAAATTTAGCTCCCCATCATACTCATCTCGAATTCACCTTGCATTAACTTGGAGAATTTCTTGCACAAAGATTCATTAGTAGCACCAAAGATAATATCATCAACATAAATTTGCACAAGTAAACAATCTTGCCCTTTTTCAAAAACAAAGAGTGTAGTATCAACTTTACCTCTTGTAAAACCATTTTGCAAAAGAAAAGAGCTAAGTCTATCATACCATGCACGGGGTGCTTGTTTTAAACCATACAAAGCCTTTTTAAGTTTATAAACATCATTAGGCCTAGAAAAATTTTCAAACCCCGGAGGTTGTTTTACATAGACTTCTTCTTGAATAATACCATTTTAGAAAGCGGATTTAACATCCATTTGGTAAAGTTTGAAATTTTTAAAACAAGAATAGGCAAGTAAAATACGAATAGCTTCTAAACGTGCTACGGGTGCAAATGTTTCATCATAATCAATACCTTCTTCTTGACAATACCCTTGAGCTACTAACCTTGCCTTATTACGAACAATGTTGCCTTGATCATCAAGTTTGTTCCGGAATACCCATTTTGTACCAATAATTGTTTGAGATGGAGGACAAGGTACTAATTCCCATACATCATTTCTTTCAAATTGATTCAACTCCTCTTGCATTTCTAAAAACCAATCTTCATCCTCAATAGCTTCCTTAGCATTTTTGGCTCTTTTTGAGATATAAGAGCTTTTCGGCAAAATTTCTTGAGTCATTACTTTATCAAGGGGATCACCAATAATAAGATCTTTTGGGTGATCTCCTTAAATTTCAATGCTACGGGAAGATTCAAGTATCACCCCTATCTTCTTGAGGAACATTTGAACTTGAAGGTTGATCATTTGAAATAGAAGGTTTATCATTATGAGCATCACTTTGAACAATAGGTTCAACAATATCCTCTTCATCACTATCGTCATTGGGTATTCTTTCAACACCCGAGGCTTCATTAAATTTGATATGAATAGATTCTTCAACAACCATGCTAGTCTTATTGTAAACCCGATATGCTTTGCTCTTGGTTGAATACCCCATAAATATTCCTTCATCGGCCTTAGGATCAAGTTTGTCCAATTGATCCTTAGTATTCAAAATAAAGCACTTACATCCAAATATTTTAAAATAACTAATATTTGGAGTTCTTCCTTTCCAAAGCTCATATGGAGTTTTATTCATTTTAGGACGAATATAAACTCGATTAATGACATAGCAAGCGGTACTTACGGCTTCGGCCCAAAAATATTTTGGAAGTGAAAATTCATTTAGCATGGACCGACTCATTTCTTGAAGTGTCCGATTCTTCCTTTCGGCTACACCATTTTGTTGAGGTGTCCTTGGAGCCGAAAAATTGTGTGTATATCCCTTGGTTTCACAAAAGACTAAATTCACCGTCAAATTCTCCGCCTCGATCACTTCGAATAGTTTTAATAGTATCTTCCTTTTCATTCTCAATGCGTCTACACAACTTAACAAACTCATTAACGGCATCGCTTTTATTTCCAAGAAAAAGAGCCCAAGTGTATCTAGAAAAATCATCAACAATTACAAAAGTGTAATGTTTTCCACTTAGACTAGCCGTACCAATATCCCCATACAAATCTAGGTGAAGAAGTTGTAGAGGCTTGGTTGTGGAAATTTCATTTTTGGGCTTAAAACTACTCTTAACTAATTTGTTCTTTTGACAAGTGTCACATAAGCCAAGATTTTCAAAACTCAATTTGGGTAGTCCTTTTACATGTTGGTTTTTGTAAATATTTTTCAAACTTTTATATCCAACATGTCCAAGTCGCCTATGCCATAAACTCGTTAAATCATTGTTGGCGACAAGACAAGAAACATTTTGACTAACCAAATCACTAGTAGAAATTTTGTAAAGATTGCCTTTTCTATTTGCTTCACAAATAATTTCATCATTTTTACGAATAAGGCATTTTTCTTTATTGAAAACAACATTATAATTTGAATCACAAAGTTGGCTAACACTTATCAAATTAAATTTAAGCCCTTCTACTAAAAGAACATTATTAAGAGAGAAAGAAGAGTTACCAATTTCTCCATTTCCAAGAATTCTTCCTTTGCCATTGCCGAACATGACCATACCCTCTTCTTGGAACTTGATGTTGGTAAAAGTTCTCTCTTTCCGGTCATATGGCGTGAACATCCGCTGTCCACGAGCCATTTCGAATCCTCCATGGTTGTTGTAGCGCCTATTACCTACAAACGAACCATTTTTAGGTACCCTATAGTCTTGGGGTCCATGGGGTTAGCCTTGAGACCTTTGGGTCTCCAAACAAAGCTAAAATTGTTCTTCAATTTACAATTGCTAACATAGTGACCAACTTTACCACAATAAAAGCAAATAATATTATGGGCACTTTTAGCACGTACAAAATTCGGACCTTGGTCATTTTTCTTAAAGACTTTTTGAAATGGTTTGTAACCAAGTCCTTGTTTTGAATGCTCACCTCTTTGTGCATCTAAAATTTTAGTAACCTTATCCGTGCTTAAATTAAAACGATGCACATCCTTTTTCAAATTATCAATATCATTAGTGAGCATTTGTTTCTCGGTTTCAAGAGTTTGAATTTGAGTAAGGGTAATAGCATGAACATGATCAAGAGTCTCATAAGATGTAAATAATTTATCCTTTTCTATTTTAAGCTCTTTATGCTCCTTCTTTAAACTCTTGTATTTAACAATCAATTTTTGAAATTCATTTTGCAACTCATCAAAATCACATTGCAATTCATCAACTAAGGAGGAGGTAGAGGAGTTAGAGCGTACCTCATTATTTTCATCGTCTATAGCCATAAGACCATGTTCGGTTTCACCTTCCTCGTCGGATGTCTCGAGTAGCTCATCCCAAGTTTTGACATCCGCATTTAGAGCCTTCTTTTTCGGAAAAGGCTTCTTTTTCTTTTGTTCCTCCTCATTGAGTTTTGGGCAATCGGCTATGAAGTGCCGGGTTTTCCGCACTTAAAGCAAGCATTATCTCTTGGTTTTCTTGCTTTATTTTTATTCACAAATTTTGCAAATTTTCGAACAAGTGCGGCCGTCTCCTCATCATCATCATCATTATCATAGTATGCATTATTAGAAGAGGAAACAAGACCTTTAGGAATATTTTGCATACCCGATTGATTGATGGTTGGTTTGGTATTTTTCCTCTCCTTGAGATAGACTTCATAGATGAGGAGGTTCCCGATGAGCTCGTCAAACTTGAGTGTCTCAAGATTTTGTGCTTCCGTGATTGCCGTCACCTTTTCGGACCATGAGCCGGGAAGAGCATTCAATATCTTAGTCACTTTGTCTTCTTCGGAGATGACTTTACCGAGGGCCACAAGAGGATTGACAATGTTGTCAAGCCTTTCTACCATTTTGGAGATGCTTTCACCATCATACATGTTAAAGTTTTCAAATTCTTTAACAAGCATGGTCTTTCTAGCTTGCTTGACCTTCTTTGTCCCTTCATATATAGTCTCCAATTTTTCCCAAACCTCATGTGCCGACCTTATGCCTTGTATGCGATTGTACTCGGTGGCGGTAAGTGAGCAATGCAAAATATTTAAGGCCTTACCGTTTAGAGAGAAAGCCTTCTTATCATTTTCATCGAACTCCTTGAAAGGTTTAGGAGCCGAGGTGCCATCCTCCAATTTTTTCGTTGGTTGATCAACTCCTTCAATAACCACATTCCATATGTCAAACCCGCATCCTTGTAGAAAGCACTCCATACGGTCTTTCCAAAATGCGTAGTTGTTGGCGTCGAACAATGGTGGCTTGTTGGTAGAGGCGCCGGTGGTGAGATAAGCGTCATTCGTAGCCATGGATCTTTCCTCTTTACTCGGAACGAGCTAGCCAAAGAGTTTGGCTCTGATACCACTTGTTAGTCCAAGTGGCTACGATAATCTAGAGGGGGGGTGGACGGACATGAGGGGCTTCGCAAGAATCCATATGGATCCTCGGCAAGTTGGGCAGCCACAGCTCCGATGCAGTACAACAAATCCTAAGGGTGATCGCTGGGACCCCATAATCCCAACAATCTCCCCCCCAGCGGCACCCGGGCGGATTTGAACTTGCAACCTCGCTCTGATACCAGTTGTTAGGATCGAAAGTGCTTACTGGATTTGATGACTGTCCCCACAAACCAACACGAGTCTTTTCTAGCGCGTTTTGTCCTCACTCACGCGCACCCTGAAAAACTTCCCAGGGGGTCACTCATCCCATGTCTACTCCAGGTCAAGCACGCTTAACCTCAGAGTTTCTATGTAATGGACACCAGAAAAGAAGATGCACCTTGTTGGTATGAGTAGTACATATCTAATCATTTAAGCTCTACTTTTTAACTGTCAACCAAGGTTGATTCTGTAGGGCACCCCCTACGATTCACAACGGCAAGCAGTACAGAGCCCCACACTAAGTGGTGGACGGACATGAGGGGCTTCGCAAGAATCCATATGGATCCTCGGCAAGTTGGGCAGCCACAGCTCCGATGCAGTACAGCAAATCCTAAGGGTGATCGCTGGGACCCCATAATCCCAACAAATCCTACACAATTCTTAAAACAAGTCTAGCACAAATCATAATGATAAAAGTGTAGGCTTAGAGATATCACAAGTAAGCTCATGCCATAAAAATCCATAAGAGATGATAACACACTTTATTCAACAAAAATGCACAAGAGTTTTAAAAACATCATATAAGGTCTTCTTTTTCAAAAATATTTTAAAAGCACAAATACATATTGAAGACCTTAATTAAAAAATAAATACTTGAAAACTCATTTTGCAATTAAGACACAAATAAAAGTATGCAAAATAAAATGCATATTTAAATAGGGAGATACGGGTTACCAATTACGCCATTTCCATGGGTTGTGCCGTTCCCATTGTTGATGATATCTTCCCCTTGAGAAGTCACTTTGTTGATGATGACTTCTTTGATTACTCCATTTCCAAGATTGTTGTCCTTCGCATTGTTGATAGTTTCTTCTCATTTGAAAATCATCTTGTTGATGATGTCTTTGCCATTTCCAAGGATTGTGTTCTTCCCATTTTTGATTATATCCTTTTCATGGAAATTGACTTTGATGAAAATATTTTCTCCTTTGATCAAATGAATTGGTCATTTGATGTCTTCTTGGCGGTATGAATTTTCTCCGATTATTATTTCGCCGGGTACCTAATACAACATTATTTTGTAGTACCCTCAAGTGTTTGTGTCCTTTAGGATTAGCTTTGAGACTTTTAGGTCTCCAACAATAATTAGAGCTATTTCTAGCCCGACAAGTATTTACCGTATGACCCTTTTTACCGCAATAAAAACAAGTAATAATTCTAGGAGCATAATGACCAACATGCTTAGAGACTTGATTCTTTTTCATATGATTCACAACATTAAGCTTATGATCAAGTTCTAGTTTCGAATTATCACAACAATCAATAATTTTATCGGTACTCAAGTTGGATTTAGATAAATCCTTTTTCATGTAATTAATATCCTCAACAAGAGTACTATTTTGTCTTTCAAGGTTTCTAACCATGTCAAGTGTGGTGGTGTGAGCTCATGATAGTGATTCATAGGAAGTAAATAAACTATCCTTTTCATTTTTTAAAACATTGAATTCCTTTTTCAAATATTTGTACTTAACAAGTAAATTTTGGAATTCATTTTGAAGATCATCAAAATCATTTAGCAAATCACAATAATCATTTTGAATAACAATATCATAAGAAGTTGAGGGTTTAAGACATACCTCGTTTTCTTCTTCGATGCCCATAAGACAATATTCAACTTCCTCATAGTTGGAAGTTGTCAGAGGCTTGTTCCTTATATTTGACATTGTATCCCTTTGAGAAGTAGATGCTTTTGTTTGACTCCTTTCATTTGCAAATACTCCATAGATGGCTTCTAATTTTTGCCATACTTCATGAGCCGATCGAATTCCTACAATATGTTCATATTCCAAATTAGTAAATGAACAATACAAAATATTGAGAGCTTTACCGTTTAAGGAGATGATTTTCTTCTCTTCATCATTGAGCTCTTTGAAGCCTTTGGAGATGTGTGGTGTATCTTTCATTGGAATGGATTCTCCATTTATGACGGTGTTCCAAATGTCGAACCCGCAACCTTGTAAATAGCATTCCATTCTTTCTTTCCAAAAAATAAAATTTTTGGAATCAAATAGAGGTGGCTTGGTGGTGTAGGTGCCGGATAGATAGGCTTCGTTCGTAGCCGATGATCGTTTCTCTTCACTCGCGATGTGAAACGAGCTTGCCAAAGAGTTTGGCTTTGATACCACTTGTAAGTCCAAGCGTCTACGATAATCTAGAGGGGGAGTGAATAGATTATCTCCATCTTTTCGATTTTACTCTCTTTTTCAAACCGAATGCTCAAAGACAATAATAAAGATGCGGAATGTAAACAACACACGTCGATTTAAAGAGGTTCAACCCACCTAGGGCCTAATCCTCTACCACCCCAGTATATCCGGGATGGATTTCAAAAAGAAAAAAGATTTTATTAATTTACCAAAAATTAATACAACACCAACTTACAACAACACCTTGAAGAGCACCACACTCTTCTTCAACACCACCTTTGAGATTACCACAATCTCTCTTGAAGATTACCACAATCTCCAACGGCACCTTGTGAAGATTACCACAATCTTCAACCTTGAAGAATACCAAATTCTTCAATACCTCAAAAAGAAGATTACCACAATCTTCTCACACCTAACACCTAGATCACCCAAGTGTGTTCTTACCACAAGAACACTCACAAGGATATCTTGTGTTGAATGATAACCCAAAAATTCAAGATTACAACTCGATAATTGATAATACAATAGAGTGCAAGTGTAATCAAGAAAAGCCTAGACCTCAAGAATGTGAAAGTGAATAGCTAGGCAAATTACAACAAGAAATAAGACAATGTAAGAACAAGTGTATTCTTGAGTGTATCTTGTTGTGTTGTAGTTTTCTCTCTTTTTATGTTGCTTCAATTCTTCCTCTATTTATAGAAGATGTCATGTACATGATAAGCTCCTCTTGGGGACATGAATTCTGTAAAAAATACCAAGACAATTGAAGAAAAGAGCTGTTAGAAATCCATCCCACAAATTAAGGGAAAGTTGTCTGTTGTCAAACGGTCAGATTTTTTTTGTCAAATAAAGAAGCGACGTCGTCGCACAAATAAGATTAGAAAAGAACGCAGCAAAAATTACATGGGGTGACCGGTCAAGGGGGTCGGCCTGTCGTCTCTAGGGTGCGACGGGTCGCCTCCACGATGACCGGTCACCCCGACCAATTTTTAGGAGTCTCAAGTTTGTTTTCGCGAAACTTGTTCCTGTGTACGGTCGCCTCTTTTGGTCGGTGGCCGACCTCCTAAATGACATGTTGTCCAATTTTTGTCGAAAATAAACCTCAAGAAATACTCCAACAAATTTGTAAAAATATTTTAAACCGATCGGGAGTATTTAGGACAACATTAGAAATATAGTTTTGATGAAATAACACATAAACACAAAAATCATCAAAAGTGTTGTCCGATATAAACTCCAATAAATACTCCAAAAAATAGTAAAAACATTTTAGATCAATCGGGAGTATTAGGACAACATTTAGAAACATAGTTTCAATGTAAAAACCCATTGACACAAAATCATTAAATGTGTTATCCAATTTTGTCGAAAATAAACTTGAGGAAATACTCCGAAAATTATTAAAATCATTTTAAATCATTTAGGAGTATTTGGACAACCTTTAAAAGTATTGTTTTGGTATAAAAACAAAATCAACAAAATCATTATAAAACCATTTATCAAACATTTTATTCATTCACAAAAGTCAAATTTTTATTTTAAAAATTATATTGTAGGAATTCATATTGTATTATTTGGATATTCTAATTATTTTTGTTATATTAGAGTTACAAATTAGTGTTATTTTATTTTCACTAAAACTCATTGTTTAGATTTTTTATAATTGACATGTACATCCGTCAGTGATTGGAAGACTACTTTTAAAAACAAAAACACATTTAAAAGACTACTTTTACCAAAAAAAAAAAAGGAAACAATTGAAGATTAAACCGTAAGATGGGGCTGCCAAATAAATATGTTGTAGTAATGGAATTATAAAACAAATTGTAGTGGATAACTGGATATGGCCAACTGATTCTGGCCCAAAAGCCTATATCAACTCTATTGTTTTTTTGTTTTTTTGAGCAAATATATCAACTCTATTTAAAAAAATAAAAAACAGAAAACGTTTTCAGGAAAAAACAAAGAGAAAACAAATGCTTTAACCACAACTCATTTTTAGGGTTTCCTAAACAACATATCAATGGCAGGCGGCAGCGACGACAATCTTAGAATTCATCTCCTCATCTATTTTTTTTCTTCCGGTCGGCGACAAATCCCTCGAAATTCATCAATTCTTTCGTCCGAAGCTGACTATAGAAAGCTCCTCGGTCCAACAATGATTATGTTAGTTCCTTTTTTTCCATATAAAAAATATCGATTCATTATTTAAATGTTTTTTAGCTTATCCGAAAATATATATATATATATATATGCTAAGCTTCACTTTATGAATTTCCTTTCTGGTTTTTTCCTGTCATTACATTCGCAATGTTTTTTTTATATCTTTCTTCTGGTATTTTTGATTTACTAATTTTTATTTTTTATATATATATATATGTATTGTAGCTCTGATGAAGCGTACAAAAAAGATACTCATAATCTATTTTGTTTATAAGATCTTGATTTTTTACTGATCGAAGGGGTTTTTGGTATTGCACACAAAATACAATTTTTTTATATTATATTCTATATCTACCGGATAAGATCTGTATTTCTAAGATCTTTATTTCTTCGTGTAAGGTTTTCTTTTTGTATATGTGGATACATATCTGTTACAAATTGAGTGGCCTCGTAGATGTTTGAGACCCTCCACTGGGGAAAGTCACATTGTTGTTTTTTGTCTATCGGTCCTTCAATTTTATTATGATATGATGCAAGATATTTGGCATTGAATTTTTTTCTTTTTTTTTCTCTTTTTGTTTGATTTATAGGATATCCACCGGAAGGGATATCCAAATGGTGCATATCTACCACAGTGCTACCCACATTAAGGATACCCACAGGACTACCCACCACGGGTATACCCACTGCAATACGTTGATCGTTTACTGAAACAGAAGCGCAGCAATGGCCCTGGTTTCATGGAAAACATGGTACGAAATTTAGCCTAATGCCCACAACAAAACAATTTTCAATTCTGAATTCTCTTTCAGACAAATGAATTATTTTTCAAATCAATGAATGTATTGTCATGATTCGCTTTTGTAAATATGTTTCTTGGAATTCTTGTGGGGGTATATCTCTAACCCTGTGATTTCAAGTTTGCTGCATATTTTTATTTTTATTATAAAAAAATATATTAATTTTAAAGAGATTCCCATATTGAATGGATACACAACATTGTACAAAATTGTAACAAATATAATGGCTTTGTAACCAATGCATGTATTTTTATTCATATATTTGGTTTTTTTGGACAGATTTACATATTTTGTTAGGATTGGCAAATTAATACACAAGAACATATTTCAAATGATTACTCAATAAATTCCATAACAAATTTGAAATAAAAATTTTAAATGTAATAATAGGACTTCAACCATAATGTTATCTTAAGCACCAAAAGATTCAACCAATATAAACAATGATTAGAACCCAGAAAATTTTCACATTCTCCCTATTCCAGTAAAACTCAAGTTTATATATATAGTAAAGTCTCTTGATATACTTGGTTGTATGTTTCTGATATATTTTGAAGGAACGAAAAAAATTCAATCCTCTGAGGTTGGATCTTTAGTATTTTACACTGAATAATAGTAAAAAAATTCAATCATCTGTTTTTTGATATATAGGATTATATGTTTCTGATCTATTTTCTGTATTTTAGATTTTATACGAATCTAAATCACCAACATTTCATTAAAACTATCTATCATACTTTAACCATAAAAATATTAAAAATTTACATGGGCTTAAAGATAACAAAGTGAATACTTATGTTTTGATAAAAATAATAAAAATTTATAATGTAAGTATAAGAAAAGGAAACATTTATAGGCCAACAAAGAATGACCCATATAATTGAAATCCAAAATGTATGTAGAAAATAAACATGCTCCATAAAATGGCCCATTTACAACACATATTCGACTAATTCTTGATGAAATGAATCCATTTCACATTGCAGATTCTGTTGTCGCTCAAAATCTTTAATTACTTGAAATAAATATTCATGAATTTATTGTCTTAATAAAAATGAAAACATGATTGTCTATTATAGAACCTTCGCAGATACAATGTTTTTGCTTTATGAAAATTCATTTTCATTATGTTTAAGGTCATTAGAAATCTATTTTAAAATTTATGTGTTATTAATAATGATTTTTGCTTTATGAAAAAGGCTAATGTTATAATCATGGAGAAAAAGAATATGGATATGACAATGAAGAGAATCCAAGGCAGTCAAAAGATTTTGAGAGAGTATGTCACATACCCGATTTTTTATTTTTTTTTTTTTTTCTGTTTGAAACCTAATTTTTTAAATGCATATAGGCGCATTATATAAACAGAACTAATAAATTGTTTATTTGACCATATAAAAGACGAACCTAAGCATTTTGAACTAACCATTCCATTTTTCAAATTAGGTCCGTTTATCATGCTCTATAAAACAATACAACATAATAAAAAAGGTAACTGACCTTTTGATGTATTATTGTTGATCTTGTGCCTGTTTGAGATGACTGTAGAAAGTGTGATCTTCATATTAACAAACAATCCTCCTTCAAAACTGGTTGACTTTCAACTTGCATGTATCACCCCTAGGATACACAATAACGTGTCACAACTACAGAGAGAGAGAGAGAGAGAGAGAGAGAGAGAGAGAGAGAGAGATTAAAACAGGATTGAAAACATATACATAAATATAAAATAGAAATAAAATGAGATTAGTTATTTTACTGAGTATTTTGCGAAACAATATCAATCATCGTTATTCAGCTCCTGTCTTTTTTTGTTGGGTGGAATTCCTAGTAGCCATTAATTTCCAATTATATCTCTTAAAAAATAAATGTAACAGACTAAAAAGAAATTCAATACAGTGGAATTATGAAGTGCTAAAAGTGATCTTACCAACATGTAATTTTTTGATTTCTTGGCGTAGCATGAATTCTTGATGTTCATAGCTCTGCTTCGTGAATTCATTAAAGTAACCATGCCTGCTGAAGAAGGCACAAAAGATTTCATATTTCATCAGAATTTTTGCTATTTGATATTTTCTTCAGAATTTACTTTTTGTTATTACATTATAGCTAAAGTGCAGAATGCTGGAATATTAGTTTTGGAAATGAAGTGGATGCTGCTGCTATTTATAATCGGTTATACACTGTGTTCTAGATTTTGTTTATCAGCAGTATTGAATAAAAATTGACTTTCTTTTTTGGAATTATCAGTCCAATATTGAATGGAATGGTCTACAAACGTGTTTATATTCTCAATGTAGAGCTTCGTTTATGATGCAATATCAAATTTTGAATTTTAACTTTTCTCGGATTCTGAATTTAATTATTTGAGTCGAAATGTATTTTTAAATATGAGTGCAACTATAAAAATTAAAATTTTAAATGGCCTAAAAATAAAGTATACATTTTCTACTTCTCAAGGTAGACAACACAACAACCAATAAATTTATATAATGACTGATTTCTCTTTTCAATATAGAAATAATTAATTAATGTACATATATATAACTGATGATAAGGTGTAACACATTCTCCAAAGTTGTTTGCCGTTTTTCTTGTTTTTTTAAGATTTAATATTTTTGGTGCATTGCTTACTTCGCATGGTGGAATAACTTTATTGTCATTTTGCAGGCTCAAGACAACAGTTGCCAGGAAATTTATTATTAGTATTTTTCGTTAGTTGTGTTGTATTTTGGTTTATTATCTATTAAGAACCCTAGTCAGTAAATTAACAACAGAAACATATATATTAAATGTATTATTTTTTGTGTTTTTCAAAGACTTTCAAGAATTGGAAACATAGGTTTGGCGGGATTTTCCTGAATTAGAATACTTTCTTGTTTATATATATATATATAGATGTATCACGATGCTTGTGAACTGTGTGTGAACCATGCATCATGACTCACGCATTTTTCATATAACAGTTTTCTTGCATTATATATACATCGCCACACTCGCACACGATCACCCATCTACTGAGAATTTTTGTCTCATCCCCTCCTATTTTCTAACGGCCAGATGAAGAGTACGTTGAAGATGTCGAACCTGCCACGGATTGATCCCTCTGTATTTCGCCTAATGGATTTGTTCCCTGTTGTTATTGCTGTTGTTGGACTTTTTTTCCGTTTCCCGTTTAAGTTGTAACCAAGGGAGTAGGACTCTTTGACATTTAAGTTTCTGATTCGATGCATCCTTTGTTTCTTTTCGTTGGATTGTAAGATGATTTGGATAGCACTGGACTGTAAGCTCTTTGGATATTTTCTGTTGGGGTGTATTTGAAATTCGTACTAATACTTGTAGTTTATTTCCGTTGCTTTAGACTATGTTTCATTTGGGGTTATGTTGATAATTGTCTAGACTGTTTGGTTTACTTGTATTTAAGTTGTGGATCGTCGTCGCGTTCCCGTTTGGGGCGTGACATATTTAATCTTCATCCAACCCTGTCATATATCCAGCCCGACTTCTCAATCTGAAAACAATTTGAAAATTATAGAGTGAGCTTCCACTTGCTCAGTAGGGATCAATTTGTCAATATATAATACAATATACAAGCATAATAAAATATAGTATAACATGTAATTTTCCTCTATAATTTCCTCTGACTGGCCAGTTAATAAATTTAGTACGGCGGGCTTAACTCGAAGATCAACTTTGATCCCGGACCTATTTACGGTCCCTGACTAGTTCCTCTGCATATCATGTATATATGAAAATACTCAAATGAAACATTGTATAAAGACAAATATAGGGTATCCTAACCATCTTGATTATCGACTCCTACATAAATTATGAATTTATAATCAATAATATTATTTATGAAATTTGGTTGGGTTAGAAAAGAAAAGAAATATAGAAAAGAATTTAGGGATTTTTGGATTTAGGCTTGAAAAATTGAGTCAAATTCTCAATTTAATTCCTTCAATTCTAAATTTATTTTCTTCAAATCTTTTTCTCCCTCTTCCTTTTTCTTCTCTTTCTCTCTCCCTTCTTTCTATTTACTACACGTACGCCTATGCCCTCTCTCTTTCACTTTCTTCCATATTCTCTCTCTCTCCCTCTCTCTTAATTATTTATTTAATTCACTCTCTACCTCCAGCCATCACCCACCTCAACAGCAAACAAAAACCCCATGCCCCCCATTTCACCTCATCGACCTCTTTCTCTTTTCTTCTTCCTTTTTCTATTTATATAATATATGTATATATATATATATATATATATATTGTTATGTGTTTCTGGAACTTGGGACTAGAAATTATGGTGGTTTTTCGGCGACAGGAGACCGTCGACAATGGGTGGCGCCGGTACATTAAAAAAATAACTGATGGCTTGTATAGATTGTTCAAAGATATAAAAATATGTATTAGATCTTACCCCTTTCCTTTTCTTGGATTTTTCAAACTATGAAATCAAAACTTGATAAATGTTTTCTAATTAAATTTTACGTTAATATGCTTTTCTTCTTTTCTAATTAAATTCCCAACTGATGTGTACATTTAATAGGGTTATTTATTGTAAAAAAAATTAAATTCTAAATTATAGCTTAAAAAATCTGTTTTATTAAAATTAAAGATAAAAAATCCCAAATTGAATTTGCCCGAATTATAAAATTTGGGATTTAAACCCCTAAATTAAATCTAATTGTAAACCCTAATTTGATTTAACTCCCTAATTTTTTGGGTATTACATCCTACCCTCCTTAAAATAAATTTCATCCACAAAATTCGTTAACTTACCGTGGATAATGAAATTCGGGTACTTGGCACGTATCTCTTCTTCTCGCTCCCAGGTGGCTTCATTTTTTCCTTGGCGTCTCCATTGAACCTTGATTAATGCAATATCTTTGTTGCTTAGTTTGTGGATCTTGCATTCTAAAATCGACTCTGGCCCTTCCTCGTATGTTAAGTCCTTGTTAATTTCTAAATCTTTATAGTTTACGATGTGACTTGGATTGTGAACATATTTTCTCAGCATCGAAATATGAAAAACATTATGCACACTTGACAAACTTGGTGGTAATGCCAATTGATAAGCCAAATCTCCAATACGAGTAAGGATTTCAAACGGTCCAATATATATATCTTGGCTTCAATTTTTCTTTTTCACCAAAACAAATAACACCCTTTATAGGAGCCACTTTCAAAAACACTTTTCCTCATTCTTCGAATTGTATATGCTTTCTCCTTCTGTCAGCATATGACTTTTGTATATCTTGAGCCATTTTGATTCGATCTTGTATCTTGGCTATCTTTTCTACAGTTTCTTGAATCCATTCTGGCCCCAAAACTTTCTTTTCACCAACCTCATTCCAATACAATGGTGATCTACATTTCCATCCGTCCAATGCTTCGTAGGGAACCATCTTTGCTTGATAACTATTTTTATAAGCGAACTCCACTGAATGTAGTAAAGTCTCCTAGTTACTTCCCAAGTCGAGCACACAAGCTCTCAGAATATCTTCCAATATTTGTATTGTCCTTTCAGACTGCCCATCTGTCTGTGGATGATAAACTGTACTGAATTTCAATCTTGTTCCCTGTGCACTTTGTGGACTTCTCCATATTTTTGAAGTAAATCTTGTGTCTCTGTCTGAGACAATAGAAACGGGCACTCCATGTAATTTTACTATCTCCCTCATGTAGATTTGAGCATATTGTTCCATACTGTACCTCATTTGGACAGGCAGAAAATGAGTCGACTTAGTCAACCTATCTACTATGACCCAAATAGCCTTATTTCCTTTAATTGATCGTGGAAGTCCTCTACAAAATATCCAATATCCCTCTTTATACTTCGCCACCAAAATATTTCTTTTAAATATTTGTACATCTTTGTACCCCCAGGATGAGCTGTATATGGAGTACAATGAGCTTCTTCAAGAATTTCTTTTCTAAGTTCCTTTTCATTAGGAATACACAATCTCTCTTCATAAGTTAAAACACTTTCATCTGTTAAAAGAAGCCCCTTAACACTCCCTTTTGGTGCTCGTTCCTTCATTTTGTTTAGAAATTAATCCTGCAGTTGAGCTTCCTTAATTTTCTCTTTTAAAGTAGGTTGTACCACTAAAGATAATATCGCTTCCATATTTTTTGGTGGTACGACTACCTCAATCCTCATTTTGGCAAACTCCTTCATCATTTCTTCTTGTTCAGTCGTTAAACTCGAGAATTCTCCTTTAGTTTTACGACTTAGAGCATCAACAACCACATTAGCTTTCCCAAGGTGGTAGTTGATGGTACAATCATAATTTTTAACCAATTCTAGCCACCCCCTCTGACTCACGTTAAGCTCTTTTTGAGTAAAAAGATACTTTAAGCTTTTGTGGTCAGTGAAAATCTCACACATTCCTCTATACAAATAGTGTCTCCAAATCTTTAAGGCGTGAACCACTGTAGCTAGTTCTAGATCATGTGCAAGATAGTTCAATTCATGTGGCTTTGGTTTTCTTGAAGCATGGGCAACCACCTTGCCATTCTGCATCAACACACATCCCAATCCTTGTTTTGACGCATCACTTTAAATGACAAATTCCTTAGAAGGATTAGAAATTGTCAAAACTGGTGCAGAGGCCAGTCTCTATTTCAATTCATGGAAACTTTCCTTGCATTTCTCCGTCCAAATGAAATTTTCTCCTTTTCTAGTTAGTCGGGTCATGGGTCCAGCTATCTTTGAAAATCCTTCAATAAATCTTCGATACTACACTGTTAAACCCAGAAAACTGTGAACTTCATTCACATTCTTAGAGCTCTCCATTCATTAACTGCTTCAACTTTGGTCAAATCTACTTAAATTCCTTGAGCAGTAATCACATGTCTAAGAAATACAACCCGATTCAACCAAAATTCACATTTCTTGAACTTCGCATACAACTTCTCCCTGCAAAGTGTCTCCAATACTATTCTAAAATGTTCTTTATGTTGTTCCTCGTTCTTGGAATACACCAATATGTCATCTATAAAGACTATGACGAATTGGTCCAAAGAATGGATGGAACACTCGATTCATCAAGTCCATGAATACTGCTGGTGCATTGCTCAATCCAAAAAGCATTACAATAAATTCATAATGCTCATAACGAGTTCTGAATACCGTCTTCAGAATATCACCTTCCTTAATTTTCAACTGGTGATATCCGGATCTCAAGTCAATCTTACAAAAAGTGCTGGCACCTCTCAATTGATCAAAAAAGTCCTCAATTCTTAGTAATGGGTACTTATTCTTCACAGTGAGTCAATTAAGCTATCTATATAAATCGATACACATTCTAAATGACCCATCTTTCTTTTTTACAAAAAGGACTGGTAGGGGGATACACTGGGTCGGATAAACCCGATACCCAGAAGTTCTTGTATTTGCATCTTCAATTCTTGTAATTTGTTTTGTCCATCCTATAAGGTGCTTTAGATACTGGCGTTTGCTCCAGGTACCAAGTCAATTGAAAATTCAACTTGTCTATCTGGTGGAATTCCTGACAATTCCTCCAGAAATACATCAACAAATTGACAAACAATCGGCACATCAGCAGGTGTCATCTCCATCATGGAGGTACCAACTAAGTTTATTATATAACCTTGGCAATTTTGTTTTCTCAAATTTTCAGTGCTTTTGTTGTCGTTATAACTTTAGGCACATACTTTGACTTAGCGCCATAAAATTTTATTTCATCATTTTCAGGCAGTCTAAGTGTTATCTCTTTCCTAAAGCCTATTCATTCCTAAAATTAAATCAAAATCCTTTATTCCAATAACATATAAATCAGCTGCTAAATGTTTTCCTCCTATATCCAAATCCACATTTTTATTCATTGAATAAGGAATTATTGAATTCCCAGAAAGCCAACTAACCTCAAGAAGTTCATTTACTATAGCATTCTTAAATCCAATTTTATCATGAAATTTAGCAGATATGAATGAGTGTGATGCACCAGTGTCAAAGAGTGCAAAAACAGGTATTCCTGATACTGTCAACATACATGTCATCACACCTAGGTTCTGATCTGCTTCCTCTTGAGTCAAAGCATACATTCGAGCTCTTCCTACACTAGTTTGACCATTTTTGTCCTTATCATCTTTCAAAAGAGGACAGTTATAGGTCATATGTCCTAGCTTCTTACATTTGAAACATTTTCCCTGCCCAGCAAGACATTCACCATAATGGTTTTTCTTACACTTAGGATAAATCGGTCTATTATTTGGAGTATTAGGGTGAGCATTATTGGACCTCAAGCGCTTTACTGGATTGACAACAGTCCCCACAAACCAACACGAGTCTTTTCTAGCACGCTTGGTCCTCACTCATGCGCTCCCTGGAAAACTTCTTAGGAGGTCACCCATCCCATGCCTACTCCTGACCACACTAACAGAAAAAGCGTTTTTTGGGACGACCAAATGTCATCGCAAAAGAGTGAAAGTCGTCGCTATTAATTTATTTGGGACCACATGTCATCACAATAAAGTCGACACATATACTACGTCGCAAATGTATTATTTGCAATACTTAAGTGGCGTTGCAAAAATAATGAACGTTTTTGTGATGACTTTGTCATCACTAATAGTCGTTGCATTAGTTGCGACGAATGTTGTCTCAAATACGCTTTTTATAATTGCGACGACGTTTGCTGTCGCAAATACTCAATTCTTTTTCCCCCAGTTAGTGGATTTTACATTTTTTATCCTCTGCGTATATATTTTTCTTTTTGATAAAATTGGTTTTCATTCATTCAACACCAAACAACCAGTTTACAAGAGTACATATGATAATAGTTCAACTCAGAAAGGCAAGGAAACTCCTTCACAATCCATAGTACATAACTTAGCTTTCCTATGGGCTAGAGAATTAAGAATTCGCTAAACATACATCAGTTTATAGATATCAAAATCCTAAAAAAGCACCCTGATATCTTGATAGAAGGGGCTCTCAACTGAATAATTGTCT
Organism: Rehmannia glutinosa; assembly: GCA_016081115.2. Classification (NCBI taxonomy): domain Eukaryota; kingdom Viridiplantae; phylum Streptophyta; class Magnoliopsida; order Lamiales; family Orobanchaceae; genus Rehmannia; species Rehmannia glutinosa. Next base: position 57,822,777 of record CM071935.1, on the reverse strand, counting down.
TCCACATCTGGTATCCCTGTTAAGACATCAAGACAGTCTCCTTCGATGGCAAAATATACCGCCTCCCGGGCAGCCATTGCTTCAGCAGTAGTTGGATGGAGGCTACCATGGAACACCTTATGTTTCCATCCCAAACTCAATAAGTTATGGTCTCGTGCTATGATTCCCAGGCCCCAGCTACTCTTAGCGGCTGAAAGGGATGCATCGAAATTTATCTTAACTGAGTCATTTGGTGGTGGTTGCCACTCTTGGTAGTCTGAATGTTGTAGTTGAGGTGCATAAGCAAGGCATTGAGCATCTATAGTTTGGAGTTAGGAAATAGAGAACTTGATTAGGATTGAGTGGAGAAGTACACATATTGATTCAGTCAATGGAGATGTCATGAGACAAATTGTCCAAGAAAAGCACTTTCAAATGGTGAATAAGCTGTAAAAGTGTTTTTACATATTTTAACACGAAACCAAAAACAGAATTAGAGAAGCAGAAGTGCGCATTTGAAAACACTCAAAAACTTAATATTTTTCCAACCACAAGCTGATGACAATCACTTTTTCGTCTGCAAAGACTCCCTAAAACTAGCATTACATTATGCAGAAAACAGAATGAGAAATGCTATATAATTAACTCTTCAATACAAATTCATGGTAAGGCAAAAAAATCACATACCTGTTTAGTCACAAACAATTCCATTAATCCAAAAGACACCGGTATCAAAACTCGAGTACCAATTGTTTCCTGCAGTACAAAATCAAGCAGACACAAATAGTTCAGCTTAATAACAACAGGGCTGAGTTTACACAAAACACTTTGTCCCGAAAAAAATTTGAACGAAAACATACTTCGGATAAACTTGAATCTGATTTGTGTGAGTAGTTCAACCAACTAGCTTGATTTGAGAACAAGGTTTGCGCATGAACTCTACAAAAATGTAGAAAATCATCGGATTACAATTGGAATCGTATATGTTTCAGGGAGAAAAAGAAAAAATCACACATACATAGCCTACACAATTAGTTTACCGGATAAAAAAGCAAGAAAATTCCAAACAAAGTACAACCTCACATACATGGTTGGCCATACAAACCTCCAAATATTGTTTCAACATACCCCAAATAGTTATTCTTCAATTAAAATACATCAAAATAAATCATGTACACCCTGGGAAAAGGTAAACCAACCATTTGTTCGGTATCGCTGCTCCACAATAACTGCTTTATTCTCTTCAAAAATCCCATCAACAACATGTTCAATATCATCCAGAGAAACATCAACTCATGTTCAAGATCAAAAGTTGGTTTATAGGATTAGATAGAAGAAAACCCCGACATCATTAAGGAAAGCGAAAAATGGAATGAAAAACCTCTGTTTAAAAGGTTGCACAGCCCAAAATGTTGAATACAAAACTTAATTGGTTTAAGTATTGTTCTTCTTCACCAAAAGCATTTTGAAAAAAATCCACTAATAAAACCAAAGAATCAAGAGAAGAGGAAAACAAAGATTGTCTCAAAACAGATTGTTTGAAAACAATACCCCTCATCGCCCATGTTCACATTGTTGTTAGCAAATCCATTTAAGTGCATAACATTGCACTTATATATATTAATATTATAATCATGCAGGGTACCGGCATGTTAGCAATAACAACCGTGTTGCCACTGCTTCAGCCACCGCCTTGCCATGCTCGTCATGACATATCATGTAAGAAAGCTGATGGATTCCAAATGGCAATATTGTACCTTGCTTTGTATCTCATAGCTTTAGGCACTGGAGAACTCAAGTGAAGCGTTTTTCTTCAACAGATTCTTCTTTTTCATCATCATTGGGACATTGGCAGCAGTCACTGTTCTGGTGTACATACAATATGAAGTTGACTGAAGCTTGGCTTATGGGATTTGTTCGGTTTCAATGTTGATCGCCATATTCATATTCTTCTTGGGGACTAAACGATACAAGTATAAGAAAATCTCGGGGAGCCCAATAGTCCAAATTTTCCAGGTCATCGTAGCAACAATTAGGAAAAAGGAACATGAGCCTTCCTTATGATGTTAACATGATGTATGAGGATACTCCTGAGGCTTCAAGAATCGCTCATACCGATCAGTTCAAGTACGTATATATATAGCAGCTGGTATTAATCATGCATGCATGCATATCTTTTCGCATTAATTCAATCCGTTATAAACACATTGCACATCAAAAAGAGTTAAACTCAGTTGATGTCATCTTAGCATCAACTTTCCCAATCCAATTCTTTATATTCTTTTCTCATTCCTTACCAAAACCTTCGAAACATACTACAACAATTCTCAATATCAAAATAATAATTGGAAAATACAGGAACAAATACATTTCAACATGAAGTCATTTTACTGGCATGCTCTTTTGTCATAGAAATTTCTTAAAATGTTGCAACAGATCCAGCTCCATTACAGTGAATAGTGTACAAAATGAAAACACATACCAAATATTCCTTTATCACAAAGTTCCCCCTCAGGCATATGTCTAAAACACTTATTTTCATTTAAAAGCAGAAATGAATTTTAAGATCTTTGATTGCGCCTTTTCCTTCTCTTCTGCCCCATCAAGATCACCAATATTGTCATGATATTCCTGTGATTCGCCCACAAGCAGAAAAATGGTATGAGATGCATATACTTCAATTAATACAACGCTAACAAAAAATAAAATCAATACAAAACATATATTAATTCCTGTAGGAATATTAAAAAGTTTTTAAAAGTCAGCTCTGCAAAAGCTTCAGAATCAAAAACAGGAGGCATTTCTTTCTCAAAAAAAAAATAACAGGAGGCATTTCTTGTGAATAACTTTAAGCTGCATTTCACAAGTCTTATAATCTCTTAATCTCAGGAGGCATCTTCTTTTGCGGATCAGGCAGTAGTTCATCAATTGAATCAATGTACCGTCGTGTATTTTCAGTGACTCGCATCAAAATTCTTCATCCAAGTCCTTATACTTTAATTTCTCAAACAAAGAAAAAGTATCCAAAATCGGAGATAAACCTTCACCTTTTTATATAAAAAAATTGAATCAAAAGTTGGAGACATTCTTACTAATTAAGTCTTCAAGCTCGATCTAGACGACCATAGTTTTCCGATTCCCTACATCTTGTTGGAAATATAGAAATAAAGGAAACACCAGTTAAATTACCAAATATCATTGATGGATAAGGTGCAAGAGAAATTAGTTGGCAATCTTACAAGGATATTGATGTATTTAGCTTCGCCATTCGGGTCTGCAAAGTTTGTGAGAAAATCTTTCGCGATTCTGCTTCAATTATAGAAAAGCGCGAACAGATCAAGAGAAATCAAATCATGGACAATTTCTAAACCTTGCGCAGAGAGAGTTGGTAGTGACGGCGATGGCGGGAGAAGGTGGTGGGAACTGGCGGAGAAAATAAATGTTGTCGGGCTGGTGAATGACGAGCAGTGGTGGAGGGTAAGTAGGAAATTGGAGCCAAAAATTTGGGAGAAATAAAATTAGTGCGGCAAATTAATACACCATTTGCGACGATAATATATCGCGATGGAGTGTTGTTGCGAAAACAAATATTTTGCCTCAACAAAATGTGGTTGCAAAAACTTCCATTGCAAATAACCCTATTTCTTGTAGTGCCAAGCACACCTCAGAGTTTCTATGTAATGGTCACCAGAAAAGAAGATGCATCTGTTGATATAGGTAGTCCATATCAAATCCTTTAAGCTTCTTCTTTAACTGTGAAATCCAGAGCTCACGAGTTCGAATCGCTGGTTGGGCCTTGCGCCTCTTTTAAAGCCCATTGCATGCAGGATGCTGGACCAAATCCCAACAATCCCCCTCCCAGCACCTGCCAGCATCTTAGCTCCAGTGCTTGGCAACCTCTGCTGCCCGCCAAACTTCCTCAGTTCTTAACGCCAACTTCTTCAGTCAAGCATCGCGACATGCAAGTCTCTCAGTTCCGGTTGTCCATCAACCTACGCCTTCAGTTCCAGTCCATTTACCTCAGTTCTGGCCACCTGGCAACCTACCCTTCAGTTCTGGTCCGTTTACCTCCGCTACTCCAGCATCTCAGTTCGACCGCTCCTCGCAACCTCCATTGTAGAGTTCTTCTAAGGGAATTAGAACTCGTGACATGCTTTGATACCAGGTGTTGGACCCAAGAGCTTTACCGGATTGATGATTGTCCCCATAAACCAACACGAGTCTTTTCTAGCACGCTTTGTCCTCACTCACGCGCTCCTTGGAAAACTTCCTAGGAGGTCACCCATCTCATACCTACTCTAGGCCAAGTACGCTTAACCTCAGAGTTTCTATATAATGGGCACCAGAAAATAATATGCATTTGTTGGTATATGTAGTCCATATCAAATCCTTTAAGCTCTCCTTTAACTGTGCAATACAGCGCTCACGAGTTCGAATCGCGGGCCGTGCCTCGCGCCTTTTTTGAAGCCCATTGCAGGCAGGATGCTGGACCAAATCCCAACAAGCATTCACTTCAGTTTTTGCCTATTTTTCTGAATTCCATTCTTGGTTTGCTTTGCCTCGTCCCGCTTTGTCTTTTCAGATACCAAGACTGGTTTTCAAACGTCATCATCATCAACCAAATTTGCCTCTATTTCTTTTGCCCTCTTCACCATCTTAAAATATTCCAAATCTTCCTGGGCAAATAGTATACTGGATAATTGCGATCGCATCCCCTCGGAAACCTCAAAGCCTTCTTTATGTTGGTTGTTAACCAAATGCGGCATAAACCGATTCAACTGGTTGAATTCCCTTTCATATTCTATCATAGTCTTGTTTCTCTGTTTGAAGTTTAGAAATTCTTTCTCTGTCTTATCATGATACGATTGCGAGAATTTTGTTTGCCCGTAACAACCTCCTTGAACTCATTCCAAGTCAAGGCATCTTGTTCCTCTTCGGTCCTAGTTCTCCAGTACCTTTCCCACCAATGATCAGTGTCTTCAATGAGTTGAAAGGTGGCGCAGGTGACTCTTTTCTCGTCAGTGCATCCAATGAGTCGAAAAATTCTTTCTAAAGATTGAAACAATTCTTCTACAGCAGCTGGGCCATCACGTCCATTGAATATAGGTGGACGATATTGGCGAAATTGTTCCACTATCCTTGTGTTGTTGTTCTTATTATTGTTGTTGATTTGCACCGCCCTAAGGAATTCAGTGAGCATATCATCAGCAACAACATTGGCTTGATTCCCAACATTGGCTTGATTTTCAGTGCTACCTTGATTGCCGCCATTAGATGAGTTACTCTCATTCGCACGGTTTTCAGTACGGTTATGGGGAGCCATAATCCTACAAGTATACATAATTCTTAAGTAATATAATAACGTTGGTCCCTATGTTATTGTCATCTTCGAAGTATATATTTATTATAATTCTAACTGAACCGATATTTTATTACTGTTCCAATTGCGAACCTTCTTCCTAGCAGTGAATCTTGTCTGTGTCATCTATATTAGCTAAACATTTTTTTCACAGGCACATAGATTATTATCTAATAAATGACATAAAGTTGTACAAATTTAACTATGAAAACATGTATTGCATCTGACACATAAAAATCACATGGCATATTTGAAATATAATGACATAATAAATTTGTCACATACCTTGAGGAAGCCGGCACTGATATAACGGTGATGGATGACTCTAAAATATTTTTATCTTATATATTTATATTTTTACAAGTCTACAGAACCATAGACCTTCTCTGATACCACTGTTGTAACGTCCCATTTTACAAAATAAAAGTGTTCTAATTTTAATAAAATATAAATATAAAATACCTTTTCAACAAAATAACTTAATAAACTAGGCATTAGAATTTAAATAAGTAAATCCATTCAATTATCAATTAAAAAAAATATCTAAATTCATATTTTATTTAGTCTTCATCCAACCATGTCATATCTCCAGCCCGACTTCTCAAAAAAAAAATTGAAAATGATAGGGTGAGCTTCTACTTAGTCAGTAGGGATCAATTAGTCAATATATAATATAACATACAAGAAAAATAAAATATAGTATAACATGTAATTTTTCTCTTACTCGCCATTTAATAAATTTAGTACGGTGGGCTTAACCTGAAGATCAACTTCGATCCCCGACCACGGTCCCTGACTAGTTGCTCTGCATATCATATATATATGAAAATACTCACCTGAAATATTATATAAAGACAAATATAGGAATTAAAATTCCTACTTCAGTTGATTTCTCGTATTCCTCATAGTAAAATAATATGGTTATCCTAACCCTCTTGATTCTCGAGTCCTGCATAAATTATGAATTTATAATCAATAAAATTATTTATGAAATTTGGTTGGGTTAGAAAAGAAAAGAAATATGGAAAAGAATTTAGGATTTTTGGATTTAGGCTTCAAAAATTGAGTCAAATTCCCAATTTAATTCCTTCACTTCTAAATTCATTTTCTTCACATCTTTATACAATGATGCATTGTTAGATATAAAATGGTGTACAGTCAGTTATTAAATGGTGCACAATTTAACTATTAAAATGGTACTTAATTCAGTTATGGAAACGTAATATTAGTTAATCCCTTGATTGTAGGGCGTCATTATGGGAATGTGGTTATACCATTTTGTCTTTATAGGGTTTTTAGATGATGTACAATTAGTTATACAGTGATGCACTGTTAGATATAAAATGGTGCAAAGTTAAGTTATTAAATGGGAAGATGGTTACACCATTTTGTCTTTGTAGTTCATTTAGATGATGTAGAATTAGTTATACAATGATGCACTGTTAGATATAAAATGGTGACAGTCAATTATTAAATGGTGCACAGTTCAGCTATTAAAATGGTGCATAATTCAGTTATGGAAACGTGATATTTATCACATCCATGATTGTAGGACGTCATTATGGGAAGGTGGTTACACCATTTTATCTTTATAGGGTTTTTAGATGATGTACAATTAGTTATAAAATGATGCAATGTTAAATATAAAATGGTGCACAGTTAAGTTATTAAATGTGAAGATGGTTACACCATTTTGTATTATAGTTCCTTTAGATGATGTACAATTAGTTATACAATGATGCACTGTTGGATATAAAATGGTGTATAGTCAGTTATTAAATGGTGTACAGTTCAGCTATTAAAATGGTGCATAATTTCAGTTATGGAAACGTGATATTAATCAATCCCTTGATTGTATGGGCGTGATTTATTGAATTTTGCTAGTTACTATTATGCCCTTTCCACCTATTAATTAATTGATAAATCAGTTATTTTTAATAGCAATCTGGACCATTGAATAAAAGGCGTGGATGGTTGGGACCAATCCACACTGCCACATGGTAAGAGGCTGCCACACGAGATCTCATCCCTATATATATATATATATATTGTTTATGTATTTCTGGAACTTGGGACTATAAATTATGGTGATTTTCTGGCGACCGACAACGGGCGGCAATGGACAGCGCCGATAAATTAAGAAAAATAACTGATGGCTTGTATAGATTTTTCAAAGATATAGAAATAGGTATTAGATCTTCCCCTTTTCTTTTCTTGCATTTATCAAACTAAGAAATCTAAACTTGAGAAATGTTTTCTTGTAACAATGGTTTGAAGGTGTGAACTTGAAACAACCATATTAAATTTTATGTTAATCTGATTTTCTTCTTTTCTTCTTTTCTAATTAAATTCCGAACTGATGTGTATATTTAATAGGGTTAGTTATTGTAAAAAAAATTAAGTTCTAAATTATAGCTTAAAAAATATGTTGTATTAAAATTAAAGATTAAAAATCCCAAATTCAATTTGCCCCAATTACAAAACTTGGGATTTCAGTCCCTAAATTAAATCTAATTGTAAATCCTAATTTGATTTAAATCCCTAATTTTATGGGTATTACACTTATATTCTACGATTCATAGCCCGGGCGACTGTGTTGTAATGTGTTTTATTAGTCATTAACATAAATATATCTTTAAAAGATTTGAACATGCTCTAGTTATTATTATTAAGGGATCTCAAATTGCTTGACTGGGTATGATCATTTGGTTTGGGATACATTGTGAGTTATTGAGTTATATATAGGGTTATATTAGTTTAGTGACAACTTAATGTGATCAACCTTACATATTCTGTCAAACCCGGTTAGCCCTATTCCCTTTATGAAAGATGAGAATTATTTATATGTGATTCGAATGAGTCGAGACAAATATGTATAAGTGGGACTGATGCAATTTGAGTGCATCCATACTTAAGATAAGTTGGAGTCTCAGTTTGGATAAAGATGAGTTTATCTAAAAATGTCTCCGACTCCAATTTTGATAGGCGAGATATATCTTTTGATATCTTTTTTTATGCTATTAGTAGTTGAGATATCTTACTTTTCCTATATTAGATGATGACGGTAAACACTATCTTCTCAACTAAATATTTCCTTTACATTTGTCATAGAGCATTATTATAGTTCTCCAATGATTTCACGTGTGTGCAACCAAGTAAATATATCAAGTTGTTATATATTCACTAGTGACAAGAAACATTGTTCGTGGTTTGTCCATGATTCAATCATAAGGCTTGTTAATATATGCTATATTGAGAGCATCTAAGAATTGATATTATTGATGTGTTGAACAGAATGAATTGTACATCAGATTTTATACAGCTAAGATGTAACAGTAGTAACAGACATAACTAACTCCTAACAGTATATCAGACTATTAACAAAGTAATTGCTACTACTAACATTTAACTGAAGGTTTATATTCTCTAATAGCCCCCTGCAAACTTAAGGTGGCATCAAACACCTTAAGTTTGTCTCTCATCAGATCAAAGTAGCACTTGAATTTGTCTTGGTAAAAATGTCTGCGATTCGGTCAATTGTTGGAACATGCCTGATATCAACGAGCCGTTTCTGCATTTCTTCACGAACAAAATAGAGATATAATTCTATATGTTTGGTACTTGCATGTAGAACAGGATTTGCTATCAATTGGAATGTGCTCAAATTGTCACACCAAACTACTTGAGTCCTGGTAGTCTGCACATACAACTCCTGGAATAAACCTTGAATCCAAGTTATCTCAGCTACTAGACTTGCAACGCTCCTATAATCCGCCTTTGTAGATGATTTGGATATGGTGTGTTGTTTCTTAGATTGCCAGGAAGCCAAATTTTAACCTAAGAACAAACAATACCATGTAATAGACCGCCTATCATCTCAATTGGATGCTCAATGTGCATCTGAATAACCAACTATGTCAATACGAAGTGAGTGATCAGGTGTAAAATGTAAACCATGATGTAATGTGCCACTGAGGTACTTTTTCTATTTTATATAATCATATAGATTTTCCATAGGCTTTATTTGAAAATCAAGTTTTGAGTTGGAGGTTCCAACAAATGGGATGGTTATATCTAAGAATTCTCTTCACAACTTTCCAATGAACATTAAGGGGCCTCTGCACAAACTGACAAACTCTATTTACAGCAAAATAAATCTCTGAGGTCTTGTAATGGTCACATATTGTAATGCTCCTACTGTCCTTCGATAAAGTTGTACATTGTACATCAAATCATCTCCATAGGTAGATAACTTCTCACTAGTTGTCATTGGAGAATGAATCACTTTGGCATTCAACATCTTCACTTTGCATGGAAGATCTTTAACATATTTTGCTTGAGAAAAATAAATACCTTGTTGAGTTGTATGAACTTGAATTCCCAAAAAAATAGTCAATGCTACCAAGATCTCTTAAACTGAAGGCTTTGCTGAGACTTGTGATAATGTCTTGAACTTCCTTAGGATCACTTCCAGTTACCAAGATGTCATCAATATACACTAGGACATACAATACAACTCCTCTGTCTCTGATAAAAAAAGAATGGTCAAACTTTGTTGAACTGAGACCAAGGGATTAAACAACATGATATAATTTGTTAAACCACTCTCTAGGGGCCTGCTTAAGTCTATAGAGAGATTTCTGAAGTTTGCACACATATTGAGGATAGTTAGGATCCTGAAATCCACATGGTTGTTGCATGTATACTTCTTCCTTTAAATCATCATTAAGAAATGCATTAGCAATATCAAGTTGTCTAATTTGCCACTATTTGCTGATGGTAATAGATAGCACCACCCTGATTGTAGTAGGCTTTACCACAGGGCTGGAGGAATCTATGAAGTCAAAACCTTCAATTTGGTTGAACCCCTTTGCCACAAGTCTGGCTTTGTACTTATTTATAGTGCCATCTGGATTCTCTTTCACCCTGAACACCCACTTACATCAAATGACATGTTTTTCTGGAGGTAATGGAACAACATGGCAAGTGTTATTCATCATGAGAGCCAAATATTCTGCCTCCATGGCCTGTCTCCATCTCTCATCTTGAATGGCAACATGAGGATCAGTTGGCTCTGTGACATCAGCAAAAGCTTTTGGTTTATACACAACACTCTTAGCCCTTGTAACCATATGATGTGTATTAGAAACACCTACAGGAACATCTTGCACAGGCAAAGGCAAGTTATCATGGATAGCAGGTAATGGAACAGTATCAGACACATTATGTTCAGATGAGGAAAGAGGAGAAGGCTGAGAATGAGTTGGAGATGGGCTGGATGATGTAGAGGATGTGGGAGTAGAAATATTAGGAAGAACAGTAAGAGGAAATGGAGAAAGAGAACTAGAGAGGAGAGGAACTGAAGGAGGTGGTTGAGATGATTGAGCAAAAGGGAACTGTGATTCATTAAAGATAACATCCCAAGAGACAATGATTTGTTCTGTGGGATCCAAGCATTTGTACCCTTTGTGAATTAGACTATATCCTAGAAAGGTGCATGGGGAGGTTCAATAAGAGAATTTGTGTCTGTTATATGGTCTAAGGTTAGGGTAATACAACCACCCAAAGGTTCAAAGAGAGTTAAACTGAGGTTTGATGCTGAAAAGAATTTCAAATGGACTTCTGTTATTTAAGAGAGGTGTTGGAAGGCGATTGATAAGATACACAGAGGATCTAAAGGATTCATCCCAATATTTCATAGGTAATGAGGCTTGAGCAAGGAGAGTTAAACCTGTGTCTACAATGCGGTTTTAGTCGGCTAATCCATTTTGTTCATGGGTGTAGGGACAAGGATGTTGATAAATTATGCCCCGAGTTTGAAGATAATCAGTGGAAGATCGAAATTCCCCACCCCAATCAGTTTGAATAGCCTTTATTTTGAAACCTAGCTGAAGTTCTGTTTGATTTTTGAAATTGAGAAAGACACTGAATGCTTCAGATTTATTTCTGAGTAAGTAAATCCAGGTGTGTCTAGAAAATGTGTCAACAAAATGAATGTAGTATCTATAGCCACTAGAAGAAACCACATGTGATGGCCCCCATAAATCAGAACGGATAAGTTGTAACAGGGTTGTGTATGTGGTTGTGGAAATAGGAAATGGAAATTTGTGAGTTTTGCCCATACATGGTTGACAGATAGATTTAATAAACTTCTTAATATATGGAATTGAATAATGAGACAAAACATCCTGAACAATTTTATCATTAGGATGACCAAGCCGTTTATGCCAAATATCAAATGAAACAGTAGTAGATGTTATGTTACAAGCAGGAGAGTCAGCCTTTTTATTACAATTGGAAAATTGACTAACATTGGAAGATTGGCTAGGTACAGGGCAGAAATTGAGATGTCTTTGAGGAAAAACATAGAGACCATTTTGCATATGTCCACTTAAGATAACAGCATGAGTGACAGAGTCTTTGACTAGACAGTGATCCGAATAAAATTGAAAGTAGACATTGTTGTCTTTGGAGAACCGAGAAATGCTAAGAAGATTCGTTGTAATCTGGGGAACATGAAGTATTTGGGTAAGATTAAGAGTACGAGTAGGAATGAAAGGTGAAGAAAAAAGAAGAAGAACCAATGTGTTTGATATCGAAACCCTTACCATTGCCCATTTTAACCTGTTCAGAACCTGTGTAAGATGTGTGGGTCTCAAATTTTGAGACTCAGCTTTAATGTGATTCGTTGCCCCAGAATCCGGATACCATTCCTCAGTGCCAGAGGACCAAGTGAAGGGAGTTTGAGGAGTGTATGAACCAACAAAATTGTGATTGGCAGGAGAACTCTGAATGTGTGCAAGATTGCTTTGGAAACTTGGACCATTATGAGTTGCAGGTGGCCTAGCATAAGGCTGAGCATGAGAGATTTGAGCAGGACCTTGAAACGAGTGATCAAAACGATAGTAGCACTGAGGTGCCATGTGATTATTTCTACCACATAACTGACACATTATTCGATTTGAAGAAAAACCTCTTCCTCTAGAAAACCTGTTGGAACCACGAAAACCATGAAATTATCCACGAGGAGCAAAACATATGCTTCTTGAAGAACCAATGTACTGATTGTTGGGATTAGCACCAAAAAACTGACCCTGAGATGATGAATTTGAGCCTGAGGTGTGGGAAATAGCAACATTGGCCATAGCAGACTCAATGTTTTGTGTGAGCGATCAATTCTAGCCTCATGAGAAAGAAGGAGAGATTCAATCTCTGGAACAGTATAAACATCATTTCTAGTGGAGATAGATAAAACAAAAGTTTTGTATTCTAAAGGGCAATCCTTCCAAAATGGCATCAACATGATCCTTTTCCGAAATTGAATAACCAACAAAGTTTAACATATCAACACAATGACGAATTTTGAGGACATTTTCATTAATTGAAAGTGAACCTTTCTTGAGGTTTTGTAGCTTCAATTTGTACTGATTGATCTTAGCTCAAACTTGCGCTACAAAATAGACCTCCAAAGTACTCCAAGCTGACGCAGAAGTGTCACAATTTACCAATCGAGTTAGAATATCTTCATTAACAGATGCAAGTATCCATGACAAAATCAATTGATCTTGTTGTTCCCATTCCTGAAAGGTTGAATTGACAGAAGATGAGCTGCCATCTGTGGAGAACAAAAGCTGCGGAGGTGGTGCAGGATCGCCGCTGAGCAAAGATTGAAGGCGATGTCCTCGAATCGTAGCAAGGATTTATTTCTTCCATTTGAGAAAATTCTCGTGACTGAGTTTGGATGACACAGGATGAGAAAAGGTAACCAAATAAAATGAAGAAGAAGAACTAGCCGTGGCGGCCATTGAAGCTCCGGTGAGATCTCCGATCACCTGGCTGATACCATGTTAATATATGCTATATTGAGAGCATCTAAAATTGATATTATTGATGTGTTGAATAGAATGAATTGTACATCAGATTTTATACAGCAAAGATGTAACAGTAGTAACAAACATAACTAACTCCTAACAGTATAAAAAGACTCTTAACAAACTAACTGCTACAACTAACATTTAACTGAAGGTTTATAAGGCTTGTAGAGGAGCTTGATGCGGGATACGTAAATCGGAAATTATGTAGGTATATTGATCGAGATTTATGAACATGTAATTCATATTTGTTATCATCCATATTTGCTAACAGTTGCAATTGAGTGTGCCTTCATGTATGGATTTGGCTTGGATTTTTGGTTTGCATATGCCTTTGACGCTTGGGCAAAACCGAGCTACGAGGGATTGGAAGAATTATATGGGTTGGAGAATATGTTTAATTCAGTAACATTGCCCATGAATATTAAGAGTGAAAAAACAAAAAATCCTTTAAGGAAGGGGCGTGCATCGCACAAAAGAGCGTATACGCAAAATATTTCAATATCGACTTGCCAGAGGTGGTTAACTTGATAGCCCGCACAATTCAGATTGTTAGTTGCAAACAATTCGAGTTAGAAGAGTCGGGTTGCCTTAGGGTTTGAGTTAGGCTTTGCCTTCTTGTCGCCGGTTTCATCGTCTGGCACGACATTGTCACTTCATCATGGTGTGATCCTTTTTTCTCACGTGTTTCCTCTCTTTTTCCTGTGTTTTTTTTATTCTTGTCGTTCTGGTAGGGTTTCTTTTAGGGATTTTTCATTCGGCTGTTTCTCTATTTTGTCGTATCCCGTCGTTCTTTTTTTGAGTCTCGCCTAGGGTTCAGGCTTCGGTCTGGTGTACTCTATAGGCAAGCTAACCACCCAATCGGGCAGAGGATAGTCGTCATTAACAGTTCTTTTTGTTAGTTTGTTTCCCTTTTTGCAGGTCTGTGGCTTTTGTGGAATACTCTTCATATCCAGATAACTTCTTCAGTTGTGTTAAGGAGGATGGATGATTCCACGGAGAAGGGAGAGGTGGTTGTCGACTTGGATGGGGAATTTAATGGTGAGACCAGTGAGGCTTATAACGATTCTTACTGCTTGGTTGGGAAACTCTCTTCTGATAAAACCTGGAAAAGTTCCTACCTCATAGAGGTGATGAAAAAATCTTGGAGATCTAAGAGGCCAGTTGTCGCAAGGGAATAGGGTGGTGGGCTGATTCTTTTCAGATTTGAAGTGAAGGAGGATATGGATTGGGTAATCGAGAATCAACCGTGGCACTACGACGGAGGTTTGTTAGCCATTAGACGACTAAAAGCTGACGAACAACCCTCTAGTGTTCATATTTCTCATGTGTCCTTTTGGTTGAGAATTTACGATGTCCTGGTTGCATGTATGAACGAAAACACAGCCCGCCTCCTGGCCAGACATATCGGGGATCTAGACTTTCTCAACAACTCTACAAAAGGGCTTTTTGGAAGGTTCATCCGACTAAAAATCAGGATTGATGTCACCAAACCATTGGTAAGAAAATTTTTTGTTAAAATCCAAGGTACTATCTTTGCCGTTGAAGTATGAGGCTTTCCGATTTTTTGTTTCTGTTGTGGGGTGATAAGACACTTCTTCCGGAATTGTGAGAGCTATGATATAAACGAGTGTCACGATACCACGAGCATGAAATATGGATCGTGGCTTAAAGACTTGCCCCTTAAAATAAATACGGCTGTCTGAGACACTTTCCAAAACTCCCTAAACCCACATGTTCGCTCCCTCTTCGGCAAAGAAAGCACCCAATCCTCATCGGCATCGTCCTACAAATCTCACACCCAAAACCATGATAAACCCAACCCGCATCCCGGCGAAAGAAATTTGATTCCCTACACCAAGGAAATCGTTCCTCGCACATGCGAAGAAAAAACACCCTCCTCTTTCCCAAACAAATCCATCGATCTCTTGACTCGCTATCCCTTACCTCCTCCCCAACTCATAAAACAACACACAAATCTCGTAACCCAGCCCTAACCGATATTGAAAACACATACCCCTACCCGAAACCTTGAACAAATCATCGCCAATCTTCTTCCCTACATCATATAGATGGTATAGTTCGAGATGGAAATGCTGAGTGGAGAATTAGGGGGGGTATATGGGTGGCCGAATGATGATTGCAAGAGTCTCACATGGAATCTGTTAATGACCCTAGCACACCAATCGTTCTTACCCTGGTTCTGTGTCGGGGACTTTAACGAGATTCTTTATAATTTCGAAAAAATTGGCAACCGGATAAAGGATGCGAATAAACTGGAGGAATTTCGCATGGCCATTCACGAAGCCAAATTGGAAGATTTGGGCTACAGGGGTTTTCTTATACGTGGACAAATGGTCAATCTTGGGAGGCTAACATCCAGAAACAACTTGATCGGTTCCTTGCTAACTTAGAGTGGGTGTCTTTATTCCCGGGCTATAAAGTTAAACATCTCCCCCGACTTGCTTCAGACCATTGTCCTATAGCTATATGGTGGTGCAAACCACAATTAGGGAGAGGTAAAAAAGGGCCAAATAGGAGGAAAGTTTTTCGATTCGAAGCCATGTGGCTTATGGATGAGTCATGCAAAAGGGTTGCAAATAGAGCATGGGTTGATGATGAGACTAGCAACCATATGAACTCTATCAAACAAAGAATACAACAATGTGGTTTCAGCCTAAAGAAATGGGAAAGAGAGCATTTCGGAAATATCGAGAGTCAAATACAGGATTGCGAAACGGAGTTGCAAAAATCTTAAAATAGAATACCTTCACAATCCATTCTACACAGCCGCAAAATGCAAGAAAATAAACTTCAAAAGCTCCATCTTAAACAGGAAAACATGTGGCATCAATGATCAAGGGCTAACTAGATAAAAGATGGGGACAGAAATACGAGTTTCTTTCACAGGACAGCCAATGGTAGAAGGAGTAGAAATGCGATTGAGAAGATTAAAAAAGTAGATGGTGGTTGGGTGGAGGATGAGGCGGAGATTGCGACTGAATTTACCAAATACTATAAAGATCTTTTCACAGCTGAAGATCATCTGGATATGGATCGGGTTCTCGATGTCGTGGACCAAAAAGTAACAGACGATATGAATGAATTATTAACACGGTCATTCGATGCTGAGGACGTGGTAACATCACTGTCTTAGATGCACCCGACTAAATCTCCTGGACCTGATGGTATGCTTGCTCTTTTCTATCTTAAATTTTGGTCCTTGGTTAAGTCGGATATTATTAAGTGTGTGCTCAAAATTTTTAATGAAGGGGTTTGCTCTGCGTCTTCCAATGACATTTCGGACTTTGGACCTATTATCCTTTGCAACGTGATTTTTAAACTAATTACGAAAACAATCGCTAATAGACTAAAGTTGGTTCTCCCGAGTCTTATTTGTCCTACTCAATCTGCATTTGTCCCGGGTCATTTAATCATCGATAATGCGTTGCTTGCTTTTGAGATTTTCCATCAGATGACGAATAATTCAGCTAAAAAGAGGGGGTACTTTGCCTTTAAGCTTGATATGTCTAAGGCGTATGATTGGGTTGAATGGTCTTTTATTCGTATGGTTATGCTTCGGCTTGGTTTACATGCATCCTTTGTCTCTCTTGTTATGAATTGTGTCACCTTAGTTTCTTTCTCAATTTTATTAAATGGTGTGTCAAGTCAATCTTTTAATCCATCTAGGGGGATTCACCAAGGGGATCCACTTTCTCCTTATCTTTTCCTCTTTAGTGCGGAGGCATTTTCATCTCTGATCAGAAAGGCTGAGGCGGCAAGGAGTCTTCACGGGATCAGAGTGAGTCGTCATGCTCTAGATATATCTCATATTTTCTTTGCAGATGACATCATAATATTCGGGCTGGTAAATGAAAGAGAGATTGGAAAGGTGAAAGATATTATTTCTCTTTATGAGGGGGCATCGGGTCAAAGGATTAGCTTAGAAAAGTCCAAGGTATCCTTTAGCAAGGGCATCCCGGACGATCGAAAGTTGACTCTGGCAAACCAGATGGGTGTTTCATTGGTGCAAAACATGCGGTATATCTTGGTATTCCAGCGGTGATAGGTCGTTCGAAAAAAGAAATATTTTCCCTCATTGTGGATAGAATTCGTAAAAAACTAAAATATTATAAGAGCAGGTCCTTATCAGCGGTGGGAAAAATGGTTCTGATTAAAACGGTTGCTCAAGCGTTCCCATCTTATCTGATGAGCGTTTTCTCACTCCCTCAAAATATTTGTAATCAGATAGATTTGATCGTGAGCAACTTCTGGTGGGGGCAAAGAAAGGATGAACGTATAATTCATTGGCGATCATGGAGCAATCGATGTCACTCAAAGAAGGAAGGCGGACTGGGTTTTCGGGATATTAAATGCTTCAACGCAATGATGTTAACAAAGCAGGGCTGGAGATTTATTCAGAATGAGGGCTCCCTTCTATCCAAAGTTCTGAAAGCCAAATATTTCCCGCGAAGCAATTTTCTGGACGTTACAATTGGCCATAATTCATCATACACATGGAGAAGCATTGTAGAGGGTCAGAAAATTCTTCGAAGAGGTATTCGGTGGAATGTGGAGGATGGACGTAGCATTAGTGCATGGACTGATTCGTGGATAGGGGACAACCCGGGATTCAATCTATTATCGACAAATTTGGACCCATCTACGCCATTACATGACTGTGAGCTTATGTGCGATAATTGGCCTGGCTGGAATCTTCACAGAATTCGTGCATGTTTCAATGAGGCCGATACCAAAGCTATTACATCAATTCCTATCCATTATAACAGGCCGCCGGATCAATTGCTTTGGCATTTCACGAAAGATGGTAAATACGCGATGACGTCGGGCTACAAAATTGCAAAATCTGAAGCTGAATGCTCACAAGTTCTGCCATCATCATCTAGGACTCGACAAGGAACTGGAGATGGGTTTGGAAATTAGATGTGCCGCCAAAAATCCAACTATTCCTCTAGAGGTGTGTACAGGGGGTCCTTCTAACCAAAGTTGCACTAAGAAAAAAGGGGGTTGGTGTGGAGGATGTGTGCGTACGCTGTGGTGTTGAGTTGGAAACAACTGAACAAATTCTAAGGGATTGTACTTGGGCTAATTTCTTTTGGGAAGCATCCCCGTTACCAATTAAAGTGCAGAAAGATATGGAACAATTGAGTATTGGGGAATGGATTAATTATTTGATTGACCACGGAGACAAGGAGAGTCATAAGCTGTTTGCTATGCTTTTGTGGGCGGCATGGGATGCGAGAAACAAATTAATTTTTAACAATCTAAGGGTGGAACATACTAGGTGCTACAGATTGGCAGAAACAATACTTGAAGAACATCTCTCGAGTCTGCAAAGAAAAAGTTCGTTGACGCCTGCCCAACGCACGAATGAAAATTGGAGCCCCCCGGATGCCGATTATGTGAAGATAAATTCTGATGCCTCTCTTGTGGAGCGACAAGGTTTGGGTCTGGGTGCTGTCATCCGAAACAGTAGAGGTGAAACGATCAAATGTGTGATGAAATGAGAGGACTCGACGAATTCCATGGAAGTCGCCGAAGCGCTTGCTTGTAGGGAAGGATTGAAGGTGGCTAGAGATTTGCAGCTGCCAAGGATCGTAGTTTAGACAGATAACATAAACCACTTCTACAAAATAAAAAACAGGAAGGAAGATCTGTCATACCTTGGCAATATTTTAGATGATATTTTTTCTCTTTTTAGTTCTTTCCTTTGTGTTATTCCTAGTTTTGTCAGGCGATCGGGTAACTACTTAGCCTACTCATTAGCTCGTCATGCTTTGAATTTACATTGTACTACAATAATGGTGGGATCTATTCCCGACCATTTGGCAGACTTGGTTTCTTCGGAGTTGGTTTCCTAATGAATTCTATTTCCTCTCAAAAAAAAATTAGTTTAGGTTGCAAGCTTAAAAGAAACCCAAAAGTTCAGGTTGCAAATTCCCCCAAGATTATTAGTACTAGTATATTGAAACAAATTAGAAACACGAGTATATTAAACTACAAACAGATATGGATTCAAAAATGCAGAAAACAAATTGATAGTTAAATTGATCCTTTTTTTTTTTTTTTTTTTTTGCATTGGTCATCGAACAAAACAACAAACTGAGACCTTTTGTCAACATAGTTTCTTAAAATAGATTCGTGAACACCAGCCGAGTGGATCTTGCAGAATAGTTATTGATTGTGTACCAAAATGGTGTCAAGAGATAGTCTTTATTTTCACGAATAAGTCCTAAAATTGTACTTGTAAAATTTGAATTAATGACGTGTTCTTTCAAGGTGGTGGCCTCGTGCAATAAATATATTTGCATTTGAATAACGTCAAAAACTCCTAGGGTCGAATTTTATGTTTTGTGCATTTTCAAAACAATCGTTCTTATGTTACATCAAGGAACCTAACAAACCAAGAAAATTTGGTAATTAAACTAAAAAGGTCTAATAGAATAAAACATCCTCCTTTTGAGCAAATTTTAAGACCTCTAACATGGTCAGTGGCGGACGCGAAATTCCATTCTTTTTTTTTTTTTTTTTTTTTTTTTTTTTTGGGGGGGGGGAGGGGGGCGAAAGAACGGATTGAGTTTATAAATTTAAACAATGAGAGAAAATGCTCATATGAGATAAATTTAGTCATTTGTTTTTATTTTTTTAAAAATATGATTAGTGTCTATTTGTATTCCACATTCGTTTTCTATGTTTTCATTTAACTGTAATTCTTAGAATATTTTGAACTTTGAAATAATATTAATTTCTTATTAAACTAGATATCGAGAGCTTTCCAACCGTATGCTATAAGCATGTATAAAAGACTTCATATGAGATAAATTTAGTCATTTAAAGTTGAATGTTATGTAAAAATATACATTTATAATATTTTTCTTTAATTTCTTAATAACTAAATACATCTACAAAAAGAAATAAGAGTATGAATTTACAACTAAATGAAGATAAAAAAAAATAAAATAAGATTAATTCATTTAGTTTGTTTAAATAAAGAGAGGGACAAAATATATTTTCTAAATTCACTTTTGGTTACAAATATCACATAAAATAATAAATTTATCATTTATCACCTTCCTTAAATTGTGAGATAATTAAATGATATATTTTTTAGATACATGAAGATGGAGGTTTGAGACCATTGAGAATTATAGAGAAATATATGTATTTCTAATAAAAATTAATTAGTTTTTAGATTAGTGAAATATAAGTTATTACTAAAATTTTGTAAAAAATATATTGTTATCCAAGCTTTATTCATTAATATTTATCTATATTTTTTTTTACTTTTTGTTAATAACAGATATACGATTTAACATGATTTAGATTCAATTTTTTTATTAATGCAAAAACTTGGATTTTCAAATTTTAGCATGTAAAATTACACGATTAATTATTTATAATGCATCAAATGCAAAAGAAATTATTAAAAGTAATAAAAAAGGTGTCTCCAACCATCAAAATCAAACAAGAGAAAATTTGATTGTAAACTAAATATAAAAAACCTATATAGTTTTATATTGTTTTTAAGTTTTTCTTCGATTGAGTTATATAAACAATTAGTTAATAATTTATTCCGATTTATACTTAGTAAAAGTAAATTATATATTGAAACAATGTTGAAAATTTAACAATCATATCAACAATATTATACATGGACTCACAATCTATAATTAACTTGTGTAGTATATTAACTAATTTCTATTTACATGATATGTAATATTATTTCAAAAAAAATATTGATAAAGCAGAAAACAAAGCATACATAAAGAAAATGTCACTTACAATAAATCTAACAATGAATATTTTGAAAAGACACCAAGGTATTAATAATATTTGAGGTACTTAAATATTTATTAATCCATCAAATACTAATCATTATTTCATGAATTTTAAATATTATAGATTACAACTGAATGTGATAGAAGGTGCTTTTATTTAACATTGACTATATATATCGGATCTCCAATAAGTGAATATTCAACATTGATTGAATATGTAATAATATTATATTATAGATTACTTATCTTTCTTCTTTTAATTTTAATTTATTGATCATTTCCAATTGTATTGATTAGTTTTTTTTATCTTCATTTCTAAGAAATAAATATTTAATTTAATCCAGAACGACAAGCAAGTGAGAACATTACCTGGAGCTAAGGGCTCGTATGACCACACTTCAATTGAGAATTTTTATTTCCACTACTTTCCTTGAGAGTATGTGTTGATTTTCGTGTGAGAAACGAAAATATTGAAAATAAATATAGATTAAAAAATGAATTGATATTTGGTTATGTATTTTTTTAAAATGTTTTTATACAAAAACACGTCATACAAATAAAATAATATATTTAAGTATTTGAAAATAATTTTATTGGTAAGTCAGAGGTTGGCCTAACAATTATTTTTTGGTGAAAAGTAAGAGATATTGATGTAAATTTTACAGATGTAATTGAATGACAAGGTAGGAAAATATGTAACAAAAGCAGCTTTGAATATTAATTTAAAATGAGTCATTTTACTAAAAAAAACTTGAAACAAAAACATTTTCGATTTTATGAGGAGTACAAAACTGAAAATAGGTATTTAGAAATGAGAACATACGAAATTAAATTTCACTTGTTCATCACTCTTAACAAAAGTGCAAACGTACGTGTGGTGAATGGAAAACTTAATGTTATTGCTTAGTCGAGAGATAACACACATTTCAGAGATGAAGAAAAAGAGGAAGACATCCTTACGTCAATCAATCATTCATGGGCTAAGAATGCATTAAAAAAGTTGCGAAAAAAGATAAACATGAAGAAGAATGAGACACTTAAAAAAGTAAAACAAGAGTTGAATTGATGCAAAATGAATTCTTGGAATATCTTTTTTTTTTAATTACTCTTTAGTTTTTTTAATATTCATTGTATTTTGTTCAATGATAATATCATGTAAGTATCGTGTTTCGGGTTCAAAATATTCTAACCATATTTCACCTACTAAGAAGTTTACTTTTAATTTTGCAAATTTTATTTTAGGATGAAACTACACGAGTGACATTTACCATATATAAAAAATAATTTAATAAAAATTATTCTATTTATATAATTTAATTTTAATTAAATAAAAAGGAATTATTTGGATTACGTGCAACGCACGTACACCTAACTAGTATGGTAAAAGACAACTACTTGAAGTTTTTATCAAAAAAAAAATTTTTTGGGGGTGGGGGACAATTGTCAATTAATTTATTTATCTTAACTATAAGAAAACTTTTGAAAAACATTTTCGGGGGGAGGGAAAAAAACTTTCAGCAAATTATGAAGGGGCAACAACCTCGTCTTGTACCCACCCACGCCCACCCCCCGTGTCCGTTGGTGGTCATAGTAGCACGTTCTAATATCGTCATCATATGCACGACCATCCCCTGTAGCCATGAGTGTTCTAGATCCAACACTCTAATACAAATTTAAGATGAAGATTGTCTTTTATAAATAATGATAATTAATCGAAAAAAAGAAAGTATACTATAGAAGTTGTTTTATGTTGATAAACGGGTTTGGGTAGGACTCATCCCCAAAAGCTAGCAAAAGAAAGGAGGGTGCCTAACTGATCACTTTTATACACAACATCAACCCAAAAAATTTGTGATGTGGGACAAACACAAACACTATAATATAAGTGACATAAGGTAACACCCAAAAAATGTTACCTAATAGCCACAAAATGTTAATATAAACAATAGGCAGCACTTATTATAGTGATGTACTTTCCCGTGCTACCTATAGTCTACGGTATCACTTTTAATAGCTTTAGTGATACTTTTTCTAAGTGTTACATTAAGTACTCATATATTGTAACACTTTAAAAAATAATTATAAAATGTTACATATGAGTCTAATGTAGCATTTTTTTTTGTCAAAATCTAGCACCTTTTTCTTTTTTTTTTTTTTTTGCAAAATGTAACACTTTCTTGTAGCACTTAGTGCTTTTCTTGGTATTTAACAAGTGATTTTTTTCTCCCAAGAAGCATCCAACCCAATACTTATGATGTTTGGAAATGGCAATTTGCCACTGGGCGAAGTTGATTCTAGTTGCATCTTATATATATTAAAGGTTGTATTATATGTTATATGTAATAAAATTATATTATACATTATAAATATAAATTTATATCATATATTATATATTAAAATTATATTTTATGTTAGAAATTATATATATACTAAAGAACATAATAAAATAATAAATCAAAATATCAAATAAATTTATCAACGAATTTTCCATTGGTAAAATTAAAACGAAGTATAAAAATAAAAAATTAATTTTCCGACGGAAAAAATCCATAAGTAATTACCGACTACATCAATTTCCGTTAGTAATTTTGTTAAAAAGAATAAGTTTGGACTACAAATCAATAAAATTAAAAATAATAAATAATAATAATAAATTCACCTAGGTATTCTTTCGTGGATATTATGATGGAATTAATTACATTGGTTAATCCTTTTTAAAAAAAGCTAAAAGAAAAATATAAAACCTTCGGTAATACCTATGAATGTTTTCCATTGATAAAATCTGTGGGTATTTTATAAGTTTCTTGTAATGTCATATAAACATTTGGTAATTGATTATGTATCACTTATATATATACTGCATATAATAGAATTAATAGCAATAAGTCAAAAATCAACAAATAAATAATTAATATATTTTATTTATGAAATCTGAAATTATGTTAATGCTACAAGTAAACTAACTAAAATCTCATATACAATAAAGAGACAAAATAAAGGGTAAAAATCTTTAAAAATTGGTATTTATTAATATTTATAGATTAATATTACCAAAACATTAAAAAGAAAATAAAAATTAAGAAAAAATTTTGCTTTTGTCTTTGCGTAATTTTGGGATATCAATTAACTAAATAAATCGGTCGCATTATTTAATTAAAGTGACGTAATTTTGTTACCAAAATATAGCCAAAAAGTGTTACAATTAATTAAATATAGTGTTATCTGGAATATTATTAAATTAAAGTGATACCTATATGTGTTACCAAAATAATAACACAAAAAATAATATTTAAAAAGTGTTACTTATTTGAAACTTTTGCAAATAAGTGTGACATATATATAAAGTGCTACAAAAGTGTTAAATAAAAATTATAATGTAAAAGTGTTACAACATGTGTTAAATAATGTGCTTTATAAAAAGTGCTACAATTTTGTGTTACCTAATGTCATTTATCTTGTAGTGAAACTCCAACTCCCGCCCTCACGTTGAGCATGCCAATCCAAATGGGTTGGGGTCCAATTCCCAGCATTTTCTCTAAATCATATCTGGTCTTGATGCCGTGTATCAACTTTTCGTGTTTTGAAATTTAGGCAGAATTGATGGATATTATATGCATCAAATGTACCTTTTTTTTTGTGGTGTTGTCTTACATTTAATCTATATGTTGTTAATGTTATTTTATGTATGTGAGATACAAAAATGTGTCAACGTCACATATCACATGAGTCGTGCTATTAAAATTCATACAATAAGGATAAAAACATTATATTCAGAACCAACAGATGTAATGCCCAATTTTCAAAATATACAAGTAACTTAATTTAATAAGAAAGTATATTTAAAAGCGCATGAATAAGACATATCTCAAAAATATGTGTAACCATTTTATTAATAAACCCAAAAATCCATTACACTTTCGTTGCGCTACTCTGATTTTATAAAATATAGTCTAATTATAATAATCGCATTCAAATAAATAAAGCACTTTAAATCAAACCAAAATATTTTGTCCTCCAAAAATAAAATACTATCAATAGTAACTCAAATTCATTAACAAACTAAAACTTTTTCCCTAAGAAAATCAAGTTAAATAAAAATCATTGATTTCGCATCCACCGCCCCCAATCCTCGTTGGGGCTCCTCAACTCCTGAAAAGTGATAATAAATATGAGGTGAGCTTTCAACTCGCTCCGTGGGGACATATTTGTCAGAATTAAATACAACAATAGGTATAATCATAGACATTCAACATGTACTTTACCTCTGTGTTGTTCCTTTGACAGGCCAGTTACTCTATAGTACTGCGAGTATACCGTGAGGATACATTTGATCCCGGACTTTGTTACAACCCCTAACTAATTTTAGTAATGCGGGTTCACTCTGAGGATACTTTTGATCCCGGACTTTCTTACGCCCCTCACTAGCATGATTTCTTTTATTCCACATTGCAAATAAACGAAAATACATATACAAAACATTTAATAATGACAAACAATACACAAATAGTAAAAATATCACCACCTAAAAATGTGATTCGTGAACTTGAAAAAACAAGTAATTGCTTGAACTTGAAATATAATTCTAGACCTTGAAATTCTAGTTTCCTCAAATGATTAAGTCAAGGGTGGCGCTATTGGCACCCCCAAAATTGATGAGTACACCCACCTTCTAAGTTCACCCACCCCCACTTTTTCAAATATGACCCAATTGATGAGTTCACCCCCTTTATTCCAATTTTACCCTTGGTCTTATTTTCCCCCAAAATACACCCTCCAACCTTTCACCTCTCCCACTTTTTCAATCTGAAACAAAAAATACACCCACCCTCTCAAGAAATTATTCTATTCAACGGCAATGGTTAGTGAAATCCAAACATACCGGAGAAGAAGGATGGTTCTTCCCGATGATGATGGCGACTTCGTGGATGGTGCACCACCATCCACAACAGGCCGAGACGAGACACCGGCACCGGCACCAGCCCTAGCCCTGGCCCCGGCTCGCGAAGAAGATGATGAGGTATTGTTATAACTCCACTTTTCCTTAAAATAACTTGCATTTTTGTAGTTTGGGTGTGCTATTTAGTTGTATGGGTATGGGTTGGAGATGGGTGTAGTTATGGCGCCATTTCGACTGTAAAATTTGAAATGTGGAACTTTGAAGAAGACAAAATGGCACGGTCGATGAAGCCCTAGGTGGCACGATCGATTGAACGATCGTGCCACTTAGGCACGATGGCTTATTCACTGATCGTGCCACCATCGTGCCTTTGAGGCACGATGGCTCAATTCATCGATCATGCCACCATCGTGCCTTTGGAGGCATGATGGCTCAATTCTTGGCACGGTCGATGAGTAATCCATCGTGCCATAGTAGCTGCCAATTTTTTTAGAGTTCTCTATGTGATTTGCTGATAGTGGTTGGTTGCTAATTTTGATTTTTTACTATTTTTCACAGTGGGCTTGGAAGAGGCCAAACTTTATGGCAATAAAGCCGAAGATCAATTTGTATTGCAGGTTGTCGATTCTTGACGACTTAGAAATTGAGTTGCATGATTGCGGGGATTTTGTGTACGAGGAGTTTTGGAAGTCCTATTTTGGTTTTGTATTGTGGATGGACAACCGTGTGGTTAGTTGTAATGCCGCCTTTCATGCCGTTATTGCGAAGGAGGTTGTTAAGAAAGGCGCGAGGGACAAATTTTGGTTTCGGATTGGAAACCGTTTGATTCGATTCTCCAAATATGAGTACGCTTTGATTACTGGGCTATCCTTTGCCCCCACCACATTTGATCCTAACACCAATCACGTTCCTACTCCCAATGGGTTGTATGATAGATACTACCATGGTGTTAAGGTGTTGATGGAGAATCTACTATTGCATTTTACAGGCGGTGCATTCCGTGATGATCTATCTGATGAGTTGAAGGTGGCGAAGTTTGTTGCATATTATTTGCTATTCGCGTGGGATCCAAGGTCCACAATCATTGAGGATTCGTGGTGGACTTTGGTTGATCACGTTGATCAGTGGGAGTCTTTCTGCTGCGGGAAGTACTCGTTCTAGATTTTATGCCATTACCTTTCACTATTACCCACCGAGCCCAAGAGTACTTTCCGTATTTACGGATTTGTTTGGGTTTTCTTGGTAAGTGATATTAATGTAATTTACATCTTATAATTTACATTTAGTACAAACATACATCTTATAATTTAACTATTTTTATTGTTCTTCTTAGATATGGGCGTACGAGGCCATACCCAATCTGGGGGATTCATGTGTTCCAGCCTCAGACATTGCTATTCCACGCTGCACA
The DNA here is from genome assembly GCA_016081115.2 of Rehmannia glutinosa. Lineage (NCBI taxonomy): Eukaryota > Viridiplantae > Streptophyta > Magnoliopsida > Lamiales > Orobanchaceae > Rehmannia > Rehmannia glutinosa. The sequence continues at coordinate 57,795,461 of CM071935.1, read as the reverse complement.
CGGTGGAAGTTTCCGAAGTCCTCCGTGAATCTGCATGACTTTCTTGACCGTCAGGTACACAATGTAATTTGTGTTTTTCAAATTTTAACTTATGGTAATAATTAAGTAATTCCTTACTGATTTTGTTCTTAAAATTTTGTAGATTAATACGTACCGGACCTTGACTGTGAGGGACAATGAGCTTCCTTATCTATTGCATGTCAATCTCGAGCTCTGATTCGCAGTTGTTTATGTTCATCGGGATAACCCGATCGGGAAGAAGAAGTCCACGACGCCTATTACTCCTCAAGCTTCAAAGCGTCGACGCACCACAGATGAGTCGACTTCATTGATGGATGACGATGATCGCCTTGATGTGGATCCACATATTGAGATGGGTGATTATGATCGTCCAGCCCCCAAGTGCGTTGTTCCAGATGTTCCTCCACACACCTCCACACCCTCTCTAGCTGTCGATCGAGCGTTATTAGAAGAATTGGTGCGGCAGCAGGTGGAGGTCATTGTGCTGACTTTGGTTGAGCGTGTCGTTGAGGTATTGGTCCCGCGTTAAGTATGGCGGGAGGTCGAGGCATTGGTTCCAGATTTGGTCTGGTCTGGGATGCAGCAGGAGGTTTCTGCAGCAGTGCGGCAGGAGGTTCCATCTTCTGTGCAGCAGATCGTGCCAGATTTGGTCTAGAAACACGTATCTGCTATGGTACCGCCTATCGTGCAGAAGGAGGTCCGGGTACTTGTATATCCTACCATTCAGCGTACGGTATCTGCTCAGGTGCGCATTTATTTGTTTTTCCTGTTAAACATTTAGAATAGAATATCTTTTGAATTCTGTTATTTAATGAAATTTACTTCATTGTACATGATTGTATTCCCCCCACGGTGGTGGGTTAGCAGATTACTCCCCCCAGGTGGGCCAGCGGACTACTTCTCCTCCACCGCCGGTGCCGCAGGGGGCTGCTTTGGATCTGTCCCTTACATAGCACAGACACCGACTGGGATTGGTGCATCGACACAGGGTTCACCGCTCACATCTGGAGGGGATGACATGTCCCTTCGTGTTGTGAGAGCACGAGTGCCGTCTAGGTACCTTCGTAGCCCTTTCACGGCACACGAGCGCCGTAAGGAGGATGCCACACATGCTGAGAATATGCGGTTCTTAAATAGCGATGAGACGTAAGTTAAATCAATATATGAATTCAAATACACTATTGTTGTTTTGTGATTTTAACACGAGTTTTCTGTCTCAGCCGCAATGTTGGATACGTGCTTTGCACATTTGGCAGTAGTTTCTTTAAGGATATCGAGTCGCCCACCTTTGATTTGGATTCTGTGGTAACACAATGTTAATGTTTTTTTTCTTTCATTTCCAGGGTGTTATTTGTTCATGTTCATTGACAATTGATCTTATTGTTTGCTTGTTACAGCAAATTGATGTGTACTTATCTGTACTACATTGCAAGCCTGAGTTGGCTGGTGTAGTGGTCCATCCCCAAGTGCGAGGTCGTGTGGGATTGGTTGACACACAGTTCACTGTAAGTTTTATGTATTTCTTAGATAGATAGTCCATAATGTGTCATTTATTTTGTTTTGGTGCATTCGTGTTTTCACTAACAAATATGTTTTCATTATACAGCTTGATCTAGTCAAAGTATGGACCGATCTACATGGAAAGAACCCACCGACCCTTTCTTATTCCATAGGTGGCCTAGATTAAGCCAAGCCGCCACTTTGCAGTCACGGATTGAGTGGGCTCAGTTCGAATGAACTTGGATCGAGAAAATCGAACTCTTTTCTTTCTTCACCTTGTCTGGAGGAGTACTCCCTCTTTAGGATTCAAAGGAAAAGCCTTAACGCCCTTGTGTAGTGAGATACTCTGCCAAACCAAAGGTAGGTGTGAGTCTTCTCCCTATATGAAGTGCCTAATTGATTCTTAATATATCCTATACTTTAGTCGAGAATAGGTTGCATACGAGGGAGGGCCTGTTCTATACGATCGAATACCTTTCTATTTTCCTTGCAGAGCCAGTACCAGGACAAAGAGAAGCCCTTTTTTCTAAGCCCTTCCATCTATTGGATAAGGAGTAGTGGATAGGGAAAAGTAGATCAAGCCCTTCAGTCTCTTAGGCGAGGAAGTTCTCTTACAGGCAATGGGAGATCAAGTTTGAGTACACAGGGTTGTGTTCAATGAGCTCCAGTTCTGGTTCGTTCTCCATCTCAGACTTCTTTTTTTCTTTTGAATCTGTGCTTAACTGCCTTGGTGGCATGATTTCACATCTTTCCTTTCCGGCTATAGATAAGTGTCTTTTTGATGCCATCGACCCGGCTCTTCTTTGTTCGAACTTTACACATTCAAAGAGTAATACAAGGTAAGATAAAGAGTTTGACAGGATCGTGCCAGAGGTCATACCAGCTGACCTTCTGGAGCCGTTGGTGGAGTACGTCCATGGTGAACGGCCTCTTTGGGGTGGGGTGCGTCGATGGAGTTCGTTGGACCACGTAAGAACTATCTCTTTTCGGTATAAATTAATTAACTAATTATTGTTTTATTTATACTACCTAATTTCTAATCGATTTTTTGCAGGTTTTTTTTATCCACAACATCAACAATCATTGGATTGTGGTGAGGATAGCGCTGAAGGAAAACAAGATTTGGATTTATGACTCCAACATCTACAAGCTACCGCTTGAGGTTAGTCTTGACCGGCGCGCGGCTCTCTATCCGTTTGCACGTATTATTCCAGTTTTGCTACGGCAAACCGGTTTCTACCAAGAGTGTCTGGAGTTGATACCTCATGAGAATTGTTGGACTGTCAAGATTGTTGGTCCAACGAAGAATTACGAACAACATGATAGTCATAGTTGTGGACCGTTTACATTGAGGAGGGCGGAGAGTCTTCTTATAAATGTATTTGACCCGGAACTTAACACAGAGGAGTATATACAAACAACCTATCGTCGGCATTTAGCATTTACGGTGTATAAATTTAGCACTGATGCATCGACTTGGACCCCTCCCCTTTGATTATATTGTGTAGATTGTGGGTATTTAGTTGGAATTGTGTATATTGTGGGTATTTAGTTGGAATTGTATATATTTTGTATATTTAGTTTTTATATAATATGTTTTTGGTTTAACTTGAAAAACTAGGTATGATTTGGGAATGATTTGGATGAATTGGTTGTTGATTAACTCTCTGGTATAAGTGAATATGGGGTCGCATGTTGAGTCTGCTGTCAATGAGGCACGATGGCACGATTGCCATTTTTGTCGATCGTGCCTTATGTGGAACGATCGATAAAAGTTTGACACGATCATGATATTGCCTATCGTGCCATATATTATGTGGGTCCTGCATTAAATGGTGAAAGTATGTAACATATCCAATTGGGTCCATTCATTAAATGGACTTGTTAGTTGGGGACAGACAATCTTTCCATTCAGAGTAAGATTTATGTTACTTATATAACATGGGTCCATTCATTAAATGGTGAAAATAAGTAACATATTGATTGAGTCCTTGCATTAAATGGTGAAAATAAGTTACATATTACACATGGGTCCATGCAATAAATGGTGAAAATAAGTTACATTACACCTGGGTCTATGCATTACACTTATAAATACATGCGTATGTTCAAATGTAGATAATAAAATTGCATTAAATATTGGTTGTGTTGACGATAAAGGTAATTTTTTACATAGTAGCTAATTTGATTAATCATAGCTAATTAAATCTTTTTTTTTTGAGAAATAGCTAATTAAATCTTGGATGAACATGTTTGTTATGATTTTTGTTACAGGAAAAATGGTAAGAACAAGGAATGAGATCGCTAGGGCCAATAAGCGTGGTGTTGGTTGGACTTCCCAGGAGGAAGAAGCCTGCTTTGACAATTTCTTCATGCTATGTCGTATGGCAAACAACATACGGTGCCCTGCTGTTTTCAACGGCATATTTGTTGAACTGAGTCGTGTGCTATCTGAAGCCATGCAAAAGGATTTCCCTGTCCTTAAAATCAAGATTAAGATCCATATGATGCGCACCCAATTTCATGACTACCAGCGTTTTACAGCATTGCCGGGTGTTAATTTCAACCCGTACACTAACATGTTTTCCATCACTCTAGATTATTAGGCTCATGTTAGGCAAGAGAACAACATGCAACGGTTTTTCCGGACTAACGGCTTCCCAAGGTACCGTGACTGTGTTGAAGTTTTCAACACTCGTGAGGCGCCGGACATTGATTTCGAGGGGCTACCAGGTTACACCCATGACAATCCGTTGGAGTTTGATGGCTACTCTTCTGATGAAGGTTCTCAGGATGATGCTGAACGCTCAGAAATTGACACTGATTGAGCTTTCTGGTTCTTGGTGTCTGTTGTGTACTAGTTGGGTGGTTGTGCGCTATGTTTGTAATCTTTCCTTGTGTTGTGGTTGGTAATGTACTCTGTTAGGTTGTAATGTACTATGAAGGTTGGTAATGTACTATGGAGGATTGTGATGTAATAATAAAGTTGTTATGAAACGTTTTCAACGTGACAATATTATAATAGATCAACGCATGTGGCACGATCATTGCATTTACGACCGTGCCACTATCGTGCCTATAAAAGCACGATAATAGTGTGTGACCGTGTCACTATCGGGCCTAAAAAGGCACGATCATAGTATGCGATCGTGCCACCATCGTGTCTATGTAGGCACGATCATAGTGTGTGATCGTGCCACCATCGTGCCATTTGACAGTCTACTTAACAGAATGCCTGTTAAAAATGTGCCACCTTAAAACAAGTATTTCCGACAACAATTAAAAGCATGCATTTCCAACAAAGTTCTTTAACTTATCCAATACATAACAAACAAATAATTCTAACCTAAGTTTATAGTCTCCGTACTACGGACAATGGGACTGTTTCCTACACTTCCACTATACAATTCAAGTTGTTTAGTATACAAATTCTTCCAATTTGTTGCACATTCATGGAGATAATTATTCCATGTTGCGACCACGGGAGGCAATGGGTGACCGCCACTCAAGAAAACCTACAAATGAAACAAAATACATGTCAACAACACATAATCTTTACTCAATTTTTAGTTACCTCTATAAAATGGTTATTGTTCACAAATCCAACACAAATTAGCTTCGGAGCAACTGGCGCTTCTGTTCGTAATGTTAGATATGTGAGGGACATTCGCTGATCCAAACACACAAACGCAACTTTGTAAGCCGACGCAACCAAGTGACCCATCTCGGGTAAACAAAACCAATGTTTCTTATGCGCTGTCTCGTTATAGTAGTTGAGACAAGATAAGATTTTGTCAACACTACCATGTTTGACGAATACATGATTGTACAACCCTTGGTTTTTGTTCAGCTCATGACATAGGTCTCCTCGAACCCGACCCCATGAATCTTCACCGTATTCTAGTAGGTCTGCTACGACACGGAAACCACAATGACCATCGCTCTCAACATCCTTAGTACCAATAATATGTTGATGTAAACGCGTTGGAAGTTGCTCCATAAAACCACTAATGGTCATTTTCTGGTCCTTTTGACGCACAACCTATTGAAACACAACATGAAGAACAGTGGGACATTAGCAACAAATATGTCATATGTACATGCACAAATAAAAGAGACGATATTTACCGGTAGCTTTTGCCTAGGCATCGGAGAGAACATAGGTTGATTCGATGGACCAACATTAAAGATTACTTCTTCACATGGTGAACAACTATCTTTAATAGACTCGACATATTCGAACTTACGGGTCACGTTTGGTTGATTTGGATTGTTTATTTTTACGGACTTAGACGGCCACGCAGCGGTCGTATTTCGTGCTCAATTAGTGAGGTTGTTCTTGGATTCGTAATCTCCATAATTCTTTTCAAAATTAACAACCTCTCTGATTCGGGTGCTTGTTCAAATTTGGTGAAAAGATCACCGAAACACTGAGTCCATCGAGACCCAATTTCGGGCCCAACTCCAGTTTCGTCTTTGCTAGTCGGTAATATATCTAATTTTCGCCAAAATGAAGCCACTTGATCAAGTGGAATTGGCTTATCCAATCTCACATATTCAGAAAGTTCATGAGCACATGGGAGTCCGCACGTCCTTTCAATACACAACCACACAACAAAGGGTCTACGCTACCCTCGGCTACACGATGCATTTCAGTATAGATCAAATTCAATGCATGTATAGACACCATACCTCGTAGTGACATGAATACAATCGATTTGTATTTATGTAAGACTACATTTCTGCTCTTCTCAAAAGAATGTTTGATTGCATTGTGTGATGTCTCGAGGAGGGTGTGAATTTGTTCCCAACATGTCTCGAAATTACCCTGACTAGACGCAAGCTGTCTTTTCAATGTTGCATGGTGACTCTCCGCCCTATAATGATTTTTCAAACACTATTATATTAATTTTTAGGATTGTATATAATATAACATAAACGCAATGATGAGCACAATAAAGTGAATTACCTAATTGTTGTGGTGTTGTCGAAATGCATGACATTATACGTCCAAGCAAACACAAATCTTTCTTTATAAGGCCTCATCCATTGCTCCATTACATATTGTATGGCAGTTGGATGATCACAAAATTCTGACTGCAATCTCCTAATTAAGTCATAAAATGATTGCTCATAATCTGCGATGACCAATAATTTACAATAGAGGTTAAAAGATTCCCACTTCTCTTTCGTGACCAATATTTTTTTGTAGTTTGCCAAAATGTTCCTACTAATGTGTCACCGACAGAGAAAATGTCTCGAAGTGGGAAATGTCGTCTCTATTACATTCATTAGAGCCAATTCTCTATCAGTAATAACCACAGTTGGTAGGGAAGATGGGTCCATCAATGATTTTAAGACTGAGTAAGCCCATATGTAATTATCTTCCCGCTCGTACTCCATATAAGCAACTGCAATACAAAATGTCATATGTGCCGACGTCACACCAACAATCTCCAACAAAGGTAACTTGTACCTATTAGTTTTGTATGTGCAATCCATAAAAATGACACTCGGAAAAGCACGCAACAACTCAACGCTTGTAGGGTGAGCAAAGAATATATCCTTCACGGTGTTACTCGTCTCGCAACGTCTATGATGATATAAATATCCATGCTCCTTCAATTTATGCATAAGTTGTTGCATTTGAGATCGACCCTCACGCTCGACAACTCTATTCTTCATACGGGCATTGTAGATAGTCCGTATGGTGGACTTATTATCTTGAAACTTATTTTGTAGGCCAAATAAAATGTCCTTCGGCCGAGTATTTCCATGTGACATATCCAACACATATTCTTCCTCACTTCTTGATAATCGACCGGCATAAGAGTGACCATCCAAATATTGTGCAATTGGATGATTATGCACACCACATTCAACATTTAGTGACCATTCTCCTTCAATTGTTACTTGCCGACCCCTCAAACAAAATGGGCAACCACATTTCTTTGTTCCAGATTCTCTCTTAGAGACTTTTTTTTCAACTTTCTTAGCATCATTTTGTTCAACATCTCTAGTCTTTTTTGAATTACGGTAATGCCCACTACGTTCACAAGCCAAAAATATCCGAGGTCTTTTCTTTCCTTGACCACTGTCCGACCTACTTATTACAATTACCATGCCGTGCTCATGTCCTTTCTCACGCACCCAATCAAATAATTTATCCCGAGAAACAAATAAATCGTACGTCGTGAATACGTGTGTGTAATCGGTAACAACACCAAGCTCTTCAACATTCTCATCATTCTTGGGAGGACAAACAACACTATTTTCGGTAGGCAATGAGGCCATACCCTATTAAAACAAAATCAACAAGCCCAAAAAACAAACTATCAAAATGGCACGATGGATACCATGATCGTTACACCTTCGATCGTGTCACATGGCAATATGGCACGATATGGCACGATCATTGAACATGTGATCGTGCCATATTGCCATGTGGCACGATCGAAGTGATGATCGTGCCATGCTGTTGATCGTGCCAATCGGCGGAAAACAATGGTGCAGCAGAAATATCGAACGGTAAAAGTGGATAACTTACATAATTTTGAGCTGAAAACCAAGAAGATACTTACATTATTTGGAGAAATCAAATCTTTGTTGTCCATTTAAGCTATTGTGTTGGTGTTGAAAAAATAGGGTTTATAAGAACAAGGTTTCGGCTTTTCTCAAGAAAGAAGAAGAAGAAGAAGAATAATGTAGTTGAAGGATGTGGGTGAGTGTGTTTTAGTAGATTTAAGTGTAATGAATGATGTGGGTGTACTTAGAGATTGGGGGGTGTATTTAGAACTTGGCTTTTAGTAAGGGTATTATAGTCTTTTACCTTAATGGCATTTTTGAAATATTAGAAAGTGGGTGTACTCATCAATTTTGGGGGTGCCAATAGCTCCACCTCTTAAGTCAATAGCTGATTTAAGTTGTTTTTGAGCTGAGGGGTAAATCTGTAATTCCGGAAAAAAGTGACTTAATTCCACAAATACTAAATTACAAATTGAAGCCCCCCATTCCAACTCCATTACTGTCAGCTTCTCACATTTCCATCTTTGTTTTTTCTCTTTTTTTCCCTTTTGATATAGAGTTTGATGTCTATAGTGTTTAACGATGGAAATAGAAGAATAATATTGACTCATAATTTACCTGGCTCAAGACTATAACAAACGCATATGAGAAAACTATGTAGGGAAGAGTTATGTATTTGCAGGGCTAATTGCTAGTGTTTGATGATAAGTACGAGTTTATAATGATAAGATAAAAATTAGATATTTACTCATCTATTAGGAGTTGAAATCTATCTCTAACAGGATTTAAAAAAAATCTGGACTGTAAAAGAATAATGATTGAATTATAAATATTAATATCTGATAAATAATACAATTAAGATATTTACATTTATATAAGTTTCTTCATTCCCAAACCCTTGAAACTGACTTAAATTGAAAATGAAGAAGACATCATTTAGTCCAAACATTCTTATTAGTAAATAACTCTAGTTACGTATTACAATTAAAGATCCCAAACGCATAGAAGCAGAATTTTTTGTTGAGAAGACTGACAGGAATAGGCTGCGAGAAAAAAACCCTAAATCTAGGAATATGCTCTATTCTCTTCCTTCCCATCCCTAACACTGTCGTCTTTCAAGATGGTGACTGATTTTCCGGCCACCTTCTCTAGTGACGTCCTTTATTCCATTGTGTCTTTCGCCCCACCTTGTGCCCCAATAGTTTTCTCTATTATAGATGGTCTCACTGAGATATCTGTTGCAGCTACCCACTCGCTTGATGCTTCTAAACTGTTGTTTGATTCATCCAACATGCCATCCGTCCCCAAAACGACTTCTATTTCAGTGTTCTGCAAATTTGGCCATGTGATACTACAGGTTCTGAAAATTCTAGGGTTTTATCTCACTTTTCGAGGCAGGATCATGTTTCTTGCCAAGCAATTTTCCAATCTGTCCCATCACATGATACATCTATTGAAACTCGTACCGTTATTGGTGCACTTCCAGTCGCCGCTGCAACATCTTTGGCTGTCATATACAAATCTGTAGAATCTTTAATTGGGACTTCTTCCATGGCTGGGGTTTCTGCTGACTTGCATGGGAAGAAAACTGCACATCAAGCTAGTTTTCTTCCCTAACACGACTCCTGCTGCTCATCGGAATCCACCTCCCTCTTCGGTTACGGTTTCTAAATCCTTAAATTTTGACAACTCAGTCTCTCATTATTCTACCTCTGGTACGTCTGCTTTTTTAACTGTTATTCCCCAAATTCAAATTCCTTCAATCCCTCCCCCAAGGAATACCCAGGCGTTTGCTTCTGTTGTTAATAGGTCTCATAATTCTGTTGTTGAATCGGTTAAGAAAGGTGACTGTTTTTTGGTTTCTATATTGATGAAAATTTGTATCAACAACGGGTCATAAAATTTTTATTTTCTTTAATTGGTCGGGTTATGCTTAGCAAAGGAACCAAGCTTTGGCCCCTTTTGCCATTACATAATCTTCTTAAGGAGTTACGAAATATTTTGAATGATTGGAAACTTATTATGTTAGGAAAGGGATCGTTTGTATTAAATTTGTGAATGACTCTGATCGTTCTCGGGCTGGCTTGCATTCTACTTGGTCTTTTAGTCCGGGTTCGATATGTTTATCACTTTGGTCCACGACTTTATTCCTATAAAGTTGACACTTCTACAACTAGTGTTTGGGTCCGTATTTTTGAATTAAGTATAGAGTATTGTCATCCTAGTATTATTATGGGCATTGCTAAAGCCATTAGTAATCCAATTCAAATTGATGAAAATTCGTTAAATGGTTTGATTGGCTATTTTGTGCGGGTTCTTGTGGAAGTTGATCTGCGAAACTCCTATAGGAATATATTATGGTGGAATGTATGGGGCATTACTTCTTTGTTTCGTTGAGCTTTGAGCATTTACCAGAATTTTGTTCGACGTGTTGCATTATGGGTCACTCTACGGCGTCTTGTCTTCGTACATTGACTGATGTTCCTCCCAAGGATGCTATTGCTCATGATCATTAATCTAACACCCGTGGGAGATCATGGGTTCCTAAAAGATTTATCGGTCCATTGATAAGTCTAAAGACAAGGGTAAGGCTATTATTGTTAATGAGCCCAATCAAACAGTAGTGAATAAGTTTTCGTCTTCTCGTGCAAATGCCCCGGTGCATACGGGGATTTTACATGATTCAGGTGGGGTGAATTTATCTTCTTTACCTACTATGTCAGGAATTCGAAAACACCCTCAAACTATTCAGTATCCTTTGGACAATGACAGATTTGTGGCTTTCAACAAAAAATCGGCTAGAAATAGTAAAAATACAAGCCCTTCACGCCATCAACAACACATCTCTACTCCCAATCCGTTTGATGTTCTATAGGAAAAAGATTGTAGTTCGGTCTCATTTCCGAGAAGTATGCTAAAACGTTTATAAATGATCAGATCGTACCAATGACGCAAGATAAACCACTAGTACTGTTCCAAATTTCTAATGTTGTTGAATCAAGGTCGAATCTAACAAAGAGTGATGAAACGACTTTGACTTCAGCTCATGATTAAACATCTCCAACATCAAGCTATCCTCTTAACTCTGATTTTCAAGTTGATGCAGACAAATCAAAAGCTTTAAAGACCAAGTTAGATGACTCCTCAACTACTCTTCTTGTCATTCACTAATTTGCATCCTGATAGGCGTGAGTTTTGCATGTATTTTGAGGCATATTTCGAGCTATAATGATAAGTAAACATGCATATACTCGCGTTAAATGTTACATATTCACTCCTTGTGGAAAAGATATTACACTTTGCTTATTTTGTAGGAATTTCATGATATTTGAAGCTAATTTAATAAGAATATGAGGAAAGCAAAGTAGAAACGCGGAGAATTGAGTGGATATACGAAAAGTGAAGCCTAAAAGAGCGAAAGTTGAGCGTTGACGTAAGAGACAGGGGGCACACGGGTTGGGCGTGCCTCAAGACACCACCCGTGCACCCCTGTATAAGGATGATTGAAGCTGCAGCATGGCACACGGGTAGCCCATGCATGGGCGCACCACCCGTGCGCCCTACAGAGTCGGGGATATCTCACCGGAGTGGCGCACGGGTAGGCCGTGCTCGACGCGCACCACCCGTGCGCCCTACGAGAGAGTTGGGGTATTCCGGCGAGGGTGGCGCACGGGTAACCCGTGCGTGGGCGCACCACCCGTGCGTCATACTGAATCCCATGTCTGACATTAAGCCCTAAACATTATGGGAGGTATAAAAAGGCTTTTGGGGGCGCACACAGGGGACATTCGGCATTTTTGGGATCTACAACACAAGACAAGAGTCAACTCTTGGAAGGAGACATCAAGGAGATAATCGGGTTGCATCGGAGCTTGAAGAACGGAGATATATCGAGAGATTGTCGACGTTCCTAAGTTTTCTTGCTTCTCTTTTAGTTTCTATCTTTTAGTTTCATTTGTAATGACTTTGAACACTTTGTGTGTAAGTTGTTTAATCATGTGTAGCTAAACTTTTGTGATTTAGGGTTTTGGAAGTAGATTAATGAACTCTTGTTGAATGTTTTAATCTTGGTTGAAGTTATTATCTTGAAGCCTATTTGAGTACTTTGAGCTTATTCTTGTTTTATCACTTGGCCAATGATTTAACATGTTTGATATATTGATTCATAATTCGAGAGATGATTTTCAATATTAGATCTTAAGTACTTGACACGAATATTTGCATGAATCGAGAGGTTTGTGAATATTGTGAGGATATTTGATCTATTGTGCATTTGGGAGTTGTGTATCTTATGTTGAGTAGAGATGCTAGCATAGATATTTCAATCTACATTTTATATGCATCTCGAGAGGGAGGATAAAATAGCTTTGTGATCGTCTTATAGGAATATTGATAATAACCTTGGCTTTGATTAAATCGGACAACAAGAGGATTATTAATCGAAACCTTAACTCGGAAATCCATTTCATCATCTTGATACTTCTTTCATTTGTGTTATTGTATTCTTGTGTTTTAGTGATTGAAATTGTCTTAATCTCAAAACAACAACCATCAAATATTGATCGTCTAAATAAAAGTAAAACTATCTTGGCTCAATACTTAGCCTATTGATTTATTAGTCTCCGTGGATACGACCTTGCTACCCTATTCGATAACGAACACCGTACACTTGCGGTGAAGCTAAAAATATAGGCGAACAAGTTTTTGGCGCCGTTGCCGGGGACTAATACAATTTATAGTGCTAATATTGCGATAGATAGAATTATTCTTAATTTAGACATTTTTTTATTTATTTTGTTTTTTGTGTGACTTGAATTCCACATTATTTGACTTGTTTCTTCTAGTTTAGTCCAGGTAGTGCATGAACACGCGCTCTAAGCGGGGAGACTTAATACCGCTCATACCGGAAGTTGAGGCTTTCGCGAGGAGAATCAGTGCTACCACTAGACGAGCTGAAAGACAACACAATCCAATAATGGGGGATTTGAATGAGTTACCAATACCGCCAAACAATGGTGGAAACGAGTTACCGATACCGGTTCAACAGCAAGCCATTCGTGATTACTTTCGACCACAAACGAATCGTAATTACGGTGGTATTGCCCATATTCCTATCAATGCCAACAACTTCGAGCTCAAACCGGCACTAATCAATATGGTGCAAATGAGAATCGATTTGGGGGTTTGCAACCGAAGATCCTAACTCTCACCTTGCGCATTTCATCCAAATATGCAATACGATCAAAATGAACGGAGTCTCAGATGACGCCATAAGATTGCGCCTATTCCCATTCTCTTTACGGGATAAGGCGAGAAACTGGTTGGGTACTTTGACGCAAGGAAGTGTGAGCACATGGGATGAGTTGAGCCAAAAGTTTTTGTTTAAATTCTTTCCACCAAGCAAAACCTTGCAGCTTAAAAGTGAGATCACTCAATTCCTACAATTTGATTCCGAGCCTTTGTACGAGGCTTGGGAAAGATTTAGGGATTTGTTAAGAAGATGTCCACAACACGGCTTTCCGGAGGATCAACAATTATGTTTCTTTTACAATGGTTTAATGGGGCAAACGAGGGCCTTTGTTGATGCCGCAGCGGGAGGAGCATTGTTGGCAAGGTTTCCACAAGATGCCTTAAATCTTCTTGAGGAAATGGCCATGCACAGTTACCAATGGCCATCTGAAAGATCCAATGTACAACGAGTAGCCGAAATCTCGATTGGACCCTATCAAAACATTGTCGGCACAAGTAGTGGCTTTGACAACTCAATTGAATGTATTTACGAAGGGGCCAGAAGCAGGTACGAGCACGGGTAGTGAAGCTCTTCTATATCCGATGGAAGAGGTAAATTATGTGAATAACCGGAATTTCAGCAATTTCCGGAATAATTCAAACCCAACGCACTACCATCCAGGGTTGAGAAATCATGAAAATTTTTCCTATGCAAATACAAAGAATGTGTTACAACCTCCACCGGGATTCAATGCTTCGAGTGGAGGCGGTAATGGAGCAGGCAAATCGTCGTTGGAAGATATACTCACCTCTTTCATAAATCAATCTAATGCTTTCATGAATGACACGAGGAGCCGCCTCGATAAGCAAGACCTTAGGATGGATAAGTTAGAACAACAAGTGACAAGCTCAATAAAGAATCTGGAAACTCAAATGGGTCAATTGGCTGCAATTGTGGGGAGTCAACATCAAAAGGGTCAATTTCCAAGCAACACGGAGGTCAACCCGAGGGAACATTGCAATGTTATTCATGTGTGGGGTGGAAAAGAGAATGAAGCGTCTGAAAATGCTGATATTGGTGTGATGTCAGAATCACGCATGTCTCATGTATCAATGCACGACCAAATCGTGTGTGTTGCCGAGCCTACCATCCAAATTCGGGAAGATGACAGAAACGACGCTCAAGGCAATATGAAAGTTAAAGGAGGAACCGAGCAACAATTAGATAAACAAAAAAGAGCCAAGAAACGTGAATCGTATCCTAACTCTAATTTGCTGAAATGTAATATTCCTCTTCCCTTTCCCCGATTGTTTCATAAGACTAACCTGAGTAAACAATTTGCTAAATTTGTGAGCATGTTTAAAAAATTGCACATTAATGTTCCTTTTGCAGAAGCAATGAAACATATGCCAAATTATGCAAAGTTTTTAGGGGAAGCGATGTCCAACAAGAACAAATGGGCAGAGAATGGGATTGTCAACCTGACGAAAGAATGTAGCGCACTCATACAAAGGAAAATACCATAAAAAGCCGAAAGATCCAGGGAGTTTCACTATTCCTTGTACAATAAGCGATATTTCCTTTGACAATGTACTTTGTGATCTAGGATCTAGTATCAATTTGATGCCGCATTGTCCGTTCTCGTAAAGCTTGGACTCATAGAAGTGAGACCATCCTTTGTCACCCTACAACTCGCGGATAGATCACTCGTACATCCAATGGGGATACTAGAAGATGTGCTCATAAAAGTCGATAAATTCATATTCCCTGTGGATTTTCTAGTGTTGGATGTGAATGAGGATTGTGACAGCCCTCTTATACTTGGGCGTCCATTTTTGGCAACCGCGGAAGCACTAATAGATGTGAAGAAAGGGGAGCTTACATTACAAGTTGATGATGAGCGTATTTCATTTTCCATTTTTCGGAATGTGAAAGGACATGATGATCTTAATGGTTGTAAAACAACAACAATTGCTAATTCCTGTACTCAAGCTAATAACTTGAATAATTGTATGCATTCTAAAGATAATATGCAGGGCTTATCAATGAAGAAGAAGGAAAGGCACAAAAAGCCTGATGTTGAACCAAGAGCGTGTACATACCATTTGCACGATGAAAAGGAGAACACATGGATAGTTGACAGACATGGGAAACCTCCTTTAGTAATGATCAAGGGAGGTATAAATCCAAGTGAGCGGGATTGGCATGGAAAACTGCCCGATGAGGTGGCAAGCCTCACTTCGCAAAGATCATAATCGGAATTAAAAGGCGTCAAGCTAAAGACGTTAAATATAGCGCTTGTTGGGAGGCAACCCAACGCGTTT
The DNA here is from genome assembly GCA_016081115.2 of Rehmannia glutinosa. Classification (NCBI taxonomy): domain Eukaryota; kingdom Viridiplantae; phylum Streptophyta; class Magnoliopsida; order Lamiales; family Orobanchaceae; genus Rehmannia; species Rehmannia glutinosa. Next base: position 57,779,861 of record CM071935.1, on the reverse strand, counting down.
GCGTGTTTTTATTAATAAGTGTGATTTGTGTGTTTTGTTGTATTTTTGTGTGTTTCAACATAGGGCTGATTTTCTCGCGTTCAGCGAGCGGTCGGAGCGGTGTTCCGAGGAGACGTGGCAAGTGCTCCAACAGCTACAAATGTGGCATATTTCTCAAGGCCACTTTCCACCACCGCCGCCGATGATGATTGAGTATATCCCCACTTTTTGTTATTGAAATTCTATTTTTCCCCTTAGGACACTATAATTTCATTCAAGTTTGGGGGGAGAGATAACATTTTAATAAATGAAAAGTGTGGATACATACATAAAAAAAAAAAAAAAACATTTTCATGCATTTGTTTGTTTTCATATAGTTGATTAGAGCATTTTAGGTTGCATTTGCATTAGAGCACGTTTATAGCTTTAGCACGTCTATTGCTTTAGTAGTGGTTAGAGAGTGTGTTGACCGAGCATGGTGCAACTTGTTGTTTGTGTGTTGGTGAAAAATTCATATTGTTGGGATTAGATGCTGTTTATGGATTGATTGAGCCTCGAATAGATAACTTTGAGCATGTTGATATGAAAAACTTGGTGTGATGCTTTGAATTACATTTTGACAAGCCTGTGAGCTTTGAGCCTTTACTGCTTATATCTTGTGCAGTCTTGTTGTAATTTGAGTGTATCATTCATGTTGGTTAAAATTCTAGAACTTGCTCTGGTATCTCTGTCAAGGCCACATGTGTATGTGAATTGTGAATGTGATTAAAGGCCATCTTTGTTAGCCTTTCATGCCTTTTGCCTACCTAAAAATGTGAAAACTCCTAGTTAGCCAAGTTGAGCCTATAGCCTATTTCTTTGATAACCACAAATTTAACCCTTGATCTTACTATATTTCCATCACCTCAAACTCGAATGTATAACGTTGAGTAAAAGGGGAATGAACGAGGTTGAATGGGTGGGAATTGAAAAATAGGATAATTGGGCATACTTGGTTAAATGGAATAAAAAGAGGAAGGAAAGATGTTGAAAATGCACAAATGAAAAAAAAAAAAAAAAAAAAAAGATTGAAAAGTGGATAAACTTGGGGGGCGAAAGATTGTGAATGGAGTTGATTCTCAAAAGAAAAGAAGGAAATGGAGATAAATGAAGTTGATAAAATTGAGGGATGATTGGAGTAGCATATGGGATTGTAATGAAAATGATTGATATGCTCATCGGTCTATACACTCGAGTTTGAGTCACTTTATCCAAAAATTTCCTACCTAAACCAAAGAGCCTTCATTACAACCAAATGAGAAAGTCCTTTATGATTCACAAATTGCATACACTCTCGTGGCGGAGATATGAGACAAATTGCAAGCCTATGGTAATTTTGCGACATCGAATTGATTTGAGCGTAAACACGTCCTATAACCTCATGAGATGAGAGTATACACTTAACTTCGAGAGTTGGATTCAGAGCATTTCACTTTGTTTTATTTGAGGCGTGTTCTTTGATTAGATATTTGAGGCTTGATTGAGTTGTACTCAGCATTCATGACGAACAATTTGGATTTTCTTATAGATTCTCGGTGTGCGCTGTTATCTTTTTCTCCCTATTGTGCTTTATCGTGTTCTAAATATTGTTGATCGGGACGGTCAACAGTTTAAGTTTGGGGGATTTTGATAGGCGTGAGTTTTGCATGTATTTTGAGGCGTATTTCGAGCTATAATGATAAGTAAACATGCATATACTCGCGTTAAATGTTACATATTCACTCCTTGTGGAAAAGATATTACACTTTGCTTATTTTGTAGGAATTTCATGATATTTGAAGCTAATTTAATAAGAATATGAGGAAAGCAAAGTAGAAACGCGGAGAATTGAGTGGATATACGAAAAGTGAAGCCTAAAAGAGCGAAAGTTGAGCGTTGACGTAAGAGACAGGGGGCACACGGGTTGGGCGTGCCTCAAGACACCACCCGTGCACCCCTGTATAAGGATGATTGAAGCTGCAGCATGGCGCACGGGTAGCCCATGCATGGGCACACCACCCGTGCGCCCTACAGAGAGTCAGGATATCTCACCGGAGTGGCGCACGGGTAGGCCGTGCTCCGACGCACCACCCGTGCGCCCTACAGAGAGTTGGGGTATTCCAGCAGGGTGGCGCACGGGTAACCCGTGTGTGGGCGCACCACCCGTGCGTCTCATACTGAATCCCATAATCTGCAAAGCATTAAGCCCTAAACATTATGGGAGGTATAAAAAGGCTTTTTGGGGGGCGCACACAGGGACATTCTGGCATTTTTGGGATCTACAACACAAGACAAGAGTCAACTCTTGGAAGGAGACATCAAGGAGATAATCGGGTTGCATCGGAGCTTGAAGAACGGAGATATATCGAGAGATTGTCGACGTTCCTAAGTTTTCTTGCTTCTCTTTTAGTTTCTATCTTTTAGTTTCATTTGTAATGACTTTGAACACTTTGTGTGTAAGTTGTTTAATCATGTGTAGCTAAACTCTTGTGATTTCCGGGTTTTGGAAGTAGATTAATGAACTCTTGTTGAATGTTTTAATCTTGGTTGAAGTTATTATCTTGAAGCCTATTTGAGTACTTTGAGCTTATTCTTGTTTTATCACTTGGCCAATGATTTAACATGTTTGATATATTGATTCATAATTCGAGAGATGAGTTTCAATATTAGATCTTAAGTACTTGACACGAATATTTGCATGAATCGAGAGGTTTGTGAATATTGTGAGGATATTTGATCTATTGTGCATTTGGGAGTTGTGTATCTTATGTTGAGTAGAGATGCTAGCATAGATATTTCAATCTACATTTTATATGCATCTCGAGAGGGAGGATAAAATAGCTTTGTGATCGTCTTATAGGAATATTGATAATAACCTTGGCTTTGATTAAATCGGACAACAAGAGGATTATTAATCGAAACCTTAACTCGGAAATCCATTTCATCATCTTGATACTTCTTTCATTTGTGTTATTGTATTCTTGTGTTTTAGTGATTGAAATTGTCTTAATCTCAAAACAACAACCATCAAATATTGATCGTCTAAATAAAAGTAAAACTATCTTGGCTCAATACTTAGCCTATTGATTTATTAGTCTCCGTGGATACGACCTTGCTACCCTATTCGATAACGAACACCGTACACTTGCGGTGAAGCTAAAAATATAGGCGAACACTTCCTCAGAAGCTATGAAGGCTGTAGAAATTGTAGCTCGAGGATACTAAGCCGACATTACATATGCTACATCAGACCATTAAGACGATATTCGAACATGTGCAAAAAAAAAAACAAATGACAATATCTCTCGAAAATCCTCTAAAAATAGACGTCTTTCATTTAAATTGTGTCTTTAAGTTATTAAATTTTGTTGTTTATTTTTTCTGAAGTTTTGCATTGTTTTTCCTTAACTACATATCGGCTTGTGATCAGGATATTTTTCTTTCTTTTTATATATTTCATTTATTTAAAAAAATATAATTTATATAATAATAATAATTGAAAAATACGGGATATTACAATAGGGGATGGCAATGTACCTTGTGGTTGTACATTATGATAATTTAACTTAAAATAGGAACTTTGCACAAAAACCATCATATGTTTGATTAATTATACGTATAGATCCTGCAACGCAATGAATTAACTAAAGTAACATCGCTGATAAACTTCCTTAAAACTTATGATAAAATAAATCAACACCCCCTCACATTACATGTGAAGGGGAATTTGGGTCCATGAAAGATTGGATATACTTTCATTTGAAAATTTTCATTTTGCTAGATAATAGTAGTGAAAAACAAAATTGGAGAAAAAAGAAGAATTTTGAGGGTATGATTGGATGTGAGATGAAAAGTAATGATGAAAGTTGATTTGATGTGAAGATAGTAAAATAATGATTGAATGTGATTGGTAGTTAGAAATGTGTGAGTGAATTAATAGTGAAATTTGTGGGATAATTTGTAATAATGATTAGTTTTTTGTGAAAAAAATGTGTAGATGTGATTGGTGAAAGAAAAAGTGAGAAAAAGTGAAAGTGAGAGAATAGTATATTTTCTGAAAATTTTCATAAACAATCGCATATTTGGTCAAAAAATTTCTTCATCGGAACGAAAATGTATTCTCGCTTACATCCAATCGCAGAAGATTTGGTCAAGGGTATAAAAAGAGTACAAATTTTGTTACAGTTTTAATTTGGTTGAAGTCGTCAACTTTTGGTAACTAAAAAAATAAAATAATATTACTAAAAAATATAATTATAAAAATGCGCATATAAAAAATAAATGTAAAGATAATAATTCTGCTTTTATATAATTTGATTAAAAAAAACTCAAAAGCCGAATTACTGGTGATTGAGGGAAGTTTCTGGGAGAAGAGATGTTTGATGTGATGTATTGGAAAATATGTGTATTAGTACAGAAATGCAACGATAAGCACAATGTATGTTTGGATGGTGATTAGGAAAATTGACTGGGAAGAAAAACATACCTAGTTTCAAGAACTTGAGACCTGTGGCCCCCCAAAATCAATAGAATGACGAATTCTTTTAATTAATTTATTGTTTTCCATTAATGAGTTATTTATATATTATATTTTGGAAGGTAAAATCTAAAATAAAATATTATTATTAAAAAAATTATACTGCATTCTCCGGCCATACTAGAGTTGGGACTTTGGGAAGAGTCTTGCTTTGGCTCCCATCATTGCACTCAAAATGATTACCTAATTGTCTTAAAGGTCAGTCCCGCAAATCATTTTGTTTTGATCGTAAAAATATATAAATATATATATATATATATATATATATATATATACCGACAATTATTATCATTTGTATGAAATGTTGTGATATGTATTTAATGAGTGTTTCGAAATCTGGATCTTAGGGGGGCGGGAGAAGGAATTTAGGGAAGGATCTTAGGAAATCACTTGGTATATATTATGTGTGGTAATCACAATGCCTATTAGCGGTGACAAATTCGGGTCATCGGATCGGGTTCATACGTGTTTGGTTTTGGGTTGATTTTGAGTTATGTTTCAAATACATAAAAAAAAATAATTAAAATATAAAATAACTATATTTTGGACAAATTAGATCTATCGTGTTAGATTCGTGTTAGTCGTTTTCGTGTTCGGATTTCTCGTGTATGTTCGTGTTCAGTTTTCCCTCAATAACTTCGAATCGAATCCGGTTTGTGTCGAGTTATCATATTAGGTCAGGGATTGTCACCACTAATGCATATGATCGTAATAATCTCAAACAACATATTTTGCAACCTTTTACAATCAATGTAGGATTCTCTATTTTAATTTATATTTCATCTTATATTTCATTTTTTATATACGATAAGTCTAAGTGACTCGTAACCAAATATAAATTTAAATTTAAATATGTTTTTGGAAAATTGTACATTTAATATATACATAGTATAAAATATAGGGTTAATTACAAAAGCCACCCTTGAGGATTTACCCAGTAACAAAAAAATTCAGTTATGTTTTCGAATTACAAATACCCTCTTAAAGTGCTACAAACACACTCCTAAGGTTTGCATTTACCCAACTATAATTACATCCATGACGGTGCAATTTGTAAAACAGAAACAAGTATCAATAAGATGTTAATAATTTGAAAGATCAGGGCCGACCCTGGCATTTTAGGGGCCCATGGCGACAAAAAAAAAACCTATAAAAAGAAACAAAATACAATAAAAAAACTTCAAGCTTAGACGGTGGATATCTTTTTCATCATCCAGAATATTCAACAAGTGCAACACCTACAAACATAGGTGCAAAAAAGTATCAAATAGTTATTAAAATAATCCAAATTTTCTAGCATTATGAGAAGCAAAATCATCCATATAAGGTCATCAAAATCAAGATTTTCCAGTACCTCATTTTCAATATATAAAATTGCCAACCACATTTAATCTTTCTTGAGACATAGTTGAATGCAAGTGTGATTTTATGAATTTTAGCTTTGAAAAACTTCTCTCTACTGATGCTACAGTAAGTGGTATAGTTAACAAAACTCTATAAGCCATAGAAATTAGAAAACAATCCAAAGCTTTTACAATTTCAAGAACTTCAATTGTTGATTTTGTTTCTTTTGTTAAACAAATTTGCAACACTTGTAATTCCCAAAATAAATCATCAACATCAATATCAAATTTCTCATTATGTTTTAGAGCAACTTCAAGATCAGCACAACATTCATGTGATCTATTATCATCCATCGAAAGCAACTTCTTAGAACTAAACAAAAAACCAAAAATATTTTCAAAGACATTCAGTTGTTCAAATTTTCTCTTTAAATAAGAAATAGCAAAATCAACTACAATAAAAAAAAATAGTCCTAAAAGAGTCCTCAGCTAATTGTGATATCTCTTCATTGCTTCTTCCTATGCGTTTTATGTTTTTTTGGAATAACATAATCAATTTCCATCCCAGATGCAATCTCTTTCGCTGATGTCATAGCAGATTGGAAACCTTCCCCCCTATATTTCCCAAAATAAGAAATCAGTCATTTTAAATTAGTTATTCCAGTACTGCATATCTTTAGATTGTAATTTTTTGCTAACCGATCAATTTTTCCTAAAACACAATATCATACCATATTGTCATGACGAGGAGAAATAGAGAGGGCAATTTTCCCTCAACACATCGAATTTGTAGTCATTTGCTCACAATGACTTGCATCCTAACTCCTAAGTACAATCAAGTATCACAGAAAATTATTTCTTCTCTTTTATTTTTTCAATAATAGCATTCCGCACTTTAGAGACTAAAAGAGAAATCAATTGATTTTGAATCTTATAACTACTGTAATGATAATGAATCTCATTATTTTCAATACGTCTGAAATGCTCTTGCATTACCAAATTAAATTCAACAATTGATTGAAGTAACTCCATAAAATTGCCATTATTATCTTGGTAAATTTTTTCATTCTCCCCACGAAAAGCCAATTTATGCGTAGCAAGACATTTCACAACAGACATAATTCTTACTAAGACTAATTTCCAATGTTCTTTCTCTTAAGTAATTTGCACTTGTATCTCTTTATTAGTTATTTTATTCTTTTATTTTTTTTAATATTTTGGGAGCCCCTATAAATATTTTTAATATAATATGTATACCTTTATAAAAGCCTATGTAAAATTGCCTCCCCCCCAACAAATTCGGGCGTCCTAGGCAGTTGCCCCGGTGGCTAACCTCGAGGCCTACCCTGTGAAAGATAACTATTTTTTTTTTTTGTAATTTTGATAAATCTCAACCGTAATTTTTATAATTATTATTAACCCTAAAATATAAAATACATAAAAACTTGTGTGAGTTCGTTTCATGGAGCCCCACGTGGTCCCCCATCCTTTCTCTCTCCTTATTCCCCATCCTCTATCTGGCCTCTCAGTGCTCTCACCATCCCCTCCTCTCTTTCCTCACCATCCGCACCTTCAAATCCCTCATGGTTTCCCCTCTCTCTCGCCTCTCATCTTACTCATCTAGTGGTCCCCCCTCTCTCTCTCCTCATGGTTCCCTCTTTTTCTCTCCCCCAACGTCCCTCAACTCTCTATATACGCATGAAACAAAGGAAAAATATTAAGAAAATAAAGTATTACTTCTTATGAAAAATGTATCATTATTTATGAAAAAGTATCACATTTAGACTCGAAAAAAATCATTTCTTATGAATAAAGTATCATTTCTTATGAAAAAAGTATCATTTCTTATTAAAATAAAATATCTCTTTTAATGGATAAAGTATAACTTCTTATGGATAAAGTATCACTTCTTATTAGAAAAGTATTACTTCTTATTAAAACAAATATTACTTTTTATTAAAAATAAAGTATCACTTTTTATCAAAAAAATCACTTTTTTTTTAAAAAATATATCATTTCTTATTAAAACAAATATTATTTTTTATTAAAAATAAAGTATTTTTTATTAAAAAAGTAGTATCTTTTATTAAAACAAATATCACTTCTTATTAAAAATATATCATTTTTTATTAAAAAATATTAATTATATTCTGAAAAGTATACGTTTTTATGAAAATTATTATATTTTTGTGAGATTTTTGTATGTAGAATCTTGTTCGTAGAGAGAGAAAAAGATGGGGACATGAGAATAGAGAGATAGAGAGGGGAGAGAGAGGAGCTCACAAGAGTAGTATGATGAGAAGAAAGAGAGAGACCACGTGAGCATATTACGTCAGAAGAGAGGAGGGAACCATTGAGAAGAGAGAGAAGATAGGCGACTACGAGAGAAAAGAGAGACCACATAGGTCTCCGTCTCACGGATTTAGATCCATGAGATGGTCTCACTGTAACTTCTTGATTAAGCATTACTCCTGGGAAGCCATTGGTGTGCGATCTATAATTTGTCAAAAAGTAAGCCTTGTGGCTTGTCCTCGTGTTGAGGGCACACCAAGACTGACTTTTAATTGGTTTATAGTACATCATCCCCACACGCTCACCATCAAAACATCATCATTCATCAATCGCACAACCCACTAACAAACAAATACGTACTGCCATTTTCTTACACACGTGAGTTGAAGCCTTTGTTGCCAGGCCACAATGTTTTTCAAGGCCGACATATTGGCTAACATCATTCCCCATCGCAACAACCCTTTTCTGTTTGCACCTGATCAATTTAAAATATCTCATATTTCTGTACCATAGTACTGTCTCCTTCTACGGGCAGGAATGCTTAATTTGTATGTTCGAGTTTTTAAGGTTTTGAACATGTTTGGGAGTTTAATGTGAAATTTGTGTTATTGCAAGTCAAAACAGTGGCAGATCCAGAAATCATTAATCTGGTGGGCTAAGAAGTAAAAATGCCACTATAATAGAAATATATATGCGACAAAGATTTTTTTAATACTCATTGAAGTTGTACGGGGCAAGACTTCAAGCATAAAATTCATTAATGATAGAATATACATCTATATTATCAACAAAAACTCGTTTAATATAGAGAATTAAACAATCTTTAAGAAAAATATCCCGAATATCATTACGAAGTGACGTCTTCACATGTTTCATTGCTGCAAATGATCTTTTAATTGTGATGGTAGAAACATGTAACGTTAAAACAAGATGAATTAATCTAGTCAGTTTAACATAAACTTTTGATTTTATTGTTAAAGCCTTGAAGAAATTGGAGCTAGGAATTAGTAGATGGCAAAAATAAAACACAAAAACTCATGTGACACGATGTGAGACCGTGATACTTTTAGTGTAAAAAGTGATAGTTATAGTGTAAAAATATCACTTTTTACACTAAATGGTCTCACACCGTCTCACAAGAGACTTGCTGAAAATAACATCACACTACAAAGTTATTATTTACTGACCAATGGTTATCTAATTATCATGAAATTGTTATTTGATTTTGAAAGAAATTAGAAAGTGGGATTGGGATTGCAGGGGAAAAGCAGAGATTGAGAGTGGAATTGAGAAAAAGAGGTGAAATCAATTTGAACTATTAATTAGTTGTAGTTTGTTAAATATTTTTATACATTAAAAAGACATCAACTAACTGCAGGTGATTAGAAAACAAAAGGAAGTGAAACTCCATTGAAAAGCAGAAAATAGTAAAGCAGGGAAAAGCTAAATATTTCTATTTCTTAATGTAGAAAGATAAGCTAATTGTACCAAGAAATAAAGCTGTTATATCCAATATATATATATAGATTGCAGCTGTGAGCTAGGACATCTAATGAAGAGATAAGAGGGAAACCAAACAGGGGCGCAGACAGAAGGTAAGAAATATTATTGGATTGAGATCAAGATCAGTCAGGATCTCCTATTCCTTATGGTGTTCCTAAATATTATTGGATTGATATCAATTCATTAGTGAGAAAAGGCAAGAATGTGGACTCACAGCAGGCTTAGCACGGCGCTTTGTGAGTGGGAATAAACGAGTTCCAGGCCAGCTCCCCCTCCTAGAATTATCGAACAGTCCTGGGATCCCTCTTCTCCATCTCCATGTCCCTCAACTGTTGACAATGCACATCATTTCTTACATCAAAACATGTATATCTCATAACAAGGAATTTTAGACACATTTATATATCAAGGCCAGTCCAAGAAATAATGCTAAATTGCGATTTTAGTTATGCAGCTATAGGGATTGCAATAAATGTCCTGCAATAATCACGATTTGCAAAAGTGTCCCATAATTTTTTCTTAAAAAACAAATACATTCGAGTTCAGTCATTTGGTGGCTAAAAATTTGAAAATTTGACAGAAAAAACGTGTCCTTCCAGCCAAACCCATTGATGTGAAAACTAATTTCTTTTAGGGATAATTACAAAATTACCTTTGAGGTTTGGGTTCATTACAAAAAAACCTACAGGTTTTTCAAAATTACAAAATCCCCTTAAGGTTTGATTAATTTATTATATATTATCTGCTTTATAAGAAAACAACATTCCAAACACTCACCGTACATATGTAAAAATATTACAATTGCCCACTTATATTTAACATATAATCAAACCTCAATGTATTTTTTTGTAATTAACTCAAACCGCAGGGGCAGTGTTTGTGATTATCTCTTTCACTTATGTAGATTGTAGATACCTTCAGGTGAGTTATGTGATTTGAAAGGCAATGGTTTGGAAGCAGAGGAGTAGAGGACTTTGAGTGTGCTTACATGGGATGCATGCCATTGGTTCACTGAGCCACGTTATCCGAATTTAATTACGTCCACCAATTATTTTTCTTTTGTATTCATGATTATCTTTCAATAACAGGTTCTCGTGGAAAAAGAAGAAGTTTGTATTCTTCGTTGCTTTTTCCAGAGTTCACTGGAGCGCATACAGAAGGTTGGATTATCTTAACTTTTTAGTTATCCGCAAATCATTCAGTTAAAGTATAAACTTTTTCTTTCGTATTTTTTTATTTATTATTTATTTAATCAGCCTTTCTGAAGGGTCCTGAATGCTGCTGGAAGTGATGGTCGAGGAGATGTTAGTATATTTTCAGAGCATCACAATGTCATTGTTTTTCAATGCATTCTGTCTTTGGATTTTTAAATGAAAATTACATTTTTCATTTTTGTTTCTTGTATTACTTGTGTTAGGTGTTTTGCGAGCTTATCTTTTATCCCTGTACAAGATATTTTCCTCACTAACTTGGTTCTTAGACATAGAGGAGATTGTATATAGAGATTACTTTGTTATACAATTTATAACCGTTTGATTGTTGTGGTATTATTTTGTTCAGGTACTTAAAAAAATGGATGCTCTCATGGATAGTTAGAACGTTTTTGAAAGTTTGAATGACATGAGCAATGTCGATCTAGATTTTATTGTCTTTAGTTGAATGTATATAGCCTTTTTGTTGGTTGATGAAATTGGATTATGAATTTGTAGTTGCTTTATCGAAAGTAAACTTCGCTACTAGTACTTTTTGTTGGATTTTGGATCTTGGTGACTTTAGTATTGCACTTTTTGTTGTTTGGTGGAATTGGATTTCATGTTTAATTGGTGATGAATTTCATGATGGTTGGTGGAATTGGATTTAATGATGAATTGCTTATTGATATGGATTTTTTGCAGCTTTGTATTATATCCTCTGTTGTAAAAATCTCCGCCTAGGCGCTAGGCCCCCCTCGTCCGCCTACGATTTTTTTTCAATTAGGCCCCGTGTAACCCCGTCCTGGTCCCGCCTAACCCCGATTAATCCCTGTCTAGGCGCTAGGCCCCAGCCTGCCGCCTAGCTAGCGCATAGCGCTTTTTACAACATTGATTATATCTAGTGGTTACAAATTTGGAATTTCATACAAAAGACATTTGTGATATTTGATATGTTAGGCATCAACTTCGAACCGATGTCTTTACGAAAATAAACAACCTTTTTAAAACTGATTCTAAAAATATTTAGACACCGGTTTAAAACTGGTGTGAACAAGCGATGTCTATTCATCATAGACACCGGTTTCGAGCCAGTGTCTTTAAATAAAACTACACTGGTTTTAAAACTGGTGTGAATACATGATGTCTATTCATCAAAAGATATCGATTCTAAACCTGTGTCAAAAACATAAACTTTTAATAGGGTCTTAGAAAGTGGATATTTTATATCAGAGATAACGGTTTAAAACCTGTGTCTTTATAGGAAACGACACCGGTTCTCAGCCGCTGTCAAAAGTTCATGATTTTAATGCCAGTGACTCTAACATCGGTTGTTTTACTAATAGACAACAGATTAAAACCGCTATCTATTGGCGTTTCTGTAGTAGTGCAATGATGAATTCAAGCCCATCATTAAACCTTGCATAAGCCAAAAGCTCTAATCCTTGAGATGTCAGCAACATATAGATCAAACTTGGAAATGAAAAAGCTCATATGATATAGTTACACTCAGCGAAACCATGACTTGATTAAAAACCATTTTCCCAAAATTGAATTTTAATCCAGTGCCAATTTGAAATAAAAATCCGAGCTTCGTCTCTTGTAACTGTAGAATCATGAAGTGAAGGAACCCAATTCGACATAGCAACCTTGTACAACAATTCATAAAAGAGAGTCAAGCGAGAAGATTCGAGTTTCATGGGATGCAAGGACCTGTTGAAATTAATTTGTATTTTTCCCAATAGTCATGTTCTAGATTTATCTAGGAGTATTGTTCTAGATGGTCAAATAATATATTTATGAAGGCTTGGTAATCTGCAACTAGAATTGAATAAAGGAGTCTAGAGGTCATAAGTCACTCTATAAATAGGTCTCTATGTACTCTCTTGATATCATGAGAAAAAACCAAGTTGAATAAAATCAAGAGCAGCAACTCTATTCCTTTCGCTGTGCCAACAGGACCAATGCAATACCTTATTTCCTGTAATGACCTTAGTCACCTCATCAAGGTTTTCAATAACACATTCTTCATCATATTCAGATGTCGCAAAGAACTCATTAACTACCAAAGGATTAAATTCATAATTTTTGTTTCTCACGAATACTTTCACGTACTTTGGTGATTTTCTCGACTTCATCTTTTTCATCAAATATGCATAACTCATAAACTACTTAAGCAATAAGTGCTCACAAGGTTACATGCATCAAATGAACAATTTATTCATATTATATTCTTCAAAAACCTCATGGTTTCAAAATTATTCTTCAATCAATTTTCTACCATTCAACAAAGCAAATCTATTTGAAGCAGACTGAGTATTGAAGAGTCCAGAAAACTATTTACTTACCTCGTACATAGAATTAGGTGCTTCCTCGGGTGGTAGAACATCTTCAGTGTCATCATTGGTATCATTCACATCTTTATTATCAACTTCATCAGACTCATCAACATACATTTGTTCATCCTCAAATTCAACAAGAGTCTCTTTATTTTCAGCAAAATCCTCATCGCTCTCATCATCAAACTCTGAACTGCTTTCTGTCACAGAAAATGTTACACAAGTTGTTGTAACATCTGGGATATCACCTATCTTGATTTGGTTCAACGGACAAATCAATGGTGCATCTTCATCAAAAATTCATTTCTTACCAGTGTTTTGCTCGGAATCAGAGGCACTTTCAGTAGATGGATTAAGATCCATATCTCCTCTAAATTTGAATCTCCACCTTTTCTTCTTACTCAATTCAACAAGTATAGGTGGGCCACCAACTCAAATTGCTCAGGTGAAAAAACCCGTTGTCTTTTGAACGACGTCAAATAGGTTGACCAATAGGGCGACCAAGAGGCCCTAAAACCGTCTAAATAACATCAAAATCGGTGGGATAACCAATATGAGAAAATGAAGAAGAAGTAAAAGGTTTGGTTGGGCTACCAAAAAACTCCTTAAACCCTGTAACTAGCTAGTTTTTCCTTTATAGAGAGTGACTATGTGATGAGAACCGCAGCAACAACTGTGCATACGACCCAACAACAATATGTTGTTAACCCAAGATCTTCATTAGTTTAGTTAATTTGGTGGAAACCTCGACCCATTGCTTAGCAAAGCAAGAACCTCGGTATGCGTAGATGCCACAAGCAATTATGGATTATTGCCTGATAAGTCGATAATTGCAACAAGAACGTAAATCTTGAAGCACTTGGAGAAAAACACTCAATATGAGAGTAAAAGAATAATTTGGTTGATAAGTAATGAAAAACAATAAGTGTTCACCCTTATAAGGGATCCAAACCCTAACCCTACTAGGAAACAACTTTAACCGAAAAAGGAAACCCAAAAAACTGAAAAAAACTCAAAAAACCTAAAAACGTGGATCTTGACACGACCGTGTTGTGGGACATGGCCAGACCGTGTTCTCTGCTAGAATTCGGACAAAACAACTCCAAAATAATGAAAATTACAACTAACTAAGATAAACAAATGCAAGACACTAATGAGACTTGATTACAATGTCTTTAAGACAGAAAGTGACTCGTATTCTCGACATCCTTAACTTTCTTAGTCTGAAGTGGACTACGGAATATCGATGATGCCAATCAACTGGACCACCCAAACTTCTTTCTCTGTCGACAATGCACTCTCGGTTTCCTTCTCTACAGCTTAAATCAACCCATTGAGCGCATCCTTGAACTTCCTTGCTCGAGCTCTTGTTATCGGACCAACTAGCACCGTTACTGGATCCTTCATCCATGGATTCTCATCATTCCCCTCCTCTTGAGATGGATTTGTCCTCAAATCTGAATTGATATCAAATGGACTAAGATCAACAACATTTAAAGACGCACTAATACCATAGTCGCCCAACAAATCAATCTTGCATGCATTATCATTGATTCACTCAAGCACTTTAAACCGACCATCTCCCCGCTGCTGCAGCTTGGACTTTCGATGTGCCAAGAAATGTTCTGGCTGCATATGTACCCAAACCCAATCACCTGGTTCGAACACCATCTTCTTTTGATGCTTGTTAGCCTGCGTCGTGTACTGCTCTGTTCTCCATTCGATGTTGAGTCTTGCTTTCTCATGTAACTGTTTCAAAAAATCAACTTTCTTCTGCCCATCTAAGTTAATATGCTCAGAAACAGGTAAATGTGATAAATCCAATGGAGTTAGCGGATTAAATCCATAAACAAGTTCAAATGGTGAAAACTTCGATGCGGTAAACACTCTTCCTAAGTTTTAATGTTCTTTTTAATGATAGCCCTTAACAACATAGACAAAGTTCAATTGACTACTTCTGTTTGACCATCTGCTTGGGGGTGACATGTAGTAGAAAATAACAATTTAGTTCCCAATTTCCCCCACAAGGTCTTCCAAAAGTAACTTAAAAACTTAGAGTCCCTATCCGACACAATGGTTCTAGGCATACCATGCAACCTTAACACATCTTTAAAGAACAAGTCGGCAATCAAAGACGCATTATCAATTTTATGACATGGAATAAAATGTGCCATCTTTGAAAAATGATCTACGACAACAAATATAGAATTAGACCCATGCTTAGTTCTCAGAAGCCCTAAAATAAAGTCCATAGAAATATCAACCCAAGGTGTCATCGGAATAGGTAGAGGCGTGTAAAGTTGCTGATTTTGAACCCGAGATTTAGCTTGCCTACAAGTAACACATCTACTACAAATACGCTCAACGTCTCGCTTCATTTATGGCCAATGGAAGTGCTCTTGTAAGACTGCTAAAGTTTTAGCTACCCCAAAATGTCCTATAAGACCCCCACCATGAGATTCTCTCACTAGTAAGTCTCTTAATGAACATTCAGGAATGCACAATTTATCATCCAGAAATAGAAAACCATCATGCTTATAAAATTTTCCCTCATCCATTTTTTTCATGCAACAAACGACTCAGAAAAATCAAGATCATGCAAGTACAACTCTTTAATATGTTCAAACCCAAGGATTTTAGCATCTAAAGTAGAGATAAGAGTGTACCTTCGAGATAGTGCGTCTGCTACAACATTAGTCGTACCTTGCTTATACCGGATGATGTATGGAAATGTCTCGATGAACTCGAGCCAGCGTGCATGTCGTTTGTTCAACTTTTGCTGCCCCTTGAGATACTTTAGGGACTCATGATTAGTGTGAATTATGAACTCCTTCGGCCACAAATAGTGCTGCCACGTTTTCAAGGCCCGGACCAAAGCATACAACTCCTTGTCATACGTCGGATAGTTCATAGCCGCCCCACTCAGTTTTTCACTGAAGAATACGATCGACTTACCCTCTTGCATTAGTATGGCTCCAATCCCAACCCCCGACGCGTCACACTCGATCTCAAAGACCTTGGTAAAATCCGACAATTCTAGCAAAGACACATGTGTTAGCCTTTCCTTCAACAACTTAAATGCCTTGTCTTGGGCCTCGCCCCACTGAAACACAACACTCTTTTTAATAGTTTCCATCAATGGTGCCGCGATAGTGCTGAAGTCTCGCATAAACGTCCTATAAAAACTTGCAAGGCTATGAAAGCCACGCACTTGGCTTGCTGACGTAGGTTTAGGCCAGCCCTACTTAACCCTAATTTTCTCCTCGTCCACTGTAATTCCCCTCGAGCTAACCACAAACCCCAAGAATATTAACTTCTCAGAACAAAACGTGCACTTCTTGACGTTTGCATATAATTGCTCCTTCCTCAACACTTCTGAGACAGCTCGCAAGTGACCCAAATGTTCGCCCAAAGATTTACTATAAATGAGAATATCATCGAAGTAAACCACGACAAACTTACCAATAAAAGCTCTCAAAACATGGTTCATCATTCTCATGAATGTGCTAACCACTCATACAAACCATGCTTCGTCTTAAAAGCCGATTTCCACTCATCCCCTTTTCGTATCTGAATCTGATGATACTCGCTCCTCAAATCTATCTTGGAGAAAATGCTAGACCCATGAAGCTCGTCTAACATATCATCCAAGCCAGGTATGGCATGTCGGTATTTAATGGTGATGCTGTTAATAGCCCGACAATCCACACACATCCTCCAAGACCATCTTTCTTCGGAACAAGTAACACCGGAACTGCACACGGACTCATGCTTTCCCGAATAAGTTTCTTACTTAACAATTCATCAACCTGCCACTGCAATTCTTGAGTTTTATCAGGATTAGTCATGTAAGCTGGCCGGTTAGGCAGTGATGCCCCCAGAATGAAATCAATCTGATGCTCAACTCCCCGAATAAGTGGTAATCCATCTGGCATCTCGCCTGGAAACACATCCTCGAATTCCTACAACAAAGACAAGACAGAACTAGGAAAATCTGGGTTAAGACTGTCAGTAGATAAGTAAGCGCCCTTGTAAACCAAGAGTATCATCGAACAACCACTCGTGGTGGCTTTCCTAAGGTCACGCATTTTTTCCATCAAATTTATTTTTCCCTGGTTTCTTACGTCATGGCCGTTTTTCCCCCCTTTGGTTTTTCGGCCCTCTCATAAATATTGCTCTCCTTTTTCCTGGCTATTTCTCGAATCTCACTTCTACCCTTAGTCGGACCCTCACTCTTGTTTTCTCTCAAGCTCTCATTTTTCTCGGCTTTATTTTGATTTTTATACTCACTAGCCGAACTCTCTTTTTCTTTTGCCTCTCCAACTCTCAATTTTACTTGATCCTTGTAAATTTCTTTTAGAGTCAAAGGAACAAACACAAAGCGTTTTTGATTATGAACAAGAGTATACTGATTGGTGTAACCATCATGTTGTACCCTCCTATCAAATTGCCACGGTCTACCCAACAGGATGTGCCTCGCCTGCATCGGCACAACATCGCACAACACCTCATCCTTATATCCCCGTATTTGAAATGCTACTTTCGCCTGCCTACTTATCCACATCTCCCCACAGTCGCTCAACCACTGCAACTTATAAGATTGTGGGTGTTTTATCATCGGAATTCCCAATCTCTCCACCATCTTTGCACTCGCTACATTAGTGCAACTCCCACCATCTATGATGACACTACACACCTTTCCATTGACAAAACACCTTGTATGAAAGATGTTTTCTCTCTGGACTCCCTCATCTGACTTAGGTTGAATACTCAGCGCCCTCCGAGACACTAAGGACAACGCCTCCCCCTTCACCGCATCTAACACCTCCGAAATATCCTCCAACTCTGGCATATCACTATAATCCTGCTCTCCCTCATTCCCCGACTCCATTTCTCCATTCTCACGCAATATCAACACCCTCTTATTTGGACATTGACTAGCTATATGCCCAAGCCCATGACAGTTAAAACATTTAATATCCCTCATTCGAGCAGTAGAGGGTTCGAATTTACCTGCGCGTTTAGGCTCGGTCGCCCTCCCCCTTTGGTCCGCCACATTTGAATTATGTTCCTCCTTTTTGTTGGTGTTTGACATCTCTGCATTGGAGTTAGAACTCGGTGCTTGTCGGTTGAAACCCCTCCTCTTGAGCTGCTGCTCAACTTTTACTGCCATGTGCACCATCTCCTCGAGATCGACACAGTGATGTAGTTCGACGGCATCCGCTATAGGAGTATTCAAACCCGTGATAAACCTGACCACAGTAACCTCCTGATCCTCCTCAATATTGGCCCTCGCCATCAGCATCTCCATCTCCTTGTGATAATCCTCTACACTTTTCGACCCCTGAGTCAACCTCTGCAACCTTTGATAGACGCCCCTATAATAGTGATTTGGAACAAAATGATGTTGCATCAAACTCCTCATCTCCTTCCATGTAGAAACTGGCCGCTCGCCGCGTATCCTCCTTGAGACCATTAATTAATCCCACCAAATACTTGCGTAATGCAAAAATTCTGTTGATGCCAATTTCACCTTCTTCAGCTTAGAGTAATTTTGGCAATCAAACACATTCTCGATCTTTCTCTCCCAATCCAAATATGCATCCGGATCACTCTTTCCCTAGAATGAGGGGATTTGCATTTTGATGTTACTTAAATTGCCATCCTCACGTCCCCTATCACCCCTATTTCCGCGCCGACCTCTATTCGGATTGTAATTTTGCTCCCTTTCAGAATCAATATCATCCATCTCATCTGGCCACTCCTTTAACTCGAACCTCCTAGGCCTCCGCACCCTAGTAGCAGGCTCCTCGATTCTCGGCGCTTCTCTGGGGTCCCCATATGTCTCAAACATTATTTTCTTTACCATGTTTACTATCGCCTCCATATCCATCTTGTTACCCAAATATGCTGTTTGTCGATTTTCTTCGGTCATGTTTCAATCACTCCCTCACGTGTATCACTCAGCTCACAATCTCCAAGTACCCGCACTTTTCACGATTATAAACCAATCAGATAGTCGCAAGTCATCTCAACACTCCAAGAAAATTACCAAGCCAACAACGGATCGTAGTAAGATGAAATTGAAGACTAGGGTTTAAATTTTCGAATTTTCCAGAATTTTCTTTTTTTTATTTTTTTATTTTTTTTTGCATGCGGTTTATGATTCTTTAACCGCTGATTTTTTTTGTGCAATTCGATTTTTTTTGTACCCTTTAAGAACTAGGGTTTATGAGAAATTCTGGAAAATAACAAAAATTGAAGAACAAGGATAAACTTAACCTTGCTAGATGGCTCTGATTACCAACTGATGTGAACCGTAGCAACAACTGTGCATACGACCCAACGACAATATGTTTATTAACCCAAGATCTTCACTAGTTCGGTTAATTTGGTCGAAACCTCTACCTGTTGCTTAGCAAAGCAAGAACCTCGGTATGCGTAGACGCCACAAGCCATTATGGATTATTGTCCGATAAGTCAATAATTGCAACAAGAACGTAAATCTTGAAGCACTTGGAGAAGAAACACTCAATATGAGAGTAAAAGATTAATTTGGTTGATAAGTAATGAAAAACAATAAGTGTTCACCCTTATAAGAGATCCAAATCCTAACCCTACTAGGAAACAACTTAAACCGAAAAAGGAAACCCAAAAAACTGAAAAAACCTTGAAAAACCCAAAAATATGGATCCTGACATGGCCGTGTTTTGAGACACGGTCAGGCCGTTTTCTCCGCTGGAATTCAGACAAAAACTCTACGTTGCAACACGACCATGTTGCTTGACATGACCAGGTCGTGTTGCCAAGCATGGCTGTGTCCGTGAGCACGGCCAGGCCGTGTCGCCCTGCGCACGTCTTGTTTTGACCCCCTTTTCGTCCCGAACTCAAAATAACAACTTAAGACGCGACCCTAAAGGTTTACTTGGCCTCTAAACATCGAAACAACTCCACAATAATAAAAATTACAACTAACTAAGATAAACGAACACAAGACACTAATGAGACTTGATTACAATGTCTTCAAGACACAAAGTGACTCGTATTCTCGGCATCCTTAGCTTGCTCAGTCTGAAGTGACTCTAGAATTTCGATGACGCCAATCAACTGGACCACCTAAACATCTTCCTCTATCGGCAATGCACTCTTTGTCTCCTTCTGTATGGCTTGAATCAACCCATTGAGCGCATCCTTGAACTTCCTTGCTCGAGCCCTTGTTATTGGACCAACTGGCACCGTTACTGGATCCTTCGTCCATGGATTCTCATCACTATGAGCGAAAGCATATCAAAATATGGGTAATTGAGCCACAAAAGTTGTCGTGTTATGGGAGATAAAGAGTGTGTGAGTATTCAAGTTCTTAGAATTCAGGGATGAGTTCTCTAAGTTTGCAGTGAGTGTTATGCAGAGTGTTAACAACACTTGATGTGTCACCCAATGCAAGACTTAACAATTTTCACACAACTTGTTTCTTTTATCAAAATCAAACAAGCAAAGTATAAGGAAGAAAATTTACACATGATCTACAAAATTTGCACAAGTATAAAAATACTTGTGTGGCGCCCATAAGGCAAAACGTTGAAGTAGAATGTTGATTACCAAAAGAAAGAACAAAACAGATATTTCCATATTGTACTTGATCTTCACTCAACCTTCTACCGTAAAACAAGAGAACAAATGAACCTATACTAGATTACACTTGGAAATATTTTTAAGTACCTACTATGGATAATGGGTACTATTTTCTACCCATCAATATAAGAAAACTCTTTTCTACCCAATTTGACCAAAATGCCCCTCCTTTAATTTGAGAATTTTGAATTTTGAAACTCATGTATTTAATATTTTTCTTGAAAATCGTGTACACTCCCCCCAAATACACACACCACTATGTACAAAATTGTGTACCCATATTGTGATATATTGTGCCAACCCCCATATACATATACATATACATATCGTGCCTAAACCATGCCCATATTGTGCCATATCGTGCCAACTCCTATGTACTTATACATATACATATCGTGATACAATAATACATACACATAGAAGAAATTGCATTTTTTGTCCCAAAAATGCATTTATCCAAAAACTAATTAAAAAATAACATAAAACAACTATTTGAAAAATCTGAAAAATTATCTATAAATTTTGAAAATTATTTCAGTAAAATTTAAAAGTATTTGCTATTTATTAGAAAGCGTTAATAAAATCCAAAAAATATTTTAAATTTTGAATATTAAAATATAAAAAACACGATAATTTGTTTAAAAAATAAAAAAAGAATCCAAGTTATTTTAAAATGAAAAAACTTAAATATGATTTTTTTTAAAAAAATATACACTTTTTTTAAAAATATTTTCCATTTATTTAAAATATCTTAAAATTATAAACTAATAAAAACTCAAAATTATTTTCAAAAAGTTATTTTTTATACTAAACGATTTTATAAATATCTGTTTTTTGTTTTATAAAAAAAACTTAAACTTCTGTTAAAAATCTGAGATAAAGAAAGTATATATATGTGAGAGAGAAATATGACCCCACCTACTTTTTGCTTTTGTATTCAAGTATCAAGGGTATTTGGGTAAAAGAATCATAAAAGTGGGTAGAAAACTTAGGTTGTGATTGGTTGTGAGAAAATTTTTAAAATTTTCATTTTTGAGAGAAAATAATTTAGGGAGTGTGCTTGTTTGTGAAAAAAAGTGAGTTTTTTTTTTTAAAAAAAATCTCATTTCTTTTCAAAATTAACTCATTTTCTCTGTATTATTTATTTCTCTATCTTCCTCCTATTCATATAAATAATTTCGGTAATTTCTTTAATTTATCACAATTTTATTATTTTTCTATTAATCTTGATAACAAAAGGCATAAAATGAGATCCTTATTGCTTATTTTTTGTTCATTCTTTTTATTTTTTATTCGATTTTCTTAATTTATGTTTTAGATTATTATTTCCACAAACAATCAATATCTCTAAAAGATTCTCCATCACATCAATATAATTATGATTTATTTCTATCCATTCAACTTTCACTTTCAAAATTTTTTTCACCACTATTCACTCAGAAAATGAAAGTGGACGAAACGAAAGAACAACCAATCACAGCCTTAGTTTTTTATCTCACATGTTAGAAAAGTCTTTGTCCTATCCCTAGTGGGTAGTTCCTACAATTACTCATTATACTTTGTCTCTCAAAATATCAACAAAAAGCAAATGATCCAGGAAGGTGTTACAAAAGGTGAGACGTATCATCACAAAACACATTAGGCACCTTCCCTTAAAGACTTCTTGTATAAAAGATGGACTCTCTTTCTTTTCTGTCTTTTCTCTATCTCTCTCGTGAATCCACACTGAATTCCAGCGGCTCCATGCATTTAAATAGCTCAGCAAATAACCTACGAAACTAGATCGTGCAAAGCAACTTCCAAGTAATGGGTTAGTGGGGAGGTTAGGAGGATAATGCTCCAACAAAGTAGGACTCTTGTCCAACTTCCTTAGCCCACTTTCTCAACAAAAGAACTGTTGTAAATTCAGTTTAAAAACCATGCATGTTCCAGTGGGAAGAATTGAATCAGAATATTGAGTTTAAATTGTCCATAAATTTTGCAAAAGAAAAATAGTTAGAGTTTGACTAAAAAGTCAACTCCAACACAAGTGTGTACAATTCAAAACAAAATTAAATTCTGAGAATAAAACCCTAAAAATCTAGGACAAAATCTTAGATAAATAAGGAATAAATATAGAAGACCAATAAAAATCAAATCCAAACAGGAATCCAATCCCACATATGTGTATCATTTTTTAAACCAAAGATATATGTAAATATATCTTGATTTCATCAAATCACCTAAGTCCACTAAACCGACAATAACTTCACTTTTTATCAAACTCCACAAATTCAATATTTAGGAAAGAGAAAAATATCTGAAATCATATATTGATACCAAATTTCAGTCAATATTTACAAAATCACCAACATATACAACCTATTTTATGTATTAAATAAAAGGAAAAATAAGAAAAAAATAAAAAAAATCGCACACATAACTATGCCATGGAATGTCACAACAGTTGTCGTTTCAAATGTCGTAATACTTAGAATAACACATGTACTCACAAATTGAATAAATTGCAATTTGATTTCCCAGCATAAAGAATTTACGAGTTTTTTAATCTTTTTTTTAAGATACATGATGGATTTAGCCAGTGGGTAGCTTTCACACTAGGCTAGGTCAAAGGAAGCTCTTTTTCATATGGTTATGCATCTTTAAATAGTTTTATATAAGTAAAATTGGCCACAAAGAATAACTAGATAGGTAGTTGTTTCCACAAATGCCTTACAAATAAGATCCAACCATTTTTTATAACTCATAAACTGGTAATAAAGTATCAATTTTATTTGTGAATTGGAGAGATCAACTCACATTGATTTCCCAAGTAAATTTCACTTGCTACTAATTTAAAACAATAACACATTGTTCCTGACACATAATATGATCCTAAAATGTACGAATAACAAAAGAGAAGGAACAAAAGAATAAGTATGATATCCATGGGTTCAAGCTTTCAAACCAAACTCTCCTCGACCTGTGCATCATCATGTTGTCTAGGTCATTGAAATTTTCATTGGGGAAGGCTTAGGTTGGAATGCTTCCCTTATTAGAAATTAATATTTATTATATAAAGTTAGATTAGCGTTCTTCAATACTTGTGTTCTATATTCAAAGTTCTAAAAGATATTTCTGAAAAGAGATAACGGTTGAAAACATTCCTTTCAGATGACTTTTAAATTCCTATCATCTATTTATTATGATCAGCATAACCATATTTGTTGAGCTCGATTAATAGGCTCAATATTCATTATGTAAAGTTAGATTAGTATTCTTTGAAACTTGTGTTCTATCTTCCAGATTCTAAAAGGCACTTATGAAAAGAGATAAGAGCTTAAAACCATCCTTTCAGATGGCTCTTAAATGTGTATCATCTATTAATTAGGATTAGGGTTTCCATATTTGTTTAGCTCAATTAAAAAGCTCAATATTGATTAAGTAAAGTTTGATTAGTGTTCTTTAATACATATGTTGTATCTTCAAGGTTTTAAAAGGCACTTTTAAAAAGAGATAAGGGCAGATTAATTAGGATGAGGGTTCCATATTTGTTAGCTCAGTTAAAAGTTTTAATCATTATTAAGTAAAGTTAGATTAGTGTTCTTCAAAATTTTTGTTCTATCTTTATGATTGTAAAAGGCATTTATGAAAATATATAAGGGCCGAAAATCTTCTTTTCAGATGGCTCTTAAATGTGTATAATCCATTATTAGGATTAGGGTTTCCATATTTTTTTAGCTCAACTTAATGGCTCAATATTCATTAAGTAAAGTAAGATTCATGTTCTTCAAAACTTGTGTTCTATGTTCAAGATTAAAAAAGTCACATATGAAAAGATATAAGGGCCAAAAACCTTCATTTTTGATAGCTCTTCGATTCATATAATTCATTCACGAGGATTAGGGTTTTCTTATTTTTTTAGTTCAATTAAAAGGTTCAATATTCATTAAATAAAGTTGGAATATTATTCTCATGAAAAGAGATAAGGGCCAAAAACCTACATTTCTAATAACTCTTAAATTCGTATCATTCATTCTTGATGAATATGGTTTTCTTGTTTGTTTTAGCTCAATTAAAAGGCTCAATATTCATTAAGTAAAGTTAGAATAGGGTTCTTCAAAACTTGTGTTCTATCTTAAAGTTTATAAAAGACACTTTTGAAAAGAGATAAAGACTGAAAATCTTCCTTTCTAATACCTCTTAACTTCGTATCATTCATTCATGCCGATTATGTTTTTCTTATTCGTTTAGCTCAATTAAAATACTCTATATTTATTTAGTAAAGTTAGATTACTATTCTTCAAAACTTGTGTTCTATCTTAAAGTTTCTAAAAGGCATTTTTGAAAAGAGATAAGGCCAAAAACCTTCATTTCTCATGGAGGTTAAATTCGAATCATTCATTTATTATAAAATTGTTTGATATGGATGATGCTTGCGGAATTCTTTATATTCCTTTTGGTCCTTCTAGGAGAAGAGATTGTGTGGTTTGACATTTCAATAAAAATGGGGTTTTTTTGTTAAATATTCTCTCGTTGCTTCAGAATTCTAATCTAGAGTTGCAAAATCATGCATTGAAAGCAACAACTCTTTCATTCTGAAGCGAAGCATGTGGAAATATACTTGAAAAGTTAAGATCAAAGAAAAAAATAAAGTGTTCATTTGAAAATGTTGTCATAACATCCTGCCTACTTAAATCCTTACGATGCAAATAGGGCTTCATGTGGATACCATTTGCCAGATATGTTGGGATGAAGAACAAACCATTGAGCATCTTCTGTTCTTTGGTTGCAGAGCTAAAAAAGTTTGGAAACTTACCCATATTCAATGGGAATACCTTCCTACTGATTCTACAAGTATTGCTCAATCGTGGGAATTTATATTCTTAGGAGGAAAAAAGGGAATTTCAACTGACCGGATCCAACTTAGCACCTACATTCTTTAGTGGTTATGGAAAACCCAAAATATTTGAATTTTTTAATCAATAGAAAATCATAGAAAACGAAACCTTTGATGGAGCCTTAGATGAGTGGTATGAATTTTAAGATGTCTTCCTTCCTTTGACATCCCAAGTTCTTTCTTCCCCCATGATGTCAGTCAAGTTTCTCCCATATGAAGGTATTTTTTAATCAAGTAGGATGTAAAAAGATCTAATCAGTGTTTGCTTCTCAGTGCTTGCCTAATCAACTTTTGGAGGTGTGATTTATGATGAGAAAGTTTTCTCCTTGTGGCTTGGTCAATTACTAGGGACTCTAGTAAAGGTTATGTGGATTTTATGTCTTCTAGCCATCCTTTTTGCTCTCTCTGAAGTCTCACAGAACAACTGGATGAATGTTTGCTTTCTGTTTGATACTGGGGAAATTGTGTCGAAGCTGTCCAACTCTGGCTCTTTTAGTGAAGAGTTTGTTGCAATTGCCGAAGATATTGTTGAGCTATTCAATTGATGTACTGCATGCTGAGTACTTAGTTGAATACTTAGCTGAGTATTTGTTTTTCAGCTGAGTTGGAATAAGTGCTTTATGGCTTTCACGTTTTCCTTCTGTTCTATTTAATTTGTCTTATCCTGTTGTTCACTTTGTTCCCATGTCTACTTCGAATTGTTGTGGTAAATTGACTTCTTTAGCTGTGTTACGCCAGCCTCAAGGTGTGGTGCTCTGATTTTCCATCTTAGATTCCTAGTTGTATGTTGTAACCAAGTGAATATCCCAAACTCTTTAGCCTCTTAATCTGTAATCACCCATTGGGATTTGTTTGTTATAATATCTATAGTATCGGGGTAAAAAGAATTAAGGGTTCATTTTTTGTGATGAGGGATTTGAAATACTTAGCTAAATCTACACAATTATTTTGCGTATAAATTCAAATCAATGGATTCTAAATCCATCTTTAAATTTTATTTCATTTTAAGGATTTTATATTCCTTCGAAGACCTAGTCATTTGAAATCAATTCTTTTTTTCCCTTTATGTTCACTTGCATATTCACACATATTTACACACACTGCACACACACTTCACAAACACTACACACACTACACGCACACTGCACACATTTACACATACTGCACACATTGCACACATCTACACACACACAACACTCATACATACGCTCTCTCACATATTCACACACAATATCCTCACACACACATATTCGCACATAATAAAAATTATATTTCATATGTTTCTTAGTGTATAAAAAATTATAATTATTTATAAAATAATAAGATTATAACTTTTATTTTTATTTATTATATGTCATTTAAGAAATGAATTGAGCTTTTAATTTTTTTTAATCAAAATATACGATGGATTTGAAATCCCCACACAAATCCACATCATCTAAACAAGAGGTGGATTTCAAATCCAATGAGTTTGAAATCCATTCATTTGAAATCCCTCCATCCAAATGGACCCTAAGTGTATTTCATGTAGCATCCACCCTTCATCCATATATAAAAATGTACGTCTATGGATGGAAGATAAATCTTCAATAGTCATGATTTGCCCAGTGTCAGTAAAAAAAAGAACAAAATTGCTCCGGTCAAATGTGAATGTGTTGAATAATACTATTAGTTAGTTTTAGATACAATTGGTTAGTTAGAAATAATCTTGCTCTTAAGTCTGTTACATTTCTCTTCTATAAAAAGTGTAGCTACTAACATGTATCAGTCAAGCTTTCATAATAAACTCATCTTCTATATGTACTCTGTTTTATACTTTTTAGCGTGGTATTAGGAGCCATCAAGCTGCTCTGGCTATGGCAACAATCAATCTACCAACACTTAACACCTTGAATATTCGATTGGATATATCGAATTACAATTTCTGGAGAGCTCAAATTTTGGCCACAGTGACAACTCATGGTTTCGATCCATTTTTTCTTGGTACAGTGGAGATTCCTGCACACTGGATCACTAATGGTGAATCTGGAGATTGTACGAAGAATTCGGAGTATTCTACTTGGCTACACAAAGATAAGTTTCTTTACAGCTGGATTCTTAATTCAATTTCTAAGAATACGTTGGGATATGTTAGCAGATGATCGACATCATGTGACATTTGGAGTGTTTTGGAGGATTTGTTTTGCTCATAGTCTCAAACTAGAGTTCTACATCTTAAATCTATGTTACAGTCTATGAAAAATAATGATCTCATAATTTTAGAATATATTCTAAAAATGCAATACATTATTGATGATATTCATGCGGCTGGGAAAGTTGTTGTTGATGATGATTTGATGTTGTATATTATGCATGGTCTAGGACCTGAATATGAATCTATGGTGGTGAATTTGACAACTAGAAAAGATCTTACACTATCTGAGATGCA
This sequence comes from Rehmannia glutinosa, assembly GCA_016081115.2. Taxonomy (NCBI): domain Eukaryota; kingdom Viridiplantae; phylum Streptophyta; class Magnoliopsida; order Lamiales; family Orobanchaceae; genus Rehmannia; species Rehmannia glutinosa. The sequence continues at coordinate 57,751,721 of CM071935.1, read as the reverse complement.
ATTTATTCTTCGAACACATGAAATGCGGTTGCAGCAGTTCAATTCCTCTGTTTCTGCATCTGTCTATACTCCTGTCATGAATTCTTATGTGAATGTAGCCACAAAGAAGCACTTTTCTGAATTCAGGCCTCCTCGAGGTGGATTTTCTAATAGATTCAGAGGTTGTGGTAGGTTTGTTAGAGGATCTAGGGTTGTTTGTCAAATTTGTGGAAAGAACAACTATATTGCTGCCAAGTGTTTAAAGCGCTGTGATGTTAACTTTTCTGGCATGGATCCTTCTCAGCCTTTCAACTATCATCCTCTACCACAAGCTCACTATACAACTATGCAGCCACCAGATCATGATCTGTCATAGGCCCCTTTTTTCATATTTCTTCTCCCTCTGTGAAATCTGGACTGGTTTCTAATGCTTCTAAGAACATGTACCCTTCTCAATTTCAGGCTTATAATATGGCTCCATGGGCTATGTCACAACATCCTATTATGTCTGATTGGTATGTGGACAGTGGTGCTACTCACCATGTGACTACTAACTTGAACAATTTGACATTGCAAGCTCCTTATGGAGGTAAGGACTCTCATCTAGTTGGCAATGGTTACCCTCTTCCTATCACTCACATTGGAACCACATCATTTCCTTCTATTCATTCTTCACACTCTCTAGCCTTAAAACATGTTTTTCATGTTCCTGATGTTACAAAAAAACCTTCTCAGCATATGAAAATTCATACAAGATAATCACGTGTATATTGAATTCCATGCTTTTAATGTCTTGTCAAGGATCAGAACACTCATAAAATTTCGCTGAGAGGTGTCCTTAACGATGACTTGTATCAGCTTGATCTTTCACATCTACAAAACAAAATCAGTCAGTCTCTCAAAGCTGGTAGTCTCAACTCTCCTCAGATTTACAATTCAATCGGTTCCAATTCTTCTTGTACTAGCTCTCAGTGTAATTCATTTATTCTTTGGCATAATAGGCTGGGCCATACTTGTAATAACACTGTTTCTCATGTTCTCAAATCCTTGCACATTCCATCTAAACAAGTTACTCATTTTTGTGAATCATGTAAATTGGGAAAAATGTATCAAAAGCAATTTAGCCCTATCATTCATACCTCCACTGCTCCTTTTGAACTTGTTTACACAGATGTGTGGGGACTTGCTTCTTTTCCTTCTATGGATGGTTATAGATACTATGTTCATTGTTTGGATGATTTTACTCGTTTTACTTGAATCTATCCCATGCATAAAAAGTCTTAAGTACACTCTATCTTTCTTCAGTTCTATGCCTTGGTTGAAAGGCAAATTCAGTCTAAAATAAAAGCTCTACAATCCGATTGGGGTGGGGAATATAGGAGTTTAACTTATGTTCTTCAACATCTTGGCATCCATTTTAGACACTCCTGCCCCCCCATACATCCCCAAAATGGCCTAGCTGAGAGAAAACATCAACATATATTAGAAACATGCCTTGCTCTTCTAGCACAAGATTATCTTCCTATCAAAATTTGGTGGGATGCCTTTTCCACGGCTGTGTACATTATTAATATCCTCCCCACTCCCACTCTTCACTCTTTTTCTCCTTATCAGAAGCTATTAGGTAAAACACCACCATATCGTTTTTTTCGCACTTTTGGATGCGCATGTTTTCCCTTTACCAGGCCATATAACACTTCAAAAATTATAGTTTTGATAAAAAAAGTGTGTTTTTCTGGGGTATAGTCCATCTCACAAAGGCTATAAATGTCTTTCTCATACAGGAACGGTGTTCATTACTATCGTTGTTGCTTTTAATGAATTTGAATTCCCTTACAACAACTTATTTCCCTTCACTTCCCAACAACTCCATCCCCAATTCCTTCCACACTTCATGTCCTTCTCCCCGTCACTCACCTAATCATCATTTTTCTCCATCTGCAGCTTCTCTGGTTCCTGCACAATCCCCTCCTACTTCACCTAATCATCTACTATGTTACTGTTGGGAAATCTATGTACTGGATTTTGATGATACCATGTAAAACATAGATGAGGAAGTTGGCACCCCAAATCTACTGTAAATCAAATTGTAATAGATAGGATTCTACAAGCTGCGTAGAAGCAGTCAAATTGAAGAATGCAGGGCTCCACTGAAGATCGAAGAGAAAAATCAGCTGTGTGGCAGCTGAGTGAATGAAGTTACGTATCAATCAAGGGACATAAAAGTTGTCTCAGTCAGCTGTGTGACAACAAAGTCATTCCAGGATTAGTGGAGTTGACTGTCAAAGGGGTTATGCAGCAGAAAGGATCAAAGAAAGCTGAAGAGATATGTTGTCAAGCAAAGTCAATTGTTTGCTGAAAATAAGGCATGTATCATACTGCCTACCTTAAAGTTGTTTTGCTGAAAGAGTGCAAAAAGCAAGGAGCCAATGAGATGTACCTGAAAACCTGCAGAGTTTAAGGAAAGGCTGCACAATATTAAATTCAAGGTACAGTCTACATCAAAGCTGCAAGACAAGGCAAGCCAACGACAAGAAGTAGAGTTTGAAAATCTGTCTCTTCAACATATATATTTTTGAGCTTCCATTATATTTCTCAAGTATTCAAATAATATCCTCAAGCCTAAACTCAGAGGAAATCGATCCAACACATTTAGTGAAGGAAAGACAACTTCAATTTATTGAAGAGAAAAACGTTGTTTCAAAGAACAAGAGATCTGCACTCCAAGATTGAAGGAGGTGTAGTAAGGTTCCAGTTCAAACCAAAGGCTTTAGACTCGTTGGAGGGTTGTGTGAACAAATCCAAGAGTTTGGAGGAGCTGAAGTAGCAAGACAACCGTTTTATGAAGAAACCGAGTCCTTGAAGCTGAGCGTAACAAAGTCATAGTTACATTAGTGGATTCCTCTAGGGGTTGGAGAAGAGTTGTTTAGAGTAATTACCCCATCCTTGAACCACTATAAAATTGTTTGTGTCATTTATATTTAGCACACTTTAATTTATGCATGTTATTATTATTGTTTGTTAATTTGTTAAGTCAACTGATAATAACTAAGCTTAAAATAAGTGTTGAAAAACATATTTCAAACTAAGGGTGAAAGTTTTCCGCTATAAAAGCCAAGTATATTGCCATTTAATAGTTAACTGATTCAGCTAAGTTATACTATCAACAGCTCAGTCGAGTCTGTTGATTGGCTAACTCTGTTGTGTAAGTAAACTAAGTTGTCCACCAAGGACCCAACTGACTTGAGTCAACTCTGAGTTTAAAAAAGGACTAAAATCGAAAAGTTGGCAATGTCTATTCAACCCCCCCTTCTAGACTTTACTTATCACCCCTTGGGACCTACAAGTGGTATCAGAGCGGTTGGTTCATTGAGCCTTCTGCACTAGTTTGAAATAATGAAGGTGAACACAACTGTTATGGCTCAAGCTTCTGAGGCGGCTGCTGTTGCTGCACCCACAGCTGAGGAAGAGGCTGCTGCAGCTCCAAGTGCACATGGCGTATGTGCTGCTACTGCTGTTGTCCTAGCTGTACCTGCTGCACCAGTACCATTTATGGTAGAGAAGCCACGATGCGAAAGGAACGATGAGGATAGAAAAATATACAACTTGGGCAATGTTTCCAAGGACATTATGTATGAAACACTCGATAAAGCCATGTTTAACAAAGTGAAATCCTGCAGAACGGCTAAAGAAATATGGGAGAAACTCACTTTAATTTGTGAAGGATCTGAATAAATTAATGAGAATAAATTAACTGTTGTTGTACAAAAGTTTGAAAATTTTAAAATGCTTGCAAGTGAAAGTCTGTATCAGCTGGATGCTAGATTCACAGAGATAACCAATGAGCTCTCAGCTCTAGGCAAGGAATATACACAAAAGGAAATGTGGAGATAAGATAGGCATGTTGGCTGCTGAAGTTACTGACACTGCCAAGTGCAAAGAACCAGCTGAGTCAGACAACAGTGAAGCTGACTACTCCTCAGACACAAAAAAAGAGGCTTTGATATGCCTCATGGCCAAAGAACAAGAAGATGAGGTACATTATAACTCATCTCATTCTAATTCTGATGATAGTGACACAAACACTTTATCACCCACTGATCTTTATGATGCATTAGGCAAAATGATGAAAGACTTTGAGCACGTTAAAACCTCTCACACACTTTTAAATGTGGAAAACAACTAGCTCAAAAGCCAAAGCTCACAGCTGATTAAGGAGTTGGGTACTCTAAGTCGCATAGCTGCTGAGAACAAAGAGCTGAATGCTGAGATAACTAAGATCCAAGATGACTTAGCTGCAACAGAAAAGAGGGAAAAATATTTTAAAAATGTGATTGCATCATTAACTAAGGCGTCTAAATTATTGGATGAACTTATAATGATACAAAAGAAAAGTGGAGATAAGACAGGCATATGATTTAATTCCTTTGTGCATGCCCAAAGTCCAATAGTGGTAATGGAAAAAGGATTATCAAGTAATAAGGAAGTCCAAAAATCCAAAGCACCATATGTTGCACCTACACCCACTAACAACCATGCTGACCTATGATACAAAGGTAAATGCAAAAAACAAGCAGAGTGTGCTGAAAGGACAACTGAAACAAAATTTAGAAGAGTCCATCAACAAACTCCAAACAAAAAATATTCTGTAAAATCAAAACAGAACTACCAAAAGCCTCAGAGGTTTAAGCAAAGAAAGCCCTATGATGTGAATGTTAAAAAATATTCTAGCCAAGATGATTAGAACAATCAAATAAGACATCAGCCAAGTTCTGAGGGGTATGATCTGTTACTTAATAGATTCCTCCAGGAGTTGAAGAAAAGTGGATTAGAATAATTACCCCATCCTCGAATCACTATAAAATTCGCTTGTGTCATTTTACTTACGACACTTTATTTCCTTGCTTATTTTTAATATATGTTGTTAAGTTAATATTGCTAAACTTAACTAATAATAACATTGCTAAAAACAAATGTTAAAATGAGTTTAAAACATTAAGGGTGATAACTCTTCCGCTGAAAAAACCAAATCAACTGAAAAGTTAAGTGTTAGCTGACCCAACTGAGTTATACTATCAACAACTTATTCAAGTCTGTCGAGTGGGTAACTTTGCTGAAGTAAGACAACCTAGCTATCCCCCAAAGACTTAGCTGATTTGAGTTAACTCTGTTAAAATATTTTAAAAGGACTAAATTTGAAAATTTGGTAAGGTTTATTCAACGCCCGCCCACTCTTCTAGAAAATATCCGAGAAAATCCAATCTGGGTCGACTGTGTATTCGATGGTATGCTGAAACAGGGAGCTGATAAAGCATTGGTTAAGAAGATCACTGATAAGATAGATAAGTCCAGTTTGAAGGGCTTTCTTACGATGGAGTTCTCCCATACTTACTCGGAGGAGGTTACTATGTTTAACGTGAACGCGTAGGTTCATAATGGTGAGATACGATCATCTGTCCACAGCAAGGACATCAAAATCACTGCTGCGGACCTAGCTAAGTACTGCAACCTGCCTTCAGAGGGATAGAAGGAAATGATTGAGAAACATGTTAACTTAGTTGCTGCTTGGAAGGAGATTGCCAAGCCTGAGTCAGCTGCGAAGGCTATTTACACAGCCAAGAAGTCCCTGATCAAAGAAGATTACCATAAGTTGATGGACATCGTGTCCAAATGCATAGACATGAAGTTTGGCAGCTTTAATTAGCTGTCTCGGACTAAGCTGATCGTATGGCTGCGATCATGGAGGAGAAAAAGGTCAACTGGCCTGTGTTTGTTTTCAGCCGCATATGCCAGAATGTGCTTCACAAGACCATTACTGATGGTGGTCTTTTCGGAGGCTCGTTGGGATATGGCCTGGGATTGGCAATCTTATGGAGGTGAAAGGAATTGCTTTGAGACATGGAAAACCTTTCCATGTCAACAAGAAGATGTTCAAGACCAATCTTTCTGGTGCTTAGAGGCAAGCGCATGCACGAAGAGCTGACACCAACGAGGGTGAATAAGCTGATCCAATTCCGGAAGACACAACTGCAACCGCCCGCTCCTTCTCCTAAGCCGACTCAAAAGTAGAGAGCTGGTGCAGCTAAAAAAGCTCCTGCCCCTACAGTCATTCCTAAGAAAGCACCTTCCCTAGCAACCAAGTCCAGTCAAGCTCCTGCCCCTACAGCCGAGCCAGAAGTTGCACCTGCCCATGCAGCCGAGATTGAGAAGGAACCGTTAGTACCTTCTCCAGCCATGAAGAAGCGATACACTGTCATGCCTAGAGAGGCAGCTGCATCCAAGAAGCAGACAATCGGAGAAAAGGCTTTCACTTTGGATGAGTTTGAAAATATGGAGCTAGAACTTCCTCTGGTTCTAACCAAAAGAAGAAGGTTGGTCAAAAGGTCCGAGCTAGAGAAGCCAGCTGAGTCCAACACCCAGCCTGCATAGGAGAAGACTGCTGAAACTCAGGAAGAGCAGTCAAAGGAAGCTACTGGTGTTGATGTGGTCACCATGGAGGTGGAGAAGACTGCTGATATGGATCAACAGACTGTTGAAGACCCCATTGTTTGAGAGACAGCTGTGGATGAACATGGAGCTGAGACAGCAGAGCACACTGAAGAAACAGATGTTTAGTCCCCTCAGACAGATGCTAGAGAACCTTAGGAGGAACATGCTCCGCTCGCCACTATTGAGAAAGAATGATATGATGATGATGTGGTGATGTTATCTCCTGTCTATCCTGATATCTAGGAGAGATTGAGGGTATGGAGGAGATGGAAGTTGAGTTACTCAAAATATCACTTTTAGAGCCCAGAGTTCATTGAAGAAGAAGAGGAGCTCAAGAGTTTCTTAGGTGACATAGCTATAAGCTGTTAGTCCAAGTGGCTACGATAATCTAGAGGGGGGGTGAATAGATTATGCCGATTTTTTGCAAATCGCCCTCTTATTCGAATGAACAAGTAAATGACAAGAATGTAAATGCGGAAATTAAACAACACTCGTTGATTTAAAGAGGTTCAACCCACCTAGGGCCTAATCCTCTACCACCCCAGTATCTCCGGGATGGATTTCAAAAAGAAAATAAGATCTTACTAATTACCACAATTAATACAACACCTTGAGGATCACCACAATCCTCTTACAACACCTCCAAGGAGATTACCACAATCTTCCTTCACCACCTTTGAAGAGTACCACACTCTTCAAACACCTATCACCTAGATCACCCAATCGTATTCTTACCACAAGAATACTCACAAGGATGTCTTGTGTTGAATAATGGACAAAATTCAAGATTACAACTCTATGAAACCAATACAAAGATTGAGTGCAAGTGTAATCAAGAATCAAAAATCCTAGACCTCAAAGATGTGCAAGTGAAAGTACTTAGGCTATTACAACAAGAATGTAAAAATGAAAGCTTGAACAATTTGCAGATTTCTTGTTGTGTGTTTTGCTTGTATGTGTTGTCTCTTGTGCCTTCAATTCATCCTCTATTTATAGGGAAGTCTTCACCAACATAGGCTCCCAACATAGGCTCATCTATCTTCACTTTTGTCTACAAAAATAAGATCACAAGATGTAGAAATATTGTACAAAAATCAAAAGTAAATCTTGCTGTCAAAAATTTCAAACAGCATAACTTTGCTGTCACAAAATAACATAGGGCGACCGGTTGCCCTGTTGAAGATTTCGAACGTTTGAAAAAATTAGTGCGATCCAGGTACAGGTCGAAGGGGGGGTCGACCGGTCGACGTGGGGGTGCGACCGGTCGCCCTAGGGTGCGACCGGTCGGCCCCCTGCTTGAGCGCTCCCCCTCTTCATTTTTATGAGTACAAAATGTTCTGTTTCAATATTCTTTGCTTCAGGTACCGATCGACGCTTTGGGCGACCGGTCGACCTCCAATTTTAAATGTTGTCCGATTTTTATCAAAAATAAACTTCAAGAAATACTCCAAAAAATTAGTAAAAACATTTTAAATCACTTGGGAGTATTTTGACAACATTTATAAACATAGTTTTGGTGTAAAAACCAATTTAAACAAAACCATCAAAAGTGTTGTCCATTTTTATCGAAAAATAAATTCTAAGAAATACTCCAAAAATTAGCAAAAACATTTTAAATCATTTAGGAGTATTTGGACAACATTTATTAACATTGTTTTGGTATAAAAACTCATTTAAACATAATCATCAAAATCTTGATAAAAACATTTATCTAACATAAGCTCTGCCCTTGATCCTGATTTATGCATGACAATTCTAGGAAAGATGAAGAGAAACAAAGGGCATTGGATAAGGCAAACGCCATTGAAGAATCTAAGAAGCCTCACTCTTGTCCTTTCTCAGAAGCACCAAAATTTTCCATGGACTCGACTGAAAGCAGTGATAGTGACATTAAAGAGATAGATCCTGTTGTTGTAGCTGAGAAAGTAGAATTCAAACAAGCTGTTAAGGAGTCAAAAGAGTTCCATGAGCAGCAGATGCAAGAGGATCAAAGAGAGTCCACTCAAATCTCTTATGTACCAAATGTTATGGATGTGGTGCAAACCATTGCTGCCACCACATCCCCAGTTCACTCTGAAGATGGCACCAAGGAAATTGGCAATGAAGCTAAGGATGGTGAAGAAGCAGGCACCTTAGCCAAGCCAATTCCTGCAGAAGGTGTTGAGACACCTGCCCAGACGATTGATCACTCAATAGGAATCATAGTCGAGTCTAAAGTGTTGAGTAACCCAACTACTCAGGACTCAGCTTGTGCGCCAGCTAAGAGGGAAACTCTCACCCCCACAGCTAGGTCTGAGGATGCTGTGGAAGACCAAACAACTATTAAGTTTGGAGGCGAAGGAGAGATTCAAAATATTCAGCAGAGTTAAGTTAACAAAGCTCAGATGGTTCAGACTATCTCAGCTGAGACTTCATCTGCACTGCAAACTGATGACGCTGCTGAAGCAGCTAAGGCACAGGATGGAAGCGAGGCCATGAGAGTTGAGACTCCTGGCCCTAAAAGTGAAATCCTAGGAGTAGAGACCCCGACGGATGCCATTGAAGACCCCGAAGCAGCTCCATCTGCTGAAGGGATAAATGTCCAAGACCCTGTTGCGGTTGAGACTGCACACAGGGATGATCAAGGCCCATCAGTGGTTGAGACTGTTGAGGGTAAAGAAGACCTAGAGGAGGTTGAGACTTCCCTGGGTAAGAAAACTGCTGAAAATGAGCCTAATCCTCATGTGGAGGTCACTGAAGAAGAAGCAGAGAACAGTGCCCTTCGTGATTCTCGGGAGAACATCGATACTGAATTCCAGGAATCAGACGATGAAGCTGAGTCCACTTCTATTGATACATCCAACAAGGACACAGTTGATGAGGATGCTCAAGCCTCTCGGAGCCAAGTCATTGATAAAGAAGCTTCGATGAGATTCATACTGGTTGATGGGCCACGCCCAATGGCACCATCACACTCCGATGAAGCTGATAAGTCAGTCGAGGAACAGATAACTCAAAAGGAACCCACAAACCAAGGAAGCTGTTAAGACAATTGAGGATCAGTCAGCTCAGCAGGCTAACACAGCTGCTCAAGATGCCGATAAAGCTGAAACAGCTGAGGCACGTCGAGCTGAAAACATTTTGAAGGAAAAGGGAAAGGCCCCACAAGCTCAAGATGTGGGTATCCCTATTTTCCCTGAAGACCTATTTGTCGAATAGTTTCCGTTTGAAGCCCAAATTCCTTTAAAAACCGAATCAGCTGAGGAACAAGCTAGATACAACGTCCAAGTACCCCCAGAAGAACTCCAACCTCCAGGTGAAACTGCAATATTGCCTATTGGTTTTGATTTTGATGCAATATGGCCAGAAGATCAGTCCGCCGAGACAGTTGACTTCAGAAAAGCCTTTAAAGCCGTTTGTGCTGAGATATAAAAGATGTAGCATGGCTTTGCATCATTGGACCATAGGCTTGATAAAAGAGATGTCATCATCAGGAGATATCAGAGGGACAATACTGCACATTCATGAATAGGTAGGACAAGTGAAGGTGTTAGAGATTTTTCTAACCGCAAGTGTACGGTGTCAAGTTTTAATATAGAGTAGTAGGGTTGTCGAATCCACATGGAATAATTATCGAATTATTACTAAGTACTATAATATAGTAGTCTAACTTTATTTAGAAATTCAATATATGATGGAGTTGATTATACTAAAACTACTAAAAATAAATCAAGAATATGAAAATATCAATGAGTTTATCCAAATGATTAAATGAATTCTAGAGGTATGATGAATCTAGTTATCACTTATGTTGTCAATATGGTTTATCAATCATCAATTACCAATTTATAAGTCAAGATTTCTACAATAATCATTCCCTCTCTCAAGTGCCAAATGATTTTAGATTCAATTGGGAAATCAATATCTCTATAAAAATCACCAATTAAAATCTCAATGAAAACTATGAATCTTGATAAAAGACTTCAAAGGATTCACAAATCTCTCAATTCTATGAAATCCTAGGTTATGCTATTCCAAGGTCATGTATTCAACTACCTTTCTCAAGTGTCAAATCAAATACACCAAACAATCTAAATTATTGATCAAGTAATTTAGAAGCAATAAATCCAAATAGCACAAATAAATCGATAGATCTAGATTGACAAACCACAATCTCAAAACATAAGTTCAAACATAGATTACATCATTCCTCTAGAATTATAGAGTTTAGCTCATGATTAAAGAAAATGAATCCATGAAAATACAATAATACATCTTACAAGATATGAAGAAAGCAACAAAATAAGAACAAGAGTAGAGGGGTCTTCTCTATTTCTAGATGATAGAAGCCTCCAATCTTCTTCTCCAAATTCTTCTCAAGATGCCCAAATCCTTCTTCCTTGTCTTGTAGCTGTTTTTATTCTCTTCCCAAGGGTTCCAAGATCCCCTATTTCAAGCCCCAAGGCTAGTATTTATATGCCACAAAAATCCAAGAAAGGGAGTAGGTAAGCATAGGTTTTTCCGCCCTCGGGCGCTGCGGCGCCCAGGAATCTCGTGCCAGTTTATCGCACGGGCGCTGCGGCGCCCAGCAGCTTCCAAGTGAGATTAATTTTTTGTCGCCCGGCATGGCAGAAGCCGGGCGTTAGGCTGCGCGCCCACCGCATCGAAAATTTCTTTCGCCGGGCGCTAGCTGGCCGGGCGCCGGGCGTTAAGCAGCTGCAGCGCCCACCTGCATCGAAAATTTCTTCCGCCTTGCCTATGCAGCGCCACACCGCATCGAAAATTTCTTCCGCCAGGCGCACAGGCCACACATGCTGCTCCAAACTCGCACACCGCCACGGGCGCTGTATTGGCCAGGCCGGGCAATGCTGCGCGCCCCGCCCGTCCTTGGGTCAAAGTGCGATTTTTCCTTATTCACACGCGATTTCTTCTTTCTTCGCGCCGTTTTTTCATCGTTTTCTTCATTTCTCGGCTACCAAATCTGTAGTGACTCTTCATCGACACTATTTGAAATAAATTGGACTCTAAAGATTCTAAAAACACCCAAAATAAAACCAAATTCTAATCTAAAATACTCAAATAAGTTGGTAAAATACCAACTTAACAAATACCCCCAAACTTAAGCTATTGTTTGTCCTCAAACAATTATAACTCCAAAATGAAAGACAAACAATGCAACAACACAAGCAACTACAAAACTCCATAAACCAATAAAATTTGTCTAAAAACTCATTTCACTATCAATCAAGCATGCATTTTAACATTGTGATCAAAAGTGTTGAATATTCATGAAAATTCCGTTTACATTATTCAAATTGATTTACGCAATCAAACGTTATCAAGATGATCCACTTCTAAGTATCAAAAGATAATGACTACCGGATTCCATAGGCTTGTTATTCCCACTAATCTCCACTAATGTAGGCTAATATAACACATGGATCAATATGACTTCCAAAGCTTGTAATGTGGCCTAGGGTCGGGTAGGAAAATTTAGGATTAAGTGGCTCAACTCACCCAAACACACAATTACCTCTTCAAATCACCAATTGCCAAACAAAATGGCTACCTTCACTTTTGTTGAATTTTCAATTATTCTCCCTTTACGAGCCTCTATTTTCATAAATTTTTTTTTTCGAGACCCCCAAACTTGATCTTTTGCATATTTTAACACATGGGGTTTCATTATTTCTTTTTCTCGACAACTTCATGCGAATGAACATCTACCTTACTTATCATATCCTCCTCAACCTTCAATCATTTTGTGTGTATGAATGATGGGTAATTAGGATTTTCACTTGTAAGCTCAAGGTAAAAAAAATTGGTTGCCAAAGAACAGGTTTAATAGGCTTAAAAGGGGACACTAGTGAAATTATATCGTACAAAGGTAGTCATTTTGGCTCAGGCTTTTATTCAAAGATGGCCTAAATCATTTCCTTATGTTATTTCACCTAGGATTTCGCCTCAATTAGTGATCAAACAAGTTCTGGAATCCGGTGGGATCATACAAGCAACACTCGACTTCATTAATCATTTTCAAATAAGTTAACAGAATTATGCATGAATATGAAATCAATGAAGCAAAATATAGATCACCACTTAAAAGCATGCTTTCGTGACAGTTCAACTCGTGATCAACAAATCTACTTAGTCATGTAGTTCTATAGTTCAACAAACTACCCGACTCGACTCAACTCGATATTTTTTTTTTTTGACACGACTCTGATACGACTCAAAAGACACAAATAGACACAAATACAGATTACACCCCCCCAAACTTAAATTGAACATTGTCCTCAATGGGGAGTGAGAAAACTTTCCTGATAGCCGGAGTGCCTAGGACTCCTCATCGGAGTCGTGTGGTGAAAAATGAGCAATAGGACCTGGTGGTGGTGGTATTGGGAACTGGAATTGCGGGTGTGTCTGGCTATATATCTGGGCAAGTACTCGGTTGTGCTCATTCTCATATTCTTCTCGTGCCGCTCTGTGGCGTTGCTCAGCTACAAAAGCCCTTCTCAATTCTCGTACTTCGCGAACTAGTGCGTCTGAAGGGTTGTTATGTGAGCGTCTCGAACGAGAACGTCTTGCCGATGAACCGGATGGAGCGTCGATATTCTGTGGTTGGGCATGAGTGTCAGGCTCAATAGCTAGTAGAGCAAATTCGGGATCAAGAATATATCCCGCACCCTTCGGATTAGGCACACCACCTGCCCATTCGTCATAGGAAGCAATAGTAGCCGAATCTATAGGTCCCTTAGGATTTTCCAATGGCTCGGAGCTATCCCATTTAACACCCTCCTTTTTACATAACCCACAAATTAAACTCGGTAAGATTAGTCCCCCTGTTTTGGGGTGTAGCATTTTGTTATGAAGGGATGTTGCAATAATTACCGCTGGGTCAAATTGTATGTCAGTAACTAAAGCATATAGAAGATGGGCTCGTTCCTTAGTTACATCACTGACATGCTTGGTTGGTATCAAATTGTTGCATATGAAGTGGTACCAAGCTCGCCCATACCGACTAAGACTCGTGTGCGGAAAAGCAGTAGCACCTCCCACAACCTTTATATGACGTACCACAGTTCCAAGCCGACATAAAGTATTACAAATCTCCTCCATACTCGGTGGTTGTGAGATAAATTCGACATATGGTGCGTGATCCACCTCCGGGAGTCCATAATATTCTCTTATCGCTCTTGTATGAGTGTATACCTTGTTGACTCCACGTATGAAAACATCTGAGTAATAGCCAGTTTTGGTCTTCGCATTCGCATAAAATTCTCGGACAATATTCGGTGCGAATGGTCTAGGTTGTGCACAAAGTTTTTTCCATTGCTTCTGATGTATCATTTGTGCAAGTTCACCATCATTCGGCCCTGGTTGTAACCCCCGTTCTGCCGTTATGCTCTTCGAACATAATGTGTCATAATACAACTATTGTGCTTCCAAGTTAAGAAAACGGTCTTCAATATTTTCCTCGGAAGTACTTGCCACGCATTTGCCCTTGCTTGCATTCATTGTTCTTGGCATTGTAATTGATTTGAAAATCACCTGGAAAATGACACAAGCAACATAACACATAGAACGCACAATACGAGTTAGGGGTTAGGAATTTTGCAATAACTCAAGAATTATGCATCCTCGTCATCAATTCATGATCAAATAACCTTTAGTACACAATGATGACAAGAATCAAATGCCTAGGTGTAATATTTTTCATTCAGACATTTTAACAAACACCTTGTAGGCATATATTCAAAGAAGAGATGAACACCAATTTTTGAAATTCAATTCATTCCCATTTTTCAACACCAATCAATTCAAGCACAATATTATTCATATATCATCACAATTTATCAAGATTTTATCAATAATTTCGAAATTATAATGATAATGAAAATTCCCACATTTTTAATCTAAGCTTGAAAATTTGAAGAAAATTGGTGTACAATTGAAGCTCACTTACCCAATTGATGAAGAAGATGAAGATGATGACTAAGTTGCTCAAATGCCCACTTGAATGGTGTATAAGTGAAAGCAAGGTGGGATTTTTGTAGAAGAGATCAAGAAGAGGCGTGAGGTGTGTGTGTGTTTGTTTGTCAAAACAAATAGGCTGAATCAGCCTTTTAATTTGCCTCAGCCAATCGGGCGCTGCAGCACTAGGGACCGGGCGCTGCAGCGCCCGCACACTTCGTCCAGCCCTGTCACCCTGTCTCGGGCGCTGCAGCGCCCGCCCGTATTTTCCAACTTTTTTTTTTTAATTAAAAATTTCAATTTAATCAAAAATTTAAAATCACACACAAATTAATTCACACAAAAATCACACCAAAATTCAAATAAATACACACCAAACTAAAAGAAAATAAAATCACACAAAAATTCGATCACACGAAAATCACTTGGGTTGCCTCCCAAGAAGCGCTAAATTTATAGTCGTTAGCCGGACTCAACTATTCGGACTCAAGAAATTTCATCACCAAGTGGAAGATTTAAAACCTTCCTTGCTTCGTTCCCAAAATAATGTTTCAATCGTTGTCCGTTTACTTGGAACGAATTCCCATCGTTTCCTCTCAACTCGACGGCACCATAAGGAAATACATGTTCAACCACAAATGGTCCGGACCATCGCGACTTGAGTTTACCTGGAAAGAGTTTCAATCGAGAATTGAACAATAACACCTATTGACCGGGTAAGAATTCACGTCGCAGAATCATTTGATCATGCCATTTTTTCGTTTTTTATTTATACATTTTGGCATTTTCATATGATTCTTGACGAAATTCTTCCATTTCATTTAATTGAAGTAATCGTTTTTCACCGGCCTCTTTCAAGTTAAAATTCAATTTCTTAATTGCCCAATAAGCTCGATGCTCAAGTTCAACCGGAAAATGGCACGCTTTACCAAACACCAATCGATATGGTGACATTCCGATGGGTGTTTTATAAGCCGTGCGATAAGCCCATAAAGCATTATCGAGCTTTTGTGCCCAATCCTTTCGATTAAAACTCACCGTTTTTTCAAGAATTTGTTTCACTTCACGATTGGAAATTTCGGCTTGACCATTGGATTGAGGATGGTAACCAAGTGCAATCTTATGACACACACCAAATTTAGCCAGAAATTTAGCCAGAAGGTTATTAATTAATTTATTACAAAAATGCGTACCTTCATCACTTACAATAGCTCGAGGTGTACCGAACCGAGTGAAAATATGCTTGTGCAAGAATTTTATTACTACCTTAGCATCATTCGTTGGTGTAGCAATCGCCTCAACCCACTTGGAGACGTAATCAACCACAAGCAAAATGTACAAATTTCCATAAGACGCGGGAAATGGTCCCATAAAGTCAATACCCCATACATCAAACAACTCTATATCCATTATGTTTGTCAAAGGAAGCTCATGACGCCGTGAAATATTACCAACCCTTTGGCATCGATCACAAGTCTTTTACAAAAGCATAACAATCTTTGAATAATGTTGGCCAATAAAAACCAGATTGTAGTACCTTTGCAGCTGTTCGGGTTGGCCCGAAATGTCCACCGTAAGATGAGGAATGACAATGTTGAAGAATCTCTCCAATTTCTTCCTTCGGAACACAACGGCGAATGATAGAATCAGCGCATCTCTTGAACAGTAACGGATCATCCCACAAATAAGACTTAACATCATGTAAGAATTTTTTCTTTTGGTGTGAAGTCAAGTCCGGTAGCAAAACTCCTCCCGCGAGGTAATTAACAAAATTTGCGTACCAAGGTAATGATGTCTCGGCACGCATAATTTGTTCATCAGGAAATGATTCTTTTATTGGACTCTCAATCACCTCGTAAGGTTGCTCAAGGCGGGATAGAGGATCGGCAACCACATTCTCGCTTCCTTTTTTATCTCGAATCTCAATATCAAATTCTTGCAAGAGCAAAATCCATCGAATTAACCGAGGTTTTGCATCCTTTTTGGAGAAAAGATATCGGATTGCCGCATGATCCGTATAAACAATCACCTTTGTACCCACCAAGTAAGCTCGGAATTTATCAAATGCAAAAACTACCGCCAACATCTCTTTTTCTGTGGTGGTGTAGTTTTGTTGGGCGTTGTCCATGGTCCTACTTGCGAAGTAAATAGCTTTAAAAATTATGTCTCGCCTTTGACCAAGAACGACACCCACTGCATAATCACTTGCATCGCACATAAGCTCAAATGGTTTAGTCCAATCCGGCACTATCATAATTGGAGCTGAAACGAGTGCCTTTTTTATCTGTTCAAATGCCTGCAAACACGACTCATCAAAGCAAAAGATAGCATCTTTTTCAAGGAGATTACAAAGTGGTTTAACAATTTTTGAAAAATCTTTTATGAATCTCCTATAAAATCCTGCATGCCCTAAAAATCTTCTTATGCCTTTCACATTTGAAGGTGGGGGTAGCTTTTCAATAGCCACAACTTTCGCCCTGTCAACTTCCAAACCTGTACAAGAAATACGATGCCCAAGTACAATCCCTTCTTTGACCATAAAGTGACATTTTTCCCCATTAAGTACAAGATTAGTTTCCTCACAACGTTGCAAAACCATAGATAAGTTATGCAAACAATGGTCAAAAGAAGTACCAAAAACAGAAAAATCGTCCATAAAAATCTCCATGATTTCCTCAACCATACCATGAAAAATCGCCATCATACACCTCTGAAAAGTAGTAGGCGCATTACATAATCCAAATGGCATCCTGCGAAATGCAAAAGTACCATATGGACATGTAAAAGTAGTCTTTTCTTGATCTTCGGGGGCAATGGCGATTTGATTGTACCCTGAATATCCATCAAGAAAATAATAGTATTCGTAACCTGCCAACCTGTCCAACATTTGATCAATAAAGGGGAGGGGAAAATGATCCTTACGAGTAGCTTTATTCAATTTCCTATAATCAATACATACTCGCCATCCTGTGACAGTTCGTGTAGAAATTAATTATTATCATTTTTCACAACTGTCATACCTCCCTTTTTAGGAACAACCTGTACCGGACTCACCCATGAACTATCAGAAATGGCATAAATAATACCTGCCTTTAGCCACTTTAAAACCTCATTTCTCACAACTTCTTTCATTGCAGGATTAAGTCGTCTTTGATGCTCAATAGATGGTTTATAAGATTCTTCCATTAAAATTTTGTGCATTACAATGGAAGGACTTATACCTTTCAAATCAGAAATATACCAACCCAAGGCCGACTTATGTTCACTAAGCACATGCAACAACTTATCTAATTCGGATGAAGATAATGAAGCAGAAACAATTACCGGGTAAGTTTTATCTTTTCCCAAAAATGCATATTGAAGATGTTCCGGAAGTTCCTTTAGTTCTAAAGTACCTTTCGGAATATTTTCAATATTGGCATTTTCTAATGCTTGCTTTTGTTTTTCTTTTACAATTTCTTTAGCCTCAAGGGAAAGAATTTACTCAAGCAAATCAATATCATCATTATCTTCCTCATCACATTTCATTATTGAATTAATCAAACAATGTTCTAACGGATCTTTTAAATCTTGTTTTATAACTTCCGTTTGATCAGATTGTTCGATTGCATCAATAAAATGACATGTGTGAGGTTCTCCTCGAAATTTCATTGCTTTATAAATTTTAAATAGTACCTCATCATCAATTAACCGTAATGTTAACTCTCCTCGTTGCACGTCAATTAGAGCTCGTCCCGTTGCTAGAAAAGGTCTTCCAAGAATCAATGGCATTTCATGATCTTCTTCCATATCCAACACCACAAAGTCCGCCGGAAATATGAATTTATCTACTTTGATCAACACATCTTCAATCACTCCTCTTGGGTAGGTGAGTGATCTATCGGCTAATTGCAATGTGATGGTGGATGGCGTTATTTCTCCAAGGCCAAGTTTTCTGAAAACAGATAACGGCATAAGATTAATGCTAGCACCTAAATCACAAAGAGCTTTATTAAAATACGAATCACCAATAGTGCAAGGGATAGTGAAACTCCCCGGATCTCTTAATTTTTGTGGTAGCTTTCTTTGCAAAATGGCGCTACACTCTTCTGTGAGATTGACCGTCTCGTATGCCTCCAACCTTCTCTTTCTCGACATCACATCCTTCATGAATTTTGCATAGTTTGGCATTTGCTCAAGTGCATCGGCAAAAGGGATGTTGATGTGAATTTTCTTGAATATTTCCAAAAACTTGGAAAATTGAGCGTCCAACTTTTTCTTCTGAAATCTCTGTGGAAAAGGAAGAGAATTTGGCAATACATTATCAGAATTGGAAATTGGTTTTACCTCAATTTTTGCTTTTTCTGATTGCTTATCAATGCCCTCTTCATTGTGTAGTGTTTCAGGGCTTGCTTCTGGTTCATTGGTGGCATGAGTAGGCATCTTTGGTTCATCATATTCCGTTCCACTTCTCAACTTAATGGCCTTGCAATGTTCACGTGGGTTCACCTCGGTGTTACTTGGAAACGTATCAACTTTTTGTTGTGAATTAATAGCCGTGGCCAATTGACCCACATGTGTCCCCAAAGATTTGAGATGACTTTCAATTGTTGTAACCCTTGAACCCAAATTTTCTATGTTAGAATCGGCCTTGTTCATCCTTGCTCTTGATTCTACAAGGAATGAACTAAGTAATTCTTCCAAAGATGGCTTTTGTTCTCCCACATGTGTACTCGTACTTGCTTGATTCTGATATCCCGGAGGTGATTGCAACACATTTCTCGTATTGCTATACGAGAAATTTTCATGATTGCGAAGTCCCGGATGATAATGTGTTGGTAATTGATTCCCTCGATTGTTGAAACCCCGATTGTTCACATAATTCGCTTGCTCCGTATCGGGATTCACAATTTCTTGACTTATCTCCATGACTGCTTCTGGTTGTTGTTTTCCACCCGAATTTAGATTAGCAATTTGCTTTGACAAAGCGGAAATTTGAGAGGCCAATGCGGACATAGTATCAAGTTCAAGAACACCGACAACTTTTCTTGGCTTAGATCTTTCAGAAGGCCATTGTTAACTATTGGCAGCCATTTCTTCGAGTAAAAGCATGGCTTCACTTGGAGTTTTAGCCATTAATGTACCTCCCGCTGCAGCATCTATAATAGTTCTTGAATGCCCATTCATACCATTGTAGAAATACTAAACTTTTTGCCAATCTGCGTACCCGTGTTGTGGACACCTCCTCAATAATTCTTTGAATCGCTCCCAAGCTTCGTAGAGTGGCACAAAGTCGAGTGGATGGAATTGGGCAATTTCACTTTTCAGTTGAAGTGTCTTACTAGGTGGAAAGAATTTTGCCATGAATTTTTCAGTGAGATCATTCCAACTAGTGATACTTCCAGGTGGAAAGGTTTGAAGCCACTGTCTAGCTTTATCACGAAGTGAAAACGGAAATAACCTCAACCGAATAGATTCATCGGGAACCCCATTCATTTTGATAGTGTCACATATCTCAAGAAAAACAGCCAAATGAGCATTCGGGTCATCTACGGCACTATCCCCAAACTGATTTTGTTGCACCATGTTTATTAGGGCCGGTTTCAATTCAAATTTATTCGCATTGATAGGTTGGCGAACAATGCCCGAATAGTTTTGATTCGTGGTTGGTCGAAAATAGTCCCGAATGGCCCTTTCCGGTGGTGCAACAATAGGTATGCGGTCTTCATCATCACCGATTCCTGCCATTTTTGTGAATTCGATTCTTCGTGCGGCTCTAATCTTTCGAAGCGTTCTTTCAATTTCTGGATCAAATAAGATTAAATTAGCACTTTTATTTTTTCGCATCAACAATAAAACACAAAAATGACAATAACCCTATTGTAACTAAAAAATAATAAAAAAAATCTAAATTAAAGTAAAACTACTAAGTAATAATATTAGCGCAAATAAGATGAATTAATCCCCGGCAATGGCGCCAAAAACTTGTTAGAGATTTTTCTAACCGCAAGTGTACGGTGTCAAGTTTTAATATAGAGTAGTAGGGTTGTCGAATCCACAGGGAATAATTATCGAATTATTACTAAGTACTATAATATAGTAGTCTAACTTTATTTAGAAATTTAATATATGATGGAGTTGATTATACTAAAACTACTAAAAATAAATCAAGAATATGAAAATATCAATGAGTTTATCCAAATGATTAAATGAATTCTAGAGGTATGATGAATCTAGTTATCCCTTATGTTGTCAATATGGTTTATCAATCATTAATTACCAATTTATAAGTCAAGATTTCTACAATAATCATTCCCTCTCTCAAGTGCCAAATGATTTTAGATTCAATTGGGAAATCAATATCTCTATAAAAATCACCAATTAAAATCTCAATGAAAACTATGAATCTTGATAAAAGACTTCAAAGGATTCACAAATCTCTCAATTCTATGAAATCCTAGGTTATGTTATTCCAAGGTCATGTATTCAATTACCTTTCTCAAGTGTCAAATCAAATACACCAAACAATCTAAATTATTGATCAAGTAATTTAGAAGCAATAAATCCAAATAGCACAAATAAATTGATAGATCTAGATTGACAAACCACAATCTCAAAACATAAGTTCAAACATAGATTACATCATTCCTCTAGAATTATAGAGTTTAGCTCATGATTAAAGAAAATGAATCCATGAAAATACAATAATACATCTTACAAGATATGAAGAAAGCAACAAAATAAGAACAAGAGTAGAGGGATCTTCTCTATTTCTAGATGATAGAAGCCTCCAATCTTCTTCTCCAAATTATTCTCAAGATGCCCAAATCCTTCTTCCTTGTCTTGTAGCTATTTTTATTCTCTTCCCAAGGGTTCCAAGATCCCTTATTTCAAGCCCCAAGGCTAGTATTTATATGCCACAAAAATCCAAGAAAGGGAGTAGATAAGCATAGGTTTTTCCACCCCCGGGCGCTGCGGCGCCCAACAATCTCGTGCCAGTTTATCGCACGGCGCGCTCAAGTGAGCGCCAGCGTAAGCGCTGCGGGGCAGCGCTGCGCGCCAGCCTTCCAAGTGAGATTAAATTTTTGTCGCCCGGGCGCTGCAGCGCCGGGCGTTGGGCGCTGCAGCGCCCACATGCCTGCTCCAAACTCGCACACCCTGCCATGGGCGCTGTGGCGCCCAGGGCCGGGCGCTGCCCGTCCTTGGGTCAAAGCGCGATTTTTCCTTTTTCACACGCGATTTCTTCTTTCTTCGCGCCGTTTTTTCATCGTTTTCTTTATTTCTCGGCTACCAAATCTGTAGTGACTCTTCATCGACACTATTTGAAATAAATTGGACTCTAAAGATTCTAAAAACACCCAAAATAAAACCAAATTCTAATCTAAAATACTCAAATAAGTTGGTAAAATACCAACTTAACATAAGGCTTTGAGGGGTGAGCAAGTCACCTACTTCAAGTCTTTATTCGCAAAGATGGTGATTTGGAGCTCCGACAACCTCAAGTTCCAGCAAAGGCTAAGAGACCACATATTCAGGATGGATGAGTCACACAGGTTTGATTTGGAGTTAATCAAGCTGCATCATAAGAATGAAATTGCAAGAATGGAGGCCAACGTCGAACAACAGATTAAGGTCCTCCATACAAAAATAAAGTTAATGGCAGCTGAGTCTAAGGCTTTGAGGTTTGAATTCAGAGCAGCCTACTCCAAGACCCACGACAAACATAACTCCATGAATAACAAGATAGATTTTCTCCTAAGTGGTAAGTTCCCTGGCTTAGCCCTACCCTTAGTGATGATGCCAAAAAGGGGGAAGATGAAGCCATGAAGGAATTAAAGGAAAATCAAGGGAGTGATAATGAGGGAAGTAAAGGGGAAGCAAGCAAGGGGGAAGGAAGTTCTATGAAGAAACCCCCGTTGAAAATTATGTTTGCTAAGACCCCGCAACAAGGAGAAGTAACAACCTCAATCCTCAGCAGACTACCGAAAGAGCTGAGAGTGGAAGAGAAAGCTGAAATGGTAGTCAAGGAGTCGAGAAAAGCCATGGAAGCTAAATTTGAAAAGGTAGCTGAGAAGCACTTTGAGCGCATCAATGATATAAAAGCAAGATACGATGGTCCCCCAACTGGATTGCTGAAGGATTCCCCAATAATAAAACCCCCTAGAGAAATCACGATACCTGATGCTGGATCTGAACCAATATCACTAGAGGATTTTAAAACTCTAGAAACTGAAGGTTATTTCAAGAATATAACTCTACCGCAGACGTGGGACTTGTACTGGGAAAAAGTTCTTGAATTGTGCAAATCAGCTGAGAAAAAACAGAGTTCCAGTAGTCACTCAGCTGGAAAGGCACCACTACTGTACACTCCTTGAGGAGGAGCTGAGTCAGTTAGAGGTAGGTGAAGGTTTCGAAGTGGGAGAAGGGGCAGAGGCACTCCACCATAGCCAAGACCTAAAGATACAAGATTTATTGATCCAGATAAGAAATGGATCAATTATTGGGCTGGGTACGACCATCTTTCTAACCTTGAAGTGAAGCGCAAGAATGAGGAGGCAATAAGAAGGCAAGAGGTTGAGAATGAAAGAGTCACGAGAGAATATGAAGAAAGGCAGCGGAGGGAAAACCCTGATACTAAGCGTGCCTATGAAAGAAAGAAGAAAGATGAAGAAGAAAGAAAGAGAAGAAGAGCAGAGAAAGATAGAAGGAGAGCTGAAGATGAAGAGAGAAAAAGGAAGCAGCTGAGGCGTTGAAGACGGTTGTAACCCCTTCAATGTATTTTACTTAACTGTAAATACAAGTTTTATAACTTTCGTAGTTTTCTCTGATACCTGAAGTACCTTTGTACATTAAGAAGCTCTGATACAATGTAATAGATAGTATAGCTCAGATACAGTGTGTAGAGTATACTATGAAAACATCTTTGTAAAGTGCAATTTGTAAAGTACAAGAATGATATGATTAATAAACTTGACATATTCAAAACATACATTCTTTGTTACTGCACTGCTTATGTTTGCTGTAATTTTATATAAGTTTGGCATCATCAAAAAGGGGGAAATTGTTAGGAAATTTATTATTAGATTTTGATTATACCATGTAATACTTAGACTAGGACGTTGGCATCCCATTTTCCTTGTATTTCTATTTGTAATAGATAGGACTGCATGAGCTGAGTGAAGTCAACTATGTTGAAGAATGCAAGAGTCAACTAAATACTGAAGAAAAGACCCTGTGCGTCAGCTGAGTGTAGTCAAGATGGAAAGCACATACTGATCAAGAAGAAGAAATCCGGTGTGGGGACAGTGAGTAAAGATTAAGAAGTGTGTCAAGTTAGTTAATGCTTGATCTGCCAGTTGAACTGACAGTTGAGTCATTCCTAAAAGGTTGGAGCTGACTTAAGTCAAAAGGGTAAAGCATCTGTCAAGTCAAGTCGACCGATATTAATCTATTGCACAAAAGTCAAGGATATTACTCAAATTAGTAATACGTCCATGCTGCTGTGTCTAAAAGTGCTCATCCCAGAAGCGTGCAAATGGAATAAACCAATGGGAAGCACTGAACTTGTGTTAGGACCTGAAAAGCTGCAAACATCATTTAATACGAGAAAATGTCACCATCACAAGCTACGCAGTCAAGAAAACACAAGCCAACGACCAAGAAGTGTTGTTTGAAAATTGCCTATCTCTTCAACGGGTAAATTTTTCAACTAAGCACTATAAAAGGCTGAGGAAGAAAGTGAGAGAAGGTAACGAATTCTAAGATATTTTACAAGCAAGCAAGCAAGAAAACCTGCAAATATTCTCTCAAGCTTTCTAAGACATTTCTCAAACCTAAAATCGATGGAACTAGATATACCACATTCAGTGAAGGAAAGAGCACTTCATCAAGTTTAAGAGAAAACAATTAAAAGAACAAAAGGGGTCTGCTCTCCACGGTTGAAGGAGCTTAAGTAAGGTTCAAGGTCGAACCAGAAGATTTTGAGCTTGTTGGAAGGCTGTGTGATCAATTCCAAGGGTTCGAAGGGAGCTGAAGTAGCAAGTCAGTTGTCTTGTGAAGAAGCTGAGTCCCAAGAGCAGCCAGCTGTGTGATCAAAGCTAACCCGGACTGAGAACTACTTTTTAACTAGATCTGTTACTTAGTGTATTCCTCCAGGAGTTGGAGAAGAGTGGATTAGAGGAATTACCCCATCCTCAAACTACTATAAAATTTACTTGTGTCATTTTACTTACACCACTTTATTTTCTAGCATATTTTTAATATATGCGGTTAAGTTAATATTGGTAAACCTAACTGATAATAACATTGCTAAAAACAAGTGTTAAAACGAGTTTAAAACATCAAGGGTGATAATTCTTCCGCTGAACAAAACCAAATCAACTGAAAAGTTAAGTGTTAGCTGACCTAGCTGAGTTATACTATCAACAGCTCAGTAGAGTCTGTTGAGTGGGTAACTTTGATAAAGTAAGCCAACCTAGCTGTCTCCGAAGGACTTAGTTGATTTGAGTTAACTCAGTTACCATATTTTAAAAGGTCTAAATTCGAAAATTTGGTAAGGTTTATTCAACCCTTCTTAACCTTAAATCTCAACCCTTGGGACCTACAGAGGGAATTGATTTTGATGAAACCTTTGCACCTATTGCCACATTGGAAGCAATTAGGATTTTTCTGGCTTATGGTGCACACAAGAACTTCACTATCTATCAAATGTATGCGGAGAGTGAATTCTTTAATGGACTTTTTGATGAAGAAGTCTATGTGGAGCAAAAATTTTCTAACAGCTCAACAATATGAAAAACCATATAAAAAGAAAATATTTCTAAGAAAATCTTTTAGAAAACAACCACAAAAGGGAAGACATGTTAAAAGACCCAATCCTAATAGAAAATTTGCTTGCTATACTTGCGGAGATCCAGATCACTTAGCAAGAAATTGTAATAAAAAAATGTTAGAACATTTTTACAAAATGCATAACTTTGTTTTTTAATTTCTTTTTGTTGTATTATTTCTGAACATTTTCCTTTTACAATATTATCCCATTCCTGAATAGTTGTTTGTTCTAATTGGCCTCACTGCCTGGCGCCGTCTGTGGGAAAGAGCTCTTGATTGAAGGGTCAAATATGTTGAACAGACTTCAGCATCTTCAATGTTGAATATCTCGTTCTATAATCTCAAAGGATGGGCAACCTACGACGGACCTCCAGTTGTGGGCTTAAGAATATAAGAAGAAACGTCATCCATGACGTCATCAAGACAGCTGTCCCGACAGCTTTATAAAAGCAGGAATCTACTTTAACAGGAGTCCAAACAAGCTTTTTGAAATCCACTGTTATAATTCCACCTCTGGATACCTGTTAAAGTAGATTCCTGCTTTTATAGATCACTCTTTACAGACTTTGTACAAAGTATTTTGTCCTCTAGCTCTTGCTTTTCTTCGGATTTGATGGATTATGGATTATTGGAAGGAGTTATTTTTCATCATAAAGAAGAAACAAAAGGTTTTGGAAGAAAACTAAGATCACTATGCAATAGTATCTTAGAATTAAACGAATTCATAATGCCAATAGAAGTATTAATAGATTCAATAACTCCAGCATGGTATAAAGGAAATGTTGTACCAGCTAAACATGTAATTCATGTTAGAGAATGGAATGGAAATATACGATTATCAAAAACTGAAACAATTGAAAGAGATTTCAAGGAACAATATCAAGAATGGGCAGTGGGGCCTACTGACGTCAGCATGACGTCATTGTGATGTCATAAATAATAAAGAAAAATAAATAGGTGAAATTATAACAGTGGATTTCAGATAAGAAGAATAAACGTCATCCATGACGTCATCAAGACAGCTGTCCCGACAGCTTTATAAAAGCAGGAATCTACTTTAACAGGTGTCCAGACAAGCTTTTGAAAAAGAAGGAATCCGAAGAAAAGCAAGAGCCAGAGGACAAAATACTTTGTACAAAGTCTGTAAAGAGTGATCCATAATGGACACGCATCAATCAATAGTTTAAAGAAGTGGTTCAGTCCAGATCACGAGTCTTGTGTAAATTATTGAGTCTGTATACGTATTTGTATAAAGAGTCTGTATAAAGGATAGCCAATAGATAGAGGACAAATGTCCTAGCTTAGTATAGAAGAAAGGCAGGTTTCCTTGCATATAAATAGAGGTGATTTGCAATTGTATAAACACACCTCACAACAATAAAAATCTTCTCTCTAAAATCATTTGAGCCTTCTTTACAGCTTTCTCTAATTTCTGCAAATATTTAGAACCCAGTGTAAAAACCAAACCACAAACATGAACAACTCTTTCCAGAGCCCCCCAACACCCCCAAGTGGTATCAGAGCCTGAAAAGGTTCTGGATCCAATCTTAGTTTAGATTGTAATTAAGCTTAAACAGACCCTTCTTCGGGAAGGGGAAAAAGAGTTTTAAAACTTATTCAAATATTTTTCTATAGTTTTAAAAGATAAGCCTAACCACATATAGCCCAAAACCCTATATCTCAGAATTCAAAAATTCTATTAGAATCCAAAGATCTGGTAAAAGACTGGAAAAGTCCGTGAAGGCAGATAAGGCCGTTGCAGGACAGAAGTACGGGTGAACCAGAAGAAAGGAGAAAGATGGAATCAAGGGATCTGAGAAACAATGGAAAAGGAAAAATGGAGGTTAGTTCTTATATTCTTAAACTATGGAATTATATATGAAGTTAAGTTTTAACTCTGAAGTACCCACACATCCATAAGGAGTTTAAATTAGTTTTAAATTTGATTTTTTATGAGATCGATAGAATATTTAAATCTAGAATTAAGAGGTTCAAAACAGATTAGAATATCAACAGAAGGATTACATATTGGGTGTAATTTTGATAATAGTTTCGAACATACATTACATAGTAAAGAAAATCACTTAAACTCTATAACAGATTTAATAATAAATTTTGGAACACATCAACAAGAACAAAATAATAAAATATTAGATTTAATAACAGATCTTCAGAAACAAAATAAAAAATTAACTAAAAATCTGTTATTAAATCTAATATTTTATTATTTTGTTCTTGTTGATGTGTTCCAAAATTTATTATTAAATCTGTTATAGAGTTTAAGTGATTTTCTTTACTATGTAATGTATGTTCGAAACTATTATCAAAATTACACCCAATATGTAATCCTTCTGTTGATATTCTAATCTGTTTTGAACCTCTTAATTCTAGATTTAAATATTCTATCGATCTCATAAAAAATCAAATTTAAAACTAATTTAAACTCCTTATGGATGTGTGGGTACTTCAGAGTTAAAACTTAACTTCATATATAATTCTATAGTTTAAGAATATAAGAACTAACCTCCATTTTTCCTTTTCCCTTGTTTCTCAGATCCGTTGATTCCATCTTTCTCCTTTCTTCTGGTTCACCCGTACTTCTGTCCTTCAACGGCCTTCTCTGCCTTCACGGACTTTTCCAGTCTTTTACCAGATCTTTGGATTCTAATAGAATTTTTGAATTCTGAGATATAAGGTTTTGGGCTATATGTGGTTAGGCTTATCTTTTAAAACTATAGAAAAATTTACTTGTGTCATTTTACTTACACCACTTTATTTTCTAGCATATTTTTAATATATGCGGTTAAGTTAATATTGGTAAACCTAACTGATAATAACATTGGTAAAAACAAGTGTTAAAACGAGTTTAAAACATCAAGGGTGATAAGTCTTCCGCTGAACAAAACCAAATCAACTGAAAAGTTAAGTGTTAGCTGACCTAGCTGAGTTATACTATCAACAGCTCAGTAGAGTCTGTTGAGTGGGTAACTTTGATAAAGTAAGCCAACCTAGCTGTCTCCGAAGGACTTAGCTGATTTGAGTTAACTCAGTTACAATATTTTAAAAGGTCTAAATTCGAAAATTTGGTAAGGTTTATTCAACCCTTCTTAACCTTAAATCTCAACCCTTGGGACCTACAGAGGGAATTGATTTTGATGAAACCTTTGCACCTATTGCAACATTGGAAGCAATTAGGATTTTTCTGGCTTATGGTGCACACAAGAACTTCACTGTCTATCAAATGTATGCGAAGAGTGAATTCTTTAATGGACTTTTTGATGAAGAAGTCTATGTGGAGCAACTTCAAGGCTTTGAGAAGAAAACTATTGGAGATAAAGTCTACAAGCTCAAGAAGGCATTAGATGGTTTGAAACAAGCACTAAGAGCCTGGTATGACACATTGTCTCAGTTTCTCATTGGCAATGGATTCACTAAAGGAAAAATTGATACGACATTGTTCAGAATCAAGATGGGGAGAGTATACTGCTTGTTCAAATATATGTGAATGACATCATCTTTGGATTCACAAACAAAGAGCTGTGTGACAAATTCTCAAATCTCATGCAAGGGAAATTTGAGATGATTATGATGGGAGAACTGACTTTCTTTCAAGGTATTCAAGTCAAAATGAAGGATGGAATCTTCATAAGTCAAACCAAATATACCAGAGATTTAATAAAGAAATTTGATATGGAAGAGAAGTCATCTGTGAAGATTCCCATGAACACTTCAGTCAAGATAGACATGGATGCAGAAGGCAAAGCGGTATATGGAGCTCTCATTGGATCTTTGCTCTATTTAATAGCAAGTAGGCTAGACATCACCTTTGCTGTAGGTGTATCTGCAAGATTTCAATCTGCTCCAAAGAAAACTCACATGACTGCAGCCAAGAGAATCCTAAAGTATTTGAAGTGATGCCAAGAAGTTGTCTGATGGGATCCAAAGGATGGAGAATTCAAGCTAGTTGGCTACTCAGACTCAGACTATGCTCGATGTAGAATTGATAGGAAAAATACATTAGGTACATGTCCAATGCTTGGAAATAGGTTGTTTTCTTGGTTCAACAAGAAACAAAATTCAATAGCTACATCCACAGCTGAAGCAAAGTACATAGTTGCGGGCAGCTATTATGCCCAAGTTCTCTGGATGAGACAACAGCTGAGAGACTAAGATATTGAAGAAAAGGATATTGAAGATGGCTAGTAAGTTGTATCGACTTAGCTGCACAACCGAGTGGTTATCAAGTCAAGAGAAGCATAATCAAGTCATAAATGAATATAGCTGAGTTATTTATGAGTTAAGTGACAAAACTCAGTCATTTTCTGTGAGCGAGGATGTTTTTAGGCTTGACGTCAGCAATAATTATGATGTTAGTAAAATGCACCAGTCTAGCAATGATTGGATATAAATGATGTTGCATTTAATGCGGGAAAACTAATGCAGTTTCTAAGACGTGTTCTCAACCATTGATTAGTTTTACCTTTTTGAATTCCAAAAACCGTCCTTTCATATCCCATATATAGAGAATATGAATTTTCTCTCTCCTCAGAAACACTATTAATCTTAATGAAATTTCAAGCATTTTCTCTCTATAACAAAGCTCAAACCCTAGTTCTCATTTTTATTCGAATCTCAAATCCAAGTATAGAAATGGCACCATCTTATGATTGTGCAAAGCCTGTTGAGAAGATCCACATAGGGGCGATAGTTGACTTCGACGACCTCGTCAAGCAAGGAGTCGACAAGGCCCTAGCCAAGAAGATCGCCGATAAGCTTGAGAAAGTTGGTTTCAAGCAGTTTTTATCATGGAGTTCTCTCACATATACCTTGAGGAGGTCGCGATGTTTTATGTGAATGCTCCATTTCACAACGATGAGATCCACTCATCAGTCCACAACAAAGACATCAAGTTGACTGATGGGGACTTAGCTTCTAACTGTTATCTCCCTTCTTCTGGTCTGAAGTAGATAGGTGAGAAAGATATTGATTTGACTGCTGCCTAGAAGGAGATAACCAAACCAGAGGCTGCTGCAAAGCCCAACTACACTGTGAAGAATTCACTGATAAAACAAGACTACAATAAGTTAAGGGATGTAGTGGCTAAGTGGGTTGACATGAAATTCGGATCTTTCAACTCGGACTAAGCTGATTGTGATGGCGCCGATAATAGAGGAGAAGAAAGTTAATTGGCCCGAGTTTATTTTTGGCAAGTTGTGCTAGAATGTGCGGAACATGTTTGTGGGCAATGATGGAATGTTTAACAGATCACTCGGTTATGGCCTATTATTAGGCCACTAGCTTGAGGTAAAGGGTGTTCCACTCAGAAATGAGAAACCCTTCCATGTTAGCAAGAATATGTTTAGGGCAAACCTCTCTGCAAAGAAGATGGCTACATGTGAAGGGGAATTAGATGATCCCGTCCCCATGGACACATCTGCTTCTGCAAAAGCCCCCTCCCTTAAACCTGCTCCAAAGAAGAAGGTACTGCCCCCGCAGCCAAGACTGCACCTGCCCCCACAGCCAAGACTACACCTGCCCCTGCAACCAAGAAAGATCATGCCCCAGCTCCCTCATCTATCGTAATGAAGAAGCGCTCAGCTGTGTCCCGGAAGCCAGCTGCAGCCAAGAAGCTGAAATTGGCAAACTCTACTGCCATTGCTGAAGAGGAAGAGGAATAAGAAGAAGTTGAAGTTCCCTTGAAGAGGAAGCCAAGGAGAAGACTGTGAGATAGTCCGACTTAGCTGCTGAGCCAGCTAAGTTTGGGATAACTCCATGAACGAAGATTGCTGAAGATGAGCAACTGGTTTAAAAAGAAAGAAGTGGTGTGGAAGCCACTGAGGAACAATAGACAGTTGTTAGGCAAGGTATGATGGTCAAGGAATCTAGAGAAGCCATCAAAGCTGAGTTCGAGAAGGTAGTTGAGAAGAATTCTGAGCGTATCAAGGATATATGGACAAGGTATGATGGTCCCCCAGCAGGATTACTAAAAGATTCCCTAGCATTTAAACCACCGAGAGAAATTACAATGCCCAATGCTGGATCTGAGCCCAAATCACTAGAGGAGTTTCAAACTATAGACGCAGAAGGCTACTTCAAGAATTTGACTCTACCACATGCGTGGGACTTGTACTGGAAGAAGGGCCTTCATTTATGTAAATCAGCTGATAGACAGTAGAGTTCCAGCAGTCACTCAGCTGGAAAAGCACCGGTACAATACACTCCCAGATGAGGAGCTGAGTCTGGAAGAGGAAGGGGAAAATCTGGAGGCAGTGGAAGAGGAAGAAACACTCAACCACAACCAAGACCACAGAACATAACATTGATCCATAGAAGAAAGGGATCACTTATTGGGTTGGGTACGATCATCTTGCCAATTTAGAAGTGATGCGCAAGAACGAATAAGCTGTGAGGAGGCAAGAAACTGAAAATGAAAGGGTAAATCGCGAATAGGAGGAGAGACATCATAGGGATGACCCGACTGCAAGGCGTGCCTATGAAAAGAAGAGTAAGGAGAAAGAAGAGAGGAAATGAGAAGATCAGAGGAAGACAGGAGGAGAGAAGAAGACGAAGAGAGAAGAAGGAAGCAGCCAAGGCATTGCAGACGGTTGTAACCCCTTCATGTATTTTACTTTATAGTAAATACACAGCTGTAAGTACTCTGTAATAATGCTCCGATACCTTTGTAATTTAGCCCTGATACTTTTTGTAGTTCCTTCTTTGCTCTGATACACAATGTATGTATAATCTCTGATACAGTGTATAGAGTGTATTCTGTAAACAACTTTGTAAAGGACAAGAATCCTATGATCAATAAAATTGACATATTCAAAGCATACATTCTTTGTTACTGCACTGCTTGTGTTTGCTGTTATTTATATTTAAGTTTTTGCATCATCAAAAAGTGGGAAATTATTAGAAAATTTATTTATTAGATTTTGATGATACCATGTAAAATGATACCATGTAAAACTTAAAATATAATTTTGGCACCCCATTTTCCTTGTATTTCAATTTTGTAATAGATAGGACTGAATAAGCTGAGTGAAGTCAGCTATCTCAAAGAATGCAAGAAGTCAACTGAAGACTGAAGTGAAGACCCAGTTGTGTATCAGCTAAGTGTGGTCAAGATAGAAGGCACATACTCGACTAAAGGTGATCCAGTTGAGGAACAACTGAGTAAAGGATGTGGAAGTGTCAGTAAAGTCAGCAAAGGTCTAAGTCTAATAGTTGAATTGACAGTTCAGTCATTCCCAAATGATTGGAGCTGACTGAAGTCAAAGCAGTAAAGGCAGTTGTCCAGTCAAGTCGACTGAGATTAATCTGTTGCATGGAAGTCAAGGATATTACTTAAATTAGTAATACTTCCATGTTGTTATGTCCTAAAGTGCTCGTCCCAGAAGCGTGCAAAATGAATAAACCGATGAGAAGCACTGAAGCTTGTGTTAGGCCCTGAAAAGTTGCAAAATCATTTAATACAAGGAAGGGTCAACATCACAATGTTGCAGGTCAAGAAAACACAAGCCAACGAACAAGAAAGTTCTTTAGAAAATAGCATATCTCTTCAAAGGGCAAATTTTTAAGTGAACACTATAAAAGGCTGAGGAAGCAAGAGAGAGAATATGCATGACACATGAGAGATTAAAAATCTAAAGCAACTGAAATCAAAAAAATTCTGCAAAATACTCTCTCAAAGTTTATCAAGAAATTCCTCAAGCCTAAAACTCGAAGGAACTTGATCCAACACATGTTGTGAAGGAAAGAATACTTCAACCAGTTGAAGAGAAAAAGTTTTAAAGAACAAAAGGGTTCTACTCTCCAAGTTTGAAGGAGTTGTAGTAAGGTTCAAGGTCGAACCAGGAGTTTCAAGCTTGTTGGAAGTCTTTGTGATCAATTCCAAGGGCTTGAACGGAGCTGAAGTTGCAAGGCAGCTGTCTTCTGAAAAAGCTAAGTGGAAGGAGAAGCCAACTGTGTGATCAAGGTTGTCTGTAGATTGAAGAACTACTTTGTTAACTGATCTGTTACTTAGTGGATTCCTCTAGGAGTTGGAGAAGAGTGGATTAAAGGAATTACCCCATCCTCAAACCACTGTAAAATTTACTTGTGTCATTTACTTTCAGCACTTTACTTTCGTGCATATCTTTTATATCTGTTGATTAGTTAAATTGCAATCCTCCTGATAATAACAAGTGCCAAAAATAAGTGTTAAAAATGTGCTTAAAATTAACAAAGGGTGTTAAGTCTTCCACTGTATAAAACCAAATCAACTGAAAGGTTAAGCGTTAGCTGACACAACTAAGTTATACTATCAACAGCTCAATCAAGTCTGTTGAGTGGGTATCTTTGCTGAAGTAAGCCAACCTAGCTTTCCCCCAAGGACTTAGCCGATTTGAGTCAACTCTGTTGAAATTTTTAAAAGGACTAAAAAAGGAAAATTTGGTAAGGTGTATTCAACCCCCCCCCTTATAAACCTTACTCCATACCCATTGGGACCTAGATCGGCTGTGAAGCAGCAGACTGGAGGAACGAGTCAACAGACTCCAAGAGCACAACCTATTCAGTATACCAAAGAGGAGGAGCTATTTCTGGAAGACAAAAGGGAAGAAGTGGTAGAAGTGGCAGAGGCACTTCACCAAGCACGCCAATGAATTACCCGTATGTTAATCCCTTAAAGAAATACCATTTATACTGGTCTTGATTCAATGAACTTGCTAACAAAGAAGTTGCCAGAATTCGCTGAAGCAGCTGAGAGGCAAGAACTGGAAAACAGAAGGCAACAACAAGAATGGCAAGAGAGGCAGAGAAGGGAAAACCCAGCTGCAAAGAGAGCCTATGAAAGAAAAAAGGAGGAAGAAGAAGAAAATAAAAGGAAAAGAGCTGAAGATGACAGACGAAGAGCTGAAGAGGAAGCTGAGAGAAGAAGGAAGCAACCGGGGTACTGAAGACTACTGTGAAGCCATTCATGTTGTATATTTACTTCAATGTAAATACACAGACAGTTGTAAGTACTTTGTATATTGTTTTTAATCATACATTGTAAAACTTTGTAAAGTGCAAGAATTTTATATTCAATAAAATGATATATTCAATACAATCATTCTTTGTTCATGCACTATTACTTTGCTAAGTTTTATTTAAGTTTTGACATCATCAAAAAGGAAGAAATTTTTGGGAAATTTATGTATTAGATTTGATGATACCATGTAAAACTTAGATTAGGAATTTGGCACCCCAACTCAACTGTAAATCAACTTGTAATAAATATATTCTATAAGCTGAGAAGAAGCAGCCAAGCTGAAGAATGCAGGACTCGACTGAAGATTGAAGAGAAGACCCAGCTGTATGGCAGCTGAGTGAAGTGCGGAGTAGTCTCATTCAAGTGACAGAAAAGCTATCTTAGTCAGCTGACTGACAGCAAAATCATTCCAAGATTAGTAGAGTTGACTGTCAAAGAGGTTATGCAACAGAAAGGATCAAAGAAAGCTGAAGACATCCGTTGTCAAAGCAGAGTCAAGTGTTTGCTGGAAATAGACATGTATCAGAGTGCCTACCTTAAAGCTGTTTTGCTGAAAGAATGCAAAAAGTAAAGAGCCAATGAGATGTACCTGAAAACTTGCAGAGTTCAAGGAAAGACTACAAAGCATTAAATTCAAGGTACGGTCTATATCAAAGCTGCAAAACAAGACAAGACAACGTCCATGAAATGGAGTTTGAAAATGCA
Organism: Rehmannia glutinosa; assembly: GCA_016081115.2. Lineage (NCBI taxonomy): Eukaryota > Viridiplantae > Streptophyta > Magnoliopsida > Lamiales > Orobanchaceae > Rehmannia > Rehmannia glutinosa. Next base: position 57,716,773 of record CM071935.1, on the reverse strand, counting down.
AATATCTCTTCAACGGATACATTTTTGAACTGCCACTATAAAAAGCTGAGGATTTTGAGAGAAAAGACAATTATGCAATCTACGACACAAAAGAGAAATCAAACAATCAAAGCATAAACTCTCTCAAGCATTCAAATCATATCATCAAGCCTAAACTCGAAGAAAATCGATCCAACACATTCATTGAAGAAAGACAACTTTAATTTGTTGAAGAGGAAAAACTTTTTTCAAAGAACAAGGGGTCTGCACTCAAAGGTTGAATGAGGTATAGTAAGGTTCCAGTCAGAACCAAAGGCTTTAGACTCTTTGGAGGGTTGTATGAACAAATCTAAGAGTTTGAAGGAGCTGAAATAGCAAGACAGTTGTTTTGTGAAGAAGCTGAGTCCCTAAAGTTGAGCCAGCTGTGTTATCAAGGCCAAGTTTGGACTGTTACCATTTTGTAACAAAGTCACAGTTACATTAGTGGATTCCTCTAGGGGTTGGAGAAGAGTGGATAAGAGAACCCCATCCTCGAACCACTATAAAATTTCTTGTATCATTTATATTCAGCACACTTTAATTCCTACATATTATTATTGCTATTTGTTAATTTGTTAATTCAATTGATAATAACAAAGCTTGAAACAAGTGTTGAAAAACATATTTTAAACTAAGGGTGAAAGTCTTCCGCTGTAATAACCAAGTCTACTGACATTTAAAAAAGTTAACTGAATCAGCCGAGTTATACTATCAACAACTCAGTTGAGTCTGTTGAGTGGCTAACTCTACTATGTAAGTAAACTAAGATGTCCACCAAGGACCCAACTGACTAGAGTCAACTCTGGGTTTAAAAAAGGACTAAAATCGAAAAGTTGGTAAAGTCAATTCAACCCCCCCCCCCCCGTTCTAGACTTTACTTATTACCCCTTGGATCTTACAGTTACCTCTGCATTTCTTATCACTGAACTAACCAATGTCAATGAAGCTTTATCCTTACCTCACTGGAAACTAGCTATGGATGATGAATACAATTCTCTTGTTAGAAATCGCCCTTGGGATTTTGTTCCACTGACTGATCATATACACCTAATTAGCAACAAATGAATATTTAAGATCAAACATAAGGCTGATGGAACAGTGGAAAGATTAAAAGCTCGATTGGTTGCTAGGGGTTTTGAACAACATGTCAGTGTGGATTATTTTGACAATTTTAGGCCAGTTTTAAAGCCACTTACCTTCGTATTATGTCCAGTTTGGCTGTCACTAGGGGTGGCATATTCATTAGGTTGATGTCAACAATGCTTTCATTACTGGAGAGCTTAAGGAACCTGTGTACATGGTTCAACATCATGGCTTTGTGGATCCTCACAGACCTACACATGTGTGTCGTTTCGTAAAGGCACTTTATGGCCTTAGACAGGCACCCAAGGCATGGAATGACAAACTTAAGTCATTTCTGGTATCTCTTGGTTTCAAAAACTCTGTGTTAGATTCTTCTCTTTTCTTTCTTCATACTAAGGGCAAGTTGATCTTGGTTCTAGTGTACGTTGATGAAATTTTAATTACGGGAGACTGCACTACATTTATCCCTGATTTTATTGTCAAATTAAATCAACAAATTTCTCTCAAAGATCTGGGGGTTGTGAATTATTTTCTTGGTTTAGAGACACACCGCACCCCGACTGGTATTCAACTTACTCAGTCTAAGTACATTAGAGATTTGTTACAGAGGTTGGCTTGTCACAGTGCAAACCTGTTCCTAATCCCATTTGCAGCTCTACCAAGCTATCCCTCCAAGACAGTGCACATCTTGAAGATTTAACACTTTATCGGAGTACCATAGGTGCACTTCAATATCTTAACATGACACGTCGTGATATCTCCTTTGTTGTAAATAAGCTCAGTCAATTTTTGCATGCCCCAACTGAAAATCACTGGAAAATTTGTAAACGGGTTCTAAGGTATCTTAAAGGCACTATTTCCGCTAGTATTCTTTTTCAACCTATCTCACGGATGTCACTTGAGTGTTATGCGGGTGCCATTTAGGCTAGTTGTGTGGATGATAGACGCTCTACATGTGGTTACTCTATCTTTCTTGGTCCCAATATTATTTCATGGAGCTCTAAGAAACAACATGTAGTGGCTCGTAGTAGTACGACGAGTGAATATAATGCTTTGGCCCTTGCCACCACTGATTTTTTGGATTAATGCTTTGTTTGCTGAACTTGGGATTGCCTTTTCTCAGCCTTCTGTTTTGTGGACTGATAATATTGGTGCTCTTACTCTAGCTTCTAATCTTGTTTATCACGCTCGAACTAAACATATAGAAACTGATGTCCATTTTATTCGTGATCGGGTTCGCAACAATGAAATTGATGTGTGTCATGTTCCTTCAGAGGATCATCTTGCAGATATCCTAACTAAGCCGTTGTCTACCTCTCGGTTTCAATTTTTATGTTCCAAGCTCTGTCTCTCTTCTCTCCCACGATCCACTTCGCAAGGGAGCATGTTGAATAATACTGTTAGTTAGTTTTAGATACAGTTAGTTAGTTGGAAAGAATCTTGTTGTTAAGTCTGTTACATTTCTCCTCTATAAATAGAGCAGCTACTAACATATATCAGTCAAGCTTTCATAATAAAATCATCTTCTATATGTTCTCTGTTTTATACTTTTAGCAAACCTCATTCAAAAAATGAGTAATGAAATTGGGGAAATTACATAAAATACGCTGATTTTTGTACCATTACCACACAATACGCTCCAATTACTCTTGTGCCTATTGTTTTCCTTTTGTACCTAATTTGTTTTTTGCGCTCCTTGCTATTTTTTGATTATTTTTATTGTTTTTGTTTTTTTTGTTCTTGCATTTATATGTATATAAGTTATTTTGATGTTGTTTATATTTGTTTCTTTGTTGTTTCTATGTCGTTTCTTTATTGTTCCGATGTTTCAAAACAACTTTAAGCTATTTTTTATGTTGTTTTTTATTCATATATTATTTTGTACATTGTTTCTATTGTTTCGGTGTTGTTCTATAATATTTTTAATGTCGTTCTAATACTTTTTTTTTGTTGTTTTCATGTAGTATTCAATGTGTAAATACAATTTGTACCTATTTTAAGCTCTTTTTATTCATGTTGTGTTTCAAATTTTTTTATGTTGTTTCTGGGTTGTTTCCATACCCTTTTTAATGTTGTTATGATGTTTCTTTGTTGTTTCAATAAATTTTTCGATGTTTAAATATAATTTTTACATATTTTATTAAAAGAAACATGTTAGAAACAATGTTAAAACGCATAAACATGTTTGAAACATGTTAGAAACAATGTTGAAAAGCGTAAAAATGTCCGGGAATTTTTGCTGGGGCGTATTGTTGTGTAAAAAAAGAGCGGGAGCTAAATTTATGTAAAATTGTATCGAAAAGGCTGACATTAACTTAGAAAAGCTGGGTATTTCTGTCAATTGGCCAATGAAATTTTAAGGCCCAAGAGCCTAATTGGGCCCAATCCTTCTGATAGCAGCCCAATATTTAGTTGTCACTACGTATAGTGAATATGTGCACACAAATGCACTTGTTAATATTACTACCGACTGATAACTAAATATAAGTGTTATTATTATTAAAATTATCAAGAAAAAAACATGAAATAGTGGAGGATATATTGTCACTAATTAATATTATTAAGGACAGTTTATGTATTGTCAATTTCTTGATGATACATTTTTTTTTATGGACGGCGCAAAGTCGTCTTTCAATAATTCAATTATTGGTGGATGTTAGGATGATTTCTTTCCACTTTTACGTATTTGAGCAATCTTATATAGTGACTGTTCTTTTTGTCCTTCAGTTCATAATATGGGGTCACTGTTAAACTTTCATTTTTTGTCATTGTTTCTTTTATTTTATGTGTAATCTTATGTTTGTTTAATTTAGTTCATGGCTTTTCTTCAAAAAATAAATAAAGGGATAAAAACATTCAACCCCCAAACTATTCGATGTTTTACACTTAATCATACGAACTTTAAATCGTTACACTTAACCCTCCCAACTATGCGAAATTTTACCCTTTGCCTTAAATTACAGATTTACCCCTAGCTACATGAAAGTTGTTTTACAGTTTACTCTCTAAACTTCAAAGTTGTTGCACTTTACCACCTATGCCATAAATTTTATTGTATTATCTACATTTACTCCTCAAGGTCTTGCGATCCTCGAAAATGGTATCAGAGACTAGATTTATTAGGAACTTTTAGTTATATTTATTATATTTATGTAATTAACAATTGGTGAGGAGAATCTCTCCGAGAATATGGATCCGGACAATTGTCCGAGATGTACACCTTACATGACATATCGTCAAATTTTGACGATGTATGCACAAGAACACCAGGATAAGATCGCATATTGGAATCACCAATATGAGATACAAGAACGCGCATGAGTCGATAGGGAAGCCTTGAGGCAATGCGAAATGCGAGCATCATATCATATGAGTTTCTGGACAGTAAACCGGACCTTATATGTAGATCTGATGAATCGCCAAGAAGCAGTTCATGAGAATTCCCATCAGAACAATGATTCCTGATGGAGTACCAGAATGGAACGAGATACTTCTCAGCAGATCTTAGAGAAATCCAGAAGACGGTGCAGAATTATGGCAACCGCCATATTCATCTACCAGCACAAGTTCATCAGATCCAGAACCAGATGGAGAAGATGGTGAAATATCGAAGGAAACTCTTGAAATCCTTCATGATATTCAAACGAAAGCGAGTTAAGAACCTGGATATCGTATTGATTTTGGGACAGTACCCTATTTACACCAAAAAGGGAAACCAACCGAAGTTATACGAAAAATGACGGACGATGAAAAGCTCATTGTTATCATCAAAGGAAAATCCATCATAAACTAAAAGTGATGGATATGGAGAAGATCAATCTTAAAAATCTACATGACCTGGCAGAATTTCGCGGGATTAGGTATTATAGACTTAAAGATGAACGCAAGAGATGGATCAGCTTTGGTTACCTATGACCCTCATGGAAGACCAATTCCGCCAATTCCACCACCAGCACCAGTAAATCCAAACGTCGAAGAAAGTGCGGGTTCAAATCATGGAACCCAGGACGAGAGAATACATCACGATGGAGATTTCACCATAGGGAATGAGACACTTTCAGGAACAGGAGCTCGACCACCTCTTGCAGGAACTCGAGTACCTCCTAGAAGGCCAAAGATTAACCAGTTGCCTTATGGATGATCGCATCTAGATCCGATACATCCATATGGGTTGATGCTAAATCTGGATATCCCATATTTCAAAAATCGAGAAGTCCTTATTGATGAATGGACATCAGCAATGAGGATTGCAGCAGATACCCTTGATCTTACGAAAGATTCCTTCATTTTACTTCTTGAAATGAGTATTGAGGGATCTGTAAAGATTGCATGGGATATGACCGATGCAAGTACGAAGAGCGCGGTCACATCAGGAGAATCACTGAAAGGAATTGTCGATGATATGGCAAAACTATTTAAAATTCAGTTTATCGGCACAGGTTACTTTGAGGGATTAGAGGATGAGAAAGAAAAAGATATAAACAAGCCCTCTATAGCCTTGAGTTACATGATATTTATCATATTGACGAATATATCAATTTGTTCACCGAATACCGGTGGAAATCCAAGATTGGAGAAAAGGAAGCTTCAAAGCTATTCTTTGCAAAGATTCCGAGTCCCTGGAGAGAAATGCTTATCAGGGAATACAAGGATGGAGCAGAATTAGATACAGTGGCCAGAAGAATGTCTTTCTTAAAGGCCAAGTTATCTGAATGGTGTTACCAGGCAGCTCTATACAGGAATTATAAGAGATTACGAGGAATTAACAATGCGGTTCCTCTATGTTGCGTGGACAATGATATCCCAACAGTTGTGGGAGGACAACCACGGCGGCATAAGAAAAAGAAGGAGAAAAGTCATCCATACCACCGGGGAAGCAACAACAAAAGGTCTTCATGGAGACCTAGAAGGTTCTGGTCAAAACAAAAAGCCCGAAGTTACAAATCAGGGCAAAGACCGGCACCAAGCAGGAGTAGAGCCTTTTCATTAGGTTCTAATCAAGCAAGTACCAGTAGAACGCCAGGAAGGAGAACTTTCAGACGAGCTCACACCAGGGCTAATGAAAGTTTCAAAGACTGTAATTGCTGGACATGCGGAGCAAGGGGGCATATCTCAACAGATTGCCCAGACAATCAAAGACGAGGATGCAGACAGTTCGAGGCTACACCCTAGATCGAAGAAGCTGTCTACTACCAGGATTTAATACAAGTGTATCAATTTGAGGATATTCCCTCAGATGAAAGCATCAATGAAGAAGAGATCTATTCTGAAGATGGAAGTGAATCCAGTTCAGAATAAGAGTGAAAAAGAAATTCTTCAACAGACAGTTAGGGAGGATATGTCAGGATTCCTATCTCACACTACGGTTTCTCATAAGACTCTTATGAGAATTATGAAGGAAGATCCAAAGCTTAAGATATACGATGGATTTACTATTGGAGCTATGGATAAGTCGTTGGATAAGATTGGATTTTGTAACAGAAAACACCCAATTATTCACAGGGTAACAACCGGAGAATTTGCCATTCCGATGGAATTTATCGGTAACCTGATCGAGATGCAGCTGGTCCCTATTAGTGAAATACAGGAGATCAAAAGCAGAGTTAAAAGAGAAGTTGCAAATACACTCTCATGGATTCACATCGGATCCATAAGAGTCATTATTAAGGCAACATTCAAGGAAGGAATAGATTCGCCACTCAATCTTGCTATTTTTGACAAGCGAATATCACATCTCAAGGATTCATGCCTTTGAGTGGTTACAGGAAATTTGTATTCAGGAAAATTAGCATTCAATGTCTATCCAAGAATTGCATACAATTTGGGAGATCGAGATTTTAATAGAGTCCTAACTCTTCATCAAGATTTCAAAAGAGTCGATTTGATGAAAGAAGAAAATAGGCCTTACTCGATCACATTCAAGATTTCCTATGCTCTCTCGAATACCCATCATTCCGAAGTTTTCTTGAGAAAGGAATTTATTGAAGTCCCAAGAATCTTTGAGGACTTTGTCAGGGTGGTTCTACCAGAAATCATTGAATCTCCAACTATAAAGGAGATTGATATGACAATTCAAGATCAACCAGTCTTCAACAAAAGTCGAAGTCTCAGAGTTGAGCCTAGAATGATGTCTTTCCAGCAGGACATAATGGTGAGTAGCAGCCGTTGGGAAGAAATGAGACCAAGTACAGTTCAGTGCATCCCCGATGTTTTCAAAACGGCAGGAGAGCTGAAATGTCCAGAAGGATGGCGAGAGGTTGAAGTAATATTCGACATCACTCAAAAGGATAATATTTTTCCTTGTGAGGTTCTGTATTATCTCCAACTACCTATAGTTGGAAGATATTAAGGAAGCCTGAAGATAGGTGAAATTGAGCTGACTATCTCAGGAGTAGCAGGGAAAATCCCAGAGCAATTAATACTGGGAATTGAATTTCTTGAGGATCATAAACCTTGGGAAAGATTACAAGAAAGAATGGAGTTCACAATGGCTGATAAAAGATACAGAATCAGATGACCACTAGTCCATTCTCCATATACATTTCTATCGGAATGTTATATGCTCAATACAAAGCCGAGTATTTTGCTGCCTATATTAATTCAGGAGCCGTAATATGTACTGCAAAGCCGGATGTTTTTCCTAAAGAAATTGGAGAAGATTTACCAGCTATTGCAGGAAGAGATTTCTCTAAAAGAATTCTTCTTCTTAATAGAGGAATTAAACAAGCAGAAATCATGATCGGAGGTGCGGGCGGTACCCCATGGTACAAGGTGAAAAGGACACCAATCTATTTTCATGATACAGGTGCAGATGTTTTGCTAGGAAACAATTTCCTACAAACATTCAAGCGATTTACACAGGAAAATGAGACAAGAAGACTTATTTTCACAACATTATGTGATCAGAAGATTATTGTCCAGAGACTGCGAGAAGCATTTCATAGAAAACCACCTTTTAATTTTCGCAGCAAGCGTGGTGATGAAGCCAAACTCTGAAATCCAAAAATGGCGGATTGAAGGAAATTTGGTGAAGCTTTATTATCCTATAGACAATTCGGGTCTCGAAAGGATAAGAAGTTTTGGGATAATAACTTGTATTCATTCAGATTGCAAGGGAAAGAACGAGTTACTCTAGAGGTTATTGCAGAATTAATGTTGAGCCTGACGGAGAGTCCACAGAGTGACGTGACCCTAGAGGAACAAATATCACTCGAGGATATCAAGAAGAAGATCCAAATGAATTATAATGAAGATCCTTTGGCATGGTGGGACAAGAATGAGCTCAGAGCATCCTTAAAGGTTAAACCTGGAAAGGAGTACAAGTTCGTAAGGTTCAAACCAATCCTTATGAACCAGGAGAATCGTGAGGATATGCAGAAGATACTTAAGGAACATCTTGACCTTAAGTTAATTTCACCAGGAGTTTCTCCATATAGCAGTCCAGGATTCTTAGTTAGAAACCATGGAGAAATTAAAAGAGGAAAGCCAAGACTTGTTATTAATTACAAAGGGATTAATAACATTTAGGAATTCGACGGATACTACATCCCAAGCAGAGAACATCTGGTTAACTGTATCAAAGGTGCCAAGATATTCTCAAAGTTCGATTGCAAGTCTGGATTCTACCAGATTAAGATAGAGGAAGAAAGTAAGAAGTTTACATCTTTCTCTACACCCGAGAGACATTATATTTGGAACGTGATGCCTATGGGATTGGCTAACGCCCGTTGCCGGGGACTAAATAAATTTTTAGTACTAATATCAACAACTTGTTCGCTTTATTTTTTAGCTTCACCGCAAGTGTACGGTGCAGTTTATAGAATAGGGTTAGCAAGGTCGAATCCACAGGGGCTAATAAATTCATGTACTAAGTACTGGATTATAATAGCCTTACTTTTATCTAGACGATCGAAAGTGAGTGAGTTGGTTTTATAAACTGAAGCAGAAATTAATCCTAAAATAACAAAGCAAAGATTGATTGAAAGATCAAGTATGGATGGATGGATTCCTGGGTTATGGTTTCAGTTAATATCCCCCTTTTATTATCAGATTAATCAAACCAAGGTTAAATGTATTCTTCTCTATAGACCAATCACCAAAGTAATTTACCCTCTCTCTCGAGATGTATGTAAAAGCGTTGATTGGAATATTTATGCTATCATCTCTACTCAACATGAGATATCCAACTCCCAAAAGTTCAAAAGATTATAAGGTCTCACAAATATTCACAGACTTCTCAATCACACAATCTATTTGTGTCAAGTACTCAAGATCTAGTATTGAAACTCATCGGTTAGAATTATGAATCAATACATCAAACAAGTTTAAATCAATGGCCTTTTGATAAAACATGAATTAAAGCAAAGTACTTGAATAGAGGACGAAAACATTAACTTCAATTATTATTAATCATCAAATAAAAGTGTTTATAAACCTACTCCCAAACCCGGGAATCAAGAGATGTTTAGCCAGACATCGAAGATAAACAATTCATAGACAAATTATTCATATTCAAAATCTAACTAATTGAAATAACGATACTATGGAATGAGTGAACTCGGGGATGATGATGATCTCTCGATCTATCTTCAATCCTCGAAGGTGTGGTTGCGGTCTTGATCGATCTTTCCAAGTTTCCGGTGGAAAACTGCTCTTTTCTCTGGTTTCTAGGGTAAAAATCAGCGTGCTCCTGTTTGTGGCCGTCCCCGGGTCTATTTGTACTTCGTTTTGGGTCAAAACCAAGTTGGAAATCTATCAAACTCTGTTTTCCTGCACAGATGCACAGGCCGTGCGCCTAGAGCACGCCAAGCCCGTGCTGGGTGCCGCAGGAAATTGTTTTTTCGCTGAAGAGAGCACGGGCCATGCTCATACGCATGACCAGCCCGTGCTCTACCCAAACGTCTGAATTTGCTTATGGGGTTTTCATAAGAGTTGTAGCCCTCTCTCTTAGCTTTCTGTAGCCACTTGAATCAGCTCAATATCGATTTTTTAGAGAGAGTTATGGCCAAAATACTAAACCCTGCTAGTGCTGGAAATTCCAGACGCGTTTGGACGTTCCTTGAGACAAATCCCCTCGTTGTTTGATCATCCATGCTTCTTTTGACACACGAATCATTACTATGACTCTAGGATCAATATAATTAGCATCCAATTGGTTGTAATTGCTTGATTCTTGATTCTTCTAGGTCGCAATGCTCGTATTTGTCACAAAATCACTCCAAATATCGTTTAATTCCTACAAAACGAGCAAAGCGTAATACCTTTTCCACAAAGAGCGAATATATACCATTTCATATGAGTTATTGCATGTTTATAAACAATTATAGCCATAAATATGCCCTAAAAGACATGCAAAACTCACACTAAACAAACCCTCAAACTTAAACTGTTGACAGTCCCGGTCAACGCTTTATAAACAAGACAACACAAATGGGGTAAAGAAGAGCAACTCAAGAACACCGGATCACAATTCATGTCATTTATCCATAGACATCAAGCACAAACCATCCAAGTTTCAAACATCTAACACGGAGCACAAGTCTATCAAAATCATGGAAAACACTTCAAATCACGCCTCTCATGGATAAAGTGTATACTCTACTTACTAGGAGAATAAGGGACATGTATTCGCTCAAGTCATATCAATGTTGAGGAATTACCATATGCTTGCAAATCGTCTCCCATCTCCGCCACTCGATTGTATGCAATTCACAAATCAGAAAGGACTTTGCTTATGGTTGTAATGAAGGCTCTTTGGTTAAGGTAGGGAAATGTGGATAAAGTGAATCAACACAAGCGTATAGATTGGTAAGCACCTCATTTTTCTCAAAACGTTATTCTAATACCAATCAACTATGTACTCCCAAACGCCTTATATCTTATCACCCCTCTATTTCTCCTTTCTTTTTCATACAAATCATTCCCCTTCGCCTTACATCACAATCTCCAACCTATTTCTCGTACTGCCGTCTCACTTTTTCAGTCATTTTTTTTTCGAAATTTCTTTCTTGTTTTTCGACTCTTATGTGAGTATCGTCCTTTTTTCTCCTTTTCTTCTTTTATTCCCAATCACCCAACATATAAACTATTTTCTAACTTCTCGATACCCCTTCATTCAATCCTTTATTCTATCCTTTACTCAATGCTATACGCTCAAGTTTAGGATAACAGATATAACAAACTAAGTTCTAAGGCTTGAAATGTGGTTATCAAAAAATCAGGCAATAGGCTCAAATTGGCTAACTAGGGAAATCAAATATCGAAAAGGTAGGCAAAAAGGCTTGAAAGGCTTAACAAAAATGGCATAAAATCATTTTCATGAGTGCATACAACATGTGACCTTGACGGAGATACCAGAGCAAGTTCTAGAATTCAAATCAACATGAATGACACACTCAATCTCAAACAAGACTGAATAAGATCAAAGCAGTAAAGGCTCAAAAGCTCACAGGCTTGTACATGCATAATTCAAAGTATATTCACCATGATCTCAATAATCACATGCTCCATATTAATTATTCTCAATCCGGTTAACTCACACTCAACACCTAATTCAGAACAACATAAACTGCTCAACACATTCTCCCAAGATCAACAAACACACAAAAGCGGTCAACTCACTCCCTAAACAACTAAGAAAGCAATAAACGTGCTAAAGCAATAAACATGCTAAAAATCAAAAACAACTAATGCAATGCATACTACATGCTCTAAATGCAACTACATGAATGCACAACGCCACACCCTTCAAAAAAAAAATACTACCTCTCCCCCCAAACTTGAATGAAATTATAGCGCATAGAAGAGAAGATAGAATTTCAAAGAAAAGTGTAGAAAGGACTTGGATCACTGTGGGGGTGGTGGCGGAAAGTAGCCCTGGGAGGTATGCCACATTTGTATCTGATGCATCGTCTGCAATATCTCCAACTCCCGCTGCTCCTGGGCCTGGTGCCCTCTGCCCGACTTAATACCTGCTCAGCCGACCCACGCACGGGCCATGCCATTTGGCACGGGCGGCCCGTGCTACGGGCCGAACTTCCATCCCCAAATTATGGCCACCGCACGGGCCATGCCATATGGCACGAGCTGACCGTGCGGGGTGCCGAACAAAATTTCCTTAAGTGCTGGTACCAGCACGGGCCGTGCGTGTGTTCGATTTTTCCATTTTTTTTTTCGAAATTTTTTTTTTCGAATATTTTTTAAGGGAAAGCAAAAAAAAAACTCCTAACTTATGAAAAGCAATAAGAAATCCCAACCTAGCAAAGGAAAAAAAAACATGGGAAGTAATAAAACAGCAAACCGTTGGGTTGCCTCCCAACAAGCGCTTCATTCAACGTCTATATCTTGACGCCTGTAACTCTCATGAATTTGTGCCCCCTTTGAATGCATATATTTGCTGCTTTGGGTGATGGTCAAGTGCCAAATTTGCATTGTTTGCACCTAATATTGCATACTTGGGATTTCCAAGTAAGGATTGGAGTCCTGGTGTTGGAACTTTTTACTTTGAGTTACGCGCATGTTGTCTGTGCGCGTACCCATAGTCTGTGCTCGTCTCATTCTGGAATAGTTTTCTTATGGCATCTCGCATGCGCTGCCTGGGCGTACACGCACGGTTCGTGTGTTCCTTGTCCTGTTTTTGCTCCTTTTTGGTACCACACACGGGTTGAAAATGCATAGACACACAATCAATGTTTGGTTCCAAATTTTCTTGCTTTTCCAGGATCTCCGGCTCCTCGTGTTCGGTACCACTCCTTAGATGAATGGCACTAGTTTGTTCCTTTGAGTTGACTTCAGTGGTGCTTGAAACTTGACTCTTTTGTTGTTGTCCACGAAGGATCGTAGCTAATTGGCTAATCTGGGTTTCAAGACTTTTCATTTGGGACCCCAATTGTGTGACTTGCTTTTCGATTTTGTCTAACTTAGCCTCATGTTTGTTGAACTGGTTCCTTATTTCATTCATAAATGCGGTGAGGACGTCCTCCATAGATGGCTTTGTCTCCGGATAATAGTACGTAGGCGTAGGATTATTCCAGTAATTGTAGAAATTCCAGTTATTGAAATAATTGGCTTCCTCCATCAGAGCGGGTGTTCGTGCACTACCAGAACTAACTCAAAGAAACAAATCAAATACCACAGGAGTAGAATTAAACAACAAATAAAAAGAAAAAAAATGTCTAAATTAAAAATAATTCTATTTATCGCAATATTAGTACTAAAAATTTAATTAGTCCCCGGCAACAGCGCCAAAAACTTGTTCGCCTTATTTTTTAGCTTCACCACAATTGTACGGTGCAGTTTATAGAATAGGGTTAGCAAGGTCGAATCCACAGGGACTAATAATTTAATGTACTAAGTACTGGATTATAATAGCCTTACTTTTATCTAGACGATCGAAAGTGAGTGAGTTGGTTTTATAAACTAAAGCAGAAATTAATCCTAAAATAACAAAGCAAAGATTGATTGAAAGATCAAGTATGGATGGATGGATTCCTGGGTTATGGTTTCAGTTAATATCCCCCTTTTATTATCAGATTAATCAAACCAAGGTTAAATGTATTCTTCTCTATAGACCAATCACCAAAGTAATTTACCCTCTCTCTCGAGATGTGTGTAAAAGCGTTGATTGGAATATCAATACTAGCATCTCTACTCAACATGAGATATCCAACTCCCAAAAGTTCAAAAGATTATAAGGTCTCACAAATATTCACAGACTTCTCAATCACGCAATCTATTTCTGTCAAGTACTCAAGATCTAGTATTGAAACTCATCGGTTAGAATTATGAATCAATACATCAAACAAGTTTAAATCAATGGCCTTTTGATGAAACATGAATTAAAGCAAAGTACTTGAATAGAGGAAGAAAACATTAACTTTAATTATTATTAATCATCAAATAAAAGTGTTCATTAACCTACTCCCAAACCCGGGAATCATAAGATGTTTAGCCAGACAAGCGATACTATGGAATGAGTGAACTCGGGGATGATGACGATCTCTCGATCTATCTTCAATCCTCGAAGGTGTGGTTGCGGTCTTGATCGATCTCTCCAAGTTCCCGGTGGAAAACTGCTCTTTTCTCTGGTTTCTAGGGTAAAAATCAGCGTGCCCCTGTTTGTGGCCGCCCCCGGGTCTATTTGTACTTCGTTTTAGGTCAAAACCTAGTTGGAAATCTGTCAAACTCTGTTTTCCCACACAGACGCACGGGCCGTGCGCCTAGAGCACGCCAAGCCCGTGTTGGGTGCCGCAGGAAATTGTTTTTCCGCTGAAGGGAGCACGTGCCGTGCTCATACGCACGACCAGCCCGTGCTCTACCCAAACGTCTGAATTTGCTTATGGGGTTTTCATAAGAGTTGTAGCCCTCTCTCTTAGCTTTCCCTAGCCACTTGAATCAACTCAATATCAATTTTTTAGAGAGACTTATGTCCAAAATACTAAATCCTGCCATTGCTGCAAATTCCAGACGCATTTGGAAGTTCCTTGAGACAAATCCCCTCGTTGTTCGATCATCCATGCTTCTTTTGACCATGAATAATTACTATGACTCTAAGATCAATATAATTAGCTTCCAATTGGGTGTAATTGCTCGATTCTTGATGCTTCTAGGTCGCAATGCTCGTATTTGTCACAAAATCACTCCAAATATCGTTTAATTCCTACAAAACGAGCAAAGCGTAATACCTTTTCCACAAAGAGCGAATATATACCATTTCATATGAGTTATTGCATGTTTATAAACAATTATAGCCATAAATATGCCCTAAAAGACATGCAAAACTCACACTAAACAAAACCCCAGATATATCAAAGAAAGATGGATAATCTTTTCCAAGATTATTTCAGTTTCATGTTCGTGTATATCGATGATATTCTTATCGCATCAAAAAACATGAAGGTGCATCTCAAGCATTTGGAAATAATTTCAGATGTTTGCCACAAGGAAGGATTAGTGCTTTCAAAAAAGAAGGCAGTGATTGCTACGAGACAGATTGAATTCCTCGGAATTGAAATCGATGAATCTTGAATCATCTTACAAAGCCATATTGTAGAAAAGATTCAAGGATTTCCAGATACACTGAAAGACAAGAAACAGCTTCAGAGTTTTCTTGGAGTTGTTAATTTTGCTGGAATGTTCATAAACAATCTAGCACATTAGAGGAAGGTGTTTAGCCCATTGCTAAAAAAGAATGCAGTATTCAAATGGGAAGATGAACATCGAGAATTAATTAAGCAACTTAAAGAAGTCTGTAAAAAGCTTCCCAAGCTTGCGATTCCCCAAGACGAGGACGAACTGGTTCTTTACATAGATGCCAGTGATGATTGGTGGGCAACAATTCTTACGAAAGTCACACCAAACGAAGAAGTGCCATACAGATATTGCGGTGGTTTATTCACACCCAGTGAAGCAAGCAGATGGCATATCAACGAGAAAGAATTCTTTGCAGTCAGAAAGGCTTTTAAAAAATGGCCTCTATTTTTACTAGCTAAAAAGTTTACTTTAAAAATTGATAATTCAAGTGTCAAGGCTTTTCTGAAAAACAAAATTGAATCAAAACCAAAAAAGGCTAGATTACTTAGATGGCAAGCTGAATGTCAATATTTTAATTATGATATTGTCATTATGAAATCTCATGAAAATATTCTTGCAGATTTTTTGATACCAGATGGAAGGACGCGTTGCTGACGAGGTCCTTAAACGAGTTAGACATCTCAGGGAAAACCTAGAGAGTCTAGAACGAGATTTTGGGACGTTATGTCTCAATGCAGAAGTTGCTGGACGACTTAAACAAGCTGACCAAAAATCCATTTCTAGTCAAATAAGAGCAGGCCAGTTCGCTCAAAGGCAATTGTTCTTAGCACTGCAAGGGCCTCTCCTCCAGGCCACATCTCCTACGATGCAAAAAGGGGCAAATAGAGAACGGGGCTCTAACCCGGAGGTTATGGATTCAAGTACCATACTCACAAGTGTTGCAGGTGATGCATCCCCTGAGGGTGTACAAACTGTAACGAATGTTGAATCTCCGGTGTCACAACCCGAGTCTTCAAGTCAACCCAGCACCTCTGGGGTAAAAGAGGGAGAGTTGAATTTTAAGCCACAGACAGGCAAATCTAAGGTTCAAACTGACGAGATTAAAATTTGTCCAATGCAGGTATATCAACAACAATGGGAGAAATTGATTACAAGAAGAGGTATTAACCCTGAAAAAACAATGGTTGATATCTCAGGCAAATATCCCAGAGTTTGGATGAAACCAGGAAGTCATCCAAATGAAGTACAAGAATGGTATACTTTTGGAGCTCTAGCTTCAATCTATATTGTATCACCAGGATTCCCAGAAATTTCAAAATTACCGAAATGGATTGGGGAAGCCATTTACGAGACTTGGGCCAATAATCCACATTTGGCCAGAGGAGATATTTTAGAACTGTATTTCATCAGTGTAGCTCCCGAACTAGCAAAGAAAGGCTTTAATGAAGCTTTTCATTTCATGAAGCTAAGAAGACCGGATGAAAATGCTTTAAAATATATCAGGACAGCTTCACCGGAAGAAGTACAAGTGTTAGTAGGAGCAATTTCTGAAGATGAAGCTTCTACACGACGAGCATGGGGTCTTTGGGTTTATCTAACAAAAATGGACAAAGTCAAATATCCATTTAAGTTTTTCCAGAATTCAGCAAATGGATCTTTTCTACTGAATTCAATGACTAGATCAACCACAGGATTTGTAGAGGAACTCTTCGAGACAAAAAGAAGAATTCTCTGGGAGAACAAGATTTCGGCGAGCAAAGAAACTTACCATAAATTCTGTAACATGGCGCATGTTGACTGTTGGATGCCCTGAACAGAAGGAAAGCGAGTTTAGAAAAGGTTTCTGACCCAAACTCGACCGACAAGACCATGCAGCTGGAAAGGACAAGGGCCCAGCTCACAAGACGTGTTATCCCCGGGGACCACACAAACTAAATTTTTAAAAATTCCCCGACAAACACCACATGGGGTGAGTCACGCTGAAGAAAAAGAAAGGCAGCTGGCGAGGCAATAATGCAGGATATGACGTAAGTAGTGACGTCATAAATTTCAACAAGATTTGGAGTCCGCATTTCAAGTCCGGATTCACATCTATAAGAAGCAAGGTTTGAAGGAAGTTGAGGACATCGAACATTTTCCTTAGTTTTCTTAGAATAAAGTCTGAGAGAAAAATTTGTAATATTTTTGAGTGTTTTACTTTTCAAATTTTATGTGTTTTCGAGTGCAAGCCTCAGCTATGAGAGGCTAAACCAGTATTCTCCTCCCAAAAGGAGATTACAAATGTAATAAATATTTCTATAAGTTTTTAATAAAAAGAGGTTTTCTGCTTCAACATGTGTTCATAATGTACTATTAATTCATCCCGTTTAAGAATTACTCATACGCCTGGAGTAGGAAACGAACCAAGGCTGTGCTGAACAGTTGCTGAAGGAGTCGGATAACTTGCAGATCATCTTCCCTGAGAGTGAGGTTGAACAGTGAGGAGTTGTTTGTCAAACGATCTAGGGGTAATAAGTTTCCAACTAGTGGTGTTGCGAACCATTTCACCCGGTGCTATTTCGGTCAAAGAAGGTATGAATTTTAAGGGATTTATTAATTTTACGGAAGCATGTTGGGCCTGACATGGTCGGAATGGACTATGTTCATTTTCAGTCTATAGACCTAATTTATATACGGATTTATACTTGAGATGAGAATTTTGATTGAAGTATGTCCTGTGGAGTTTATAGGCTGGAAACCTGACATGATCCATTTAAAACCTCTGAATAGAGACTGGATCTAAGTAGATGTAACAATGTCACGAACAAAACAGGGGACAGAAAAATAAAGGTTTTTATTTCTCGAAAAATCTGGAAAACAAATTAATTACGGAGTAATATTTTATGTTTAGTGAATAATGCAATTAATTTATAATTATGTAGTAATCTGCCATAAATTGGAGTTTAGAGGGATAACTAGAACTAGTGTTACAAAAGAATAAAATCCAGGGGCAAAATGGTCCATATAGGGTAAAGTGTAACGATTTTCATAGTTCAGGGGGAAAAGTGTCACGAATTAAAGTTTGGAAGATAAAGTGTAAAAATCAGTATAGTTTGGATGGGTAAGTGTGTTTGTCTCAAAAATAAAATATTTAGTTCATGGCTTCATACAATGTTAGTCCACTCTTTCTGTCCATCATTATTTGTTTTTCTTCACTTTTCACGTCAAATGCATTCAGGGGCTTACTAGAGCATTCTATTTTTATTTCCCATCAGTGCACTTATTTTTCAATATCTTATAAACAAAATTTGATGATAAAGTGTTTTTTCACAATTTGTCATTGTTGAATAATGTTACTGTATGAGATTACTATAATACATCCTTTTAATCATCAAAAAAAGAAAAAAAAAACACCTGAGTTTACCGTAACACAACTGTGCAACATAAATAGTAGGGATAATTACAAAAACCCCCTTGAGGTTCAGGCTAATTACAAAAAAAAAAAAAAATTCTATAGATTTTGAGAATTGTAAAAAACCCCGTAAGGTTTGATTTTGTCTTACATTTTCCCCCTTCGTATGTAAAAAACATTTCAAAACTCTCTGATAGTTATAAAACTAACAGTTGCCCTCTTAAATTTAAGAGAAAATCAATCTTGGGGGCTTTTTGTAATGTTGAAACATCTCTGGATTTTTTGTATTAAGCCCAAAACTCAGGGAGTTTTTTGCAATTATCCCTAAATAGTAACTAATACTTGGGCTCAACATTGTGTTCAGACGTAAAAGTGATATTTGTGAAATATATGTGCATTTAGAGGCTTATTTGGATGCAAATTTGATACATTTGCATGTATATTTAGTGTGTTTTCGTGGGTTTCCTTTGTTAGACATGATACTGCGTATTTTGTATATTTTTGTATAAAATGGAGCTAAATTAAAAAAAAAACTATAGCACGTTCCAAAGGATATGTCAAGAGATAAGATACGAGAAAAAGATGTGAATGAAAGAAGCATGGACTGTCGAACAAAAAGGAATTACTTTCAAAAATATCCAAACGCGCTGACAATTTTCAGCACTGGCAGGGTTTAGTATCTGGCCATAACTTTCTCTATAAAATTGATATTGAGCGGATTCAAGTGGTTGTTGAAAGATAAGAAAAATGGCTACAACTTTCATGAAGATCCCAGGAGCAAAAACCAATCGCACGACCCAACCGCGTGAATTGGACACGATCATGTGAATTGTCTGAAACTGAATTTAGTCCTAATCCTGTCAGAACTCTACCAGTGATCTCTTAAAGCACCTATATAAAGGAGACTAAGGCCTGCACGAATAATCAAGTCATTACATCTGAAAATACACTAGGATTACACGAATTAATAGTCTTCTGAGAGAGGAGGGCTAATCTATGAAGAGCACCACAAGGTCTTTCGCATATACAGAAGCACAAGGGTTCTTTCTTAGTTTAGATCTCTTGTTTGTACTTAAACGATGTCGAACTATTTGATTTCAACTTTGTCTATTAATTTGTTATCAAATATGTTGGGCTAATCATTATGATCCTAGGGCATAATTAAAACTGTGGATTCATGTTAAATCTTTATTGATTGTTTTCTAAATTGATTTATGTGTTCTATTATATGAATTCGAATGCTTATTTCTTGTAGATTATCTGATCAATAATTTGCATGTCATATTTGTTAGTTCATAATTCGGGAGATGAGTTCTAACAAACGAAAATCGGATTCAAACATAAATGGGTATATATCTACTGTTTGTGCGGAGTACTTCAATTCAAAGATCTTTTGTGAGTTAATATTAATTGTTAAGCAGAAGTGCTAGCAATGGGTATTAATCTACTGTTTGTTTGCTTTGGGAGGGCGAATAAACAAATATAGATAAAAACATATAAATTGATTTTGATAAACATTAATTGGATTTAATATTGAAGAAACATGTTGAGATTATGCGCCTAGGTTTGCTTTCGTATTTGTTGAAAAGACTTATGGAGTTTGAGTTTTTATAAATTTGCATCTTTTATTTGTACTTAGCTATTAAAAATTACGATTTTCAGTCAATTCAATAAAATTGGAATACGATGTTATTTTTGGAAAATTTATTGTTTTGATTTTGATGAATGCCTTGTAAAACTTAGACTAGAAAGTTGGCACCCCATTTTCCTTGTAATTTATATTGCAATAGATAGGGTTGTATGAGCTGAGTCAAGTCAGCTATGCCTGGATATACAAGAAGTCAACTGAAGACTAGGATGAAGACTCCGATGTGAAGCAGCTGAGTGTGGCAAGGAAGAGATGTCAAGGACTCGACTGAAGGATTATCAGCTGGGACACAACTGTATGAAGAGTCAATCAAGTCAACTCAAGAAGCCTAGTCTCAAAGTTGAAGTGACAGATGAGTCATCCATTGATTGGAAGCTAACTCTAAGTCACCTGGGGAATAAAGGACTGCAGTCAAGTCAAGACGACTGAAAAGAATCCGGTGCACATAAGTCAAGGAATTTACTTAAATTAGTAATACTTCCATGCTGCCATGTCTTAAAGTGCTCAGACCCAGAAGCGTGCAAAAGGAATAAACCAATGGGAAGCACTGCACCTCGTGTCTGATTCTTAAAAGCTGAACGTTCATTTAATACGAGGAAATGTCAACATCAAGGATTGCAACAAGACAAGTCAACGAACACAAGTGATTTTCAAAAAATCAGCATATCTCTTCAACGGGCATATTTTTGAAAGTTCAGTATAAAAGGCTGAGGAATCACTTTGAGAAAAGGTTACCTTGGTTACCTTGATTACATTGCTTACCTGTGATAACGAGCATTATTCATACAGTAACCTGAAAAAAATTCTCAAGTTATTCATGCAAATCCTCAAGCCTAAATCCAACACTAACCTGTGAAGGAAAGACAACTTCAACTGTTGAAGAGGAAACCTTTGAAGAAGCAAAAGAGGTCTACTTGCCAAGGAGGATTGTAGAAAAGTCTAAGGTCGAACCAATCTGAAGTTATTGGAGGTCTTCGTGATCAAATCCAAGAAGCTTGAGAAAGTTAGCTGAAGTAGCAAGGCAGCCGCCCTGTGTAGAAGCTGAGTCGGACGAGAAGTCAGCTGTGTGACCAAGGCATCTCCATACTGAGTCCCAAAGTAGCAAGTCAGCTGTGTGATCAAGACTTGTATCTGGACTGATAACCACTTTGTACTCTGATCAATATTTAGTGGATTCCTCCAGGGGTTGGAGAAGAGAGGAGTAGAAGAATTACCCCATCTTCGAACCTCTATAAAAATTATAGTGTCATTTACATTTCAGCATTTTATTTCTGCACATCACTTTATATCTGCCGATAATTTGCTATCCAACTGATAATTAACAAGGTGCTAAAATCAAGTGTTAAAACAAACTTAAACCTAATTCAAGGGTGTTAAGTCTTCCGCTGAAAATCTCATCACAGTCAAGTTAAGGTTTAGTCTAAACAGCGGAGTTATTCTATCAACAGCTCTTTCGAGTCTGTTGAGTGGCTAACTCTGCTGATTAACTAACTTAGCTGTCCCTCAAGGACTTAGCTGTGTATTTAACTCTGTAAATTTTAAAAGGACTAAAATCAAAAAGTGGGTAAGGTTTATTCAACCCCCCTTTCTAAACCTTACTCGCATCCCTTGGGACCTACAAGTGGTATCAGAGCAGTTTGTTCATTGAGCCTTCCGCACTAGTTATTGTACTAGATCTCCAATCTTCCAAATAAATCCTTTTAACACTTGTTCTTTCAAAAGCTATTTTTATTCAGCAAAGTTATTATCATGGAAGCAAATTTGATATGCATTCCCATGTTCACTATTGAGGAGTTTGATGACTAGAAAATTCGTATGCAGGCTCATCTATCTACTTTACATGATGAAATGTGGCTAGTGATAGAGGATGGGCCACTGCAAATATTGAAAGTGAACACAGCTGCAAGGAGAGCAGCTGCAGCCGAAGGAGAAGAAGTTGTAGCTGAAGCAAGACCAACCTTAGTTGAAAAACCAAGGACTGAATGGACCAATGATGACAGAAAAAGATACAACTTGGACAACATGGCCAAAGATATTCTCTACAAGACTCTGGACAAAGCAATGTTCAATAAAGTCAAGTCATGCAAATCATCAAAAGAAATCTGGGATAAATTAACTTTAATTTGTGAAGGATCAGAGAAAATTAAGAAAACAAATTATCTGTTGTTGTTCAAAAATTTGAAAACTTTAAAATGCTTGCAGATGAGACAATGGATCAGTTGGATGCTAGATTCATTGAAATTACAAATGAGCTCTCAGCACTTGGAAAGGAATACACACAGAAGGAGATGTGTATGAAGATTCTAAAGAGTCTGCCAGCTGAATGGTAAATGAAGGCCATGGCTCTAAGGCACTCGATGGACCTATCGAAAACATCCAATCATGAGTTATTCTCAGACCTCAAAGCTTATGAATTTGAGCTGAGAAGAAAGGATCAAGAGGAGACAACTGTACCCAAAACAACTGCACTTATAGTTAAGGATGGGAAGAGAGCTGAAGTCAATGAAGCCTTTGACCAGAAGGAAATTGCCTTGATGGTTAAAAGATTCAACAAGTTCTTCAACAAGAACTATAAAAGAAACAAGGGTGAATCCTCCAGGAGACATTCAGCTCCCCCTAAGTCAAGGGAAGATAGGCCACCTAAGAGAGCTGAGCATCAAAAGGTTGAATACCAGAGAGGTGATAATCCAAGAATGGAAAGAGTTGATCAAAGAGTTGAGAACCTGTGTTGGAACTGTAGACAACAAGGACACTTTGCTATTGACTGTCCATATACTGTAGTCAATAAATACAAGAATGAAAAAGAAAGAAGAGTCTTTAGAGAAAGAACACAGGAAAAGAAAAAGGCCATGTTGGCTGCAGAGACTACTGAGACAGCTAAGTCAAAAGAAGCAGCAGACTCAGAGAGCAGTGAAGCTGACTACTCAAGTGATTCTGAAGAAGAAGCATCGATCTGTCTAATGGCTAAAGAACAAGATCAACCTGACCAAGAAGATGAGGTACACTCTAACTCATCTCACTCAGATTCCAATGATAGTGATTGTGACACACACACTTCATCACCCACTGATCTTTATGATTCATTAGGCAAAATGATGAAAGATTTTGAGCACATTAAATCCTCACACACACTACTAAATGAGGAAAACAGCCAACTTAAAAGCCAAAACTCATAGCTGACTAAGGAGCTGAGTACTCTAAGTCACTTAGCTGATGAGAACAACGAGCTGAAAGCTGAAAATGGAAAACTAATAGCAGAGATAACTGTTATAGAAAAGGGGGAAAATGATCTCAAAAATGTGATTGCATCTTTCACAAAGGCATCTAAATCATTGGATGACCTTATTTCGAGCCAAAAAGAGTGTGGAGATAAAACTGGCATAGGATTCAACTCCTTTGTACACAGTCAAACTCCTAGAGTGATTTTGGAAAAAGGATCTTCAAGTAATGAAGCATCTCAAAAAACCAAGACACCAAATGTTCCACCCACATTCACTCCAAAGCACAATCACAAACAAACTGGCCTTGGATATAAAAGAAAAGGAAATCAGCCAATTGAGTATGCTGAGAGGTCAGCTGAGAAGAAATCCAGCTGAGTTCCTCAGCAAACTCCAAATAGGAAGTACTCTGTGAAGAATAAACAGAGCTACCAAAAACCCCAGAAGTTTTATCAAAGAAACACATATAATGGGAATGGTAGAAACTACCCAAGCCAAGCTGATTGGAATAATGTGAAATATCAGCAAAGACCTATGGAATATAAGTCTAAATGGCAAAGGCCTAGAACTCAACAAAGGCCATTCCAAAGGCAAAAGAGCTATCATCAGCACACAAATGCACCTAGGCACTACACTCAGAAATATCACAGCTACCCAAAGAAGGAAATAGCTAAGACACGCACACAGGCATACAGACAAAAGAGACAGCTGTATGAACCTAATGCCCCCAAGCAATTTGCCAAAGTGATTATGATTATGGCACAGATAGATGGCAACCTCTTAGAGTCAGATCATTTGGCTATAGGTTGGTTGGATCATCTTACAACACTAACCCCTCAGGACCCAGGCAAGTATGGGTACCTAAAAACTGATTTCCTTGATTGCAGGTTCAAGGAGCAGCTGAGTGCCAAGAAACCTGGTACATGGATAGTGGCTGTTCCAGACACATGACAGGAAACAAGAGAAATCTGTCAAAATTCAAGGAGATTAGAGCGCAAAAGTCATATCTGGATTCATCAAGAAAAATGGATTAGAAATCACATATGTTGCATATGTTGAAGGCCTCAACTTCAACTTGTTAAGCATCAGCCAACTCTGTGACAAGGGCTACAATGTTGGATTCAATATGGGAGTGTGCCAAATTAAAGATTCTGAATCAAATGAAATAGTGATGCAAGGATCCAAACAGAAGAACATGTATGTGGTAGACTGGTCGACTGCCACACCAAGCACTTGTCTGCTAGCAAAGAGTACATCCGAATCAAGTTGGTTGTGGCACAAGAAGCTGAGTCATCTGAATTTCAAGACAATTAACAAGCTTGCAAGGAGTCATCTTGTGGAAGGACTGCCAGACTCAGTGTATAAGAAAGAAAGTGTATGTGATGCATGTTAGATGGGAAAGCAGATCAAATCATCATTCAAAGAGAAGTCTAGTACATCTTCAACAAGAACATTGCATCTGTTGCATATGGATTTATTTGGTCCAGTTGAGCCAGCTAGCATAAGTGGAAAGAAATACACTTTAGTGATGGTGGATGATTATTCAAGATATACATGGACAAATTTCACGTGCAAAAAGAAGAAAACCCTGCAGAAGTTATCTCAGCTGATGAGAAGAGTCCAAAATGAGAAGAGTCAAACCATTATAAAGATAAGGTCTGATAGAGGAACTGAGTTTGTCAATGGGATAATTACTCAGTATTGTGTTGAAAATGGTATTACTCATGAATTATCTGCAGCAAGGACTCCACAGCAGAATGGAGTAGCAGAAAGAAGAAACATAACTCTCAAAGAAGCTGCGAGGACCATGTTAGCTGAAGCTGGATTGCCAAAGAGATTTTGGGCTGAAGCCATAAACACTGCATGTTATACTCAAAATAGATGCATGATTAACAGACAGCTGATAAAGACTCCATATGAAATATGGACAGGGAGAAAGCCAGATATTGCTTATTTTAGAATATTTGGATGTAAATGCTTCATCCACAACAATGGCAAACATAATCTAAAAGCTTTTGATGCTAAAGCTGATGAAGGTATCTTTTTGGGATACTCAGCTGAAAGCAAAGCCTACAGAGTGCTGAACAAGAGGACTATGGTCACAGAAGAGTCTATCCATGTGGTTTTTGATGAACCCAATGTACATGGAGAAGACATTGAAGGGTTAACTGATAAGCCGAATCAGCCAACAATGCAAAAAAGTCACTATGTTGAAGCTGAAGCTGGAGCAATCAATCAAGATGAAGATGAGACTGCTGAGTCTCAAAGACAGATGGAAAATCTGCAGCTAAATGATGATGAAAGAGCTGCTCAAGAAAACACAGCTGCAAGACGAATGAACCCAGCTGATTTACTCCAACCTGATGTGAGATGGCTGAGAGACCATCCACCAGAGCTAGTCATTGGAGATGTAAGAGGTGGTGTAAGAACCAGATACAAAGCTCAACAAGAAGCAATGTTCACTTGTTTTATTTCCCAAATAGAGTCGAAAGATGTGTCACAAGCATTGGATGACACACATTAGATTCAAGCCATACAAGAAGAGCTTAATCAATTTGAAAGGAACAAAGTATGGGAATTGGTGCAAAGACCAACCCATCAAAATGTTATTGGCACAAAATGGGTTTTCAGAAACAAGATGAATGAGGAAGGATCTGTGGTAAGGAACAAAGCAAGATTGGTAGCCAAAGGGTATTGCCAAGAAGAGGGAATAGATTTTGATGAAACCTTTGCACCTGTTGCAAGATTAGAAGCAATAAGGATGTTTCTTGCCTATGCTGCACACAAGAACTATAATGTATATCAAATGGATGTGAAAAGTGCATTTTTAAATGGACTGTTAGAAGAAGAAGTCTATGATGAGCAACCTCCAGGATTTGAGCAGAAGACTCTTGGAGACAAGGTGTACAAGCTCTATATGGATTGAAACAAGCACCTAGAGCATGGTATGATACATTATCTCAATTTCTGACAGATAATGGATTCACCAAAGGCAAAGTGGATAGAACACTCTTCAGAATTCAAGATGGGAAAAGTATATTGCTTGTTCAAGTATATATGGATGACATCATTTTTGGATCCACAAACAAGGAGCTGTGTGGAAAATTCTCAAACCTCATGCAAGGCAAATTTGAAATGAGCATGATGGGAGAGCTGACATTCTTCTTAGGACTTCAAGTTAAACATTTGAAGGATGGAACTGTCATAAGTCAAACAAAGTACACCAGAGATATAATGAAGAAATTTGGTATGGAAGAGAAGTCTTCCGTAAAAATACCAATGAATACATCAGTCAAGATGGACATGGATGCAGATGGCAAGCCTGTGGATCAAAAAAGATGCAGAGCACTTATTGGATCACTGCTCTATCTAACAGCAAGCAGGCCAGACATCACCTTTGCAGTAGGAGTATGTGCAAGATTCCAATATGCTCCAAAGGAAAGTCACATGACTGCAACTAATAGAATCCTAAGATACTTAAAGGGATGCTAAGAAGTTGGCTTATAGTATCCAAAGGAAGGTGGATTCAAACTAATTGGTTACTCAGACTCTGACTATGCTGGATGTAGATTTGACAGGAAGAGCACTTCAGGTACATGTCAAATGCTTGGAAAAAAACTAGTTTCCTGGCTTAGCAAGAAGCAAAACTCAATAGCCACATCCACAACTAAAGCAGAATACATAGTTGCGGGCAGTTGTTGTGCCCAAGTCTTATGGATGAGACAACAGCTGAGAGATTATGAAATTGAAGAAAAAGAGATTCCAATTATGTGTGATAACACAAGTGCTATTGCAATCACTCAGAATCCTGTATTGCATTCAAGAGCAAAGCACATTGATGTCAGATATCATTTTATAAGAGATCATGTTGAAAATAAAGACATCACCTTGGAATACATCTCAACTGATAAGCAGTTAGCTGACATATTCACCAAACCCTTATGTGAATCAAGATTTGAAGAGCTTAAGCATGAGCTAGGTTTAATTGAGATGAGTTGATACTTAGAAGACTCAATGAGAAGAGATGGAATGTGAGAAGATGAAAATAGAACAAGTCTCGTGAATCAGCCAAGTGAATCAGCCGTATCGGGAAGTTAGTTGTATCGAGTTAGCTGACAGTTGAGTCACTATACGAAAAGAGAGAAGAAGAGTTGAGTCATTTAAGGAGTAAGCTGACTCATTTATGAGCTAAGTGATAAAAATGCAGTCGTTTTTAATAAGCGGGAATGTTTTTAAGGATGACGTCAGTGTAATTATGACGGGTACAGTCAAAAGCTGCACAACAAGCATGTGATTGGATATAAATGTTGTCGCATTAAATGCAAGCAATTAATGCAATGAGACGTGCTAAATATGAGCCTTTGATCTCGATCAAAATTCAAATACCAAAAACACGTCCTTTCATAACCCATATATACTCATTCTTTCAGTTTTCTCTATCGCGTTGAAAATTGTTCATCATCAAAACTAAGAAAGCAAGTTTCTTTTCTCTCTCAAAACCCTACCTGTTCTCAAAGCAAGTTTATCAAGATTTAATCGGTACAATCTTCTAAAAATGGCACCAGCACATGATTTCACTAAGCTTGCAAAACAAATCCACACTGGATCAACTGTGGATTTTGAAGGGATGATAAAATAGGGTTCTGATGAAACCCTTGTGAAGAAGATAGCGGATAAGATCGAGAAATCTGGACTGAAACCATTCCTCACCATGGAATACCAAATGACGTAAGTTGAGGAGGTCGCACTATTTTACGTCAATGCTGAGGTGCAGGACGAAGGAATTAAATCCTCCGTCCACCGCAAGGACATTCTAATCACTGCAAAGGACCTTGCGGAGCACTGTTTATTGCCGTCGGAGGGCATGCCAGAAATATATGAAGCCGACATCAACTTGGCTGCTGCATGGAAGGAAGTAGCCAAACTTGAATGTGCTGCAAAGGTTGTCTACACGGCTGAGAAGAAGCTGCTGAAGGAGGATTATCATAAACTAATGGATATCATTGCGAAGTGTGTAGACATGAAGTTTGGCATCTTCAATCAGCTGTCCAAAACCAAGCTGATAGTCATGGCTGCGATCATGGAAGAGAAGCAGATCAATTGGGCTGAATTCATTTACAGCAGACTTTGCCAGAATATTGGCAACAAGTCTTTCAAGGAGGATGGATCCTTTGGAGGATCACTTGGCTATGGCCTAGTTATTGGCCATCTGATGGAGGTGAAGGGTGTTCCCCTTCGACATGGAAAGCCATTCCATGTCAACAAGAAGATGTTCCGGGCCAATCTCTCAGGAGCCCAGAAGAGAGCCTATGCCAAAAGGGCTGACACCAGTGAGATGGAATCAGCTGACCCCGTCGACACAACTTCTTCCTCCCCTCCTAAAAAGAGAGCTGCCCATGCAGCTGGAAAGAAGAAAGTTGCTCCTACAGCAAAGAAGAAAGACGCACCTGCCCCTGCAGCCGAGTCACCCACCCCTGCAGCTGTGTCTCCTGCCTACACAGAAGCGGTGGAGAAGGAACCATTGATACCTTCTCTAGGAATTAAGAAGAAGAGGACTGCTAAGGCGAGAAGGGTAGCTAGCTCTAAGACAACTCCGAAGGCCTTTACCTTCGAGGAACTGGAGGAAGTAGAACCAGACATTCCTCTGGTAAAACAAAAAGAAGAAGAAGATTTACCAAGCTCTCGGAGCTTGAGAAGACAGTTGAGTCTGCCACTCAGCTGGAAAAAGTCTCTGAGATTGCTGAAGAAGTTCAGTCTCCCGAAGTTGTTGATGAAACAGCCAAGTCTGCTGAGGCCGATTAGCAGAGGCAAAAAAAAGACCCAACTGTGGATAGAACAGCTGAGGAAAGAGAGACAGAAGAGACAGCAAAATCTCCTGACGAAAGAGTTTTGTCTCCTCCTGCCCCGATGCTACCGAAGGTGAAGAGCAGCAGAATTAGCTACCTTCTATTCCTGAGAAGGAAGGCCAACAAGAGGAGAATGATGATGATGACATATTTATGTACTCTCCCTTGTACCCAGACATCCAGAGCCGTTTGCGAGAGTGTTGTAAATGGAAGTTGAGTCACTCTAGGGCGCAGTTTGAACGTCCCGAGTTTATTGAAGAAGAAGAGGAACTCTTCAGGTTTCTTGAAGTTGATACCGTGCTGCAAGCCCTGGATGAGGATAACTGTATTAATATGCTGCATATTCGCAAGGAACAAGAAAAGCCTAGAGCAGTTGAGGAAGCAGAGGCTCGTGAGAAAGCCAACATTTGTACTCTCATTGGAACCAGCGAACACACTCATCCTCACATTGACATGCTCTCAGATAGTGATGAGGACGTGGAACCTGCTGCTATGACGGAAGAATTGGAAATACAGCAAGCCATGCAGGAATCCAGATTAATATATGAGCAACAACTAAGGGAAGGACTAGGAGAGTCTTCCAAATCTCAGCTGGAAATCGACCCGTTGGGAGTGGTACATCAGATTGCCACAGTTATTGCTGCAACCACTTCCCCAGTCCACTCAGAGAATGGATCTAAGGGAAATGGCGATGACACTGGATATTTGGGCACCCAAGTTGAGCCAACCCCTGTTGAAGGTGTCTTACCCACTGCCCCCACGGCTGAGCACTCAAATGAAGCAGCCGAGAGTCTGGAGCAGAGTGACTCCACCATCAGTCACTCAGCTAGTGCGCCAGCTGAGGGGGAAACTCACTCCACTGCAGCTATGTCGGAGGATGCTGCAGATGACTCCACAATGCAGAAAGGAGGCGAAGTGGAGAAGGAAAAAGAAATAGAACAACAGAAAGTTGTCACTGGCGAAGCTCAGACAGTTACATCTCTCTCAGCTGAAGTGCCAACAGGTTTTGCGAGTTCGGGGCGTTCTGACGTCAGCCCGAGGGAATGTGCGATGCAGGAGGTAATCGAGGGACCAGGTAAAGGATGGATCGCCCGAGGAGTTAACACTCTGGGTAATGAAATTGCAATCCAAGGATTTGAGACTCCTGTGGATGCCAGTGCAGAAGACCCTAAGACAGAAGATCCCGTAATTTAAGACTGACTCGACGTTGATTTCGGGGGAATGTACAAGCAAGAAGATATGTGAAAAGATTGAGAAGATTGATTGAGACTGCAGGAGGTAATGAAGGCCGAAGAGAGGTTGAGACTTCCCTGGGTAAAGAGACGGAAATGCAGAACATCCCACATGTTCACATTGAAGAAATTGAGAAGGAGATAAGTGCTCTTCATGATTCCCAAGACAACCCTGACATATCCTTTCTGGGATTTGAAGATGAAGCTGAGTCCAGCCCTGCTGCACATCAAAAAAACTCAGGTGAGGATGTTCTTCCAAGAAAATGCGAGTAAGCCGGACTTCAAAGTCGCTTCGACAAACATTCAATTTTGATGATGAGCCAAACCCTCAAGTCTCATCATCTTCCGATGATGCTACTGCTACGGCCGAGGAACAGTCAACTCGAAAGGACAAACCAGTTGAGACCGAAGAAGTTGCAGACTACTAGCAGTCACTCTGCTGGTAAGAAGAAGACTCGAGTGCAATACACGCCCAGAGGAGGAAGAAGAAGTGGCGGAGGTAGGGGCTTTATACCTAGACCTCTACCCAAAAATATTGAATACATAGATCCAGGCAATAAGGTAAGGATCTATTCACCGGGTAGGATGAAGTAGCTAATCTGGAAGTGAAGAGGAAGAATGTTGAATATGCGAAAAGAATTGAAGAATAGAACAAAAGGCAAGATCAACTGTGGCAAGAAAGACAGGAAAGAAAAAGAAGAGATGAAGTTGCGAAGAGAGCTTACGAGAAGAAGAAAGCAGCTGAAGATGAAAGAATCTGAAGAAGAAAGAAGGAGGCAGCGAAGGCGATAAAGTGTTGTTGTCCACCCCTTCATGTATTTTACTATTGTAAATGCATATGACTATGTGCGTTGTTCAATAAAAAATTTGTAATTTCTATATTTTTGCGTAGATATAGAATAATATGTTTGCTCTGATACACATTGGAAACAACTGTGTAAAGGACAAGAATGCTATGATCAATAAAAAGATTGATTCTACGCTTACATTCTTTGTTTTTGCATTGTCTGTATGTATCTTTGCTATTTACAGATTGTTTGTATGTATTTAAGTTTTGGCATCATCAAAAAGGGGGAAATTGTTGGGAAATTTATTGTTTAGATTTTGATGAATGCCTTGTAAAACTTAGACTAGAAAGTTGACACCCCATTTTCCTTGTAATTTATATTGTAATAGATAGGGCTGTATGAGCTGAGTCAAGTCAGCTATGCCTGGATATACAAGAAGTCAACTGAAGACTAGGGTGAAGACTCCGCTATGAAGCAGCTGAGTGTGGCAAGGAAGAGATGTCAAGGACTCGACTGAAGGAGTATCAGCTGGGACACAACTGTATGAAGAGTCAATCAAGTCAACTCAAGAAGCCAAGTCTCAAAGTTGAAGTGACAGATGAGTCATCCATTGATTGGAAGCTAACTCAAAGTCACCTGGGGAATAAAGGATCGATAAGTCAAGACGATCGAAAAGAATCCGTTACGTAAGTCAAGGAATTTACTTAAATTAGTAATACTTCCATCTTTGCCATGTCTTGAAGTGCTCGATCCCCAAAAGCGTACAAAAGGAATAAACCAATGGGAAGATCGCACCTCGTGGTCGATTCTCGAAAAGTCGAACGTTCATTTAATACGAGGAAATGTCAACATCAAGGACTGCAACAAGATAAGCCAACGAACACAAGTGATTTTCAAAAAAACAACCTATCTCTTCAACGGACAAATGTTTGAAAGTTCACTATAAAAGGCTAAGTAATCACTTTGAGAAAAGGTTACCATGGTTACCTTGATTACCTTGCATACCTGTGATAACGAGCATTATTCATACTGTAACATGAAAAACATTCTCAAGTTATTCAAGCAAATCATCAAGCCTAAATCTCTAAGGAAATCGATTCAACACTAAGCTGTGAAGGAAAGACAACTTCAACTGTTGAGGAGGAAACTTTTGAATAAGCAAAAGGGGTCTACTTTCCAAGGAGGGTTGTAGAAAGAAGCCAGCTGTGTGACCAAGGCATCTCCAGACTGAGTCCCAAAGGAGCAAGTCAGTTGTGTGATCAAGAATTGTATCTGGATTGATAACCACTTTGTACTCTGATCAATACTTAGTGGATTCTTCCAGGAGTTGGAGAAGAGAGAAGTAGAAGAATTACCCCATCTTCGAAACTCTATAAAAATTATTGTGTCATTTACATTTCAGCATTTTATTTATGCACATCATTTTATATCTACTGATAATTTGCTATCCAACTGATAATTAACAAGGTGCTAAAATCGGTGCTACAAGAAAACTGCTGATAGACACCACCAAAAAGACACCGGTTTTATGACTTTACTGGTGTCTTTTCCTTTTTAACACCGGTTTTTTAAGAAACCGGTGTCTAATCAGTGCTATCGTTTGATAAACAACTCCGGTTTCCTAGAACTGGTGTCTATTGTAAAAACATTTCCCAAATAGACACCGGTTTTCGCATCAGATTTCAAAACCGGTGTCTATTTATATAAATTTATTTAGATTAGACACCAGATTTTTTGACACCGGTTATAGAACCGGTGTCTATAATATTTTCGAACCACATTTTTCGACACCGGTTATAAAACCGGTGTCTTTATTGCCCCTAAGTAATTACCCTTTTTTTTTTGAGAAAGCCCCTAAGTAATTACTAATTAGCTAGGTTTTGTAAAAGTTGTACAATTTCTTTTCCAACTTGAACAATCTCTGGCCGTCGCCCGTCTCCCAATCCACCTCCGCCCCTTCGTCCGCGCCTTTTTCCTCGCCCATTCGCCGCCCATCTCCGCCACCTCTCGTAAAACCTCCACCGCCCCGGCATCCCTCGCTAGCCCTTTGAACCTTAAACTCCCATGACTCAACGAGTGCAGCGCCGCCACGCAGTTTTACCGAGTCGACTCAGACACATTTCTCAACACGCCGACCAAGCACTCCACCGCATTGGCGTCCAGCAACGCCGCCCGACCCTCGTCGCACGCCGCAAGGTTGCACACCACCAGAACCACACGCGCCACCACCTCCGCGCCCTTAAGCAGACCCAGCAGACCTCCGGCGGCTCCAAGCTTCATGATTTTTGCTCTGTTGCTCTGCACCAGCGTCAAGTGGTACAGCGCCAGAGCCGCGTCATGTAAGCTTTTGAACTCTATCTGGTTTCGTAAACCTCAAATTATTGAGTCAACTTTGTGATTAATGTCTTGGATTTTGTTAGTTGGTGATGTATTTGTTCAGGGCTAAATCATTTTAATTTTTATATCTTAATTTGTTAATCCCTGAGTGTCGTCCATTTAGTCTTCCTACATTTGCAGGAGTCAATATATGGATTTGTTATTTTTAACTTAATTTCTAGCTCTATATTTTTCTTTGCTGCATTTTGAAACTAGAGCATAATCTTTTGTTTGTGTATTTTGGCTTGTGATATAGATTGAATCTGCCCTGCCAACTCTTGCTAGGCCAATAATGCCTCTGGATGTAAATGAAGATGCTGTCGTTGGAGCCCTGAAGCAGAGCTTGGTAAGTTCATACTACTGAGGCTATAATGTGAATTGTCAATTTGTGATCTGTATCTTCAACCAGACTTTCGGTCCATTTCAATTTTTCTTTATTTCTTGATGTTGTCCTTGCAGTATATTAGCATATCTTTTTAACTAGTTTAACATTTCTCCAATGAGGATATCAAGGTGGTATTTTTATCTCAAAGTGTTATTAATCCGCAATGAAAGGAATCAGTTATTGATAACTGAAGTAGTTTTTGGATTGTTGCTAATGGATGTCTCAGAAATTAGCCCATTATATATTCTTTTGCTAAAAGTGGACCGGTAATTTCTCTTTCTGAGGATCAAATCCATTGCACACTTGAGGGCTGTGGAGTCAATTCATACTTAAAAGACCTGTGAGAAGTGCACTTTCACCCATTGATAACTGAAGTAGTTTTTTAAATCATGGTTATTGCTCTAGTAATTATAAAACCTACTTTTTTATGTGTGGCCTAGGTATGCTAGTCATTTGGTATTTGTGTCATTAAATGAAATATTAACATTTGTATTTTTGTAGAAAACAGTACAGATTTGTATTCCAACAGTAGCACCCCTGTTGACAGCTCACTTTTTTTTTTTGTTTATCAGTTATTTGCATATGCATGTGAAATTGTTGTCCAACCGCAATTTATGTAATATGAGAGTGTGCAGGTTCTATTTGCTGTTGCCGATAGTAGCAGTCCTCTTATGAATTATTGTGCTGAGTAAAGAATATTCTGATATGCCAATGTTTGTCTTGAACCTCTGTTGTCTTTTGTATTTTAATTCCAATTTAAAATTAATTGTGCTGTCACTTAATGGTTATATCCTTACCATATCTTGGTGAAACATGTTCATTAATGTGTGTTCCACAGGTGTTGAGGTGAAAAGTGCAGAGCCTCTTAAGGTTACACCTGGTGATGGCATGGTTTTGTATCTTTCTCAGGTCTGATTTTTTTTTTTTTGACAAATGTCTTTCTCTTTTCATATTATTCTTCGGTATTGTAAATCCCCGTTTCTTGGCAGGCTTGTCTTGGTGAGCTGAAAAAGGAGAAAGGAAATTAATCTGTATATTTGTTTGTGAGTGTTGAAGGAAAGAAGCTTGTTCTTGGAACACTCTTCACTGATGAGTTTGCCTCAGCAGTCAGCAACAGTTTGACTTAGTGTTTGACAGAGACTTAGTGTTGAAGGAAAGAAGCTTTTTTGTTTTGGTATCACTTATTGTTGAATTATGCTATTCTTTTATTTACTTGGCCTCTTCCTAAAAATATTATACAAGCAGTAGTTTATGAATATGATCCCTATACTCACATATTGCTGTAACATTTTCTGTACCAAGAAAATTGAGGACATATTGACTGTTGAACATGAAAAATTGTTATTTTGCTGGTGATTTTTTGGTCATTTATTTATGTAATAATATAAAAAAAAAACTAAGGATTATATATCTCTCTCTCTCTCTCTCTCTCTCTCTCTCTCTCTCTCTCTCTCTCTTTTAAGGTTATCCGTCAAGTTATCTGTTCTTGGGCCCCATTTTAAGGACCCTGCCTATATATGCTCTCTCTCTCTCTCTTTTTTTCCAAATTTTTTTGGTGCTTAACAGCATTTTCAAAGAGACATCATCCAAGGCGTAGAAGGTTATATTGCAACTGGATCCAAGCAGATTGACATTGGTGAGTTGATTACATTTCTCATCTTCTAACAATATGGGATAATTACAAATATTACCCCTGATGTTTGGCCTAATTATAAAATAATCCAATTATCTTTCAAACTTACAAATACTTCTTAAGGTGTTATGGACACTACTTTGGGCAATTTAAAAAGTGGTCTAGCTGGTGTATCATAACCAATTCACTTGAGCAATTTTGAGTGTTCTCTTTATGATGATTAGAGCATAGGAACCAAAATGCATTTGCTCACAAGGTATGTCCAGCAGCTTAAATTTTCATTGAATTATGTGCTTAAATTAACATGGAATAGCTAAGGTATCAAAACAAGTTTCATTGAATGATGTGCTTAAATTTTGAGTCATTTTTCCATGTTACATGTACTGTTGGAAATTCACCGAATGACATTGACTGCTTGGAAATCGTGACTACAGGTGCTTAGAGTATTTGAACTGTGCTCATCTTATGGCAAAAGATGTCGTGTATCCTGGACGGCAACTCCAAATATGAGCCTCTCCAGTGCTCTGACTATGATGAATAGACATGGTATAAGCCAACTACCTGTCATCTTGGATGATGGGAATCGTGGAAGCTGTCCAGTCGGTCTCTTAGACAGAGAATCCATCGATCTCGCTCGCAGGTAATAGATTTCTCATTTACACTCCTAACACAATAAATGCACTCTTATAGTAGCTGTTTAAAAAGTGGGATTATCACAAAAACTACCCGAGGCTTGAGTTAATTACAAAAAAAAAAAAGGAAAACCACAGGTTTTTTAAAATTACAAAAGAACCCATGAGGTTTGATTTTGTACTATTCTTTACCAACTTCATAAGAAAAAATAATTCAAATTCGCTCTATATTTGTAAAAATATTGCAATAATCCCCTTACATTTAACACAAAATCAAACCTCAAGGGTTATTGTTTTTTGTAATTTTCAAACATCTTTGATCTTTTAGTAATTAACCCAAACCTGACGGGTAGTTTATGTAATTATCCTTTAAATTTTTGGGTTAGGAGGACCTTGTATATTCCCAGACCTTGTATTATATTATTATTCCTTCTCCACTGGGAAAATGAGAATTACTGCAAGTTAAGGGTCAACCCCGAGTCATATATACTTATCCACGAATTCATGTTCACTCGTCATTTATTTGATGTTCTTTTTTGACAAGCATTTGCGATGCGGAGGGCCTGTTGGTTTTCATGCGGGAGAAATTCAAGAACGAGAGGATGAGAATATACTTATCATTTTGCGATTAGGCATTTAATGGTTGCTACACTTCTCAAATACTCCACCATGACTTACCACTGGTAATGAAGCTTAAGCGCTTGTCTCAGTGTTTTACCATCCTATTTAGCATATTAGAAAAATATACAATTTTCATTGTATAGATATAGCATTTGTCCTCTGTGCACCCTTGTTTGTACACAAAATCACTTGTCATGTGGACATGTCAAACATGAAAACCACTCTGGAAAATTCAACCCGAAAACTTAAATGTCTATTGAATACGAATTCGAAAAGATTAGTTATTTTTTCTCTCTTTCTTTTTTTAATAAGTTGGGAGTAGTAGTTGAAGGGGATGGAATAAATTTCAAAGAAATCGAAAGATACAACTGGTTAACACCCTTACAAAGGTTGAGCAATACCATAAGCTGGTGGTCTTTTTTCTTTCTTTATCGAACAGTTTGAAGTTTGAAATTATAGGTGCTCTACAACTTGAGTCAACTTCATGCTTTATCTGAGTGTTTTGTCTAATAAGGTCATTTTGATTCTTAGAAAACCATCAACCACAGAAAGAGCTTTTTCCCCCCTTGGTACTTCTGTGTTTTTGAGTGCAAGGTAACTAGTGGGAATCGATACCAGGTTAATGGTTTGGTTACAAATTTATAGACCATCTTTAGTATTTTAAGAACCTGGTTATGTCTGATTTTAGCAACAAGTAAATTCCTATTGATTAATGTGGGTAAATCACAAAACTACCCCTAAAATTTAATCTAATTACAAAAAAGCATTAGTTATCTTTCAAAGAATAATAAATATTCTTTGCACATTTATAGTTAAGTAAGATTTGATCATATTGTTGATTTTTCGTTTCATTTATAGTCTTGATTTGATATTCTTCCTTCAGGCAAGGACGTAACAGACGAGTTTGATGATGTCGGGCACAACCACGATGCTTGGGCAATGTTGGAGAAATACTATGTGGCTGAACTGAACAAGTCAAACGTTCCATGTTTAATTGGATTTTGTTGTTGGATCATATGGATTTTGTTGCCTGTAGTTGAATTATATAGTCTTTTTGTTGGTTGATGGAATTAATCAGATTATGAATTTATAGTTGTTTTATCGAAAAGAAACGTCGTTACTAGTACTTTTTGTTGGATTTTGGCTATTGGTGACTTTAGTATTAATGGATTTCATGTTTAATTGGTAGTGCACTTATGATGGTTGCTAGAATTGGAGTTCATAATGAATTATTTATTTATATGGTTTTTTTGCAGCTTTAGGCCAGTGTTTTTGTGTAAATAAACAACCCTTTTAAAACCGCTTCTAAAAACATCAAAAGACACCGGTTTTGATGCGATGCATATTCATCAAAAGACACCGGTTTTAAACCGGTGTCAAAAAGTTCAAGCTTTTAACACCAGTGGCTTTAACACCGGTTGTTTTACTAATAGACACCGGTTTTAAACCGGTGTCGTTGAAAGTAAAGACACCGGTTTTAAACCGGTGTCAAAAAGTTCAGACTTTTAACACCAGTGGCTTTAACACCGGTTGGTTTACTAATAGACACCGGTTTAAAACCGGTGTCTATCAGCTTTTTTGTAGTAGTGCAGCCAGCATAATCAGCAAACTTCCTGTAACTTTGCCTCTCTATCACTCTGTTGTGCCCATGTCACACAAGAAAAAGATTGTAGAAGCAGAGATGGACGATTTCGATAAAAGAACGGATGTCCGTGTTGAAGAGATGTTAAAACAATTCGGAGGCATTCCGGTAGGAAAAGATACAGATGCCATTCCAGATGACGGACAAGAGCCAAGATCTGTTGAAGAATTCAAAACGCTCGAGTCCGAAGGATACTTCAAAAACATGTCCATAGCCCAAGCCTGGGACTTGTACTGGGAAAATGGTCTGAAGCTGTGCGAAGAAGGTGACAAGCAGCAGACTAGTAGCAGTCACTCTGCTGGTAAGAAGAAGACTCGAGTGCAATACACGCCCAGAGGAGGAAGAAGAAGTGGCGGAGGTAGGGGCTTTATACCTAGACCTCTACCCAAAAATATTGAATACATAGATCCAGGCAATAAGGGAAGGATCTATTGGGCTGGGTAGGATGAAGTAGCTAATCTGGAAGTGAAGAGGAAGAATGATGAATATGCGAAAAGAATTGAAGAATAGAACAAAAGGCAAGATCAACTGTGGCAAGAAAGACAGGAAAGAAAAAGAAGAGATGAAGTTGCGAAGAGAGCTTACGAGAAGAAGAAAGCAACTGAAGATGAAAGAATAGAAAGAGAGCAGAGGACGACAGATCTGAAGAAGAAAGAAGGAGGCAGCGAAGGCGATAAAGTGTTGTTGTCCACCCCTTCATGTATTTTACTATTGTAAATGCATATGACTATGTGCGTTGTTCAATAAAAAATTTGTAATTTCTATATTTTTGCGTAGATATAGAATAATATGTTTGCTCTGATACACATTGGAAACAACTATGTAAAGGACAAGAATGCTATGATCAATAAAAAGATTGATTCTACGCATATATTCTTTGTTTTTGCATTGTCTGTATGTATCTTTGCTATTTACAGATTGTTTGTATGTATTTAAGTTTTGGCATCATCAAAAAGGGGGAAATTGTTGGGAAATTTATTGTTTAGATTTTGATGAATGCCTTGTAAAACTTAGACTAGAAAGTTGACACCCCATTTTCCTTGTAATTTATATTGTAATAGATAAATTTGTATGAGTGAGTCAAGTCAGCTATGCCTGGATATACAAGAAGTCAACTGAAGACTAGGGTGAAGACTCCGCTATGAAGCAGCTGAGTGTGGCAAGGAAGAGATGTCAAGGACTCGACTGAAGGAGTATCAGCTGGGACACAACTGTATGAAGAGTCAATCAAGTCAACTCAAGAAGCCAAGTCTCAAAGTTGAAGTGACAGATGAGTCATCCATTGATTGGAAGCTAACTCAAAGTCACCTGGGGAATAAAGGATCATGATCAAGTCAAGACGATCGAAAAGAATCCGTTTACTGATCAAGGAATTTACTTAAATTAGTAATACTTCCATGCTGCCATGTCTTAAAGTGCTCAGTCCCAAAAGCGTACAAAAGGAATAAACCAATGGGAAGCACTGCACCTCGTGTCATATTCTGAAAAGCTGAACGTTCATTTAATACGAGGAAATGTCAACATCAAGGACTGCAACAAGATAAGCCAACGAACACAAGTGATTTTCAAAAAAACAACCTATCTCTTCAACGGACAGATGTTTGAAAGTTCACTATAAAAGGCTAAGTAATCACTTTGAGAAAAGGTTACCATGGTTACCTTGATTACCTTGCATACCTGTGATAACGAGCATTATTCATACTGTAACATGAAAAACATTCTCAAGTTATTCAAGCAAATCATCAAGCCTAAATCTCTAAGGAAATCGATTCAACACTAAGCTGTGAAGGAAAGACAACTTCAACTGTTGAGGAGGAAACTTTTGAATAAGCAAAAGGGGTCTACTTTCCAAGGAGGGTTGCAGAAAGAAGCCAGCTGTGTGACCAAGGCATCTCCAGACTGAGTCCCAAAGGAGCAAGTCAGTTGTGTGATCAAGACTTGTATCTGGATTGATAACCACTTTGTACTCTGATCAATACTTAGTGGATTCTTCCAGGAGTTGGAGAAGAGAGGAGTAGAAGAATTACCCCATCTTCGAACCTCTATAAAAATTATTGTGTCATTTACATTTCAGCATTTTATTTATGCACATCATTTTATATCTACTGATAATTTGCTATCCAACTGATAATTAACAAGGTGCTAAAATCAATTGTTAAAACAAACTTAAACCTAATTCAAGGGTGTTAAGTCTTCCCTGAAAATCTCATCACAGTCAAGTTATGATTTAGTCTAAACAGCTGAGTTATTCTATCAACAGCTCTTTCGAGTTTGTTGAGTGGCTAACTCTGTTGATTAACTAACTTAGCTGTCCCTCAAGGACTAAGCTGTGTATTTAACTCTGTAAGTTTTAAAAGGACTAAAATCAAAAAGTTGGTAAGGTTTATTCAACCCCCCCTTCTAAACCTTACTCACACCCCTTGGGACCTACAGTTATTATAGCTCAAGTGTTTCGTATTCAATCCCTGAGGAATACGACCTTGTTTGTCATTATTCTATAAACTATGTTGTACACATGCAGTATAGTGAAAAGATTTTTGCGATCAAGAAACTTGTATTTTTAGGGAAATTGGTTTGATTTTGTTCTCATATGAGTGCATGTGTTTACTTCCCCACTGTATATCCTCTGAAAAAGTAGTAAATGATACTTCATGGGTTTCAGTCGGATGTTTCCACAATATCAAAGCCCGTTAACTTATTTGATTCTGAAAATGGGTGGTATGTTATTATTGCATGCGCTCGGTAATG